>JAFJHL010000564.1:2121571-2721571 GCA_019425775.1 Rafetus swinhoei | reverse complement strand
AAAACAAGATTACAGTTGCAAACATGATCAAGGTGACTGGATGGTAAGAGTCACAAATTAATAAACTCATGGGGGATTCCCATGGTCTCAGGACTTAGAAATGGTTTTTTTTCTCCCTTCTGTAACTAACAGCACAAACCTTAGATCCAAATTCCCAAACCAGAAAACAATAAAACCTGGTGAATTTATCTAGACTTTGCCCTACTTACAGATGGTGAAGAGTCTTTTCTTGGAGAGAGACATGTCCTCTGTCCCCCTCAGTAGCTGGAGAGTCAACTGAACAGAGGCAAAGGAGGGAAAACCAAAAATTCCTTTGTCCCAGTTTGAAATTCCTACCTGCATCTCTATTGGCTGACTGCTCACCTGGCTAGGGAGGGTTAACCCCTTAGCCACCAGGCCAGCACTCTGGGTTATGACAGGGAGTCAGAACTGGACCTCAGCACCCTCCAATATGATCGTCCCTGTGAAGCAAGGATTCGGGTGGGCATAGCAAAGCGCTTCCCCTGGAAGGTCATAATTGGTAGAAACTGGCAACAGTTTCCCTCATTACTCCATGTATCGGAGGGCTCCTCTACTCCAGAAGAACCCCGAACCCCAGACGTTAGAGGAACTCTTTCCCATAGTGGCCTCAGACCTATGGGAAGGACCTGCCTCCTCTGAGAAGCTGGGGAAATCCCGACGGAGGCATCGGAAAGAGGGTAGGGCATGGCTCCAAACTCACCTGGCTGGGGAGACTGAGCCAGAAGAAGAATTGTCTCAGCAAGGAGAGGCCCCCACCGAAGAAGGGAACTTGCCCTCTGACCTAGGGCATCCATCGCAAGTAGGCCCCCTCCCCGAGGTAGACTTGCAATATTTAACTAGCTCCTATGACTTTGTCCGAGGACAGAAAGAGGACGACACCCTGAGAGAGGCATATTCCCGGATTGTGGTAATTGATGGGGTCGTTGCCCAGGAAGCCCCAACCTCCCAGCTCCCGCACTTTGAGCTCAGAAAAGACCTGCTCTATTGAGCTGACAAGAACCCAACCACGGGGGAGATCTGCTACAAACTCTTGGTGCCTCGGGAGGCCCGGAAAGCAGTTCTGCGTTTGGCCCACTGTCAACCACCCACCCTCACCCCCGGGGTATGTGGGATCGGGGCACCCACGTTTACAACACGGAGGCCCCGATCCTGAGTTTACTCTTGGCTCGTATGTGCTTGGAAATAGTCTCGCCCGTGCACGTGGACAGGGCCAGAGTCACGGCGGCCTACACCCTCCAGAGCCGGTCTCGCCCGCCAAATACCTGTCCGCAGAGGGGGTATAGTCCGCACCCACTCTGGGCTAGCACCCCCGCCACTCACGAGCGTTCGATAGGGGAAAAACCTCCCCGTAGTCCACTCTTCTCCACCCTTGCAATGCTCAGTCTTAGGTTGAGTAGGGGAGCCCGGGCCCTCCCCCGCTCCCGGGCTCTGGCCCCAGGACCCTAAGGGTGAGGTCACGCCGACCTTACCCGAATGGTGAGTTGTAAGCGTTTCACTCACCACCCCTCTCGGGGGTTGCCGTCCATCTCAGCTCCCCCGTCCTAGAACCGCTTCCTATGTCGCCTAAATGCTCCTCTGTCGGGTGCCTTCCGCAGGCATCGGGTGGGTCGAGTCCTGCCACTGTGGTCGTTGTTCCGGTCTCGAAGCCTGGGTCTGTTGACAGGCCGCTGC
Organism: Rafetus swinhoei; assembly: GCA_019425775.1. Taxonomy (NCBI): domain Eukaryota; kingdom Metazoa; phylum Chordata; order Testudines; family Trionychidae; genus Rafetus; species Rafetus swinhoei. The sequence continues at coordinate 2,719,879 of JAFJHL010000564.1, read as the reverse complement.
CGACGACTCTGGCGGCTCTCCCCTCTGGTTAATCTGGGCCTCCCGCGGGCGTCCGTTGTCAGCCCTGGTCTCAACCACACCGGCCGCTTCCGCCCTGCTCTCGGCCGCCCTGGCCGCTTCCGCCCCAGTCTCGGCCGCCCTGGCTGCTTCCGCCCCGATCAGCTGTGCCGGTGCCACTTTTAAATGCGGCGCGCAGCTCAGGGTGCAGGCGCAGCAGCGGCACGGGGCGCCGCGCCGGTCTGCTTCCGGCTCGGGAGCCTCCGGTGCCCCCTGGCTCAGGAGAGGGGACGGGTTCACCCCGTCACACACCCTCCCCTTTAAGTCCTTGCCTACGTCTTCTTTCGTCTCCTCGCCACCCACTCGTGAGAAAAAGTCGGCATTGCCGTGTCTCTTACCTGGTCTATGTGCCATTTCGAATTCGTAGGGCTGCAGAGCCAGGTACCAGCGCATTATCCGTGGGTTCGTTTCTTTCATTGAGTTCAACCATCATAGTGGGGCGTGGTCGGTAACTAGTAAAAACAGGGCCCCCAACAGATAATAGCGTACGGCCTCCACCACCCACCTTACTGCTAGCGCCTCCTTCTCGATTGTTGAATATTGTCGTTCCCCTGGGAAATAGTTTACGACTCATGAACAGTATCGGGTGCTCCGTGCCCCCTACCTCTTGGGACAATACTGCCCCAAGCCCCAAGCCCCACCTCAGAGGCATCGGTCTGCAAGATAAACGATTTAGAGAAGTCAGGCTGCGTTAATACCAGTGCTTGGGATAGATGCAGCTTATGGGCTCGGAATGCTCTTTCGCATTGTCCGGACTAACTAATCTTGCAAGGTTGGTTGTTCTTCGTTAACTCCGTTAATGGTGCAGCTATTGTTGCGAAATCGGGCACAAATTGTCTATAATAGCCGGCTAGGCCTAGAAACTGTCTAACCTGCTTCTTCGTTGTTGGGGCCTGGTACTCCTGCAAGGCTTGTATCTTCCCTACCAGAGGCCTCAGCTTCCCACCCACCCCCGCCACTGTGTACCCTAAGTACGTCACCTCGCTTTGGCCAATCCGGCACTCGTCAGGGTTTGCCGTTAGGCCTGCCCTTTCTAGTTCTGTTAGTACAGCCTCTACATGCTGCAGGTGGTCCTCCCAAGACTGACTGTAAATAATAATGTCATTGATATATACTGCCGCGTACGAATGGTGCTTACGCAACACTTTGTCCATTAATCTTTGAAATGTTGCTGCGGCCCCATGTAGGCCGAAGGGCATGGTAATGAACTGAAAAAGTCCGAACGGAGTGGGAAAGGCCATCTTCTCTCGGGACGCCGGGGTGAGGGGGATTTGCCAGTACCCTTTGGTCAGATCTAAAGTTGACAGGTACTTAGCCCTCCCCAATTGCTCTAGCAACTCATCCACCCTAGGCATAGGATATGCATCAAACCAGGAGATCGCATTGACCTTGCGGAAATCTATGCAAAAGCAGATGGCTCCGCCCGGTTTAGGCACCAACACTATGGGGCTGCACCATTAGCTTTTGGACTCTTCCACTACGCCTAGCTGTAGCATGGTCTGGAGCTCCCGCTGAATGGGCTCCCACATTTTCCGGGGCAAGGGTCGGATCGCATCACGAACTTTCTGTCCTGGCTTAGTGGCGATATGATGACTAGTTAATTGAGTACGCCCCGGCCGGGCTGAGAGGACGTGTGAAAATCTACTTACTAACCGTTGGGCTTCGGCCTTCTGCCCCGGGTCGAGGCCCTCGCCCATAGTCACCGAGCCAGCAACCCCCATCTCTCCGGGACATGGCCCCAACTCCAGCTCCTGGGGCTATGGCATAATAAATAACGCCTCCCTGGGGTGCCATTTCTTTAACAAGTTTATGTGGTACACTTTGGTGTCCCGCCTTCTTCCCGACAGCTTGACCTCATAATCCACAGCGCCTACTTGGCGCACCACCTCATAGGGACCCTGCCACCGTGCCAACAGCTTTGACTCTCGCACCGGCAAAAGGAGGAGCACTTGGTACCCCGTGGCAGTAATGGTGGTTTGGGAGGACGGTGAGGTGGGACAGGCGGCACGGTAGGCGTGGAAGAGGCGGGCTCACGGCCGGACGGTGGGACAGGGTGGGAGGAAAGGGGCGGTGATAGTAGGAGGAGAGTCACGGACGGGGAGGATTCGGGGCTGGAAATGGGTTCGTAAAGGTTAGGATCGGGGCCAAGGGCACGTGCAGGGGTGAGGAAGAATCGGGACAGGAAGGGAACCAGAGATTGGGGCGGGGTCTAGGAAGGTCCCCCTTGTTTGTGCCACCGGGCCGTGGCTCCTCCCGAATGGGAACCGAGGGACCGAAACAGAAAGGGGCCAGCGCCCGGCCTTCAGGCTCAGATGGAAAAAGAGGAGTTGTTGCCACGGCGTCGGCAGTGGGGTCTTCCTCTGGGCCCCCAGCGGAAAGGAGATGACCGCCCGCCTCGGTTGCTGGAGAGAGGCGCCCCAAGCCGGGACCCGGCCGCTCGGCACCAGCCGCCGCCCACAGGGTTCGGCAGCTTCAGCTCCAGCGCCCGAGTCGGCCGGGCCAGTGGGTAGTACCAGGGGCGCCCGAATGTGAGGTCGGCCACTTGGGACATAGGGTTAGGATTGGGGGGGGGAGGAGGGGGCGGCGCCACAGCGACGCCGCCCAGACCGAGGCCCGCTGGCGGAGGGCCGTCATCCCCCTGGGTAAGCGGGGTCAGACCCAGGGCCTCGATCTCCTCAAAGATGGAGCTCAGTTCCATCCCCTCGGCCCCAGGCCTTCCCGCCCGGCCGCGGCGGCCTCGGCGGTAACAGCGGGGCTCGGTTGGTACCAGGGCCGGGAGCTCACCGAGGCCTCCTCATGGATGGGCTCCGCGGGGCGACAGCGTCCCCTCGCTGCCACGGCTTCCTCGGCCGGCGCCTCCTGCTGGCGCTCGTCGGGGCGATCTCGGCAGCACTGGCCCCCTCGGGATCTTTCGGAGGGCCTTCCACCCTCCTCGTCGGAGGGGGATTGAGTCCGCGAACGGCGGGCTCTGCGCTTTCCCCGGCAGCGTCCAGCCCTCCGAGATGGAGGTGGAAGGCTGGCCAGCAGGGGCAAGGCTAGGGCGCAGTTCGTTTTTGCGAGGCGTTGAGACAAGGGAGGAGAGAAGAGGTAGAAACCTCCACCTGGGGTGCCCTCTCCCTCGCCCGGCAGCGACCGCGCCACCCTCTCCTCCTCGGGCCCGCAGAGATGGATGGAGCAGGCGGGGCCCGCCTGCTCGCTCGGGCACGCCAGGCGCCTCCAGCCCGAGCCGAGCCGTCGGTTGGAGGAGGGCAGCCGCGGAGGTCGGACTACCAGGGGCCGGCGGTGGTAGGGCCGGCGCCCTCCGGGCCCGGTGGGCCCGGACGCCTCCCGACCGGGCCAAGGGCAGTCCCTCGAGCGTGCCCCATCGCCCGGCAGAGCCCTCACCCGTGGAATAGTGGACCCGGTAGAGGCCCCTGGTAGGAGCACCATAAAGGACCCCTCTAGCGCCACCCGCCACGCGCGCGCCGCCGGCGGCATTTGCAGTTGCACCTGCCGGCGGAATGATAAAACGTGGCGGAGGGCGGGGTCCTTACAGCCCAACGGGAGAGGGCTGATGACGGAGATGGGCTTCCCCAGGGTGGAGAGGGAAGGCAACAGGGCAGCATTAGGAAGGAAGGGCGGGACGGAGGTAAGAACCACCCGTACGCCCAGGTCCTCAATGGCTCGAGAGGCACGTGCCGCCCCACCGCCAGGCCTCTCCACCGCCTCCTGGCGGCGGCCTCCGAGGCAAGGAAGAACACTACCTTGCCGTACATCTTGGAGGCCGCCACCACGGCCGAGGCCCCACCACCCTCGCCAACGCCCGCCACGTAGGTCTCGGCGTGGGGCGGCGGCGACCAGGAGGCAGCGGACGCCGTGCCTCCTGGTCATGGTGGGAAAGGGCCCGGCCACCGGGAAGCAGGCTGGAGGCGGCAGTCGGGGCAGATGACACGGCAGGTGGGGGGGCGGCAGCGGCCACCTGGGCGTACGCTCTGGGGGCCGTGGTGAGATCACCCCCAGAGCTGGTGGGGGGAACAGCAGGGAAAGAAGGGGCTGCGGCAGATGATGGGGCCACAGGGGGCGGGGCGGCCTCGGCCGTGGGAGCTTTAGCCTTCGGGGCCGGGCCTTTGCCCTTTTTCTTCCCCCCGCCCTTTTTCCCGGCCGAGGTGGAGGCCGCTCCCGGATGTGAGGGAGCATCGGCCGTGGCAGTGGCGGAGCTCGGGCCAGGGGTCGGGAGGTCAGCCGCGGCATTCTTTGGGCCCGGTGGCAACGGGGGGACCGTGGGACTAACAGGGGCAGGGGCTTCCTCCATCATGAAGGGAGGAAGGGGTCTCAGATGGCACAGGGGGGGTGGAAGGGACAGGAATTAACGCTCCTCCCCACCGAACAACAGGCAGGAGGAGGCGTCAGTAAGGGGAGAGGAAGGGGAGAGAGGAAGGGTACAGGTTTCAGGAAGGGCAGCTGAGGAAGGGGGCGTTTAGCAGCCTCTCCTCCCTGCTGTGACTGTGGCAGAGGAGGAGGCGCTATTGTGAGGGGAGGGACAGGGGAAAAGGGGCACGATTGGGCAAGGGGGAGAAACCACTCCCTCCCGCTGACTATTGCAGGGAGGAGGGCACCAGGAATGGCGGGACCGAAGCGGGACACCGAGGAGCCAGCGACCACTCCTCCCAAGGCTGGAAGCAGAGGAGGAGGCGCTGGCAGGGCAGGTAGGGGCAAGGTAACAGGTGCAGGGCGGGGCCGGCTCCTCCGGCTGCACTGGGGTATATAGGGAAAACTGCGGGGCCGTTAAGGAAGTGCAGTGAACAGAGGACTAACTAAAAGGGGAGGGATGGGGCACAAGTGCTCGGGACAGGGGACAAGGCAGATTGGGTAGTGCTCAAGGGCTTGCAGACAGCTGGGCGGGGAAAGGACAAAAGTGGAACCAAACAGCAGCTGGGAGGAGGGGCGGGGCACACACACAGTTGGGCTGGCTGGGGTAGGGCGTGGCTAGTAATAAACTTTGGGAATGGGTGTGGTGGGTAAGTAACCTTGGGGTGGGAGGGAAAAACAACCTAGGCTAGCAGGGAAGGACAGGCAATGGGGAGAAACAAGCTGCTGGGGTAGGGTGGGTGACCAGGGTGAGGTGGCCCCCAGCCAAATGTAGCTGAGGAGGGCCAAGTCAAGGGGTGGGGAAGGAGCACGCCCACGGCGCTGTGAGGGCTCGACCTCGCCCACCGCTGCAGCAACGTCCCAGGTGGAGGCGGGGCAGCAAACCCCACCGGGGAGAAGAGAGTCCAGGTGGTGAGGCGGTGGAGGGCGTTGGGGTGGTGGTAGCGGGCGAAGGGGGCAGCTGGACTAGGGGGAGGGCACTGAGCCTCTCCCCCAGCCCCCCTTTTAACAGCTCAGTTCACCACCACCCCTAGAGCAGATGAAAAAAGCTCAGTCTTTTAGACAAACCCCCTCCACAGTTCTAGATGGTGATCTCCTCTTCTCCCCCTCAGCGGGCGCAGCAGCAGCAGTGGGCAGGCAGCAGTCAGCGGGGGAAGGCCTCCGGGTGGTGGGTGCTGGTGGGGTCCTCCTCCTTCTCTGGAGCGAAGGAGGGGAGGGGGGACGGCCGGCAGGCCCCCCCTCCCCTCTCAGGCAACAGGAGCAGCTGGTGGCGGTGGTAGGCAGCAGCAGTGTCGTCGTCCGGGGGGAGCAGCCCAGCAGCGTTGGGGTGTCAGCAGGCGGGTGGCTGGTGGGTCGGCGCGGTGGGAAGGGCTCCGGCTGGTGTAGGCAGCAGGACCAGGACCAGGGCAGGGGAGAAGGAAGAGAGCAGCGCCTACACTTGCTCCCTCTCCTCCTTCTCTGCAGTGGGCGGGTCTATTTGAAACCATGAGAATGTGGGCGGGCGAAGCCCGCCCACGTTCTAAAAGCCCCTCCCAGCCTTACGGGAGGGACGACTGGACCCATGGCCAACTGATCTCGGGGACAAATAATGACAAAGCGGATCAGGAGTGCGGGTCACAGGTTTAAAATAAAGGGAACCAAGCGGGGACACCGAGCAGAGAACCCGGACAGCGCCCACTGCCCTCAAAGCTATCGATGGAGCCAGTGGACGCCGCCCAGAGGAACTCTGCCCGGATACGTGACACGAGGGAGGAACGAGTAGGCCCCACAGTCGCAGAGAACCCCCTCGTCCAGCATCCTCCGCCTGGTGTCATAGATGGCAGCTTTCGCTAAGGCCAGGAGGAGGTTGACGAGGAGGTCTCGCGACCGTGGGGCCACGGATTGGGTGTGCGTAGATGAAAAGGTGAGAAAAGTGCAGCCAGAACCTCAATAAGAGGTTCTGGAGGAGCAGAATAGGGGCTGCAACCTGGCGCACTCGAGGTATCGTCGCCAGGTTTTCCCTCACGCCGCCAAAGGACAGGCTTCGGGATGGGGTGAACGCGCCAGGTACACGCCCGTGCTCACGGCTCCGTGAAGGAGCCGCCAGCTAATATCCCGATGGGCCGTGGGACTAAGGTGGAATACACACTGGCCCATCGGGTCTCCCACCCTCAACGGATCTTAAATAGTCCCGCCACTTAGTATCGGGCGGGACACGAGGGTGAGAAATGCAAGGTATGGAGCACGGCGTGTACAGATGTTCCCTAGGCGCGGTTCGGAAACAAACCGGCTGCAGGTTCTGCAGCCGGCTGGGAGTCCAGGGATGGGGAGGCCGGAGGGCCCGCGGAACAGGGCCCAATAAAGGGACGGAGGCTTCGCGGGAAGGGAGGCGGGCGTGCCCTCTCGCAGGGCTCTCTGTAGGAGGTCGAGGCGGGCGCGACAAAGCCGCCTCCACCTCCTGGAGTAGGCGCAGGGGTCCAAAGGGTGGAGAGCCCCATGCGCCGGTGGCGCTCGAGGTCCACCAGTCCCTCCTGTCGTAGTCCAGGAGGTCTCCGAGTTTGGTGGTTTCTGCCAGGATCAACCTCCGGCGCACCGCGGGAGACTCCGCCACCTGCACGCACAAGGCTGGATTGTGGAGCAGGGGCTCCGCGAGGAGGTCTGCTCCCTCGGCGGCCAAAACGGACCTGGTCGCCGAAAACAGCTTCCAGGTCCGGAGGAGTTCCTGGTAGAATTCCGGCAGCTCTGAGAGGTCTCGCGGAAGGCCCCTCGGGTGGATAAAAAGAGCTGCCGGTCGTGCCGGAGCCCTCGAAGCGGCGGAGGAAGCGCACCCCAAAATGCTCCATGCCGGACTACCTGCACTAAAGAGGAGTCTCTGCAGGGCCTGGAGGCGGAAGGTCCGGACCTGGCTGCGTCGCAGACCAGGCCCTGGCCCCCTCCTCCAGGGGAGAGACAGGACCCTGCAGAGACCCAGTGCAGTCCTGGCCAAAAGAACTCCAGGGCTGTCCTCTGAGCTTGGCCAGGACCTCCGGGCCGGGCGCAGGGTGTTGAGCCGGTGCCAGAGCATGGACAGGACCAGCTGATTTAACACCAGCGCCTCCTCGAAGGGAGAGACACCGAGCAGTCCTGTCCATCTCCGCAGCCGCCAGCCACCCTGGCCTCCAAACCCTGCCAGTTTTCCGGCGGAGAGGGATGCGTGGCGGATAAATAGACGCCCAGATAGAGCAGCGGACCCGCACTCCACCTGATGGCCTGAAGCGCGGGTGGCAGGCCAGAGCTCTTGACCCAGTTGACCCGGGCGGAGGAGGCCGCCGAGTAGACGGCTTGGCAGGCCTCCACCCGCACCAGGTCGCCCGGGTCCTGGACCACGAGGAGCACGTCATCGGCGTACGCCGACAGGACCAGCCGCAGCCCGGCCCCGCAACACCAACCTCGCCAGCCTCCCACGGAGGAGACAGAGGAAGGGCTCGATCGCCAGAGCGCATAGCTGGCCCGACAGCGACACCCTGACGTACTTCCCGCCCGGCTGACCGCCCGGTCAGGGTCCAGTTGAGCCTGACCAAACACTCGCGAGCGCATAGCACCCGGAGAAAACCCACAAACGGGCCCGGCCGGCGGCCTGCAGGGTGCCCAGGAGATACCCGGATCCATCCTGTCGAACGCCTTCTCCTGGTCCAGGGACAGGAGGGCGAACGACATGCCGCCCTACACCCGAAGCTCCAAGAGATCCCGACCAAATACAGATTATCAAGATGCTACGCCCGGACGGTGTAGGTCTGGTCGATGGATCACGCCCGCCAGCACGACCGCAGTCGCAGCGAGATGGCTTTTGCTACGACCTTATAGTCCGCGGCTGAGGAGCGAGACGGACGCCACTTCCGGCGTCGCGGAGGTCCTCTTCTTCGTAGCAAGGCAGCACCGCCGCCTGCACGACAGAGGGAGGACCCCGCCTCCAAGGACTCGCCCAGACTGTGACGCAGGTCTGGGCCGAGGACGCCCCAGAACACGCGTAAAACTCCACGGTCAGCCCGCCCATGCCCGGGTTTTATTGTTGGGCATGAGACGGAGGGCTTCAGAACTCGCCAGAGTGAGAGGCGCCTCCAGCCGGTCTCGGTCGCTCGCGCTGACCGCCGGGAGCTCGGTCCAGAGCACCTTGCAGCGTCGGCGGTCGGATCGGGAGAACAAAGCTGGCGTAGAAGGCCCTGGCCCTTCCACGCATCTCCGCCGGATCCGTGAGAAGTGCCGTCCTCCGCCAAAAGGCAGGTGGCGTGCTTTCACCCCCTCCTTTTCTCCAGGGCATAGAAGAAGCGGGAGCATGATCCATCTCCCGAAGGAGATGGATGCGAGATCGAACAGCGCCCGGGCCTGTGATCTTCAGGGCCGGGCTCCTCCGCTTCTCGGCACGCCTCGCGAGTGGATCCTCGAGGCGGAAGCCAGGCGCCCCTCAAGCTTCAAGACCTCCCGTTCCAGCTGCTCTATCGCGCATCCCTCCGCCGGCTGGCGCCCGGGAGCAATCGCGGCAGAAGAGCGAGCGCGCACCTTCCCCACGTCCCACCATCGCGCGCCGAGAAAGGCGGGCGCTGCCCCCGCCAGGCCAGCCAGAACTCCCGGAAGGATGCCACGAAGCCCGTCCTCCAGCAAGCTATTATTGAAGTGCCAGTAGGCGGCCCCAGCCTCTCCGAACTAAGGAGGCTTTCACGCCACCAAATGGTGGTCCGTGAGCGGGGCCGGCGAATGCTGGAGAGTGGGCTCGTGCCAGATGGAAGCGGGAAAGGTAAGCGATCCAACCGGGAGTGGCTCGACCGATCGTCCTCCACCGGACGTAGGTGAAGGTGGTATTGTCGTCCGGGTGGTGGTCTCGCCAGGCGTCCACCAGGGAGTGGTCGTCACGATCTCCTGAGGGCGCCTGCTGCGGCCTGGCAGTTCGCGCGTCCTACGGTCCCGGTCATCGAGGTGGTGTTAAAGTCCCGCCCAGGACCAGACACTCGCGAGGATCCAGAGTGCCGAGGAAGGTGGCCGCCTGCCGGTAAAAGATGACCTGGTCGGGCCAGCGTTCGGGGCGTAGGCGTTGACCAAGTTCAGCGTCAGCCCCTCCGCAGCCGGACGTCACAACAAGCGGCCGGGACAACCTCGGCGGTCCCCAGCACCTCGGGCCGTAGGGTAGGGAGAACAGGGTGGCCACCCGGCGGCGAGTGCCGAGGTGGCTAAAATACACCCCGTCCCCACTCCAGCCGCCAGCCAGCCTCGGCGGCTGGAGTCGTGTGGGTCTCCTGCAGGAAAACCACCAGTACCCTCCCTCCCGAAGGAAGGAGAGCACCCGGCTCCTGCGGACCCACCCTACAGCCCGGGCGTTCAGCGTTGCGATGGTGGTGTGATTCATGATGAGGGCTGGGGTGGATCCTCACGGGCAGGGTGATCGTCGGCCTCCGCGGGCGCGCAACAGGCGCTGCCCGACCCGAGCGAGAGGCGTCACGAGAATTTGCGGGCCCGCCGGTAGGCGCGATGTCCCGCCCCTTGGTCCCTCTCCTCCTGCAAGAGGGCCCTCGTAGCCCCAAGATGGAATGAAAGTCCCCAGCGCTGAAGGCGAGCTCCACCTTTCCTTTAGCCCCGCAGCGTATCCGTGAGGAATTGGCGGAGCTCGGCCCCCAGCGCTGAGGGGACTAGATGTTTCCTCCGTCTGGGCCCCGGAAGACCTCGCGGGCCACCGAGGCGGGCAAACCGAGTCGAGCCCGGCGCGGCGCCAAGGCGGCGCGCGCTGCCCGCCCCAGCCCGGCGAGGAAGGTGCGGCGGAGGAACAAGGCAGCCCCTAGGAGCTAGGGACCGGGGACACAAATACCACCCCTGAGGGCCGCCCACGGTCAGCGGGCGAGGCGGCCCCGTGGTGGCAGTAATGGTGGTTTGGGAGGGCGGTGAGGTGGGACAGGCGGCACGGTAGGCGTGGAAGGGGCGGGCTCACGGCCGGACGGTGGGACAGGGTGGGAGGAAGGGGCGGTGATAGTAGGAGGGAGGTCACGGACGGGGAGGATTCGGGGCTGGAAATGGGTTCGTAAAGGTTAGGATCGGGGCCAAGGCACGTGCAGGGTGAGGAAGAATCGGGACAGGAAGGAACCAGAGATTGGGGCGGGGTCTAGGAAGGTCCCCCTTGTTTGTGCCACCGGGCGTGGCTCCTCCCGAATGGGAACCGAGGGGACGAAACAGAAAGGGGCCAGCGCCCGGCCTCCGGGCTCAGATGGAAAAAGAGGAGTTGTTGCCACGGCGTCGGCAGGTGGGGTCTTCCTCTGGGCCCCCAGCGGAAAGGAGATGACCGCCCGCCTCGGTTGCTGGAGAGGGGGCGCCCCCAAGCCCGGGACCCGGCCGCTCGGCACCAGCCGCCGCCCCACAGGGTTCGGCAGCTTCAGCTCCAGCGCCCGAGTCGGCCGGGCCAGTGGGTAGTACCAGGCGCGCCCCAAATGTGAGGACGGGGTCGGCCACTTGGGACATAGGGTTAGGATTGGGGGGGGGAGGAGGGGGCGGCGCCACAGCGACGCCGCCCAGACCGAGGCCCGCTGGCGGAGGGCCGTCATCCCCTGGGTAAGCGGAGTCAGACCCAGGGCCTCGATCTCCTCAAAGATGGAGCTCAGTTCCATCCCCTCGGCCCGAGCCTTCCCGCCCGGCCGCCGGCGACGCTTACCTCGGCGGTAACAGCGGGGGCTCGGTTGGTACCAGGGCCGGGAGCTCAACCGAGGCCTCCTCATGGATGGGCTCCGCAGGGGGCGACAGCGTCCCCTCGCTGCCTTCCTCGGCCGGCGCCTCCTGCTGGCGCTCGTCGGGGCGATCTCGGCAGCACTGGCCCCCTCGGGATCTTTCGGAGGGGGCCTTCCCACCCTCCTCGTCGGAGGGGATTGAGTCCGCGACAGCGGGCTCTGCGCTTTCCCGACAGCGTCCAGCCTCCGAGATGGAGGTGGAAGGCTGGCCAGCAGGGGCAAGGCTAGGCGCAGTTCGTTTTGCGGGCGTTGAGACAAGGGAGGAGAGAAGAGGGTAGAAACCTCCACCTGGGGTGCCCTCTCCCTCGCCCGGCAGCGACCGCGCCACCCTCTCCTCCTCGGGCCCGCAGAGGCGGATGGAGCGGAGGCGGGGCCCGCCTGCTCGCTCGGGCACGCCAGGCGCCTCCAGCCCGAGCGAGCCGTCGGTTGGAGGAGGGCAGCGCGGAGGTCGGACTACCAGGGCCGGCGGTGGTAGGGCCGGCGCCCTCCCGGGCCCGGTGGGCCCGGACGCCTCCCCGACCGGGCCAAGGGGCAGTCCCTCGAGCGTGCCCCATCGCCCGGCAGAGGAAGCACCGGGCCTCACCCGTGGAATAGTGGACCCGGTAGAGGCCCCTGGTAGGGCACCAAGGACCCCTCTAGCGCCACCCGCCACGCGCCGCGCGCATTTGCAGTTGCACCTGCCGGCGGAATGATAAAGCGTGGCGGAGGCGGGGTCCTTACAGCCCAACGGAGAGGGCTGATGACGGAGATGGGCTTCCCAGGGTGGAGAGGAAGGCAACAGGGCAGCATTAGGAAGGAAGAGGCGGGACGGAGGTAAGAACCACCCGTCGCCCAGGTCCTCAATGGCTCGAGAGGCACGTGCCGCCCCCACCGCCAGGCCCCTCTCCACCGCCTCCTGGCGGCGGCCTCGAGGCAAGGAAGAACACTACCTTGCCGTACATCTTGGAGGCCGCCACCACGGCCGAGCCCCCACCACCCTCGCCAACGCCCGCACGTAGGTCTCGGCGTGGGGCGGCGGCGACCAGGAGGCAGCGGACGCCGTGCCTCCTGGTCATGGTGGGAAAGGGCCCGGCCACCGGAGCAGGCTGGAGGCGGCAGTCGGGGCAGATGACACGGCAGGTGGGGCGGCAGCGGCCACCTGGGCGTACGCTCTGGGGGCCGTGGTGAGATCACCCCCAGAGCTGGTGGGGGGAACAGCAGGGAAAGAAGGGGCTGCGGCAGATAATGGGGCCACAGGGGCCGGGGCGGCCTCGGCCGTGGGAACTTTAGCCTTCGGGGCCGGGCCTTTGCCCTTTTCTTCCCCCGCCCTTTCCCGGCCGAGGTGGAGGCCGCTCCCGGATGTAAGGAGCATCGGCCGTGGCAGCGGCGGAGCTCGGGCCAGGAGTCGGGAGGTCAGCCGCGGCATTCTTTGGGCCCGGTGGCAGCGGGGACCGTGGGACTAACAGGGCAGGGGCTTCCTCCATCATGAAGGAGGAAGGGGTCTCAGATGGCACAGGGGTGGAAGGGGCAGGAATTAACCGCTCCTCCCACCGAACAACAGGCAGGGAGGAGGCGTCAGTAAGGGAGAGGAAGGGGAGAGGAAGGGTACAGGTTTCAGGGAAGAGGCGGCGTTTAGCAGCCTCTCCTCCCTGCTGTGACTGTGGCAGAGGAGGAGCGCTATTGTGAGGGGAGGACAGGGGAAAAGGGGGCACGATTGGGCGGGGAGAAACCACTCCCTCCGCTGACTATTGCAGGGAGGAGGGCACCAGGAATGGCGGGACCGAAGCGGGACACCGAGGAGCCAGCGACCACTCCTCCCGCAAGGCTGGAAGCAGAGGAGGAGGCGCTGGCAGGGCAGGTAGGGGGCAAGGTAACAGGTGCAGGGCGGGGCCGGCTCCTCCGGCTGCACTGGGGTATATAGGGAAAACTGCGGGGCCGTTAAGGAAGTGCAGTGAACAGAGGACTAACTAAAGGGGAGGATGGGGCACAAGCGCTCGGGACAGGGGACAAGGCAGATTGGGTAGTGCTCAAGGGCTTGCAGACAGCTGGGCGGGGAAAGGACAAAGTGGAACCAAACAGCAGCTGGGAGGAGGGGCAGGGCACACACACAGTTGGGCTGGCTGGGGTAGGGGCGTGGCTAGTAATAAACTTTGGGAATGGGTGTGGTGGGTAAGTAACCTTGGGGTGGGAGGGAAAAACAACCTAGGCTAGCAGGGAAGGACAGGCAATGGGGAGGAAACAAGCTGCTGGGGTAGGGTGGGTGACCAGGGTGAGGTGGCCCCAGCCAAATGTAGCTGAGGAGGGCCAAGTCCAAGGGGTGGGAAGGAGCACGCCCACGGCGCTGTGAGGGCTCGACCTCGCCCACCGCTGCAGCAACGTCCCAGGTGGAGGCGGGGCAGCAAACCCCACCGGGGAGAGAGAGAGTCCAGGTGGTGAGGGGCGGTGGAGGCGTTGGGGGTGGTGGTAGCGGGCGAAGGGGGCAGCTGGACTAGGGGAGGGCACTGAGCCTCTCCCCAGCCCCCTTTAACAGCTCAGTTCACCACCACCCCTAGAGCAGATGAAAAAGCTCAGTCTTTTAGACAAACCCCTCCACAGTTCTAGATGGTGATCTCCTCTTCTCCCCCTCAGCGGGCGCAGCAACAGCAGTGGGCAGGCAGCAGTCAGCGGGGAAGGCCTCCGGGTGGTGGGTGCTGGTGGGGTCCTCCTCCTTCTCTGGAGGCGAAGGAGGGGAGGGGGGACGGCCGGCAGGCCCCCCCTCCCCTCTCAGGCAACAGGAGCAGCTGGTGGCGGTGGTAGGCAGCAGCAGTGTCGTCATCCGGGGGGCGGGGGGCAGCCCAGCAGCGTTGGGGTGTCAGCAGGCGGGTGGCTGGTGGGTCGGCGGGGTGGGAAGGGCTCCGGCTGGTGCAGGCAGCAGGACTAGGAGCAGGGCAGGGGGAGAAGGAAGAGAGTGGTCCCTACACTTGCTCCCTCTCCTCCTTCTCTGCAGTGGAGCATGGGGGAGAGGCACCCATTACGGGAAGGGAGAAAATGCCCCTCCGGAAGCCATTTTGGGCACACCCTTGCCCCACCCAGTCACCTGACTGGAAGGCAAGGGGCGGGTCTAGGACTATAAGAACTCTGCCAGGGAGCTCAGTCTTTGCCCAGTCTCTGAGGGAAACAGAGGCCTGTCCAGAGCTCCTGGATGGGGAGGTTGAGATCTGGTTTGGGCCTGACACTGCTGTGTCCCCTAAGGCCAGTGAAGACTGCCCTGTTTGGGTTGCCAAGGTCTGGCCAAGTTGGCCAGCAGAGCTACCCTCTGACCCAGAGGAGCCTGTGGCTCTGCTGGTGGCTGGTGAGTCTGAGGACCTCCCTGAGCCGGCGGTCCTGCTCGAGGCCTGCGGACATCCTGGGACCCTGAGGTCTTGCCCTAGCCAGAAGACCTACTGACTGCCGGGTACCCTGAGGGCTTGCCAGAGCCGGTGGACCGGCTCAAACCCCGATGCCTGCCTGAACCCTGGGGCCTGATGAGCCCGCTGGACCCTGCAGAACTCCAACCCATTGAAGCCTGGATTGGGCTGCCTGGACCCTGCTGGGACTACACTGCCCTTGACTCCCTGACTGACTTGCTGGAGACACAGGTACCTGCGAAGGGGGAGATGAGGAGTGGCCCAGGGGGTAGTATGGGCTGAGAGCAGCCCTAGGCCAGCATGTTGCGGGCTGGAGCCCCTGCTGAGCCAGTAGCAGCTGCAGTGCTGCATCCAGGGCCCCTGGGCTGGGGTGCAGTGGAGTGGGTGGGCCTGTGCCCCCTGCCACCCACCAACAGGGTGGCGGTCTCCCCCTCACCACTGCTGCAGGTGCGCTACCTGCCCAGCTCCTGAACAAGGAGCTTCCTCAAACCAGAGTGTTTGTCGCCCTGCCCTGCTCCAGGGCCAGGGCCTATAGACTGTGTTTTGCTGCCCTGCCCTGCTCCTGGGCTGGGGCTTGCTTAGTGTTATTTGATACCCCGCCCTGCCCAAGGCCAGGGTCTGCTTGTTGTATTAGGTGCCCCCACCCTGCCTGAGGGCCGGGCCCTATTCACTGTGTCTGTTTGCAGCCACGCCTTGCACTAGGGCCTGGCCGCCATTTTGACTGCCAGAGTTTCAGTGGCCACACCTTGCACCAGGACCTGTCCGCTAGGGTGACAACTGGTAGCTGTTTGCTTCCCGCCCTGAGCTAGGGCTGGGCCTTCAGTTTGTGTACCGTCACGCCTTACACCCGGGCCTGGCCACCAGTTGCTGCCTCGCCCTGAGCTAGGGCCGGGCCGCCATATTTGACTAGCTGCCCTGCCCTGCACCAGGGCCCGGGCTCAGCTTACTTTGTTTTGTCGCCCCCGCCCTGCTCGAGGGCCTGGGCTTGTACCCTGTATTTGTTGCCCCGCCTTGCTCAAGGGCCTGGGCTTGTTTAAACCTGTGTTTGGTGCCCCACCCTGCTCAAGGGCCCGGGCTTACCTACTGTGCTTTGGAACCCAGCCGGGATCTGGGCCAGACCTTTTAAAGGGGCAGGACTAGGACTGTTGCCCTGCCCAGAACTGTGAGCCAAGAGACTTGAGTCTACATTTGACTTCTTCCCCCGTGGCCCGGACCTGAAGCAAGGCTGGGCACGTGAACTATTGCCTCTCACCCCGACCTGAAGCAAGGCCGGTTATAGACTCACTGACTTGGACTATTTTAAGGCATGATAGGGTAGTGGGGCGGACTGGCCGCCCACTACGCCAGAGGCGGAGGAACCCCCTCCCGAAGGCATACCGACCTACAACCAGCCCCTGGAAGGGGGGAAGCGTAGAGGCTGTTGTGGGCACTGCCGGAGGGCAGTGTCCCAAAAGGGATCCCGCCACCTGCCGTCTGAGCTAATTCCCAAGACCAATGGCTGGTGGCGCTCTGGCGGTGAGTGTACCCTGTTACAATGCCCCTACAGGGATTGTAACTATGGACAGGTGTTGACAGAGGGCTGGGGGGAGGGGCCCTGCCAAGGTGCTAGCTGAACTGAGGGTGGAGGGGACCCTGGTCACTGCCTTAGTGGACTCCGGCTGTAGCCAGACGTTGGTTCAAGCAGACCTGGTAGAAGCCCCTGAGCCGGCGGGAGGTCCCATTTGTTTGCAGTGTGTGCACGGAGATGTACAATCTTACCCAACGGCCTGGGTATGGCTAGTTGACCCCCACAAGGAAGGGGTTTGTCGTGTAGGGCTGACCCCAAGGTTGGCGTACCCAGTGATATTGGGCCGAGATTGGTGGGGTTTCCACAGGTTACTCTAGGAATGGAGCCGGCAGGAACCGCAGGAAACAGGTTGGCGCCCACGAAGTTGGGGATTGGTGGCCCAAGGGAACAGCCCCGATCCAGGAAAGGAACCCACACCGGAACTCAGGATATCCCACCAGCGTGAGCCCACAGATGAACCCACCGAGGAGAGTGGAATAGAGTGGCTGGATACCGGTGGAGATTTCACGAGAGACCAAAGGGAGGACCGGACGCTAAGCCGGGCCTGGGAGCAAGTGAGGGAGTCAGAGACTGAGGGGGAAGGGGACCCGCCTATGCCCCAAGGGCCACGGTTTCAGGTATGGGACGACTGCCTCTACCGAGTGGTCCGGGACCCTCAGACCAAAGAGGAGTTATGGCAGCTCCTGGTCCCCATCAAATATAGGAGAGGCGTGCTGCGACTGGGCCATGCAAACCCCTGGGCTGGACATCTGGGGTGGGAAGACCCTGCAATGTGTGGCTCAGATTCTTTTGGCCAGGAATCCACCACGAGGTACGTGACTTCTGTGAGTCCTGCCCCGAATGCCAGCAGACCAACCCAAAGGGAGTACTGAAAGCCCCATTGGTGGCATTGCCAGTGGTAGGAGTTCCCTTTGAACAGATCAGACTGGACCTGGTGGGACCCTTAGAGAAGGTGAGCTCGGGATGCCAATACATCCTCGTCATAGTAGACTATGCAACTAGGTACCCCAAAGCTGTGCCATTAAGGAACACCACCGCCCCCACCATAACGGCGGAACTTCTCAAGCTGTTTTCCCGAGTCGGGATACCAAAAGAGATCTTGACCAACCAAGGAACAAATGTATCTTCTAGGCTGATGGCCGAGCTGTGTCGGCTGCTAAATATCCGGGCCCTCTGGACCACAGTGTACCACCCCCAGACAGATGACTTGGTGGAACGTTTTAATCAAACATTAAAATTGATGCTCCGGAAGTTTGTGGAGGAAGACCCCCGCAACTGGGATAAGCTCCTCCTGGCCCTACTGTTCGTGGTACGTGAGGTGCCCCAGGCATCTACGGGCTTTTCACCATTTGAGCTCCTTTATGGGCGACAACCTCGCGGGATACTCGACCTCTTGAAAGAAAACTGGGGGAGCAGGAGTCCCGGGTCATGGGCATTGTTCCCTATGTAATTACAGCTCCGGGAGTGCCTGCAGAAGTTGGAGGAGTTAGTCCGAACCAACCTCTTACAGGCACAAGAGGTACAAGCCCGTTGTTATAACTGAGGGTCGAAGCGCCGGACTTTTGAGCCGAGAGACCACGTCTTCCTGCTACCCTTGAAAGAGTCCAAGCTGCTAGTGAAGTGGCAGGGCCCGTTTGAGGTGGTGCAAAATGTGGGGCCAGTGGACTAGTCAGACTGATGGGGAGGAAGAGGGAGGTGCGGACATATCATGTAAACCTCTTGAAGAAATGGAAGATGCAGGAAAGACTGTTGATCACCCCATACCTGCTGGACCTGGAGTTGGGACCCTTAATTGAGGATTCCCCTAACCCACCCCAGGTCACCATAGGAGAGGAGTTGGGCCAGGAACAACAGGCGGAGTTACAGCAGTTGGTCCAGACCTTCTCACATGTCCTGTCTACCCAACCAGAGTGAACCAGTGTAGTCAGCCACAACACTGGCACCCTACCAGGCCACAAGGTACGAGACCAACATCGGCTGCTACCCAAGAAGATGTGGGGGGCAGTTCAGAAGGAACTCCAAACGATGATAGAAATGGGAGCGGTAGAGGAGGCCCACAGCAAATGGAGAAACCCCATTGTGCTTGTCCCAAAACCGGATGGGACGATTCGATTTTGTATTGATGTCCGTAAAATAAATGCTACATCGCGTTTCGATGCCTACCCAATGCCTCGGGCTGACGAGTTGTTAGGGAGGCTGGGCAACGTGAGGTAAATCTCCACTTTGGATTTGACAAAGGGATACTCGCAGATCCCCCTGACATCGACCTCTAAGGAGAAGACCGCCTTCCCAACCCCCTTTGGGCTATACCAGTTTATTACCATGCCCTTCGGGTTTCACGGAGACGCGGCCACGTTCCAGCGGTTGATAGACTGGCTGTTACGCCCTCACCACCTGTATGCGGCCGCCTACATAGACGATATAGTGGTCTATAGCCGGACGTGGTGCAAACACATCCAGCACCTAGAAGCTGTGCTGAAGACCGTGGGAGAAGTGGGTCTCATGGCAAATCCAGGGAAATGTCCTTTGGGGCACCGTGAGGTGACCTACCTGGGGTACATGGTGGGATGGGGGACCCTGCGCCCACTAGTTGACAAGGAACAAGCCTTGAAGGAATGTAAAATCCCTACAACTAAGAAGAAGGTACGTCAGTTTTTAGGACTGGAGGGGTACTACCGCCGCTTCATGCCCGACTTTGCAACACTAGTGGTACCTTTGTCCGATCTAACTAAGGGTTCAGCGCCAAAGAAGATACAGTGGTCTCCGGAGTGTGAGAGCTTTCCAGGCCCTGAAGGACTGGCTAACTAAGGCCCCAGTCTTGTTCCATCTGAACTTCTCAAAACGCTTTATTCTGCAGACCGATGCATCCGAGAGGGGGCTAGGGGCCATACTGTCCCAAGAGATCGAGGGAGAGGAACACCCCGTACTTGAGTAGAAAGCTATTCCCACGTGAACAGAAGTACTCGACCATAGAAAAAGAAGCTCTGGTGGTGAAATGGGCAGTTGACACGTTGAGGTACTACCTACTGGGTAACCCCTTCCAATTAGTGACTGACCACGCCCTGTTGAGATGGTTGCACAGCATGAAAAAAAACAACCCCCAGATCATGAGGTGGTACTTATCCTTGCAGCCATATGACTTCAGCATGGCCCACCAGCTGGGTAAGTCCCATATAAATGCGGATTTTTTCTCTCGGGCAGAGGGGGAGGAGGCCGAGCCAGAGCAGGGGCCAACCACCCATTTAAGGGGGAGGGTGTGTGATGGGGTGAATCTACCTGGCACTAAGCAACAGTGAGTTGCCCTGGCCCAGCTGGCCGAAAACGCCACAGCCCTGCTGGGCATGCTCCCAGGGGAGACCGGGTATAAAAGCCCAGGGAGCCACTCAGTTGGTCTGACCGCCAGAGGGGAAGGAGCTCCGACGTGAGCTCCAGAGCAGCCGCAGCCACAGCCACAGCCGCCTCAGCCTCAGCATCAGCCTCTGCAACTGCAGCCTCAGCGGCAGTCACAGCCAGGGAGGCTGTCCGTGAGGGCCCGACCCGCTGGGCGATGCAGCGAGAGTGAAACAGCACCCTGGGGATGGCAGGAAGCAGCCCAGGGCGGAGGATTGTCCTCTGGGAGCTCAGCATGTTTCGGTTGGAATCCCCGCTGAGCAGGCAGTGGAACCCGCCACTGCCTACAGGGCCCTGGGCTGGGACCCAGTGGAGCAGGAGGGCCCGGGTCCCTCTACCTTCTCCTCCCCTGCCCAAACAGGCCAGCTCCCTAGCAGTTTGGGAGGCTTACCTGTGGACTAGGCCTTAAGGCCATATTTACCCCGGTAGAGGGGACTTACCTATGAACTTGGCTGTCAGGCCGTGCCTACCCAAATAGAGGTGACTTCTAAATGGACTAGGCTGTCAGGCCGTATTTACCCTGGTTAAAGGGACTTACTCATGGACTAGGCCCCTAGGCCGCCTTTGCCCTGGGAGAGGGGGTAGTGACACAAACTTTGGGACTTCGGGACAGTTGAGGGGGCTTGCCCCTCGACAGGCACGTAGGTTTAAAGACACAAACATCAACTAATACCGGTTAACCAACACACAAAGAAAACACTTTTATTATCAAAACAAGACTTACTGTTGCAAGCACAGTAAATGACTGGGTGTTAAAAGCCATGGATTGAAATAGACTCAGGGAGAATCCCTGGTCTGTAATCCTTAGTTACAAAAGAGAAAAACCATTAACCAGTTCAGACATGATTTCCAAACCCCCAAAGAAGGAAAACAATAAAACCTGACAGACTATCTAAACTTTTCCCTACTTACACATTTCAATTAATTCAAGGAGTCTGTTCCTGGGAGAGTCTGTCTTCCCTGCTCTGTGGGGGGAAAAAACTGCTGCTTGCTCCAAACAAAGGGGGGAAAAAAACCCTCTCTGTTTGAAATTACTTATCTGCATTTCATTGGCTGAATGGCCAAAGCTCCCTTCCTCAGGTGCAGCTCCAAGTTAGCTTAACCCTTTCCTCACTCTCCAGGTAAGTCCCTGGCCTCAAGTCATTAGCCCAAGTACCCCTTGCCCTTGGGTTCTGGCCTGTTCCTGCAGGGCTGCGAATGTTCGTAATGGTCACACACACACAGGTTGCCTCTGGCTAGTCTTCCTGCCCAGGGCCGGCCTTAGGCCGATTTGACCGATTCGGTCGAATCGGGCCCCGCGCCTAAGGGGGCCCCGTGCCCCTGAACCTGGAAGTGCTGGTGAGTTACAGAGCCGGGGGCCCTGCTCCAGCAATATGTGGAGCTGGGTCTCTCCCTCGGCCCTGCCTGGAGCGGGCCCTGCCCAACCCCCGGTCCCCATGCGTACTTCCACCCCGCCCCAGAGCGGCCCCCAGAGCGGCCCCCGCGGCCCCGGACCATCCCTGCCGTGCGTGGCTCCTCCTCGCCGCCTGCTGCTGCCAATGTGCAGAGGGGCGGAGGGGGAGGGGTGGAAGGAGAAGGGGCTTGGGTGGGGGGAGGGGAAGGCACCAAGAGACAGGGGTACAGGAGAGACAAATGCCAGGGGCCAAATGCAGACAATGAGGGAAAGGGCAGGAGGAGGTGTCAGTGGGAGGGGGACAGGGTGATGCTGGGAGAGGAGAGGAGAGGGGAAGGGCATTGGGGGCTAGAGGGGAGGGGAGGTGCTGGGAGAAGGCTTGAAAGAAGGCGTGGGCATGAGAAAGGTGGGGATGGAGCAAGGCATGTGTGAGGGCACAGAGGGGCAGGAGGGGAACGGGGCAGAGAGTGGTGAGGGGTGGGCATCAGGGAAAAAGGGGGCAGTAAGGAAGGGGAGGCACCAGGAGGGTGCAGGGCTAAGGGAAGGTGCAGGTGCCAGGGGATTCTGGGGTGAAGCAGAAGGGCAGACACCTGCAGGGGAGGGACCAGCACCAGAGGAGAGAGGCAGGGCAGGTGTGTAGAGGGAGGTGTCAGGAGAGGGGTAGCTCACATGATCAGAGTGGGGCTACTGGAGGAGTAGGCACAGGGGAGAGAGAAGAGCTGGTGGAGGGGGGCAGGTCGCAGGAGGGCTGAGGGCAGTGAGAAGGGCAGGAGTCAGGACAGCAGAGGAGGGTGAGGAGTTGGGGGGCAGCAGGCACCAGGGGAGCTGATGGAGCAAGGAGAGGAGACATGGCAGCAGAGAGAAAAGGGAAAGGTTTATAAAATATTTATTAATAACTTGGTATGCTGCCCACGGCCAGTTTGTTTGCGCCCCGCGGTGCAGTTTGGGTTTCTGTGGGGATCAACACGGGGCCGGCGAGTGGGAGCCAAAACAAAAAAGTAGTCAGTGTAACGATCTTCTGTTGATGTGTTTTAGTGGTTAAATTCTTGGACTGTCATTGCTCATGAAAAGTGCTGTCACATGGGTAGAAATCGGGTAAATGTTGCATTTTATTAATATCAGCAGAACTGACTTAAATGGGGCCTGTGTGTTGTGTAGTCTGCCTTAATCTTTGTATTCATGCCTGTCAGTGTGAGAAGCTATTTGTATATATTTGCTTGCATATGCAACCACACTTAAGTTGAGGCCCTCAGCGTGTTCTGTAAGTATCAGTGTGGTCCCTGGGGCTTCCAAAGTTGAGTTGCCCTAGCTCATCCCTGACAGGTGTCTGTCTCACCTGGTCTTAAATATCTCCAGTGATGGAGATTCCACAGTCTCACTAGGCAATTGATTCCAGTGTTTAACCACCCTGACAGGCAGGAAGTTTTTCCTAATGTCCAACCTAAACCTCCCTTGCTGCAATTTAAGCCCATTGCTTCTCGTCCTAACCTCAGAGGCCAAGCAGAACAATTTTTCTTCCTCTTCCTTATGATACTCGAAAGCTGCTCTCATGTCCCTTTTCGGTCTTCTCTTTTCCAAGGTAAACAAGGCCAATTTCTTCAGCCTTGCCTCATATCTCATGTTCTCTAGACCTTTCATCATTTGTGTTGATCTTCTCTGGACTTTCTCCAGTTTCTCCACGTTTCCTGAAATGTGGCGCCCAGAACTGACATGATACTCCAGCTGGGGCCTAATGTAGATGGCTCATTCCCTGCCTAGGGGACATGAGACTGGGTGGGTTAATTTCCAATCCTCCTGTTTATTCTTTTCCTAAGCCAGGAGGGCACAGTAGTTCTGATGAGGGCTCTGCAGGAAAGTGGCCCGCACTGCCCCCTGCCTGAAACCTTGTGCAGGTGTTAAACAGCTGTCCAGCCCACCCTAGAGGTGACTGCATTTCAGCGTGCCTGAAGCAACACTGCACCAGCAATGGACAGGAGAATGGCTCCCGGGCATGGCTTGCTCATGACTGCTTCAGTCCCGTTGATGGGCCTCAGCTTCTTTCCTTCCACTCCCCCGCTTTGCAATGGGGCTGTAGACTCTGGGGGAGAGGGGTGGAGGCAGGCAGAGGTGTCTCCCTGCGGCAGATGTAGACACGTCTCTGTATTAATCATTCTCTCATTGAAGTTTTTAGCTTTGTAGTGAGTCCTTTTACATGGAAACTTTGTATTATGTCTTGCTAGAATAGTCCCTAGGACAAGTGAGGCAGAGACTGTCCCTGTGGGGTGAATGAGGTGGGAATGGATAAGGCGGAAGGTGAGCACCTCTGGGCAGTTGCAAAGGTTGGAACAGGGATGGAAGCCAGATCCAAGATCAATGAGCCCTGGGAAGTGGGCCCATTGAAAGGAGACTGGACCTGTGGATGCCTTGGGGGTCTGCAGCAAGGGCCTGCTTTGGGAAGCCCCCTCTTTGGAGGTGAATGTGGCAGCATTGAGACACCACCCAAAAGCAGGCGCCACAGCCACTAACTGCAGATTCATGGGACGGCTCTCACAGATCTTGCACATGCATAAGAGGATAGATCTGCAGGAGGGGGGGCAGTGGCATAGTGAGGGGGCCGGAGGGGTCACTTGCCCTGGGAGAAAAATAATATAAAATTAGATGTCACACATTTTTAAAAAGAATACCATATCTCCTGCCTTTTGTCTATTTTTGTCTCTTTAGGCCCCCAGCTAAAATTTTCAAAAGCACTTGAGTGACTAAAATCATTTTTGAAAATTGGACTTGGAAATCTAAGCTCAGATTTTCAAAGGTAATTAAGCTCCTAAAGAGGCAGTTGCCAACTCGGATCTTCAAAGATATCTATCTGATCTTTACACACCTTTGAAAAATCTGGTCATAAGTGTCCTAGTCAGTTCTGAACGTGAGATGTAGGAGCCCAGTTTTTTTTTTTTTTAATTTGAACATTTATCTACACTAATTCCCTCCTTTCTCTTTCACTATCCAATAAATGCATGGATCAAAATTATAGGTGCTTTGTGAATATGCTGACTTGAGAGTGGAAAGATTTCATATTGTCATGTCTGATTCCTGGTAACCCATCGCAAATATAAAAAACTAGGTTGATACCTGTTCATATCAGGAGCTGTTGAATTCAGTTCCTCATTTGCAGTATCTCATTAGGATGCTTAGTGGAGAAGATATTGTTGTTGGCTTTTTTATTTATACTGTGGGCAAAGCATGGGCTCACAAGAATTCCTCCATTGTTTTACCATGAGTCTCAAAAGATTTGGTGTTTTTCTAAAGGCCTGGAGTCAATTGATTATGTAGGAATCTCAGCTTTCATTTTAAAAAAGTTCTCTACTTCTGGGCCTTACAGCTAAGGAGGAAAGCTTTAAAACATGAACCCTAAATACTCAAACAAAAGGCCAATAAAATCCAACATGTTTTATTTTTAAAAGTCTTATGATTTGTAGACCATTCTCATAACTTTGTGTAGGCGTTCCTTGTGATTTTGGGTTGGCAATACTGCTCTTTGATTGGTGAATTTAGAGAGGTCTCTCCTTCAGTTTCCTTTCCACCCTCCTTTTTGTCACAGGTCATCAGAGAATCGTAGAGACAATGGAGAGTAGGGTGAGTCCATGACTATGGTTAATGACTGGTCAGGGTGACTAACTATTATCAGCCAGCGGTCTGAATGAGCCATCTACTGCCATCTGTTAATCAACTGTAGGAAAAGGCTTCAGGAGCAGACCTTATTTATATAGACAACCTACTTTGCCACAGAGATCAGTAGACACACTTGCTGTGTCAAGGTGATCAATTTTGGCTCTTTTGGGTTGAAATTCACTTAAGACTTGGAGCTGGGAGAATGAAATGTTGTTATCCATATTGTATGATTAAAAGACCTGAACTTAATATGACCTGCCTTAGGGTCTACCATAACTTGAACACTAAGCAGAGGATAGTGAGTCACATCTAACTGAAAGTCACAGAAGATGGAAACAGGTTTTATTTCTGGTGGTGTAGAGTCTATTGGAGTCCTCAATTATATCCTGACAAATATGACCTGGCTTAGGGTCTACCATAACTTGAACACTAAGCAGAGGATAGTGAGTCACATCTAACTGAAAGTCACAGAAGATGGAAACAGGTTTTATTTCTGGTGGTGTAGAGTCTATTTGGGAGTCCTCAATTATATCTGACACTTTACATCCAGTGTTTAAAGGCAGAGCTGACTAGAATCAATTGAGAGTCCTTGTCTTGTCTCAGTGATCGCTTGAGCAAAAATCATTGATAAAATCTTGTGTAGACTGACCTTGGACTCAACATGCAGGCAGTGTGTTGAAGGGCAGTGCGAAGGAGGCAATGGTGGTGAGGTACCATATTACCTAGTGAAATAATTGGTGCTGAAATCACTAAGGCCTGGAATTTGACCACAGAACTGACACTTTCTTAACAAAGACTCCATTTTTGCTATTAAAGTAAATCAATGTAACAGAAAACTGCAACGCCCTCTGGGAACTTTTTGAAAATCAAACTTTAAACTTTATTGAAAAAATTGGATCGTTTGCAATTGAAAATATTTGACCTACACTTAAGGCAACTGATTTAATTTTGTGTAAAAAATGCATAATAAAGGATGGCATTTTTTGGAAAATGTTCAACTATATTGATATACATTTTGATCAGATCTACTTCTGATGTGATATTTGTGTGTAGTTGTGGTTTGTTGTGTGGGTTTTTTTTTCTTCTCAACAAAAAATCCTGGGCTGGGGGGGGGGGGGCCACCAAAGCGGTTCGGATTGGGCCCCACACTTCCTAAAGCCAGCCCTGTTCCCACCCTCAGCTCAGGCAACAGCCCCCAGTGCTCTCTCCCCAGCCCAATGGGAGGAGGGCAGGAACAGGAAGCCAGGGCTGGGGTTTCTGCCGCTCCCTAGCTCTGGGGAAAGAGTGGGTCATGGGTGCTCAAGGCTGGCATGGCAGAGTGGAGGCGAGGTCAGCTATAGCCATGTCAGACTTGCTAGGCAGGGTGTGGCTAAGCCCTGAAATCCTGCAATTGCTGTGAAAGGGCTGCCTCAGGAGACGAGACATTTGGGTGCCCCTCATCCCCTGCCCACACCCTGGTTATACCTGTGCATCTAGCCAGCCCTCCTCTCATGGTCTCCAGCCCCTCCTCACTTCTCTTGGCTTTTGCCACCGCACAGCCCAACTGGCAGCATGTGCCCTGACCAGCCTCCTTGTGCAAGTGCAGTGAGGTCTGGCTGTCATACAGTCAGGTGTGTTTGTGGCGTAATCTTCTGGTGTTTTGGGTCTGTAGGATGGAAACCTTTAAACAACTTCAGTTAGTTGACATCATAAAAGTTTTTGTTTATTAAACCTGAGTTACTAAAAACAAGATAAATGTAAAACAAACAGGTTAGTTTAGTTTCTTTATAATATAATAGGGACCAAGTCTTTTATAATACAAACTAAACTTTTGCAATTATTGTATAGGCATTTATTTTCACTTGAGGTTTATTACCAATATTGTCTCCTAAACATAATGCTTAACGGCTAAAATAGTTACTCACAATTTTCCATGAGAAGGTGTATTGCTTTCCCCTGCTATACACTTTGAGCAAAAGTTAGTAACATTATTTTTACCAAGCTTTTTAGAGTTAATTTACTTGTGATACCAATTTCACTTTAGTTAACTTTTTAAAAGCACAAAAGTTGGCAACTATTTTCCTTTAACATACTATAAAAGAAAATAGAATTGAAATCAAAATTATTTTTTTAAAAACAGGTGCATGTAAATACTTTGAGGGTATTAAACATTCATGATGCTTTGTTGTGTTTAGGAGTCCAAGGTGGAAATCTGTGGAAAAATTTTGGTTAGCTTTATGCATTATTGCTATGTCATTCTTAGAACTGCATTTAAAAGTAAAAACAAGTTTATAAAAAATGCATACAACAATTGACATTTTGTTAATGTTACCTTAACCTTAATATTGATGTATCCCCTTTTTTTTCTTTGAACGAACAAATAAAATAAAAAAGAAAAAATTGTTTGCAATTGCATTATTTGTAATTAATATATGTAATATATGTAATTTAATTAAAACCTTTTTGAACTTTGCAAAAAAAATAGTATTCATAATATGATTATACCCCAAACATAGTAGTAAAATAGCGTGGTACCACTTTTTATTTAAAAAAAGGTATAAAATTTACTTTTGTTGCAACAATATAAAAATAATAAAAAAAATAGTCATGTGACACACAACATACAACAAAGACAACATACATGACATATAGGACAACTTACAATTAAAAACAAATGGAGCCAAAATTATATTTATAACTGCACAAACTAAGACAAAAAATTAAAAAATTGGAAAAATAAACAAAGGGTTAAACATTTAAATCAGCAAGGTTTTACCTTATTTAAAACTTTTAATAAAAAATATACAAATGTCTATTAATATTTGCCAAATGTGTTGTATTAATTTAGTAACTTATGGCATTGTCCGTTACTTTATATTAAGCTTTATTTTAAAACTCTGCTATACAGGTAGGCTACTGTATAGGCATATCGGCTTTGCGCAAAAGGGTTTTTCTTGCGCAAGAAGGGGCAGTGTAGACAGCCCCGTCTTGCGCAAGAGCCTCTTCCGTGAAAATGGCGGTTCATTAGCTATGCAAATGAGGCTCGGCGATATTCCAACGCTGAGCTTCATTTGCATAGCTCTGGCGCAAAAGCGCGCCAGTCTAGACGTAGCCGTGTATTGAAATAAGAAAAACCCATGTTTCAAATAATAGTTAATAGGATTAGAAGCAGAGTCTGGATGTCTGTTGCTTAGCAACCGTATCTTCAGGAAAGATGGGAGTAATTCCAGAAGTTGCATTCCTGAAGGGTTAAAATTATTAATTTACTACATTTACTTAAAGCAAAGTTTTTATCTTGTTTTCTATTTGTTTCTTATTCTGTTCTGATTTCAGTTGCTTTATATTTTAAAGGTTTCTGTAAAAAACTAGCTTTAACTTTTAACAAGAGATAGATAATCAAAGGGAGGAGAGGTGGGGGAAAGGGGAGGGGGTGAGGAGCAACTTAGAAAGCTAGGGGAGACTTGAGCCAAGAAAGTGTAACTCTTAAAGCTGTCTTAAGGTATAGCAGCAGCAGCAAAACAGAGAGGCTATAAAGGAAAACATACCAGTATGTAAGAATAGTTCAGAAAGAAGGACATTTTTAGCTGAGTGCGGAATGTGCTTCCATGGGTCAGAGCAGTTGGGAACCTGCACCCCGGGTTTTTATCCTGACTCTAAGGGTATGTCTACACTGCAGCGTTTTTCTGGCATAACAGCCATTATTCTGGCAAAACAATACTTGCATCCACACTGCAATAGTGTTATTTCGACAAAAAGTCAAAATAACGGAGGGCTTTTTCCAATTGCGGTAAACCTCATTCTACAAGGAATAACACTTTTTCTGAAAATGCTTTTTCTAAAAAAAAAAGGTGTGTGTGGATGCGGAAGAGGGAGTTATTTCAAAAAGAGGCCTCCAGGAAATAACACAGGTGCCCGTCTGGCCACTCTGTCCACATTCATCACAACTCTATAGTTCCTGTCTCCCGGCAGCTCTTAAAGCCGCAGACACCTGGGACAGGGCTTGGGGCAGGAAGCCGGCCCTGGGAGCTGCAACTGACTGCACGGCTGCCAGTTCTGCAGTTGAGGGCACCCATGTCCCAGCCACAAGCCCCCCAAGAGCCCACTGGCCCTCCCGAGGAGCTAGCCCAGGGCTCCCAGGAGCCTGCCAGGGGCAGCAAAAGGCGTGTGCTGTCCTGGTCTGGGGCGGAGATCCTGGCCCTCCTTGAGGTGTGGGGCGAGGAGGTGACCCTCCAGGATCTCCACTCCAGATGGCGCAATGCAGACATATATGGCCAAGACCCTGGCATGAGGGGCTACCACTGCAGTCTGGAGCAGGCCTGGAGCAAAGTGAAAGAGCTCTGGCAGGGCTATGCCAGGTCCAGGGAGCACAGCTCTTGCTCCATGGCAGGACCCCACTCCTGCCCCTACTATGAAGAACTTCACCACATCCTGGAGGGTGGTGCAGCCCCTTCCCCACCCCTGGTCGTGGACTCGGGGCTGGAGATGCCCATCGTTGCCGGGCCGGGGGTCCCAGCCCAGGAGGAGGACAAGGAGCTGGAGGAGGAGACGGCCAGCACCATGACGATGCTCATGTTGGAGCTGGTACCCCAGGGCCTGGATGTCTCCCAGGCGTCCTCTGAGGCCGGGGAGGGATCATCAGGTGAGTGCTCTTAGTTTTTCACATACACAGGGCGGGGGTGCAATCGTCGCTCACCCTTCTCAGCCTGGCCCTCATGCTGCAGTCTGCATACGTGGATGCACATGCAGCGCCAGTCTGCACCACACAGCCCCAGGAGGCAGCCCCGGAGCACCCCTGGGCTCCTGCTCCGAGGCTCTGGGGAGGCCACACACACGTCTGACCCCCGGGGGGGAACACCCTCTGTCATGATCAGAAGAAGTGCTGACCAGCACCCGGTGACTAAGGGGTTAACTCAGATACCTAGCAAAGGTGTTGGCTGGGAGGGTTTGGGCAGTCAGCCAATAACAATGCAGGTAGGAATTTCAAACTAGGAAAGAGGGGTGTTCTCGTTCTCTCTCTCTCTCTCTCTCTTCTATGTTTGAGATCAGAGCAGTTTCTCCCAGGTATTGAGGGAGATGGAAGACACTTTCTCTCCCCAAGAATGGACTTCTTGAAATGTGCAAGTAGGGAAAAGTTTAGCTAGTCCGTCAGCACCAGCCGCAGCAACAGTCGCAGCCGTAATTATCCTAACTGGGCTGCGTCTAGACTGGCAAGTTTTTGCGCAAAAGCAGCCACTTTTGCGCAAAAAAACTTGCCAGCTACACTGGCCGCTTGAATTTGCGAGCAGCACTGACTTTGTAATGTACAAAATCAGTGCTTCTTGCTCATAAATACTCACGCGCTCCGCTCGGAAAAAGCCCTCTTGCGCAAGAATACTTGCATAAGAGGGCCAGTGTAGCGAAGAACTGTTTTGCGCAAAAAAGCCCCGATGGCTAAAATGGCAATCGGGGCTTTTTTGCGCAACAAACACGTCTAGATTGGCCACTGATGCTTTTGCGCAAAAGAGCTTTTGCGCAAAAGCATCCGTGCCAATCTAGACACTCTTTTCCGCAAATGCTTTTAACGGAAAAACTTTTCCGTTAAAAGCATTTGCGGAAAATCATGCCAGTCTCGATGCAGCCACTGAGGTGCACTAGACTTGTGACTAGGCCTGAGGGGCCACAAGTAGACTAAGAGGGGCTGTACTGTGTGGGGAGCAACAAGGGGTGCCTTAGGGCATTAGGGCACCCTGTGACAGGCTTATTTTTATATTTTCCTGGAATCACTTGGGTGGTGGCAGCGAGGAAGCAGTCTTGTGGGTGTGGGTTTTTTTTTTTTTTTTAATCTCAGGGGACTGAGATGAAATAAGTTTGTCTCTGGCAATCAGACAGGTTTTGCAGAGTTTATTCGGTTAGCCGGCCCCCCATCTCTGCACTCATAGTGTCAGGTTGGGGGATTGAGCCATAACAGCCTCCCACCACCAGCCACCACTGGACGGAGGCTGGGGACAAGGGCACATGCCTGCCCACATACAGACTCTGGAGTGCCACACACGGGCATGCCTGCACGCTCGGGGCACCACCCGCTCCCCCAGACAGCACTGCCAGATGCACGGGTGTGCGTGGCCCCGATGGAAGCCCAGGCTGCTCGAGGGTTCTCCCCGCCATGGGATCCCAGTGTGGCTGGACACTTCGCTTGCCTGCTTGTCCGTGGGACGGGGTGAGGGGCGGGAAGCATGGTCCCCTAGGGACCTCTGGGCCCCTGTGAGGCAGGGCCCGCTGTCCAGGCCACACATGACCTTGATCCCGGGACATCACCATCTTCTGCCCCAAGAACCATTGCTCTTAGCTCACTGATGAGGGCAAGGCCTCAGGGACAGTGGCTCCAGGGATGACTGAGCACCTCTCTTTATTCTCCCCAGCCCGACCAGCCATGACTGTGGGGCGATCACCATCAGAGGAGCCAGCCGCCTGACCCCAGGGGAGCCGCAGGCGGCAGAGGGTCCAGGAGAACCTAATGAGGGAGCACATGTCCTTCCTCCAGGACATGCAGCAGACGCTGGCCCAGAAGGTCCCGGAGGACACACAGAGTGGGCCCAGATGTGGACAGAGCTGGTGCAGCAGGGCTGCAACATGTGTGACACCGTCAGGGAGATGATGGCCTACCCAGCTCCTGTCCCTGCTCCAGCCCCTGCCGCACCTGCCAAGCCTGACCCCCCCTCCTGCCTATCCCCCTATTCCCTTACCCCACCCCCAAGGTCCCTGGACCTGAGGTGGAACTTCTAGCTGCAGCGCGTGTCGCTCTCAGCCCCACGTCTGAGCCTCTCCTCCAGGGTTCTCAGCTCCAGTTACTTTTATTTAAAAAACAATACAAACACAAAACTGGTGTTTTTATTGTCTAGGGGGAAGGGAGGGGTTTTTCTGGGGAAGGCATAGAAAGGCAAGGCACAGGCCCCTAGGGGGGAGGACCTGGGGAGAGTTACTGGGGTCCTTCAGAGAACCTCTTCCCTCAGGGCCTGCCCGATGGGCACCCCCACCTGATGGGCCTGGTGGATGGCAGCTATGCGCAGCTGCTTGAAGGCCCGTCCCTCCCCGCCACCTTCTGCCCCCATCCTGGTAGGAAGGCCTCCCCCTTGCTCTCCACGTTGTTGTGGAGAACACAACAGGCTGAGACCACCTGGGGTATGTTGTGCTCCCCCACATCAAGGCAGGTCAGGAGGCACCTGAACCGCACCTTCAAGCGGCTAAAGGTGCATTCCACCTGGATGTGCGCCCTGCCCGCACGGGCATTGAAACAGTTCCTGCTCAGGTCCAGGTGACTGGTGTACAGCTTCATCAGCCACGGCATGAAGGGGGTAGGCTGCGTCCCCCACGATGCACAGTGCCATCTCCACGTCCCCAACCCTGAAGTCACAATGGGGGAAGAATGTGCCGGCCTCCAGCTTCTCGTAGAGACTGGAGTTTCTGAAAATGTGGGCGTCATGCACCCTCCCCGACCAGCTGACAAAAATGTCCAAAAACTGTCTGCAGTGGTAGACCAGGGCCTGCAGGACCATAGAAAAATAGCCCTTGCCGTTAATGTACTGCACGGCTCTGTGTTCTGGGGCCCGGATAGGGATGTGGGTTCCATCTATGGCCCCTCCACAGTTTGGCCACCCTGGGCTTACCCATCTGGCCATGATGGGGTCCAGGTCTCCCAGGTGGATGACCCTACACAGCAGGATGGTGTTTATGGCCCTCACCACCTGCAGAAGGAGACAAACAAAGACACAAAACAGAGAATCAAAGAGGGTGCCTGAGCCCTTGGGAGGTCCCTGCCTCCTCCTCCCCAAAACACCCCAGGAGGCACCCTAGGAAGCCACCCCCTGCACCCCAACCCCCTTTCCTAGGGTCCCACTTTCCAGAACTCCCAGGGACTGCAGACCAAGAGTGCTTTACCTCCATGAGGAGGGCTCCAACGGTGGACTTTCCCATGCCGAACTGGTTGCCCACCGACCGGTAACTGTCTGGGGTGGCAAGTTTCCAGACAGCGATGGCAAACCGCTTCTCCAAAGGGATGGTGGGTATCACGGCTCGCAGGTCCCACTTGGCCCCTCAGCTCCTGGGCGGAACCCCCCTCTCCAGTGCGGCAGCCCCTTCTCGGGGAGCCCACTCCACTCCAGCAGCAGTGAGACAGCCCTTTCTCAGGGGGTCCACTCCAGTGCGGCGACCCTCTCTTGGGGAGCCCACTCACCTGGGGGGTTTGCCCCTCCACCTCTGGGACAGCACCTCTCAGGGCCTTCAGCTGCCTGCCTCTGCCATGAGCCCCTTCAGGGGGTCCACTCCCTCTGGACCCCTGGGGCCTCCACCCCCAGAAGGAATAGTGCCACCCTGTTCTCTAGACCAGAGCAACTCTCAGCCAGCACAAAACAGAAGGGTTTATTGAGCTTTGAACACAGCAACGGATCTCTCAGGCCAGTAGGCCTGGGCCCTCAGCCCACACGTCAGTCTCTCCTGCAGCCAGCTGAGTCCTGCCTGCTTTGCCCTCAGTTCCCCAAAAAAACATCCCCAGTCTCCCAGCCAAGCCTCCAATATCCCCAGCAACAGCTCCTCCTCAGTCCATTGTCTTCTCCCCCAGGTAACAGGGTCACCTGGGCCTCTCTCTTCTCTGCCTCCTCTCCCCTTGCTGGGATCAGCTGGGCCAGTTGCCGGGGTCCCTCTCTGCAGCTCATTGTCTGTCCTCTGGCCAGAACTGGCTGTGTCCTCTGAGCAGGGCCGGGGTCACCAGGGCACCAGACACCACAACTCCAATTCTGGGCTATTCTCTGAAACAACAAACTCCCCACCTTTGTCACATTAAACCAGTAACTTCCGGGCACTGAGTGCCCCCCTGTATGCAACACCCCCCCTTTGAACCCCCAAAACTCCACTTCCTCACACCTCTCCCCCCTTCGAGACCAAACTGAGCAGGGTCACTCCACCAGTGACCTGGGGAAGTTCAGGTGCCCCGCTCCAGGACAAAGCATCAGCTATGACATCGGCATTCCCCTTAACATGGGCCAGCTCCATGTCGTAGTCCTGCAGGAGCAGGCTCCATTTTAACAGCTTGGAATTGGCCCCCTTCATCCGGTGAAGCCAGGTCAGTGGGGAGCGGTCGGTGTACACTGTGAAATACCACCGAAATAAAAAGCTGCAGCCCTGTCTAAGGGCCCACACCAGGGCCAAGCATTCCTTCTCTATGGCTGCGTAGTGCTGCTCCCGGGGCAGCAGCTTTTGGCTCAGGTACACGATGGGGTGTCTCTCCCCTTGGAGTCAGTTTGCATTAGCACTGCACCTAGCCCAGTGTCGGAGGCGTCCGTGAACACCAAGGAAGGGTTTGCTAAAGTCCGGGTTGACCAGCACCAGGCCCTGGCTGAGGGCCTCTTTCAGTGCACCCAGAGCCCTCTGGCACTGCTTGGTCCAGACCACCTTGTCGGGTTTGCCCTTCTTGCACAGCTCTGTCAGGGGAGTGGCCAGGGTGCTAAAATGGGGCACAAACCTCCGGTAGTACCCCCATCCCAATGAAAGCCTGGATCTGCTTCTTAGTCTGGGAAATGGGCCAGTCCCGGATGGCTTCCACCTTAGCCGGCTCTGGCTTCAGCCGGCCGCTCCCCACCTTGTGGCCCAGATACATCACTTCTGCCATCCCCACCCTGCACTTCCTGGCTTTTATGGTCAGCCTGGCCTCCTGAAGATGGCCCAGCACCTTCTTCACTTGGACCACGTGATCCTCCCAGGTCTGGCTAAAGAGACAGATATCATCAATATAAGCCAAAGCAAAGTTCTCCACCCCCCTCAGTAACTGATCCACCAGGCACTGGAAGGTGGACGGGGCCCACTTGAGGCCAAAAGGCAGGACCAGGAACTCAAAGAGCCCTATTGGGGTAATGAAGGCCGACTTCACCCTGGCCTCCGGGTCCAAGGGCACCTGCCAGTACCCTTTGGTCAGGTCCAGAGTAGTGAGGAACTGCCCCTGCCCCCCAACTTGTCTAGGATCTCATCAGTCCTAGGCATGGAGTAGGCATCGGATACGGTGATGGCATTGAGTTTCCAATAGTCCACGCAGAACCGGATTGTTCCATCCTTTTGGGGGACCAGCACCACTGAGGAAGCCCAGGGGCTGGATCACCCCAAGAGCCAGCATGTCCCCAACCTCCCTCTCCAGGTCCTGGGCTGCTTTCCCAGTGATCCAGAATGGGGTACACCGGATGGGAGGATGGGCCCCCGTCTCCATGGGGGTTAGTGAGTCCGGGCCGGGAGGAGAACAGCTGCTGGTAGGAACGCAGCACCTCCCTGATCTCTGCCTGCTGGGCCGTTAGCTGGTACGAGAGGGGAATTAACTCCAGAGAGACACCAGCCTTGGCCTCTGGGAGGAGACCCACCAGGGGATCCTCCTCCTTCTCCTCCCATTGCCCACACACGGCCAGAATCAACTTCTCCCTGTCCCAGTGCGGTTTCATCATGTTGACATGGTACACCTGCTGGCGGTGGCCCCGGTTGGACAGCTCCACTACATAGTTTACCTGTCTGATTACCTTGAAGGGACTGTCCCAGGCTGCCTGCAGCTTGTTCTTCCTCACCGGGATGAGGAGAATCACTTGATCCCCAGTGGCGTAGGAGCAAGCATGTGCCAAGCGGTCGTACCAGGCTTTCTGCCTCCTCTGGGCCTGGGCTGGGCTGTCCCTGGCCAGGCCCATGAGTTCAGCAAGCCTTTCCTGGAAGGTCAGTACATACTCCACCACTGACTCGCTGTCCGGAGAGGCCTTCCCCTCCCATTCATCCCTCATCAGGTCTAGGGGGCCCCTCACCCTTCTCCCGTACAGCAACTCAAATGGGTAGAACCCCGTGGATTCCTGGGGCACTTCCCTGTACGCAAACAGCAGGTGGGGTAAGTACTTGTCCCAGTCCTGCGGGTGCTGGTCCATGAAGGTTTTCAGCATTCATTTGAACGTTCAATTAAATCTCTCCACCAGCCCGTTGGACTGGGGGTGATACGCTGAGGCCCAGGTGTGCTGGACCCCACACTTCTCCCACAAACACCAGAGCAGGGCCGACATGAAGTTGGACCCCTGGTCTGTAAGGACCTCCTTGGGGAACCCCACCCTGCTGAAAATGGTCAGCAGCGTGTCTGGCACCGTGTCTGCCTCGCTAGAGGGCAGAACCACGGCCTCCGGGTAGCGAGTAGCGAAATCCACCACTACCAGGATGTATTTCTTCCCCATCCAGGTCGCCCTGCTCAGGGGCCCCACTATATCCATCGCCACCTTCTGGAAGGGCTCCTCTATGATGGGCAGGGGCCTCAAAGCTGCTTTACACTTGTCCTGGGCTTTCCCCACCCTCTGGCAGGAGCCACAGGCCCTGCAATACTGGTGAACAGCGTCAAAGACCCCGGGCCAATAAAAGTTCTGCAGCAGCCTCTGACTGGTGCATGGGACTCCTTGGTACCCCGAAAAGGGAATATCGTGGGCCAGGTACAGCAGTCTGCCAGGGGACTTGCGCAGGCCCCGGAACCGTGTCCGGTCGGCCTTGGGGTCAGCTCAAACTTCAGCAGCAAGGCCTGTTTGAACAGCTCATAGTCCCCGTCTCAATCCTGTCCACCTGGCCGAATGTCACTATGGCCTTGGGCTGCAGCAGGGGGATCAGGCTGCGGAGCCTGTCTGCAGGGTTGGTCTGGTGCAGATCACAAGCCCTCTCGAAGGCTGAGGAAGGCATCCATGTCATCCCCCTCCCTAAAAGGGGGAAGCAGCTTGGAGTCCAGCTTACCCCCAGAGTTGCCATCTCGGGGCCCTTCCCCACTTACCCCTGGATAGACCCTCTTGGCCTGTCTCTCCTCCAGCTCGTGCTTCCGCCGCGCCTCATTTGCATATGTTCTTGCACAAGACTGGCCAGTGTAGATGTAGCCACAGTGTCTGTTGCTGTTGTCTGCGAGCCAGATGGATTGTGTTAGTGTCCTTACATGCTACAGTTAACCGTTTTGGGGCAACTCCATGAGTTAATGCATCAGTTCTTGTTAGCCTGCTTAATCTTGGTTTTTCACTTTGAAATTCTTTTTTATTCACTTCCCTGCAATCAAGTTGCAGCCCCTGTCTCCCAGTGTGCTCTGTGAACTGTTCCATTTTTTCCTTCATTTTATTTACCAATTCAGTGAAAGTATTGTTTGCTACTTCTCCCTCATGTGCATTTACTTTTCCTGTTCTGACAGGCACCAGCCTAGGTCTCAGTTTAAGTTCAACTGGAACCTAGCTTTTATCATATGGTTGTAGTTGCAATGCAGTGGACCCTGTCTCATCTTTTAAATTTGCCAGGGTCACCTTTGTCCCTTTCTGCCCCACAGCTTCAGGTACCATGCAAGTTCCTGAAGCCTGTTGCTTTGCAGCAAGGGACAGCACTTCTCGCTTTTGCCAATCTCCTATCTTCCTGCTTTACCTATTCAAAGAGATTGTGTGTTTGGATTGCCTGCCACCCTGCCAGCAAGGCTTGAGCTTTCCAATGCTCTATTGCTTGTGTTGCTTCTTTTACTTCCCTAGTCTGTTCCATTACTTGGGAGGCTAGCAGTGTGGCATGTTGTTTAAGCCATCTCACTGCCATAGACACGAGTTGCAAAATCCTAGGCTTTTTACTACTACTACTACAACTACTATTTTTCAGCGCTTCAGTTTCTGTCATGGCTCTACATATACTGGTCCATGTTACCCCACACTCTCTTTTTACCTCATATGGCCCTCCTTTCCTAGCAATACAACGGGTCCATATCTCATAAAACTCTGTGGGGATTTGGGTGGAAGGGATAAGGGGGTTACCTAACTTGTGGTTTTCTGCCATGTTAGATCGCAATTCCAACAGAGGATAACAGTTTGCTTGTTTACCAGATCAGCAGTCGGGGTCACCAGTGTCATACAGTCAGGTTTCGGGGTTCATCCCAATGGGTTCCTGATAGGTCCTCTACTCCGTCAATGATGATAAACTTTTGGCTGTGTGCATACGTGCGTTTGCTCCCCTGTCTAGCGCATTAACCATGCACAACTAATTAATACAACAGACTCCCCCGAGAGAGCCCCCAGAGACCACAAATCAGATAGGGTACGTCTACACTAGCTCGTTAGTTCGAGCTAGGTAGGGTAATGAGGGCAAGCGGAGTTGCAAATGAAGCCCGGGATTTAAATATCCTGGGCTTCATTTGCATGTTCCCGGGTGCCGCCATTTTAAAATCCCCCTTAGTCCGAACTCTGTGCCCACGGCTACACGCGGCACAGAGTAGGTAGTTCGATTTAAAGATCCTAATTCGAACTACCGTTACTCCTCGTGGAATGTAGACGTACCCATAAGGATCAAAATCACCCAAGCAGGTTTATTGCCAAACGACATACATAAGGTGTAGTGGCTCAGCGGCTATCTGTCCACTGACAACTATTAGTGTAAGCCATGGCAATGTGCTAACACCCATTAAGCACCATCCAGCACACCCCACCCCCCACAGTCAGCCAGCAATCACCCTTTGAGGTGCACTTTTATACACAGGTACACACAAGCCACACATCACTGACGTATCAGGTTGCCACCCTCTGTTACCTGGTTACTGCCCCTTACCGCGCAGAAGGGGAGGTTACTTACTATCCATCATGCTGTCAACTTGTATTCGGTCCTGAACGTAGGTCGGTATGTACTTTATTTGTTGGGAGGTGGTTGGCACCAAGATGTTTCTCAGTGAGGCATTCTGTTA
Source organism: Rafetus swinhoei (assembly GCA_019425775.1). NCBI lineage: Eukaryota > Metazoa > Chordata > Testudines > Trionychidae > Rafetus > Rafetus swinhoei. Next base: position 2,681,703 of record JAFJHL010000564.1, on the reverse strand, counting down.
CAACCCCTCTGGAATGTGCTTGCAACCTGTGCTTGGTACCTGTGCCTGGTACCTTTTTGGCATTCTTTATGCTTGACCTGGCTTATACTATTTCTCTTTAGCCAAGCCTCTTTACTGCTTGCAGTTCTGAGACAAAGTCTTGCTCACTAGATTTCAGGCCTGCTGATTTTATGTTACTGACCCTCAACTTACTACACTGGCTAGGGCTGAAGCTGCCCAGACCTCTGGCCATTGTCAGAGCCTGGCAGGGACGTTTGATACCAAAGTGCCCGCTGGTTGATTTCTCTCAGCCAGTTTGGTGTTCCTCTCCACCCATTCCCATAGGGAAGGCCATGCCAACTTGGTCAGGGAGCTGAAGGATTCGTTAGGCAACAAGCCGGGAGACGTCCTGGCGCTGGGAGGTGGAGGGCTGCTGGCTGGAGTGGTGGCTGGCCTGCAGGACATGGGCTGGCAGGATGTACCCATCATTGCAGTGGAAACCAAAGGAGCTTCAGTGTTGCGCTCAGGGCTGGGAGATTGGTCACCCTGACAGAGATCACCAGGTGGGTGCAACTGCTATGGGGACTTGAGAAAATTGATTGCAAAGGGGGCTCTGCAGGAGATGATGGCAGGGGAGGGGAAGTCTGCAGGGGGCGGGGAGAGAAGGGTGTTTGAGAGAATGTAAGCGGGGAGGAGGGATCTGAGACTCTTATTATTGAATTGCCTTGTAGCAGCCTGTCAAGGCCTTGGTTAGGTGGGGCCCTGTTGCACTAAGTGCTGTACAAACTTGTTACAATGACAGGGCAGGGAAAAGTCTCCCCAACCTGAAGCAAATCCTTTCTAGCAACCACACTACACACCTCAGACACACTCACCCAGGAACCTACCCCTGCAGTAAACCCCATTGCCAACTCTGTCCACACACCTACACAAGTGACAACATCACAGGACCTAACCGCATAAGCCACTACATCAGAGGTTCATACAACCACACATCCTCTAATGTGATCTATGATTATGGTGACCATATTTTCTGAACCAAAATTAGGGACGTGTTAGCCACAACCCCTGACCCCTGTTAACCACACACCCTACCACAAGAAGTCCCACCCCTGGAGGTAGTACTCCTGGGGTCAAGATGGACATATGACCTGAAGTAAAGGGTGTTGTGTGAACCTTAAGTCCTCCTCCCATTGTCCTCCTACCAATAGGGATGGGTTTGGCCCCCACAGGACCCCCCATGCAACTATCCTTAAATTGCATTAACCCAATTTGCATTGTATTAACTCGGGGGGGAGGCCGGGGACAGTGTTCCCTCTAAGATTTTCCGACCACGAGCAGAGTGAATTATGTCTTGTGCACCAGTATTGAATTCATGTTGTTCGGACCTGTGCCACTGTGGCACCCAAGTTATTAATAAAGATCTTATAAACCTCTCCCTTTCCCCTCTGCTGCCATGTCTTCCACCCTCCCCTCACCCCATCTGCTCCCCTGGTGCCTGCTGCTGCCCCCCACCCCTCACCCTCCTCTGCTGTCCTGGCTCCTGCCCTTCTCACTGCCCTCAGCCCTCGTGGGACCTGCCCGCCTCCCCTGCACCAGCCCTTCTCTTCCCCCGTGTCCACTCCTCCTCTAGCCCCACTCTGATCGTCTGTAGCTACCCCTCCTCATCCCCTCTCCTAACACCTCCCTCTCCCCACCTGCCCTGCCTCTCTCCTGTCCTCTGGTGGCCGTCCCTCTCCTCCAGAATCTGCCCTTCTGCTTCACCCCCAGAATCCCCTAGCACCTGTACCTTCCTGGTGCCTCCCCCTTCCCTCACTGCCCCTGCCCTCCTTGCCCTCTTTCTCCCCGGTGCACACCCCCTCACCACCCTCTGCCCCAGTTCTCCTCATGCCCCTCTGCACCCTCACACATGATTTGCTCCATCCCCTGCCTTCCTCATGCCCACCCTCCTTTCAACCCCTCTTCTCCTGGTACCCACTCCTCCTCCCTCTTCCTCCCTCTTGCCCCCATTGTCCCTCCCCTCTCCCAGCATCACCCTGTCCCCTCCCTTCTCCCACCCCCACTGACACCTTCCCTCCCATCCCCCCTCACGCCCTTTCCCGTCATTGTCTCCTCATGGCATTTGTCTCTCCTCCACCCTGCCCCTTGGTGCTTTCCCCTTTCTTCTCCTGCCCTGCTCCTCTCAGCACAAGCCCCTTCCTCTCCACACCCCCACCTCCCCCTTAGTGCCACAACCCAGCTCCAGCCCCACAAACTGATTTCAACATCAAAGGCAAGTGAGGGAAGGGGCAGGGGGAGAACTATTTTTAGTACCACGGTCCGGCCCCAGAAGCCCCAGCTGCTCCCGGGGCAGGACCACATGCCGGGGCTGCAGCAGAGGCCGCCCGTGGTGCTATTTTTAGCACCACAGTCCCGGTCCCCATGGGCTGCCCGGCTCCAGCTGGAGCCAAGCGGAAGCCACATGATGCCCATCCCGGTGAGGCTGCCCCAGCTGGGACGCACCTCATGCGGCTGCTGCTTGACTACAGCTGGAGCCACCCGCAGGGATTCAGATGGCAGTACTAAAAATAGCACCATGTGTGACCTCCTCTCAAGTCCCGGCACCTGCCGAGCCCGAGTGCACCGTGCCTTGCAACGCCCCAGCCAGGCTCCACGTGGCTCCTGTGGGGGCTCCAAGGCAGCCCAGAGGAGGAGGAGGCGGTGCTGCCCAACCAGGACCCCGTGCGGCAGAGGCGGTCCTGTGGGGGGAGGAAAGGGAGGGGGAGAGGGAGGGGCCACGCGCGTTACTGGAAGCTGCCCGGCTGCCCTACGCACCCTGCTGGGGGGAGTGGGAAGAGGCTGCTGAGCTATGCCAGTGTCCCCATCAAGTAGTGAAATGTCCAGTGGGGCTTTCTGGGACATTTCACTACTTGATGGGTATGCCGGGGTGCTCCCGCCTGCCCCTCCGGAGGGCAGCGAGGGGCCCCATCCTGGCTAGCGCACTCCAACGTGTGCTGTTCAACACAGTCCCATGAGGCCAGGCCCTCTGGCCCGAGTCAATATACACACAACCCCGCAGGGCCCTTTAAGGCTAGGTCCACTGGCCTGAGTCCATAAACACAGTTTAAGTCCGGCCCTTTAAGGCAAGGCTAAGGCCCTCCTGCCTCAGTCCCTTAACACAGTTTAAGTCTGGCCCTTTAAGGCAAGGCCTGCGCTGACGGTTCAGGGCTGTAGCGGGGACGTACCCCAGGTAGGGGGACCCGGGCCCACCTTACTCCACCGGTTCCCAGCCCAGGGCCCTGTGAGTGACCAGATGGCATGCCACTCCCTCGGCGGGGAAATCCGGCTGAAACACACCGAGGTTCCTGGGGTGGGAGAGGCGGCTCCCGCTCCTGCCCTGGGCCACTTCCTACCTGGTCCGCTGGGGTTCCTTCCCACGTACCCGTCCAGTTTACTGCGCCCTCTGGGGTGGCGTCCCCTCGCCGGGCAGCCCCTGGGGCGCACCAACTCGCCTCTGCGTCCCCACCGCCCTCTTCTGGAGTCTCTGGTTGTTGCTGTTTGGGAGCTCCTTTCACAGGTCCTTCTCCTCCGGCTGTCAGCCCAGACTGAGTCCTTCCCCAGGCTTTTATAGTGGAGCTACAGCCCGGGCATGCTCGGTAGGGCTGCAGGGGAGGGGCCTCTGCAGCCAGGTAACCCTGGCTGGGCCCTGCAGGTTCAGTGCGGGGCTGCCTCGCCCCATCACAATGGGGCACCGGGACAGAGCATTTAAATTCAAGACAGTCCCAGAAAAATCAGGATGTATGGTCAGCGTAGATCTATGCCATCAAGTGCCCCTCTGCCATGTACATTGGCCAAACTGGACAGTCTCTGAGACAAAGGATTAATGGACACAAATCAGATATCAGAAATGGTAACACACATAAACCTGTAACGTACATTTTAACCTCTGGGCACTCATTAATGGAGTTAAAAGCAGCCATTCTTCCACAAAGGAATTTCACACTGTTACTCTGGGGTTGAATAAAGACATTAACTGGTTAATGCATTACAAAGCCAATTTCTCCTACCCTTGACATCCTCATTTCCACATCAAAAGCTATGAATGGGAAACATCCAGCCCACTTAGTTAGCTTCATTTACACAGGTCCTACAATTGACAGTACTTCTTTTGCTGTTATAAATATCTTGGGGTATGTCTACACTGCCACCCTAGTTCGAACTAGGGTGGCTAATGTAGTCATTCGAACTTGCAAATGAAGCCCAGGATTAAAATATCCCGGGCTTTATTTGCATGTTCGGCACTGCCATTTTTAAATGCCCGGTAGTTCGAACTCCTGCCGCTGCTACCGCAGCGGCGCGGGCTAGGTAGTTCGAATTAAAGCTCTCTAATTCGAACTACCGTTACTCCTCCTGCAATGAGGAGTAGCGGTGGTTTAATTAAATTCTAATTCGAACTACCTACTCCGTGCAGCGATGTGGCGGCACTGAATTCGGACTAAGGGGATTAAAAATGGCGGCACCCGGGAAGATGCAAATGAAGCCTGGGATATTTAAATACCGGGCTTCATTTGCAACTTCGAATGCCTACATTAGCCTCCCTAGTTCGAACTAGGGGGCTAGTGTAGACATACCCTAAGACCTATTGAGGGTGGGGAACCCTGATGGGCTAGCTCTTATTCCACCCTAATCCCATGGCCCATCGGGGACATTAGTTGGTGGCTCCTTCATGGAACCGTGAGCACGGGCGTGTACTTGGCGCGGTTCACCCCCATCACGGACACCTGCCCCTTCTGAGGCGTGAGGGAAAACCTGGCGCACGCGTAACTTGAATGCGCCAGGTTGCAGCCCCTTTTCCAGCTCCTCCAGAACCTCTTATTGAGGTTCTGGCCGCACTTTTCCCCACACCTTTTTATTCATGCAAACCCCATCCGTGGCCCCACAAAGTCGCGAGACCTCCTTGTCAACCTCCTCCTGGCCCTGGCGAAAGCCGCAATATACCACACCAGGAGGAGGATGCTGGATGAGGGGGTGCTCTGCAATTGTGGGGCCTATTTCTGTTCCTCCCTGGTTTCACGTCTCCGGGCAGAGTTCCCTCTGGGCGGCGTCCACTGGCTCCATCAATAGCTTTGAGGAGCAGTGGGCGCTGTCCGGGGTTCTCTGCTCGGTGTCCCCATCTGGTTCCCTTGTTTTAAACCTTTGACCGCACCCCCTGACCCTGTTTTCTTATCATTTGTCCCATTAAATTAGTTGAGCCCTGGATCCAGTCATACCTCCCGCAAGGCTGGGTTCAAATAGTGCCCCAATACAATGCTGCTCATGTACTTGTATGATTTTTGTATGTGAAGGTATGAATATGGGCTCTGTGCTTGTATTGTAAATGTTCTCTGTCTGGGAGGGAGCAATGGGCCTGGACTGCCTACTGTGAGGAAGGATTGTTCAGTGACTGGCTGTGCTAACTAGCACTGCTTCATGGACAATGGCTCTCCGAGTGGCCAATACACACCTGAGGGATGTGTATGGAAGTCTGCAGACCAGACAGTGCATAATGGCTACTTGCATGTGAAACGCAGACAGGTCACTTGATCACCCTTGCTAGGGACAGAGAGCCGGGAAGGATTGCTGACCCATCCTGATACAGGATGTACACCAGAGACTTTTAAGCTGGCAGTCTGCAACATCTCTGCTAAGGGCCTGCATCACGAACTTGGTGACTGCTAAACTTAAAAAACAACAAATGGTCTGGCAGCACTTGTAACAAAACATGTAGATGGTATCATGAGCTTTCGTGGGCACAGCCCACTTCTTCAGATGACCGGAGTTTTGAGTTTAGGATGTGCAGACCCAAAATAAATAGGAGAGAAGGGAGAGGAGGGAAGGAAAAAAAATGGAAGGGGCAGGAAATAAGGAGCAGAGGGTATGGAAATATCAAAGGGAAAACCAAATAGGCAGAACTGGAAATCAGTAAGCACCTAAAAATTGGATAGTTAAAAGCAGCAGATAAGGATCAAAGGCTAGCAATAGATAGGAAAGGTACTAATGCAAGAATCTACACAGACAAAGAGCTGTTGACACCTTCATTGAATGTTAGGTTGAGAATGTCCCAGCCATCCATTATCACAATTGAGTAGGCTATCAGAGTGAGAATTGAATTTGTAAATGAATTGTAATTCCAGCGCCTCTGGCTGCGTCTAGACTGGCATGATTTTGCAGAAATACTTTTAACGGAAAAGTTTTTCCGTTAAAAGTATTTCCGCAAAAGAGCGTCTAGATTGGCACGGATGCTTTTGCGCAAAATCTTGCCAGTCTAGACGCACCCTCTCTGTATTTGGCTAGTAGAATTGGTTTGTGACAAGACAGCCACCTGGAGATCTTTTAAAGAGTGATTAGGTAGATTGAAGTGCTCTCCAACAGGTTTCTGTATGTTCCCTTTACATATATCTGATTTGTGTCCATTGATTCTTTCCCGTAGGGACTGTCCAGTTTGTCCAATATATATAGCAGTGGGGCATTGCTGGCATTTGATGGCATAGATCAAATTACTGGATGTGCAGTCAAATGACCTTTGGATTTGGTAGCTTATGTTGTTGGCTGATGTATGTAATGCATTCCCCTTAACAACCTTACTCTCAACCTTTTCTTTCTTTTATTAATAAACCTTTAGATTTTAGATTCTAAAGGATTGGCCCAGCGTGCTCTTGTGGGTAAGATCTAAAGTGTAAATTGGCCTGGGACTGTGGCTGTGGCTGGTTCTTTGGGACCGGGAGGATCTGTTCGGAGTTGGTGAGACTGGGTTTTATAACCCCTCACCTGTGTGTTAGGCCCAGGGCTGATTGTGGCACAGGGAGAGCTGGGGTGTCGGAGGGATTTTGCTTGTGAGGCTTCCTGCTGGCCAGATTGGCAGCTGAAGCGCTCGGTGTGACTGGTTTGGGGCCTAATTGAGAAAGGTCTCCAGTCAAGGGCTGTAAGTAGCCCTGGTTTTGAACAATTTGCCCTGAGCTGACGCCCTCAGCGGTGCCCAGACCTGGACTGGTCCTTTACACCCAGAAAAGCTCATGATACTATATTTATGTTTGTTAGTCTCTAAGGTGCCACAGGACTACTTGATGTTTTTAAGGGAAGGAAACGGAAGTGGCAGGGTCATGAAAAATACAAGTGGGTGGGTGGGGAATGGAGGAAGTGGACAAATAAAAGTTGAACTAGTTCTTCAGAAGAGGCGTGGCTGCCACACCGCCCTACCAATGTCATAGAATCATAGAATCCTAGGGTACATCTAGACTACAGGCTTTTGTCGACAAAGAGCGTCTAGACTACATTAAGCAGATCGACAAAGCGATCCACTTTGTCAACAGAAGAAGGCACCCGGAAGTGCTTCTGGAAGGTCACAGGGGCAGCCTTAAAGCCCAGGCACCGCTGCATGCTCTCTGCAGAGACGCGTGCTTCAAGGGATCCTCCTGGACAGCCGTTGCTCTGCTCCTGCTTCTGGCTTGCCTGCCTCCTAGAGGGAAAGAAAAGCTGCTGCAGTTTTTGCTCTGGTTGCCCTGCTTCCTCGGACACCACAGCAGTTTATTTTCAGGTTTGGTTTTTGGCTTGTGTGTTTGTTTTTTTGGTTTGGTTTTTTTTGTTTGTTTTTTTTTGGCTTTTTTGGCCATGGAGCACCTGGATGCGAGCAGGGAACTTTTTAACTCCCGCCTGAATCTGGCTCGCTACCAGGTGGAGTGCGCCTTTGGCCGTCTGAAGGGCAGATTTAGATGCCTGCTCACTCGGCTGGACATGGGGGAACACAACATCCCCAATGTGGTTGCAGCATGCTGTGTGCTGCACAACCTGGTGGAGAGGAAAGGGGAGGCCTTCCTTCCTGCGTGGGGGACACGGGCTGATGTGGAGGGGAGGCACTTTGAGCAGCCCCAGACAGCTGCCATCCGGCAAGCCCACCATTTGGGATTGCAAATCTGAGAAGCCCTGACGGAGCAATTCTCCCATGGAGGCCGATGAGTTTCCCCAGGGTCTTCCAAATGTGGGATTGCCCCATGCCCCCGGTGCCTTCCTTCCCAAAACCCCTCCCGGCCCCACATTCACACATTCTACTCCTTCCTCACACACTGAGAACAGAGACAGGTGTGAGTGAAAACATTTCAACTGTTTATTAAACGCTGCCTTCTATCGAGGAAGTCTTCATCCTCTCTGATGGAACGTAGGGTTGATACTTGGGCCTCAAGTCCTCTAATTTTTTCTTCCAAAATGGCAACTAGCTTGCACTCAGTGCAGATGAAATCCCTTCTTTCTTCCGGAAGGAAAACAAACAACAACAGCAGACCTATCACTATCCATACCTGCCTTCCTTCAGAGATTCCTCAGATGTTATTAAATGCCCCCTTGAAGGGCAGAAGAGAAAAAAAACCACCAAACACTATGGGGCTCCCCCCAGGGCAAACTCCCAGGCAAACTCCCCTGTTGGCTGTTCACTGCGTTCGCTCTCGCTGCCTTCTTATAAGTCTGCTGGCTAGGCCCGGCTCAAAGCCTTGCCTATAATCCAATCAGCCCCAAAGGCCCACCTGATCTCCTCTCGGACATTTCCCAGGCAAACTGCCATGTTGATTGCTGCCCTGTTCGCTGCTCACTGCGTTCGCTCTGGCTGCCTTCACTTTTGCTGCATCCGAGGCGTGGGTCCCTGACACCTTGACTGACTGGATGTCACAGTGCCCAGCCCTGGAGTCCCTGGATTCCTGGGTCTGCAGCTCTGGCGCAGCTCCTCCATGCCAAGCCACTGTAGCTCCACCTTCCCTCTGTGAATGATCTTTCCACCCTGAACTCCCTTGATTCACAAGGCCAGCAGCCAGCGGGGACCTGTTGGCTTTACCAAGAGCTGGGAACTCTCCCTGGGTATGTCTACACTAGCCCCCTAGTTCGAACTAGGGTGGCTAATGTGAGCATTCGAACACAAATGAAGCCCGGGATTTAAATATCCCGGGCTTCATTTATATGTTCAGGCGAGCGCCATTTTTAAATCCTTAGTTTGAACTGACTGCCCGCACTGCGGCAGTCAGAAGTTAATCGAACTAAGTCCTTAGTTTGGATTAACTGTTACCTCATTGCAGAAGGAGTAACAGTTAATCCGAACTAAGGACTTAGTTTGGATTAACTTCTGACTGCAGCGTGTGGCAGCGAACTCAGTTCAAACTAAGATTTAAAAATGGCACCCGCCGAACATCTAAATGAAGCCGGGATATTTAAATCGGCTTCATTTGCAGTTCGAATGCTACATTAGCCACCCTAGTTCGAACTAGAAACTAGTGTAGACATACCCCCTGTCTTGCAGTTCAAGACAGAAAAAGCCAGAAATTAGCGTGATTCCAATCTTTGTCCAGTGCCCAACTTAAGAAGCAAGGGTGGTCCTGCTTTCAGATAGCAGGGACAGCCTCACTTTCTCTGGGCCCGGCCTGGCCTCTTGTGTACCGAGCTAGACAGAAGCCCCTTAAGAAGATATGAAGGCAGGATGTTTTCCCAGGGATCTGAGCTAAGTTCCCTGTAAGCTGTGCGGCAGAGCAGCCGGGAAGCTGCTAATTGAGCCCCGCCCAGAGGTTTAGGGTTGCTGCACAGAGAGCTTCCTGGCTGGGAAGGGGCACTCCCTCAGCAGCAGAAGCTCCCTGTTCCAGACAACGAGTGTGCTGGTACGGAAGGGGACATAAGGAGGAAGGAGGAGGGAAGGAGTAAGTATGTGGCTGGGATGGGAGGGGGCCAGAGGGGAGGGGAGTTTGGAGCACGCCGTAAGTACAGGAGAAGAATGGTTTGATTACAGCAATCTGATTACAGCAGGGGGGTTTGCCTATAGCTTCCTGTGAGGAAACCCAGCACGCTCCTCTGTCTTGGGCTGGGAGAGGGGGAGCTGACTGCATAGGGTAGGTGGGGCAAATGGGGGGGACGGTGCTGGTGTCTGTGCAGTGAGGTGGGGGCAGAGGGGAGTTTGTTTGAAGTGTCCTAACTTGCACCCATCTGGACTGCAGGCAGCAAGAGCCAGATGGTCTGTCTCAGCATAGCAACCCTAGCTGGGCTGCAGACATAGGACTCTCCTGGACTGGGGCAGGCTGTATGGGGTGGTGCCAAAATTTCAGGTGGGTTAAAAGCTTTTAGGCTACTTTTGAATACTGGAACAAAAGGCCTAGCTCATGACATTTGCATGATTACATTTAAAACAAAGTTTACACAGGTGTTAATGGCTTAAGGTAAGAACGAAAAGGATTCTTTTAACAGAATTTTGTTTAGTGTTGTAGATATCTAAAACTGATCTTAATGATTTTTTTAAAATCCTGTGTGACTAGTTAATACATAGTAAATTGTTAAAACTGGAAGCACTTTACCATGGATCCTGTTTAATTTGTTTGGCCTTTCAATTGGAGTTGGATTCTGGACAAGTGCTCTGAGGGCTTCTACTCTTTGAGTTAGTGACACACACAAGGTGAAAGTTTCAAACCAGAACTTGTATCTGTTTTACACAACTCTGTTTCATTTGCACAGCATAGATCATAAACATTCCCCAGAGAAAGTGTATAAGCCTGAGTGAATGCCTTTCACTCTCCTTTCCAGTGTCAGTAAATATTGTATTAATATTTTCAAGGACAGCATGACTATTTCTAGTTGACTCATAGATTTGTTTAGCATCTTAAAACTGTGCATATTGTGACGAACGCCCCCCCCCCCCATGATTTATGAAATGGACTTATGGATATGAATTTATGTAACTCAAAGGTGCTTTGAGTGAATTATTTTGTGTAACCCATCAATCTTCATGTCACAATCTGCTTGTTCTGTTTATCTTACTTCGATATGTGTATCATTTGTGTGTGTAAAATTAGACATATGGAGTGGGAAATACTTTGTGTTAAGACCCTGGTATTCAGCATAATGGATGGTCCGAATAGGAGAGGCAGACCCCACAGAGAATGGGTAGATGATATAGTAGATTGGTGCGGAGCTAGTCTACAGAAACTAAGCCACTCTGCACTGGACAGGGAAAGATGGAAGGAAATAGTGAGGGGAGGGATCAGACACCAACGGGCGTTGAGCCCATGGTTGTTGATGATGATGATGATGATGATGAATACTTTGTGGGTTTCAAACGTGTGAATGAGAGACATTGAGGATGTTGCCTTCAAAGTCTTGATGAGCAACTGTTAAACTATCCCTTTTGTCCTTAAGTCCTAGCAGTGGTTGGTAGGGAGTGGCCTAGATTCCTTAACAAAAAAGAATAGGAAAGCAGAGGCCTTGGTCTTTTGGCTGGGCTGCACCAGAAGGAAAGGAGCCGAAGACCCCAGGGTGGGGAGACAGCCCCCGGTTTGGAGGGGCAGCTGGAAAAGAGGTTTTAGGGTGAGTTTGAAGAGTTTGTGCTGAGGTTTCAGTGTAGAATTAGCCAAGCATTTTGTTTCTTTTGATTTGTAACCTACTTTGCTCTGCCTGTTCTCACTTATTACCACTTAAATCCTACTGCTTGTACTTCATAAAATCACTTTTATTTTCTATCAAACCCAGTGTAAGCGATTTTTACCTGGGGGGGCAACCAGTGGGCACATTCCCCCTTTCATTGCTAAAGGGGGCTTACCTAATTATTTGGGGTTTGATCCCATCTGGGGAGTGCTCTCTCAGGAGGCTGGGCCCTAAACTATACTCTCCTTGGACCTGAAGAGGTTCAGTGTCCGTACTACTTCTCGGTGGGGAAGGGACCTCAGCTCGGGGCCTTGGCTGGGGGAGACCAGCGGAGCTGGCCCTGCAGGACCGGGTGGTGAGGAGCTCCAGAGAGCCGGAATGCGAGTGGCAGTGGCCGTGTCAGCACCCCGGGAGGCACCCCCCAGGGGTCGTCTGTCGTCTGTGACCGCACCCCATCACACATATTTTTTAGACTTTTACTTAATGGCCATGTCTTTGATTTATTTATATAGCTATTTGCAGTATGCCCCATTTTGGTGTGTTTACTAGCTTGAGTTGTTAGAAAGGACGATAATACATGTACTCCAAGGGTCGTGTTAGTTTTCTTTATTTGATTTCATATTAAATAAACATATTAAGCATTGCTCCTTGTTAATTATCCCTTGTTTTAATATATTGTCGTCCATACCTATGGACTGTTTAAAATATATATTTTTACCTAGTTTTTTTGTTTGTACTGGGACACACTGCACATCCACATAAGACAGGGGTTCCCAAACTTTTTGACACGGGGACCAGTAAATCCATTCACGAGCTTTCGGAGGACCGGTAAAATTCATTTGCATATTTGCATATTCATTAAGCAAATGACGAATATGCAAATACGTTGTTTTTGGTCCTCCCAAAGCCCCCATGGCCAGCTTTAGCAAAGCTTTTGATACTGACCACCACAACATTCTTACCAGCAAGTTAAGGGAATATGGATTGGAAAAATGGACTGTAATCCAATAAAACCCTGCACCACCACATCGTGTATTGAAAAGGGGCTCATTTATTTTCAGAAAGCTGACACCATCTTTGGAATTTTTATCCATATTCTCATTCTGGATGGTGAATGCACCAGGTTCTCTCCATTCTGACACATTGTAGCGCCTTTAAACCTCACTGTCAGCAGTGGGGATATTCAAAAGGCACTGCTTTTAAATTTTTATTCAGGATCTGCGTGCGCCCTGAACTGTCCCGCTCCCCGCTGGCCAATTCTCTGCCCCCAGCCCCGCTGTCCCCGCCAGCCGATTCTCTCCCGATCTCTCCTGGCAAGCCCTGCTGCCCCGCCAGCCCTGCTTCCACCGTCCGGTTCCCCAGCCAGCCCCGCGATCTCCCCCAGCCAGCCTCACTGCCCCTGCCAGCTGGTTCCCCCCCCCCACCCGTGATCTCCCCTGGCCAGCCCCACTGCTGCCGCCCCTCGGGCCAGCCCTGCTTCTGCCAGCCGGTTCCCCCACCCCAGCCAGCCCTGCTTCCGCCGGCCGGTTCCCCTCCCTATCTCCCCTGGGCAGCTCCACTGCCCAGATCCTGCTTCCCTGTGGCCCATATCCAACTCCCCCTCCCCCCTCCATAGCCAGCAATAAGAGCTCACCTGGTAACCCTCACTATGCCTCTGCCGGGAGCCTGAAACATACGGCTGCATCCGCCCAGCCCGGCTGAGGGCTTGGGGAACCCGGCGCTGCACGGGCAGTCCGGGAGCCCGGAACACCCTGGCAGCCACGCTGAGGCCTGGTATTTTTTTCCTGCGGCCCGGTATCGGGCCGCGGCCCATAGTTTGGGAAACACTAACATAAGACATTTCCCTGCACATAAGACATTTCAACCAACCCAAAGGATGGAAAATGTTAGAGGGAACACTGGATTTGGGGAACTAATACTGTGTCCTCAGCTGATATGAGCAAAGGAAATACCTACCTACAGGAGTCCCTGTAGCTTCACTGGGGATTGTCTCCTGAACTCCCCCAAGAGTTTCTGTGCCATGTGTAAGGATCTGATCTAGTCAGCTGAGACAGTTGTTAGATCCTTCCCTCATAGGACTGCGGTTTCCAGAGCAGGTCGAGCCTGTTAGGAGAGGAGTGGGAACAGTGGTCTGGGTGTGTGACGGGGCTTGCCAACCCCGCACTAGACAAGGGGAAGGGGAGCATGCCTATTGGGTAGAATACGCCCCTCCCGCATAGCCCTGCTGGGCATGCTCCCAGTGCAGCCCAGGTATAAAAGGCTGCAGAGCTGCTCAGTTGGGACAGACCTCCAGAGGGGAAGGAGCTCCTGCCCGAGCACTGGAGCCCCGGCCTCGGCAGCTGGAGCAAGAGACGCCGGACCAGCTGCCCGCACCGGTACTAGCCTGGGCTGAGCCTAGCCGCAATGCCGGCTATGCCTAGACCCGGTCGCTGCACCAGCCACCGCTGACCCCGACGCCACACCTGCTAACGCCGTTGCTGCCGCCAGACCGGCATCTGCAGGTGGGACCGCTGCCGGCCGGGGGAAGGGGGTAGGAAGCAACCCAGGGCGGGGAGCAGGAAAAGCCCCGGCGGGCTCAGCGTGTTTTGGGGAGAACTCCCTGCTGATCCAGTGGTGGGAACCACCCACCACTGATAGTGCCCTGGGTTGGGGCCTGGTGGAGAGGGAGGGCCTGGGCCCCCCCTACCCCTTCCTCCCAGATCCCGGACGGAGAGGGGATCTCATAAAGGACTAGGCCGCTGGGCCTGCATTTTGAAGGACTAGGCCGCTGGGCCTGCATTTGAGGGACTAGGCCTCAGGGTTGAAGGGTGCGGGGCTAGCGACCCCGCCACAGGGTGTCACCTCAGGCTGAGGAGAGGGTCTCTTCTCCCCTTTTCTGCAGACTTTGTGTGACCATGGGCATGTCTCTTAGCGTCTCTGTGCCTCAGTTCTCCACCTGTACAATGGGGATAAGTGCTCAGGGCTGTTATGAAGACAGATCCATTGAAGCTCATGAGGGGCTGCAGTGAGTGGGACTGTGGAAATTCCTTTGATAGCCAAGTGCCCAACTCTGCAGCCCCCTTTGAGAATCCCAGCCTTCGACTTCAAAGGCCACTTGCGGCCATCCCTTTGCTCTGGATGAAATGCTTGGACAATGCCCCAATTTGTTGCCATCAGAGTGATACGGTCCTGTCTAAGGTGCAACTTTTTACAAGCTCTGGAGACAACCACTTTGAAATGTTTTTTATAGGTGGGTGTTACTCTGGCTGTTGTCCATAGTCTGTCTACAGCAGCATGATGATTGCTGCAGAGCTCCACTGCTGTCTCCTTCTAGGGGGCACTGGGTTCAAATCCTGCCTGAGTCAGTAATGGCTGCAAGTTCTGACTGCATCTGATGACTCTTGAATGATCTTTTTGTGTGATGAGTTGGCAGGCCTCAATCCTGGGCTCCACATCACAAAACCCAGCAACACTGTTAGCCACCCAGCAGAGGCGCAAAAGGCTGGATGGGCCATGGAGACCAAACTACCTACTTGTGACCTGGCTTCCACCTATTCACAGCTGTCCTGTGCTATGTCTGGTCAATGTCATTCCCCAAGGGCTGCCAGCCTAGAACCTGCACATCCTAGCTGCAGAGATCAAGGCCTGGATTTTCCCAGCTCTGAGCATGCTCTCTCACTGTCTCCATTTCCCAGCATGGCCAAATGCTTAGGAGCCAAGATGGTGTCTGTCAGGACACTGGAATGTGCCCGCGAATGCCAAGTCATCTCCCAGCTGGTGGAGGATGTGGAAGCAGTCCAAGCCATAGAACAGTTCCTGGGTAAGTGAATGAGCATTTCCTACAGCTGCTGGGTGCTGATGCTGCTCTCTGGCTGACAGATGAGCCAACAGCACCACCTAATGCCTGCTGGAGTTGCTTCATGCTCTGAGCTATTCCAACCGTCTCTGTAGATCTCTCTTTTTCATAAGGAAGTTGTTGACCTTTGATTCTGCCAATTCCCAGCAGAACAGGAACGTAGGTTTAGTTAGCATTTCTCTGTCAATGGAATAAAGAAATCAGATCCAAGGATCGGAGACATTGGCAGACCCGTCTATGTTACAGGTACAAGAGTGCAATGCAGTTATGACCCAGCTGTGTCCCAAATGTATCCTAATAATGTATGTTTGGTTTCACCCAAGGAGATGGGTCCAAACTTTGCTACAGCCAATAAAGGACTTGTGCCATCATCCCAAAGAAATTAGGTGTAGAGAAGGGCTTCCTCAACTGTCTTGGACCACAGTTTAATGGTAAGGAATTTGAACATTGGTGGAAAGACCAAGCATGTTGCATCTGCAGTATACCAGCTTAGGCTGAAAGCACAAGGGCTAGTCTCCAATTAGTGTTGTGGCAGACTGAAGGCAGTGGGCTGCAGGAGTTTGATGGAGGGTAGGTATATGGGTAGCTGGGGGGCAGGTTCCTATTCCCTGCATAGACTGCCAGAGACTGCAGCCCAGCAATTAAGACAGGCAGGCACCTGGGACTCATTAAGAGCCAGCCTGCAGCAGCAAGCTAATTGGACACCTGCAGCCATTAGGGCCTGCTGGTCCACAATAAGGTCCCCGCCCCCAGGTAAGGAGGGCAGAAGGAGAGGACTGACAGACTTGGAGAGGAGGAAGTACAAGGTGGAAGAGAACTGGAGACTACAACCAGGAAAAGTTCTCACTTAGTGGGCCAGGAGAAGGTACCGGGGGGGTGGTTGGGGAAGTAGCCCAGGGAGAGGCTACTATTCCATGAGGATAAGGGCAGGAACCCCACTAGTGGCTGCTACCTAGGGCCTTGGGCCACAACCTGGAGTAAGCAGGTGGGACCGGGTTCTCCCCATGCTCGGTGGGCTGCCACCAGGGAAAGGGGACTTTTTGGACCACGGAAGGGTTTTCCCCTTCAAACTAGTGACTTGACCATGATGAAAATGGCTCATGAATCAGGGAACCCTCGCCTCTGAGAGAAATGAGAGGCAGTGGGAGGGTCACTGTGAGCCTCTGAGGCATACTAAAAATCCGCCAGGAAGCACAGAACCCAGGGGGTATGACCAGAGCTCTGCCACAGTGTGTATAGTGCTTCCCCCTGTGATGATAGCCTACTGCTGGGCATAGCTGCCTCTTTTGAGGATAAAACAAAAAAGCAGTCATGTAGCACTTTAAAGACTAACAAAATAGTTTATTAGGTGATGAGCTTTTGTGGGGCAGACCCACTTCTTCAGATCATATTCTGAAAGTGAATAGGCATGACCATTTTATAACAGAGGGATACAAAGAAAGAAGGTTAAAAAAATACAAACTAACAAATCAGCTACATAGAACAGAAGGTGGGGGTGAGGGGGGGAAGTGACAAGGAAGGAGGAAACTGCTTACTGTAAGAGCCAATTAAGTGGCTAATCTGGGGTCACTATGAATATCAAAAGGTGGGGAGGCTGTCTTTATAATGTGTAAGATAATTATCATCTCGATTAAGGCCCATTTGCAATGTGTCGAATTTTAGCATAAATAAAAGTTCTGAGGTCTCCCTCTGTAATCTGGTGTTAAAGTCTTCTTGATGTAAGATGCATGTTGTCAGGTCTTTAAGAGAATGATCAGTTTGATTGAAATGCTGGCTGACAGGTTTGTGTGTGTGGAGATTTCTGATGTCTGATCTGTGAGCATTAATTCTTTGGAGAAGTGACTGACCAGTTTGTCCAATATACATGGCAGAGGGTATGTCTACACTACAGCACTAATTTGAACTAACTTAATTCGAATTAGTTAATTCGAAATAAGGTAATTTGAATTAGTGCATCTAGACCTAAAAACTAATTTGAATTAGCATTTTGCTAATTCGAAATATACGTCCACATTAGTGGACCCTGAATCAAAGAGTAAGCCTGGCGGAACCAGTGCCAAAAGGGCATCAGGGTCGGACTTAGTGTGTGGGGCTGCTGCCTCCAGGCTATCCGAGGGCTGTGCTTAAAGGGACCCAACCCCATCTCGGACAGACAGTTCTCAGGTTTCTCTGCTTGCTGGTCTACCTCGCTGAGGGACAGCAAAGCATTTTTATCTCGGAGTGCTCTGCTTGCCCTCACTCGGGACACCACGGCACTCTGCAACATGGAACCAGACCTGCCTCATGGGACTCTGCTGCGTCTCGTGGACACGTTGCCGGCAGCCTGGCTGCACTGTCTGCAGGCTGCCATCCGGGAGGACCATCGAGGGGATGTCAGGATCCAGGGGGCCCTGCGGGAGAGCTTCCACCCTGAGGAGCGCTAACAGTCTCCCCAGTCTGCCCCACTGGGGGCTTGTGCCCCATTCCTCCCTCTCGTCCTTACACTTACCCTTCCCTAGCCCCCCCCCCCTTCCTGATGTCAAATAAAAGACACGTATTTTCAAAAATAACAACACTTTTTATTCAACACAACTGGGGAGGGGGAATGAAACTGTGGGGAGACGGGGAAAGGAGGCGGGAGAGGGCAGGAGAGAGGTGGGAGAGGAGGGGAAACCTGGGAGGAGGGAGCTGGAAGGGGAGGAAACTCAGGGATCGGGGTAGGGGTCTTGCGGGCCAACCGCCTCCCAGCATGGTGAGGAGGGGGCCTCGGAGTCCCCAGGGGATGGGGTGGAGGGTGCGGAGGTTGAGGTGGGGGGTATGGACATTGAGGAGGAAGGTGTGGAGGCTGAGGAGGAAGAGGTGGGGGCAGGAGACAGAGGAGGGACAGTTGTTGGGGGCAGCAGGTGCAGGACCGGCACAGGGCACCATGCTCTGCAGCAGGGCCTGCAGATTTGCTTTTCTGGCTCGGTCCTCAGCCAGCTGCTCCCGGCGCAGCTGCAGGTCCTCCAGCATCCAGGCCTGGATGGTGCAGTGCAGGGCTCGCAGGGCCCCCAGGTGCTGGTCCCAGTACTCCTGCCGCGTGGTGGTGGTCCGGCGCAGGTCGTGGGTGCAGGAGCATGTCCCAGGCGGGGTGGTGCGCCCTGCACAAGCAGCTGGTGCAGCTGTAGAGAAAGAAGAGAAGTGGTCAGTTCTCCCTGGGGACCCAGTGGATGATGCCCAGCCCCCCCTGCGATGTGAGGGCGACTGTGCCCTGCACCGTCAGAGCCGCTGTGCTTGCACAGAGGCCATGGTCAAAATGTCTGGCTCTCCCCAGGACTGGGAGCTGCCCCAAGACCGCACCCATGCCCCTGTGCCGTGTATAGTGTGGCCAGGGCGGGGGGGAGATGTCCCCTGCCTCTGTGTAGAGGGGGTGTGTGAAGGGAGGGCATCCTGCTGGGTCCCGCCCGGGGTCGGGAGCGTGTCAGGTCTCTTCACACACGCATGTGCCTATTGGGCCACGGCCCTTGGGTGTCACGCAGCTGGAGCCACCTGCCCAAGGGTGGCATGGCACATGCTCGCACATGCACAGGTGGCTGCATGATCTGTGGGAGGCATGGCCCATGCGCGCGGTCCCTGGTCTCCCTCCCGCCTCCCGGGCAGGGGACGGTGCTGGCACTTACCCGGTATGGCCTCCCTGGACGACCCTGCCGACTCCAGTGCCGGAACAGCTGGCGGTGGCCCCTCCGGTGTGCCCGGGTCAGGGCCCTCCGGTCCCGGCTCACTGCCTCCCGGGCTGGCGCAGACCGCCCGGCCCCCCAAGAGTTGGTCGAGGGTGGGGAAGTAGGGGCAGGTGGCAGCCCCTGCTGTGGCACCGCCCCTTGTAGCCCTGGCGTACTCCTGCTGCAGCTGCTTAACTTTCAGGCGCACCTGCTCCTGGGTGCTCCTGTGTCCCTTTCGGGCCATGGTGGCTGCTATGCGGCCGTAGATGGCCGCGTTCCTCCTCCTAGTGTGGAGATCATGGACGTTGGGGGCCTGCCCCCAAACCTCAATGAGGTCCATGACCTCCGCACTAGTCCAGGAGGGTGCACGCCATCTACAGCCCCTGGCTGACCCCTGGGTGCTGGGGGACTGGGCGGGGGACAGCTGGTTGTCACTGGCTCCCTGGCTCATCCTGGGGCCACTGGGTCAGGGGCAGAGACTGTTGGCAGGGCTGGCTCTGGCAAGTGCCATCTGGCCAGAGTCTACCCTTTTAAGGGCCCCGGGGCTGGGGAGAGGAGAGGAGTTTTCCTGGTTTGGCCCAGAGTGGCCACCAGGGGAACCTGGGAAGGGCTAGCCTCCAGCTAGTTCGAATTAAGTGGCTACACAGCCCTTAATTCGAACTATAAGTCGAACTAGGCGTTACTCCTTGTAGAATGAGGTTTACCTAGTTGAATTAAAGCGCTCCGCTAGTTCGATTTAAATTCGAACTAGCGGTTTTGTATGTATAACCGCTATTAAAGTTAATTCGAACTAACGGCTGTTAGTTCGAATTAACTTTGTAGTGTAGACATACCCAGAGGGACATTGTTGGCACATGATGGCATATATCACATTGCTGGATGTGCTTTTGAGGATCTTTTCTTTCTTGCTCCTTCCTGCTGGCATTGCCCAGATGATGAGCGGATGCTGGTGCAGCCTGCCTCTGGAGCCCCTCTGGTCTTACTCTACACAGGTCGTGTTCAACAGCTGCAACAGGAAGGGCATTTGAACCTGGACTCCATTGTCATCGTGTGCAGAGGAAGCAACATCCAAATGTCTGGGCTGCAGGCCCTGAAAACCCAGCTGGGCATGAAATGTCTGTAGCTGCTGATCCCAGAACGGCTCATGGAGCAGGGGCGCATGGAATCCCATGTAGCCACTAATGAATTGTATTATTGTGTTTTTGTAAGTGGAATCTAATAGAATTCAAACTAGTTTATAGAAAAAATACCAGGGTTCTCTTGAGTCTTGGATTCTGAGCTCACCTCAGTGACTGCTTTAATGCTGCTGGGTGGGGCTGCTTGCCCTGATGGTACCAGCTCTTGGGTAAGAACTAAGGAGGAAGTCAGCTGAGCAATGCTGGATCTCTATGAGCTGTGACAGTCTGTGTCATTTGGGAAGGTACTTTAGGGTATTCACTGGAGCTAGACAAATTATGGATTTTGATGATCCGTCACTGTGATTTTAACCCATCTTTCTCAGTGTGAATCATTCACGACTGACCCTGATTTCTGTTATTCACGGAAGTTTATTTGCTGAACAATTCTCACTCAATGGAGCAAAATGGTCATTTGTGATTTGATCATCAGTCATAATAGAGTTGTTTCTGATTCCTGACTGGAGGCCAGAAACATGTCTTTCCTTTATTTGCCAGCTAGTGAAGGATAGATTCTGCATAGCACTCTTCACAGGCCAGACCCTCGGATGAATAAATATTTGTGCTAAAACTCCATGAAACCCTTCTGGCTTCATGATCATTTTCATGGATACTAAACAATTGCCTGCACACTTGGGAGGAAAGGAAGTTGTTTGTTAAAGATCTAACATTCCCACCCACTAAACTGAGGTGTCAGATCTGACAATACACATCTCTGAGACCTTCCAAAGGATCCTCCAGCAAAATGGGCCTGGCTGTTACAGATAGTGTTGCCCACTCTCATGATTTTAATCGGAGTCTCATGATATTTGATGCTGTACTTACATCCCCAGCTCCTGGAAGCAGGTGAACACATGAGAATCTCAGTTTTCATTTTTAAAAGATATGTTTCTAGCCCTACTAGCGGGGGGGAAAGCTGGGAAACATGACCCCCTAAAGCAGGGCTACTCAACTTTGGAAGCCCCAGGGGCCACGATGACACTCACAGCACATGCCGAGGGCCGCAACTTAAGTGTGGTTGCATATACATGCAAATAGCTTCTTTCACACTGATGGGCATGAACAGGGCTCGCCAAGCGGTGGCAAGCCCCACTCGCCAGCCACGCGGTTCTGCGTTCTGCGCATGCGCAGATTGTTCTGTGCATGCGCAGATCGCTCTGTGCCAGCTCTTCCAGGTTGTAATCTACTCGCCATGGGTGAGTAGATTACATTATTTGTCAAGCCCTGGGCATGAATACAAAGATTAAGGCAAGACTACACAACACGCAGGCCCCATTTCAGTCAGTTCTGCTGATATTAATAACATGCAATATTTACCTGATTTCCGCCCATATGACAGCAATTTTAATGAGCAATGACAGTCCAGGAATTTAACTACTAAAACGCATCTCAACAGAAGACCATTATATTGACTCGCCATTATGGAGCGTGTTCCCAGTGGAGGCCATATTCAAAGGATCTCACCCATGGGCTGCGTTTTGAGCCCTGTGTAAACCCAAACCGCACCACAGGCTGCAAACAAACAGGCTGCAGACCGCATACAGCCCATGGGCCGTGTGCTGAGTAGCCCTGCCCTAAAGGCTCCAGCACCAAAAGGAAAAAAAATCAAAACTTTGAGGTCTTTTTAAAGAAGTCTTAGGATTGTTAAGATAATCTATTGCTTTTTCAGGCTTTACTCCTTTTGGCGTTTGCAACAGTGCAACAAAAGCCTTTCAGGGCTGAGAGAGGCGCATGACTCAAAGATTTAAACAGAATCCTTTATGATTTAATCCACCAAAACTTTGAAATGTCCCCTGGAGGAAAAATATGATGGTGTCCAAATGCCCCTAGATGCCTTTCTCCCTTAGCGGCACCCTCTCTGTATCTCCAACGTATCCCTTGATCCTCCATTCTCTGATACTGCTTCCTCAGCTCTCTACATAAACACATAGGGCCTGATTTTTCTGAGGTGCTTGGCATCCAGAGCTCCCACTGTCTTTAGCTGGAGGAATGAGAGCTCAGCATCTCTGCAAACCAGACTTGTAGGGCTTTACCACTGCCTCTCTGCTATATTCGGTCCTGTGATGGGGCGTCGGGCTCTCCACCGCTGGAACCCACCGACTCCCGCACTCCCCAAGACGCTGCAGAAGCGCTCTGCGGCCAAAAGACGGCCTCGTGGCAGCACTGTGGGGTTTGCTCAGGTGCCGCTCCCAGTGCATGTGCAGGGACGCCAGCTGGTGAGCGCCGTCTCCAGGTGTCTGCGCTGGCACGGGCATGCGAGGGGGAGGAGAAACAGGGCACGGGCCCTTCAAAAGGTCAGTGCCGGACGCCGAAAGGGGCACAGAGGACCTGAGCGGAGAAGACTGAGCAGGACAGAGAGGAGGAAGCAGCCCAGGACGGGGCAACCGGAAGCCCGCGGGTTGGTGAGTTAAGGGGTGTGTCCCCACCAACCTGACAGGGGAATGCCCCCTGTCCTTAGGGTCCTGGGTTGGGACCTGGAGTGAGGGAGGGCCCAGGTCCCTCTCCCCTCTGCTGCTGACAGCATCATTCCTGGGAACCGGGAGCTACGAGCCGTGGGTGAGGACTGAAGGACATTTATCTTGAGCGAAGGACTCAGTTAAGACATATGGGGACACGGGGAAAAGGGTCTAGGTATGAACGGGGTTCAGGGCCGGCACGGGAAACACTCCCGATGATGAGACCCTTGGAGGTCTGAGGGAGTACGGCCCAGGATAGATGGTGGAGAATGTGGGTAACTGACCCTAGCCCTTGGTTTTAGGGGCACCTTTAAAAAAAAAAGAGAAAAAAAAGGGGGGAAGTATAATAGGGATAGGAGGCATGATGGACCCAACTAAAATGTTTGAATGGTTGGCAGAGCAACAGCGGCAGCAACAGCAGCAACAGACTCAATTGTTGCAGCAATTGGCCGCTCAGAACCAGGAACAGCAGCGTCAGTTGCTGCGGGAGCTTGCTGATCAGCATGAGCGATGGCTCCAGCAGGGCGTCGCCCTGGGGCGAACTGGTGGGGGAACCAGGCCGCCTTTGGAGGAAGGCCCGGTCGGGACCCCACAGTTACCCATACGGTTAATGAAGATGGGCCCTCAAGATGACCCCGAGGCTTATTTGGTCACCTTTGAAAGGGTGGCCACAGCAGCCAGATGGCTGGAGGAGCACTGGGCCACGCTACTCGCACCCTATCTGTTGGGCCCTGCCCAATTAGCCTATCGGGGCCTAGCTGCCAGGGAGGCGTTAAATTATTACAAGGTGAAAGAAGCTATATTAGATCAAGCCGGGGTAACGCCCGAAACATATAGGCAGAAGTTCCGACAGGAACAGTACCCACCGGAGGCACGCCTGCGGGCGGTGGCCCAGAAATTGCGCGAGGCTTGCTGGAGATGGCTAGAACCAGATCACCGTACAACCAACCGATTGGCAGACGCGATAGTGTTAGAACAATTTCTACAGATTTTGCCGGGGGAGGCTCAAAGGTGGGTGCGGCGACATAGGCCGGCAACTTTGGCCAAAGCCGTCACCCTTATGGAGGACTATCTAGCCGCTGAAGGGCAGGGAGGAGGAAATAAAGAATCCTCGGGAGGACAAGCAGAGCGTCCCCTCCTGGGGAGAGCCCGCCTTCCTTGAGGAGGTAGGGGCTGAGGGCTAGTATGGGCCAAGCAGAGTAGGGAGGATAACAAGCCAGCCACAGCCGAAGTGGAGGCTTTGGGGCCAGGGAAAGGAGAGAAAGGAGCAAGGTGGGAAGAAGTCGGACGAGCACCGACACTGGGGGGAATGACTCGAAGTTGTTGTTATGAGTGTGGCCAGGAGGGGCATTTTTGAAGAGACTGTCCCTTTATGGACTGCTCCTTTGGGCAGATAGTACCTCTAGCCCATAGGGCCCGACCCCGCGGCACAGGAAAGGTGACGGTGAGGGTAAAGGTGGAAGGAACCCTAGTACAGGCCCTGGTGGATTCTGGGTGTGGGCAGACAATCGTATGGGCAGACTTAGTTGCCGAACCCGAGCGGGCCAGGACGCTGGTATGGATGAAGTGTGTCCATGGGGATGTGCGACCCTACCCAACAGCTTGGGTACGGATCGCAGATGAAGTAGAGGAGGTGATATGCCAAGTTTCCTTAGCGCCAAAATTGGCGTATCCAGTGCTGTTGGGGCGAGACTGGCCGAGATTCCAGTGGGTAGTAGAGACCTAGAGTCGGCAAACTTCCCCAAAATCTGAGAGCCGGGAACCAGAGACCGCCATGGTCGTTCAGAGGGTGACGACGGGAGGATCGACAAGGGCGGACCAAACCCCCGCCTCAAACCAAAACGGGAAGACCCTCGAGGACGAGGACGACCTGACAGACTGGGTGATGGGGAAGGATTTCCTACAGGAGCAAAGAGAGGACCCCTCCTTGGCGAGAGCCTGGGAACAAGCCAGTAATGTAGAACTGGATCTTGGCACGGGACGAGATCGTGCTCAAGGGCCTTACTTTGAGGTACGAGGGGACCGCTTGTATTGGGTAACAGATGCAGGAGGGGGGCGAGGGCCTTTACGACAGTTATTAGTCCCGGCAGGTTACCGAAGGCAAGTACTGAGACTAGCCCATGCCAACCCCTGGGCGGGCCACCTGGGAAGGGAGAAGACCCTGTAGCGAATCACCCAGAGGTTTTTCTGGCCGGGGGTGCATAAAGAGGTACAGGACTTTCGTAGTTCCTGTCCGGAGTGCCAGCTAACCCAGCCCTGAACCAGGTCAAAAGCTCCTTTATTCTCTTTACCTATGGTAGGGGTCCCTTTTGATCAGGTGGCCATAGACCTAGTGGGCCCTTTAGAACGGTCCAAGGCAGGATATCCGTATATATTAGTCCTAGTGGACTACGCCACCAGGTACCCCGAGGCTGTCCCCTTGAAAAACACAATGGCCCCAACGTTAGCCACGGAATTAGTGAAGATTTTTTCCAGAGTGGGGATCCCGCGGGAAATACTAACCAACCAGGGCACCAATGTATCATCCAAGCTAATGGCAGAGTTATGTAGACTGTTACGCATCAAAACTTTACATACTTCCTTATACCATCCACAAACAGATGGGCTGGTGGAGAGGTTCAATCGAACGCTTAAAAGTATGCTCCGCCGCTTTATGGAGGAGGACCCGCGGGAATGGGACAAGTTGTTACCGGCCTTACTATTTGCAGTAAAGGAAGTCCCTCAGTTGTCCACGGGGTTCTCCCCCCTTTTGAGCTCTTATATGGACAACAGCCGAGGGGTATCCTGGACTTAGTTAAGGAGGCCTCAGAAGAACAGGAATCATGAGTCCAGAGCTCGGACCCCTATGTTTTACACCTGACGGAAAGGCTGCAGCGGTTAGGGGACTTCGCCAAAGCCAATTTGCTCCAGGCCCAAGAAAAACAGGCATATTATTATAACAGAGAGGCTAAGTTGAGGGAGTTTAAACCTGGAGCTAGGGTACTCCTCTTGTTGCCCACGAAGGAATCAAAGCTCTTAGCAAAATGGCAGGGGACCCTTTGAAATCATTCGTAAAGTAGGGGCTGTAGATTACGAGGTGCGCTTGGTAGGCAAGAGGCGAGGGACGCAGGTCTACCACGTTAACCTTTTGAAGAAGTGGAACCCGTGCGAGAGTTTGTTGATAATCCCCTCCCCACCACCAGTTGACCTAGGGCCCTGGGCAGGGGATGTTGGGGGTCCCAGGGAGGTGGTGATGGGGGAGGAACTGACTTCTGCCCAATGGGAGGAAGTGCTAGAAGTCCTCAGGTCTTACCAAAAGGTGTTGTCCGCGACACCGGGACGCACTTTGTTAGTGAGTCACCATATTGCCACAGTCCCGGGACACAAAGTACGCGATCCGGTACACCCGCTGCCAAGAAAAATGTGGGATACGGTGCGAGAGGAGGTGTAGAATATGTTGTGTTTAGGAGTGATCAAAGAATCCCACGGTGACTGGTGAAGTTCAATAGTCTTAGTGCCAAAGCCGAATGGGGCCGTTCGTTTCTGCATAGACTTTCATAAGGTAAACACAATTTCTCGGTTCAACGCCTACCCGATGCCCCGGGTGGATGAACTTTTGGAGAGGCTGGGACAAGCTCAGTATATCTGGATATTAGATTTAACAAAGGGGTACTGGCAGATTCCATTGACACCTATGTCCAGGGAAAAGACCACTTTTTCTACCCCCTTTGGGCTATTTCAGTTTAGGACTATGCCGTTTGGGTTGCATGGGGCTGCGGCGACATGTCAGAGATTGATGGACCGGGTACTCAGAGAACGCCAACCGCATGCCGCAGCCTATATTGATGACATTGTCATTTATAGCCTAACCTGGCCTGAACACCTGCAGCATTTGCAAGCGGTTTTGAGGACGCTGCAGGATCCGGGGCTCACAGCTAACCCAGAGAAATGTCATATAGGACAGCAGGAGGTTACATACTTGGGATATACCGTAGGAAGGGGGAAGCTAAAGCCCCTAGTGAGCAAAGTCCAAGCTCTCGCGGTATCGTACCCCTACAACCAAAAAGCAGGTGCGTCAATTTTTAGACTGGTCGGCTATTATCGAAGGTGTATACCCGACTTTGCAACCGTAGCCGCTCCATTGACCGATTTAACCAAAGGGACGCAACCTAAGAAGGTGTGCTGGTCGGGGCAGTGCGAACGAGCATTTCAGCAGCTGAGGTCATGTTTGACGCAAGCTCCGGTGTTGGCGCACCCCGACTTCTCAAAAGAGTTTATTTAACAGACTGACGCATCAGCGGTTGGACTGGGAGCTGTCCTGGCGCAAGAGGTCAGAGGGGAGGAACATCCGGTATTATACTTGAGCCGAAAGCTATTTCCCAGAGAGCAGGCCTACTCGACCATAGAAAAGGAGGCGTTGGCGGTGAAGTGGGCGATAGAGACTTTGAGGTACTATTGTCTCGGGAATCCTTTTAAGCTGATAACAGACCACGCTCCACTATGGTGGCTCCAGTCGATGAAGGATACTAACCCTCGAATAATGAGGTGGTATCTAGCCTTACAGCCCTACAAGTTCGAGGTACTACACCGGGCGGGGATGAAGCATAGTAACGCTGACTTCTTCTCGAGGTCTAAGGAAGGAGAAGAGGATACACAGGAAGGAGAAGTAAGACACCTAAGGGTGGGGGGGTGTGACGGGCCAGAGCCCACCGACTCCCGCACTCCCCGAGACGCCGCAGAAGCGCTCTGCTGCCAAAAGACAGCCCCGCGGTGGCACTGCGGGGTTTGCTCAGGCGCCGCTCCCAGCGCATGCGCGGGGACGCCAGCGCGCCAGCTGGTGAGTGCCATCTCCAGGCATCTGCACTGGCGCGGGCGTGCGAGGGGGAGGAGAAACAGGGCACGGGCCCTTCAAAAGGTCAGCGCCGGATGCCGAAAGGGGCACAGAGGACCTGAGTGGAGAAGACTGAGCAGGACAGAGAGGAGGAAGCAGCCCAGGACGGGGCAACCGGAAGCCCGCGGGTTGGTGAGTTAAGGGGTGTGTCCCCACCAACCTGACAGGGGAGTGCCCCTTGTCCTTAGGGTCCTGGGTTGGGACCTGGAGTGAGGGAGGGCCCAGGTCCCCCTCCCCTCTGCTGCTGACAGCATCATTCCTGGGAACCGGTTGCTACGAGCCGCGGGTGAGGACTGAAGGACATTTATCTTGAGTGAAGGACTCAGTTAAGACATATGGGGACACGGGGAAAAGGGTCTAGGTGTGAATGGGGTTCAGGGCCGGCACGGGGAGCACGCCCGATGATAAGACCCTTGGAGGTCTGAGGGAGTACGGCCCAGGACAGGTCCCTTTGGAATCCTGGACCCAGGTAAGGAACCTGCTAGCCTTATACACTCCCCTGAAGACACAGCAGGTATTGGAGAGAAGAACCTGGCATCTGATGCAAGGAAATGATATGATTCCAGTCCACAAGGGGGCAGCAGAGTGGGAGTTCCATACCTGCAGAGCATGCAGCTTAGCTCTGCTCAGCAGATCAAAGAACAGAAAGTTGCCCCAAATATGAAACAGTAAATGAGGAGAATGAAGGGCCTCTGGTTTTCAGTACCTAGGGATGTGGCCAATTCAGTTCCAGTCTTTATATGTGTCTTAGGGTATGTCTACACTGCAAAGTTAATTTGAAATAACAGTCGTTATTTTGAATTAACTTTAATAGCATCTATACATGCAAACCGCTATTTCGAAATTAATTCGAAATAGCATAGCGCTTAATTCGAATTTGGTAAACCTCATTCTATGAGGAGTAACTCCAAATTCGAAATAGCTATTTCGAATTAAGTGCTGTGTAGACACTTAATTCGAAATAGGGGCCTCCAGCCCTTCCCAGGGAGCCCTGGTGGCCACTCTGGGCACAACCAGGAAAACTTACTCTCCTCTCCCCAGCCCCGGAGCCATTAAAGGGGTAGACCCTGGCCACAGTGCCTGTGCCAGCTCCAAGCCTGCCAGCCCAGAGCCAGCAGTGGCCACCGGGTCCCCTGACCCAGTGGCCCCAAAACATGAGCCAGCAAGCCACTGGCAGCCAGCCCTCCACCACTCCCCAGGAGCAGTCTGCCAGCTCCCAGGAGCCTGACAGGGGCTGGAGAAGGCGGCGCCTTCCTCGTCAGGGTGGAGATCATGGACCTTATTCAGGTTTGGGGATGCCCCCAACGTCCATGATCTCCGCGCACTAGACGGAGGAATGCGCCGTCTATGGCAGGATAGCTGCCAGCCTGGCCACCAAAGGCCACATGCGAACCCAGGAGCAGGTTAGCATGAAAGTCAGGTTGGTCCAGCGAGACCCCCAACCCTGGGCCCTGAGCTTCCCCTCCCCCTTCTTCCCCTTGCTTCCCCCTTCCAGCTCGCTCCTCCCAGGCTTCCCCCTCCCCTCTCCCACCCTCTCTCTTCCCTCTCCACCTCCTTTTCCCAGTCTCCCCAGAGGTTCATTTCCCCCCCCCCCCAGTTTTGTTCAATAAACCCAGTTTCTATTTTTGAACATACGTGTCTTTTATTTGACATCAGGAAGGGGGGCTAGGGAGGGGTAAGTGGAAGGACGTGAGGGAGGAATGGGGCACGAGCTCCCGGTGGGGAGGACCAGGGTGGGTCTGAGGTCTCCTCGGGGTGGACGCTCTCCCACAGGGCCTCCTGGATCCTGACAGCCCCCCGATGGACCCCCCGGATGGCAGCCTGCAGCAAGTGCAGCTGGGCTGATGGCAACGACACCATGAGACACACTGGTGTGCCCAGGGGCAACTCTGGCTCCATGTGGCCGAGTGCTGTGGTGTCCCGAGTGTGGGCACTCAGGGCACTCCAAGACAGGACTGCTTTGCTGTCCCTCATCGAGTAGACAAGGAGCGGGAACCCTGAGAACTGTCTGTCCGGGGTGGGGGTAGGGTCCTTTAAGCACGGAGCTCAGTTAGCCTCAGGCAGCAGCCCCACACACTAAGTCCTAACCTGATGCCCTGCCGGCACTGGTTCCGGCCAGCCTTAACTTGGTTCAGGGTCCACTCAGTGTGGGCGCTGTTTGAAATAGCAAAACACTATTTGAAATAGGTTTTGTGTAGATGCATTAATTCGAATTAGCTTAATTCAAATGAACTATTTCGAATTAAGTTAACTCGAATTAACGCTGTAGTGTAGACGTACCCTAAATGTTCTCTGTCTGGGAGGGAGCAATGGGGCTGGACTGCCTACTGTGAGGAAGGATTGTTCAGTGACTGGCTGTGCTAACTAGCACTGCTTCATGGACAATGGCTCTCAGACAATGGCCAATACACACCTGAGGGATGCATCTGGAAACCTGCAAACCGTCCAATGCCTCATGGCTACTTGCCTGGGAAACACAGACAGTTCACTTGATCATGTGACCAGCTCCAGTTTGGGAGACACCAGGAATATGAGGGCATCTCCATCTGGTCTTTAGTCTTACTCCTGATTCCAGATGCATCCTTGCGAGGGACAGAGAGCCGGGAAGGATTGCTGACCCATCCTGACATAGGATGTACACCAGAGACTTTTAAGCTGGCAGTTTGTAACATCTCTGCTAAAAGCCTGCATGAAGCACTTGGTGATTGATGTATGTAATGCATTCTCCTTAACAATTTTACTCTCAACCTTTTCTTTCTTTTATTAATAAACCTTTAGAGTTTAAATTCTAAAGGATTGGCCCAGCATGCTCCTGTGGGTAAGATCTAAAGTGTAAATTGACCAGGGACTGTGGCTGGTTCTTTGGGACCGGGAGGACCTGTTTCTAGTTGGTGAGATAGGGTTTTATAACCTCTCACCTGTGTGTAAGGCCCAGGGCTGATTGTGGCACAGGGAAAGCTGGGGTGTCTGAGGGATTTTGCTCATGAGGCTTCCTGCTGGCCAGATTGGCAGCTGAAGCGCTCGGTGTGACTGGTTTGTGGCCTATTTGGGAAAGGTCTCCAGTCAAGGGCTGTAAGTAGCCCTGGTTTTGAGCAATTCGCCCTGAGCTGACACCCTCAGTGGTGCCCAGACCTGGCCTGGTCCATTACAGTGACATAGTCGGCAGGATCCACAGAACCTGGTCAATTGATCTTTGGATCAGGACCCCACGCTCTTCTAAATTTAATCAACCAAACTCTGAATCCCAAAATTAAAGAGCAGCTGCAATGAGTCAACAACAGTATGATAGTCTGGACAGAAAGGCTCTGGAAGATTTGTGCTTGGAGAGAGGCATTGCCTTTAGAAAGAAAGCTACTGAGCCAGAGCTGAGATCTTTGTTAGTGGCTAGAGATGCTGCAGAAGAGAGTGCAGGATCCAGTGAGGAGATTGCAGCTGAAATATAAACAAGAAATTGAAGAATTTCGTCTGCTAGCCGAGCAGAGAGTGGCTAAGGCACAAAGAGAAGCTGCTGAAAGAAAGCAAAAGCTAGACCAAGAACATGCAGAGAGGATGGCAGAGTTGGACAGAAGAATCAGACTAGACAAGGAGAGAACTGCCAGACTTGAACTTCAGCTTAAGAAAATAGAAGAACAGCAGAGACTGTATCCTTCTGGGGGTTCAATGTATAACCGTGTGGGTAAGGGGTGTGATTATGACATGGCAGATATGTTTAACCAGGCTGATGCCTTAACCCAGACCCAAAGCATGTGTGAATGCAACTCCTCTGTGTTACCTGTAGCTAACAGGGAGGTTTGTGAAGGGGGTGCGTGTGACTCTGGGCAGTTGTCTGTGACTAGCCAGTCCTACTGGGACCAAGGGGAAAGCTTCTCTAAGGCTATGTCTACACTGCCGGCTTTTGCCGGCAGAGAGTATGCAAATGAAGTGCTGATTAGCATTTTGTCATGTTTCATTTGCATAATCTATTTGAGCCGTTTTTGCACAAGGGGTTTTTGCACAAAAACAAGCAGTGTGCACGTTTCCTTTTTGTGCAAAACCCCCTTATTTCAGACAGCCCCCTTCCCCCTGCCCACCCTCGTTTCTGTTTAATAAAGAAAGACTCGTTTTGTTGGAAAACCAAGCAGGTGTGTTTATTCATAGGTCAGGGTAGGGGCAAGGGGAGGGGGTGAGAGGGGGAAGGGAGGGCAAAGCCCCTGTTGTGGAGGCCCTGGGGAGATTTACAGTGGTTCCTGTGAGAACCTCTCCCTCAGGGCCTCCTGGATGCACACCCCGACCTGATGGGCCTGGAGGCTTGTAGCAGTCTGGGGCTGCTCAAAGCCCCGGCCCTCACAGGTGGCCTCTGCCACCCACCCCGGGAGGAAGGCCTCCCTCTTGCGCTCCACCAGGTGGTGGAGCGCACAGCAGGCCGCCACCACCTCGGGGATATTCTGCTCCCCAACATCCAGGCGGGTGAGGAGGCAGCAGAACCGTCCCTTCAGACGCCCAAAGGTGCACTCCACCTGGAGGCGGGCTCTGTTCAGGCAGGCATTGAAAATGTCCTTTGTGTGATCCAGCTGGCTGGTGTAGGGGTGCATTAGCCAGGGCATGAGTAGGTATGCCGTGATCCCCACTATGCACACTGGCATACTCAGGTTGCCCACGGAAACTCCCATCGGGGGAAAAAGGTGCCCGCCTCCAGCTGGGCACATAGGCTGGAGTTCCTAAATATGCGGACATTGTGAGCCCTGCCTGACCAACTCATATAAATGTTTGTAAAGTGGCCCCGGTGGTCCACCAGGGCCTGCAGGACTACGGAGAAGTAGCCCTTGCGGTTGACAAAGTGGGACGCTCGATGTTCCGAGGCCCGGATGTGGATGTGTGTGCCGTCGATGGCTCCCGTACAGTTGGGGAACGCCAGGACAGCAAAGCCGCCCATGGTGGCCTCCAGGTCCTGGAGCCGGATGACTCTGAACAGCAGCAGGGAGTTGATGGCCCGGACGACCTGCAGAAGGAGAGACAGAAACACACAAAACAGAGATTGAGAGAGGGGTTGTGTGCTCCCAGTGGGATGTCGCCACCCCTCCCGCCCCACCCGCAGGACCCCCATGAGCCTGTGCCTGCCCCCCCCGACCAGGCCAGTGTGAGGCGAGAAGGCACCAGCCCCTGAGGCCAGGGCTTTCCCCACCCCAGTCCACCGCGTACAGTCCCCAGCCCTGTCCTGAGGGTCCCCCTTATGCAACACCCCCCCTCCTGCAGGGGCTGAAACCCATGATCTCCTTACCTGCATTAGGATAGCCCGGACGGTGGACCTCCCCACTCCAAACTGGTGTGCCACCGAGCGGTAGCTGTCTGGGGTGGCCAGCTTCCACAGCACAATGACGACCCACTTCTGGAGTGGGATGGCAGGCTGCAGGTGGGTGTCGTGTCATTGGAGGCCAGGGGTGAGCCAGGAACAGAGCTCCTGGAAGGTTGCC
This sequence comes from Rafetus swinhoei, assembly GCA_019425775.1. Lineage (NCBI taxonomy): Eukaryota > Metazoa > Chordata > Testudines > Trionychidae > Rafetus > Rafetus swinhoei. The sequence continues at coordinate 2,648,864 of JAFJHL010000564.1, read as the reverse complement.
TTCTGCATGTGGAAGTTCTGGACCCATTGCTGGTCGTCCCACCACTCCAGGACCAGCCGGTCCCACCAGTCCGAGCTGGTGTCCAGTCTCCAGAATCTTCTGGGTATGGTGGGCTGGGGCAGCCAGAGTGGAGCACCCGCAGCCAGACAGAGGCTGATCAGGAAGATCTCGGGGGTCCACCTCCAGCTGGATGAGGGCCCCTGCTTGAAGCAGGCACTGCAGGGAGTGCAGCATGGCCATGGGGGTCCGTCGCATGCCCGGGGGCAGCTCCGGCTCCATAGCACACAAGGGAGAGGAGGAAAAAGCTGTGTTGTCCCCAAAAAGCACAGGACACACACAGCAGGCACTGCTGAAGCTTAGCTTTCCCAAAGAGGCTAGCAAGCAGGCAGCAGAAACAGAGAAGCGGCTGTCCAGGAGAGTCCCTTTAAGTGCGCATCTCTGGAGGGCTCCGGCAACAGCACTCAAGAGCAACTGGTGACCTCTAGCCCGGCTAGAACCGGTTCCGGGGGGCTTTATATGAGGGAGAACGTCCAATAGTGTGGAAGCTCTCTTGCGCAAAAGCGCCTCGCAAAAGCAAAGCACTTTGAGGTGTGGACGCATTTTTGCGCAAAACTCTTGCACAAAAGGCTTCTTCTGCAAAAACCCTGCAGTGTAGACAAAGCCTAACTGTATGTGCAGCACCAGCACAATAAGGCTCTGATCTCAGGTGGGGGCCTCTAAGTGCTACCATCATATACACACTGTTTTACAATCTGTCTGTATAGCTAGCTAATGTATATGTATATTTATGCCTTTGTTCTATGTATCGCTCACTGAGCTGCCCACTGAAATACGGCTACCTCTGGGGTGGACTGTGTACACAATTTAATAGTTCAGAGCAAAGGGCACACAACTGTTTAGGACAAGAACACAGCATTCCACACGTGTTGAGGAGTGAAGCCTCATGTTAGGCCAATGAACAAAGTAAGTATCATTAGTCTCATTTTAGAGATGGGGAAACTGAGACACGGGAAGAAGTTACTTTTGCCCTGTTATATCATTTGGAGTTCCACAGTTAAGAAAGAAATCACTGGAAACACAGAGAGCTTGAGCAGTTGCAAGTGTCCATTTATTCCATAACACAGAACTAACTAGAACCAGCCCAAACTGGCTGGGCTGACCCCTAGGGTATGTCTAGACTACATGCCTCTGCCGACAGAGGCATGTAAATTAGACATACCGACATAATCAATGAAACCTGCACGAGGCATAAGGGATCGGTCGGCAAAGGCTTTCCTTGCCGACTGATCCCCGTCTTGACTGCCGCTTTGTGCCACCAAACAGCTGAGCCGGCACAACGCGGCGGCCATTTTTATTCTAATGAATCGGGGAATATTTAAATCCCCACTTCGTTGACTATGTCGATATGTCTAATTTACATGCCTCCATCGGCAGAGGCATGTAGTCTAGACATACCCTCAGTTACTATAACAACAGCAAGATCTATATCCACAACACCCCAATACACAACATATTCCTCCCCTCTTAATAAGAACGTCCCTTTAATAAAACAAACACCAAACTAGGGAATGAGGGTAGACTGCCTCAGTTCCCAGCGAACCTTGGGGATTATTTTGCCCCATAACCATGGGTTAACCTTAACTAAAGGTCCAGCCGTTGAGGATGCTTCTTTCTCCAGGTGGATTACGGCGGACGTCTGGCATTCTTGCACCCGAAGGTGTTAGGGGTGCAGGCCTGACAATGGGCTGGGAACTTGAAGTGCAAACACGTGAGGCTGTCGGATCAGCCTGCTCAGGGAGGGGGGTTTATGTTCGCCACAGGCGGTGATGGAGGAGGAGAGTCAGGAACAGGTGATTCTTGACTCGGTAGCTCGTTGGCAGTGGTGAGGTCAGGCAACTCAACTGGAGATGTGTCCTGGGGGCAGGCAGAACCTGGCAACAACTGATCTACATGCCGCCGCCAGATGAGATCCTCTGCAGTCCGGACAGTATAGGAAACAGGTCCCGTTTGAGCGATGACAATGGCAGGGACCCATTTAGCTCCAGAAGCATAGTTCCAAGCCAAAACCGGCTGTCCAGGACTAAAGGTTCGGTCTTTTGCTCTGGATGCACGCCTGATGACTTGACCTTGCTGTTGACGTTGCACAATTTGTCGCGGTTCAGAAGGTTTCAGCAGATCAAAGCAAGTGCGCAGCTGATGTCCCATCATTAGAAAAGCCGGGGGCGTTTTGGTTGTAGCATGAGGTGTGTTTCTGTAGGATAGTAAGAAGGTGTCCAGACGATTTTGCATGACTGAATGTCATCTAGCCGATTTCAAAGCTTGTTTCATTGTCTGCACAAACCTTTCAGCCAATCCACTGGTGGATGGGTGATACGGTGCTGAAGTGATGTGATGAATCCCATTTGCTTTCATGAAATTTCCAAACTCCTGAGAGACAAACTGCGGTCCGTTGTCGCTCGCAAGTTGTTCTGGAAGACCAAAATGACAAAAGACTTCATAGTTTTGGATAGTACTCTCAGCAGTAGTGGAAGGCATCATAGAGACTTCTGGCCATTTGGAATGGGCATCTACCACCACCAGAACATGCTACCTTCAAATGGGCCAGCAAAATCAACGTGAATATGTTGCCACGGTTTTCAGGCCAGTCCATGGGTGTAGAGGTGCCAACTGTGGTGCATTCCTCACACCTGGCATGAAATACAAGCTCTTGCCTTCTCTTCAATGGCACTGTCAAGCCAGGCCACCAAAAATAGCTTTGTGCAATTTCTTTCACGTGCACCATTCCACAGTGACCTGAATGCAGCTGTTCTAACATCTGTTGTCTCGGTATCTTTGGAATAATGACACGCATTCCCCACAAGCACCCAGAATGGATCGATAACTCTGTTCTCCTGGACATGTAGGGAACAAGGTCGGGTGAGACCTGGGAGTCCCATAGAGATGTTCCATGCATCACTAGGTCCATAACTTGGGACAGTAGTCGGTCAACACGAGTTGCTCTCTTAACTTGTGCAGCTGTGATGGGTGTGTTCTCTACCTGTTCAAAGCAGAAGATTTCCTTCTGGCCACTATCTTGATGTTTGACTGGCAAAGGCAGCCTAGACAGACCATCTGCATTGCCATGCAGAGTGGATTTCCGATATCTGATCTCATATGCGTGTCCACAAAGCCACAATGCCAACATATTCAACAGAGGGCTGAAAGAATGCACACTTGTCTTTGTGGACTCGTAGGCCATACCCTTCCAGTCTTTGTAGGGTAGTCTCTAAGTTCTTAAGGTGATCCTCCTCATTCCTACCCGTGACCAGGATGTCGTCAAGATAGCACTGGACTCCTGGCAAGCCACACAAGGTCTGGTCCACAGCCTCTGGAACAAAGCTGGGGCAGAAGTTATTCCGAAGGGTAAGCGACAATGCTGATAAAGCCCTTTATGCATCACAATAGTCAACAGTTCTTGGGACTTCTCCTCGATGTGCATCTGTAAATATGCTTGACTCAGATCATTCTTGGTGAACTTTTGTCCGTCAGCCAGGCCCGTGAAGAGGTCATTGATGCGGGGAAGAGGGTATTGCTCTGCACACAACACTGGGTTAACAGTGACCTTAAAATCTCCGCAAATCCGAACGGAACCGTCTTTCTTCAATATTGGAACAATTGGAGTTGCCCATGGGCTATGGGTAACTGGTATTAGGACTCCATTTTTGACTAGGCACTCCAGGTCCGCTTCAACTTTTGGCCTGATGGCATATGGCACAGTTCTGGCCTTCAGATATTTTGGTTGGCTGCCAGGTTTAATGTTCAGTTTCACGGTGATTCCCCTCATGCTTCCCAGATCCTCTCCAAAAACAGCAGCATGTTTCTTTAATACATCGGTCAGAGCTGTTCCTTCTTTAGCCATCCGGTGCACTTCTGCCCAGTTCAGAAGGATCTTGCTAAGCCACGATCTACCCATTAAAGCTGGGTAATGGCCTTTCACCTCTGTAGTGAGCAGGGTTGGCTGCTCACTGACCCCTCCCTGAGCCTGGGTGGGCTGAGAGAGCCTGCCCTTTAAGTCCACAGAGGCCTAGGGGAGGGGCAGGTATAAAAGCTGAGCCCAGAAGCTCAGTAGGGGCCAGCTGTCGGAGGAGCAGAGGCCTATCCTGAAGACTCTGAGGAGCTGGCAGAGGTGGACAACTGGCCCGGGCCTTGAGGAGACCCCCTTTTCTCCCTGTGCCTAAACTTGGACTATACGGACCCTGTGAACCCGCCACTGCCTGGGAACCAGGTACAAACTGAGGCGGATTCTGGAAGTGGCCCAGGGCGGAGGATGGTCAGGTGGACCTGATCACCCTTTAAGGTGTGTCAGCATGTTTCGGAATGGATTCTCCGCTGACCCCAGTGGACCCCAAGGCTGCCACTGCTAGGGCCCTGGGCCGGAACGTGGTGGAGTAGGGAGGGCCCGCGTCCCCCCTGCCACCCTCAAATTGGGTGGCAGTCTCCCCCTTCCCACATGTGCTGTGAAAACTATTTGCTTGCCCCACCCTGAACAAGGGCCTGGGCCGCCATTTGACTTTGGGGAACTGTTTGTTAGCCTGCCCCAGAACCAGGGCCTGGGCCACCATTTGACTTTGCAAACTGTTTGTTTGCTGGCCCGCCCTCAGGCCCCTTGTCTTAAAGGGGCCGCTGGGCTAGGAAGTACAGGCCGGAGCACTGGGCAGGGGCTCAGGACATAGTGAGAACTCTTACAACCTGAAACGGTGGCAATTCAGCAGTCTGTCCATTGAGCTCCACCTTAACATCAGTAGTTCACAACAGGGCTACCGCTTCTCCCGTATATGTCTTCAGAATGATCTTTGTTGCCTTAAGCGGAAGATGCTTTAGCTTTTCCTTATACACCGTGTCTGAGACCAACGAAACTGCTGCACTGGTGTCCACTTCCATGGATACAGGTTTGCCATCTAACAACGGGGTTACCCAGTATTCACTACACTCCTGCCCTTCAAGGAGGCATTTAATAACAACTGAGGAATCTCTCAGAGGGAAGGCAGGTATGGATGGTGATAGGTCTGCTGTTGTTACCTGCACAGCATGTGCCATGTTTGTCTTCCTCCCGGAAGAAATAAGGGATTTCATCTGCACTAAGTGCAAGCCGGTTGCCATTTTGGAAGAAAAAATTAGAGGACATGAGGCCCAAGTATCGACCCTACGTTCCATCAGAGAGGATGAAGACTTCCTCGATAGAAGGCAGCATTTAATCCTGCAGGCACAGCAGGCTGAAGAGCCAGTCAGGGCAGTACAGGATAAGGAAGAGAACTGGCAGCATGTAACCTCTAGAAGGAGAAGAAGGCCAACTCAGGTATCCCCCATCCCTGTAGAGGTAAGTAACCGCTATCAGGCTCTCTCCACAGCCACTGCAGTGGAGAATACTTTGGCAAGGACCTCTCAGGGAAGAAATCAGAAGGGAACACCATCTACCGGAAGGCATGGGATGCGTAGTCCTAGGGATGGGGGTTCCATGACCCTCACCCCCAAAAGAAGAAGACGGGTGGTGGTGGTCGGGGATTCCCTCCTGAGAGGGACTGAGTCATCCATCTGCCGTCCAGACCTGCAATCTAGAGAAGTGTGCTGCTTACCTGGGAGCTCGCATTCAGGATGTGACCGAGAGTCTTCCAAAGTGATTAAACCTTGGATCGCTACCCCTTCCTGCTTCTCTGTGTAGGAACTAACGATACGGCTGAGAATGACCTGGAGCGGGTCACAGCAGATTATGTAGCGCTGGGAAGAAGGATCAAGGAATTTGAAGCACAAGTGGTGTTCTCGTCCATCCTTCCAGTTGAAGGAAAAGGTGCAGGTAGGGATCGTCGAATTGAGGAAGTAAATGCATGGTTGCGCAGGTGGTTTCAGAGAGAGGGCTTAGGTTTCTTCGATCATGGGACTTTGTTCCGGGCACAAGGATTGTTAGGAAGAGATGGGATCCACCTAACCAAGAGAGGAAAGAGCATCTTTGCGGGCAGGCTTGCAAACCTAGTGAGGAGGGCTTTAAACTAGGTTCGTTGGGGGATGGTGACCTAAGCCCTGAGGTAAGTGGGGAAGTCGGATACCAGGAAGAAACACAAGGAGGAACGAGCAACAAAGGAGGACCCCTGATTCAGATGGAGAAGGTAGGCGATCAACTGATTATCTAAGGTGTTTGTACACAAGTGCGAGAAGCCTGGGAAACAAACAGGAAGAATTAGAAGCCCTGGCTCAGTTGAAGAACTATGATTTGATTGGAATAACGGAGACGTGGTGGCAAATGAAGTGCCCATCTTTAAAAAAGGGAAGAAGGACAATCCAGGGAACTACAGACCAGTCAGTCTTACCCCAGTCCCTGGAAAAATCATGGAGGGGATCCTCAAGGAATCCATTCTGAAGCACTTGGAAGAGAGGAAAGTGATCAGGAATAGTCAACATGGATTCAGGAAGGGCAAGTCATGCCTGACCAATCTGATTAGATTCTATGATGAGGTAACTGGCTCTGTAGATATGAGAAAGTCAGTGGATGTGATATACCTTGACTTTAGCAAAGCTTTTGGTACGGTCTCCCACAGTATTCTTGCCAGCAAGTTAAGGGAGTATGGATTGGATAAATGGACTGTAAGATGGACAGAAAGCTGGCTAGACTGTCGGGCCCAACGGGTAGTGAACAACGGCTCGATGTCAGGTTGGCGGTCGGTTTCTAGTGGAGTGCCCCAAGGATCTGTTCTTGGACTGGTTTTGTTCAACATCTTTATTAATGACCTGGATGAGGGGATGGATTGCACCCTCAGCAAGTTTGTTGATGACACTAAGCTAGGGGGAGAGGTAGATACTCTGGAGGGCAGGGATAGGGTCCAGAGTGACCTGGACAAATTAAAGGATTGGGCCAAAAGAAATCAGATGAGGTTCAACAAGGACAAGTGTAGAGTCCTGCACTTGGGACGGAAGAATCCCAAGCATTGTTACAGGCTGGGGACCGACTGGCTAAGTAGCAGTTCTGCAGAAAAGGACCTGGGGATTCCAGTGGATGAGAAGCTGGATATGAGTCAACAGTGTGCCCTTGTAGCCAAGAAGGCTAATGGCATATTAGGGTGCATTAGGAGGAGCATTGCCAGCAGATCCAGAGAGAAGGATTATTCCCTTTATTCGGCTCTCATGAGGCCACATCTGGAGTATTGCGTCCAGTTCTGGGCCCCCCACTATAGAAAGGATGTGGACACATTGGAGAGGGTCCAGCGGAGGGCGACCAAAATGACTAGGGGGCTGGAGCCCATGACCTATAAGGAGAGACTGAAGGATTTGGGTTTGTTTAGTCTGCAGAAGAGAAGAGTGAGGGGTGATTTGATAGCAGCCTTCAACTTCCTGAAGGGAGGTTCCAAAGAGGATGGAGAAAGGCTGTTCACAGTAGTGACAGATGGCAGACCAAGGAGCAGTGGTCTCAAGTTACAGTGGGAAAGGTCTAGGTTGGGTATTAGGAAAAACGATTTCACTAAGGGTACGTCTACACTTGCACCCTAGTTCGAACTAGGGATGCAAATGTAGACGACTGAATTTGCTAATGAAGCGGGGATTTAAATATCCCACGCTTCATTAGCATGATCTCGCCGGCGCGTTACTCCGCTCAACAGCTGTTCCGAAAGTGAAAGTGCACGCCGGGACGCGTTAGTTTGAACGAAACCCCTTGGTTCGAACTAACATTACTCCTTATTTTTTGACGTGAAGCATTGGAATGGGTTACCTAGGGAGGTGGTGGAATTTCCATCCCTAGAGGTTTTTAAGTCTCGGCTTGACAAAGTCCTGGCTGGGTTGATTTAGTTGGGATTGGTCCTGCCTTGGGCAGGGGTCTGGACTTGATGACCTCCTGAGGTCTCTTCCAGCTCTATGGGTCTATGATTCTATGATTCATGGGAGCCCCCTGCCAAAGACAAAGCATAGCAGGGCACTTCTTCAGACAGGGTGTCACCTTGATAATCAGGAGTCTGCTTGATGGCATGCAGATTTTCCTTCTTGGTCCGCCAGACCACAGGCATTTTTTTCTTTGGTTTGCAGGCACGCTCAATGTGTCCTTTTTTCCGCACTGTCGACACACTAGGTCCTGACACTGGCATTCTGATGCATGGTGACCTGGCTTACCACAGCGGTAGCATTCCTGGCTCCCCACTGGTTTGTGGGTAGGTTCTTGGGACACTTTATGCACCCTAGGGGGTGCACTGAGGTATTGAACCTCCCGTGTGGCCAGGTCCATGGAGACCGCAATATCAATGGCCTTCTGCAGGGTGAGCTGAGCCTCTGTTAATAGACGTGTCTGTATAGCTTCACTGTGCAAGCTTTTTCAAATTTGCTACAAATTGCACAATTGTTTCACTTTCTTTTTGGTCTCTGTTGTGGAGCCTATACCTTGCTGCAATTACCAGAGGTTTTGGAGCAGAAGGTGACCCCAGGATTTCCACAGTGTCACTGTAAAATTTGATCTCTGGCTTAACAGGGAGCAGCAAACTGCGTAGCAGGGAGTAGGTCTTAGCCCCTACAGCACTTAAGAATATTGGCACCTTCTTCTCTTCTTTAATGTCATTCACAATAACAAAAAGTTCAGAACGCAAAGTATATACGTGCCATTGATCTATGGTCTCCTCAAAAGGTCCCAGTGGCCCTGTAAGTGTAGCCATGGCTGCTGCAACTCCCTTCTTTCTTTCTTTCTTATTTTTTTATTTTCCAGCCTCTGGGCTTCACTGGTTTTAGTTTCAGTTTACACTATCAGTGTAGCAATCAGTTCTCACCCCCACCTTCCAGAACAGCTGAAAGGTTTGTTTTCTTACATTGACTTCTACTTCTTCTGTTGCTGGAGGCAGCAGAGGTATCCCACCCTCGTTGCCACTTTGTTATATCATTTGGAGTTCCACAGTTTAGAAAGAAATCACTAGAAACACAGAGAGCTTGAGCAGTTGCAAGTGTCCATTTATTCCATAACACAGAACTAACTAGAACCAGCCCAAACCGGCTGGGCTGCCCCCTAGTGAACTAACTCAGTTACTATAATAAGATTTATACCTACAATCCAATACACAACATGCCCATGATCACACAGCAAGTCAGTGGTGCAGCCAAGAGTGGGACTTAGCTCTTCTGGGACTTAACTAACCACCCCCTCCCCACCCCTTACCTGGCTATTGACTTCCCTTGGCAGGAATAGTTATTTTTCCATTGAGTCTGACTCCCCTTGGGAGATGTATCTGGGCACTTTTTTGAGGTATCAGGTGTCCAACCCTTGCCTAATTCCAACAACCTACAACTCTATGGCCTAATGTAGGCCTACAGCCACACAGCTACCTTGAACACAAGTGACATGGATATGTCTACCGATGCTGGGAATTACACTTCCCAGCTGCCCTGTAGATGTACCATGGGAGAACCCTGCGGCCCTTTATAGACATAGGCCCAAACCTTTGAGCAAAGATGCCAGAGAAGGCTCTTAGAAGCTTGTTTCCTCCCTCAAAGCTTCCCTCTAGCCTCCCATGTCCTCACCAAGCCCCTCTGAACTCAGTGGAGTTCCTAGTTTAGCACACAAGCCAAAGCAATGTCATCTGGCACATCTGGCTGATGTGCCCACAGTGGCTATTATTGTTTATTTCTCTTAATATTTGTCCTTAGTCAGATTATTTCAAGTGCAGCTCTGTGCATTAATTACCCAGCACTTATCTGTTTAATTACTTTGCTACTGTATTTCTGCATTTTTATTATAATTATTATTAATTAGTACACTCGTCTCCCATTCCTGCTGTGCTGTCTCTGGTCAGAAGAGAATACCACACAGAGACCTGCTTGTGACAGTGTTTTAATGGCTGAGTTCATGAGCAATATTTAAAACACAGCCATATTAAAGACACTCTCACATTCTACGCCCCCCCCCGCCCCGCCCCGCCACAGACCTGTCACCATGCACCAGACACCCAGACCCCTTCGGACCATGTGCAAACCAACATATACCCTCTAATCATGGTGCACACACACCCTTTACTCTTGCATCATGCAGACACACAACCCTCTAACCACATTTGCAAATGCAGATTCAGAAAAACACAATATACAAGCTATTCATACACACAGTCATGTCCATTTGTTATGCATGTGCACACATATTCACCCCCCTCTAACCATGTACAACAATCATAGAATCATAGAAAACTAGAACTGGAAGGGACCTCGAGAGGTCATCGAGTCCAGTCCCCTGCCCTCACGGCAGGACCCAGTACTGTCTAGACCATCCCTGATAGATGTCTGTCTAATCTGCTCTTAAATATCTCCTGAGATGGAGATTCCACAACCTCCCTAGGCAATTTATTCCAATGTTTAACCACCCTGACAGTTAGGAACTTTTTCCTAATGTCCAACCTAAACCTCCCTTGCTGCAGTTTAAGCCCATTGCTTCTTGTCCTATCCTCAGAGGCCAAGGAGAACAATTTTTCTCCCTCCTCGTAACACTTTTTTAGATACTTGAAAACTGTTATCATGTCCTCTCTCAGTCTTCTCTTTTCCAAACTAAACAAGCCCAATTCCTTCAGTCTTCCCTCATAGCTCATGTTCTCTAGACCTTTAATCCTTCTTGTTGCTCTTCTCTGGACCCTCTCCAATTTCACCACATCTTTTTTGAAATGTGGTGCCCAGAACTGGACACAATACTCCAATTGAGGCCTAATCAGAGTAGAGCGGAAGAATGACTTCTCGTGTCTTGTTTACAACACTCCTGTTAGTGCATCCCAGAATCATGTTTGCTTTTTTTGCAACAGTGTCACACTGTTGACTCATATTTAGCTTGTGGTCCACTATGACCCCTAGATCCCTTTCTGCAGTACTCCTTCGTAGACAGTCGCTTCCCATTTTGTGTGTGTGAAATTGATTGTTCCTTCTGAAGTGGAGCACTTTACATTTGTCTTTATTAAACGTCATCCTGTTTACCTCAGACCATTTCTCCAGTTTGTCCAGATCATTTTGAATTATGACCCCTATCCTCCAAAGCAGTTGCAACCTCCCAGCTTGGTATCATCTTCAAACTTAATAAGCGCATTTCTATGCCAATATCTAAATCGTTGATGAAGATCTTGAACAGAACCGGTCCCAAAACAGACCCCTGCGAATCCCCACTTGTTATGCCTTTCCAGCAGGATTGTGAACCATTAATAACTACTCTCTGAGAATGGTTATCTAGCTAGTTACAACCCAGATGGGGCTACTATAAGCTGGGTGCATATTTGCCTAGTTTATTGATAAGATGATCATGCAAGACCATATCAAATGCCTTACTAAAGTCTAGGTATACCACGTCCACCGCTTCTCCCTTATCCACAAGACTCGTTATCCTATCAAAGAAAGCTATCAGATTGGTTTGACATGATTTGTTCTTTACAAATCCATGCTGCCTGTTACCTATCACCTTATTTTCTTCCAGGTGTTTGCAGAGGATTTCCTTAATTACTTGCTCCATCATCTTTCCTGGCACAGAAGTTAAACTGACTGATCTGTAGTTTCCTGGGTTGTTCTTATTTCCCTTTTTATACATGAGCACTAGATTTGCACAACAATATACACAGAAACACTCTAAACACACACACACAACCCTGAAATCATGCACACTTACTGACACACCTAACCATACACACAGTGAAACATTCTAAGCACACACACACATTCTCTGATCACACACACATAGTGGCATATCTTCTGTGTACACAAATACTAACCATGGGGGGTGGGTGGATCTTCCCTCCCTTTGGGGAGTCTATTCCCATAGCTCTGCCCCTTCCGCATGAGGCCCCGTCCCCCATGGACAGAGCCCTGAGTGCCCTCGCTCCACAGCCAGAGGAGCCCTGAGCCGGCCCCAGCCAGCCACCAGACCCAAGTCCCAGCCCAAGTAGCCAGCCCAGAGCCAGAGTAACCCCAGCCCAGTGTCCCATGGCAGTGGCTGCAGCCAGTGAAGGCAGAGCCTTCTCTGGTCTGTTATACCTGCTGCCCATGACACTCAGGCTGTGTCTACACTGGCATGATTTTCCGGAAATGCTTAAAACGGACCAGTTTTCCGTTATAAGTATTTCCGAAAAGGAGCGCTCTACATTGGTCCCGGAGTTACCGTTATAACGATGCGCTTTTCCGAAAAGCGCTTCTACATTGGCGCACTTTTTCCAGAAAAGCAGAAGCCCGGAGCCATTTTGAAGAGGGCAAAGGCCACCAGACCTTTCCGGGCGGCCAGAGCGCCATTCAGACACGTGCTTAAAGGGGTCTCCGACAGCCGTTGGTCTCCTGCTCCTGTGCCTTGGGACCTCTGCCAGGACTGGCACCCTTAGCAGGTGGTTGCCCTCTGAGTTTTGGGGACACCACCCTTTGGCCCCCAACTGCTTTTCCCTGAGTTTTGTTTTTTCTGCCCTGCTCTGTCTGCCATGGAGCCGTGGGTGGCCGTGTGCCTGCTCGGGCCCCTGTTGCAGCTGTGCAAGTGCCTGCAGCTTGTGCTGCAGGCCGGTGCCCTGCTGTTCATGGACCAGGAGGCAGAGATCGCATTGGACTCCCTCACCAGGGAGGCCCTGGCAACCCTGTGGCATCAGCACCCCACCGTGGTGAGGCCCGTCTGGAGTTTCGAGAGCAGCACCGACTGGTGGGAGCGGCTGGTCCTCGGGGACGACCAGCAATGGATCAGGAATTTCCGGATGAGAAAGCAGATCTTCCTGCAGCTGTGCACCTGGCTCACCTCGCTGCAGAGAGCCACCACCCGGCCGCGGGCACCCATCCCCATCAAGAAGAGGGTCGCCATCGCGCTGTGGAAGCTGGCCACACCGGACAGCTACCGCCGCACAGCAGTTCGGGTGGGAAGATCAACCGCCGGAGTGATCGCCGTGGAGGTAAGTCCCAGGGGAGTGGATGGGGAGGGTGCTGCACTCCAGGCCCAGGGACAGCCAAGACTCCAGGCTGGGTCACCCAGGGGTTTGAGCCATCCTCCCTGCACAGGCCCGGTGGTGGTGGGGGCCGAGGGGCCCTGGTGTGTGTGTGTGTGTGTGTGTGCGTGTGTGAGGACAGAGGGAATCAAGGGGGCCCAAGGAGCGCACACTCACCCCTGCCGTATGTGATGTGTTCCCTTGTGTTTCTCTGCACCCTTCTGCAGGTCGTCCCACGCCATCAACGAACATCCTGCTCCCGAGTCATCCGCCTGCGCGACGTGGATGATACCATGGCCGCTTCGCTGCCCTCGGTTCCCCAACCGCGGGGAGCCCTGACGCCACCCACATCCCCATCCGGCCCCGGAGCATCGAGCGCCCATTTCATGAACCGCAAGGGGTACTGCTCCATTGTTCTGCAGGCCCTCGTGGACCACCGCCGCTTCCTGACATTTACGGGGCTGGTCCGGCCGGGCACACGACGCCCGCATCCTCCGCAACTCTGGACTGTTTCGCAGGTTGAGGCGGCACCTACTTCCCCGACGGGACTTGACTGTCGGGATGTGCCTATGCCCATCTGGCGTGGTCGGGACGCGCCTACCCCCTGATGCCCTGGCTAATGCGGCCCTACACGGGCAGCCGGACCAGAACCGGCCCGGTTCAACGACCACCTCAACCGCCCGAAACCCAGTGGAGCTCGCCTTTGACGCTTAAAAGCCCGCTTCGCTGTTTGCTCACCCGTCTCGAGATGGGTGAGCAGAATGCAACGGAGGTACTGGTCACAGGCTGCGCGTGCTCCACAACATTGTGGAGCGCAGTGGGGAGGCCTTCCTCCTGCATGGATGGCAGCCGAGGCACAGACGTGGGAACAGCCCGACACAGCTGCCGCCCGCCAGGCGCGCCAGGATGCGGTGCGCATCAGAGAGGCCCTGTGGACATGTTTGCCCAAGCCCTGTAGTAGGGTCGCCTGGGTCTCCCCAGACTACTCCTCCCATCCCCTACCCTTCCTCACCCCTCCCCTGCCTCCCGCCATTGTAAAGCCGGGTCAAAGCACATCGGCCGTCATCGTGACTGTTCATCGGGCGCGCCGGGCGAGTTAGGGTTTTTCTTTAGTTTAGGCTAGGGTTTAGGCTACCATCGCCTGTCCCAAGAACAGCCAAGAGGATTCGGGGGTCGCGGAAGGCTCAAGTCAGCGCACCTGATTCCAGTCGTCTTCGAGGATCTCCTGGCTGTTCTCTCCTGAGGCCCGGAAGGACCAAAGGATTGAGGTGGCCAGCTTCGCCATCTTCTGTCGAGGGATCTCCTGGCTGTTCTCTCCCGAGGCCCGAAGGACCAAAGGATTGAGGTGGCCAGCTTCACCGTCATCTTCCGTCGAGGGATCTCCTGGCTGTTCTCTCCTGAGGCCCGGAAGGACCAAAGGATTGAGGTGGCCAGCTTCGCCATCATCTTCCGCCGAGGGATCTCCTGGCTGTTCTCTCCTGAGGCCCGGAAGGACCAAAGGATTGAGGTGGCCAGCAACACTACCCAATTGTCCTCCCTGAGCCTAGACTATGTTTAATAATCTGTAGTGTGCATCTTCTAACCGTTCTTGCTTGTTTGTGAGCTATGTAAATATAGTTTGTGGTTTACATTTTACTGAAAAGTCTCAGTATTTCTTTATGCGCCACAAACCAATGACCACTTACAAAGGGCCCCCCCGGTGATAGAGTAAAGAATTTGTTGTCCACAGTTTGTAACCCTGTTAAATTTAAGTGGCTAATTGGGATCTCAAATCATTTCTTACAGTTACTACAGTAACACAATAACCAACACAAGAATGAACAGAAAAATAGAAAACTTTTTATTTACAAGGGGGACCTTCAACTGGGACCTTCAACTGGGATGGGGAGACCTTCAACTGGGACAGGGAGGGGGCAGTTACTGCAACGGGCGGCCTGCGAGCGCTCCGCGCTGGACCTGCACACGCTGGGCAGACCGCGTCCGGGCAGGCTGCACGGGAGGTGGGCAGGGGCAGCAGGGCAGGAGCAGGAGCAGGAGCAGGGGCAGGAGCAGGGCAGGAGCAGGAGCAGGAGCTGGGATAGGAGCAGGGGCAGGAACAGGGGCAGGAGCTGGGATAGGAGCAGGGATAGGAGGGGCATGGGCTGTGCTCCGGGAGGGATGGCGGGGCATGTGGTCCGGCCATGCCATAATGGATGGCGTGCACTAAATGTGCCGTGAGCATGTCCATAGAGGTGCGCATCCTCTGCACTCTCTTAGGAAGGCAGCCCAGCCCTCCTGCCGCCACTGCAGGTCCCCTGCACCCGCTCAGCAATGGAGGCCTGGATGGCCTCCACGGCATTCACATGGCGGCGCAGAAGCTGGTCCTCTGATGCAGCCTGCGCCTCCGGGTTGGCCAGCTGGGGGTGCCGCTGCTGCTGCAGTGGAGGGTCTGGTGCTGGGTCCCGCTGCAGGGAAGAGAAGAAAGGATGGGTCAGTCAGGCAGGCCGTCCACTGTCCCCACACCTCATGCCTCCACCCTGAGCCCAGGTGACCCCACAGTTGTGGCTTGGGCCCACTCGGTTCCCCCTCCTGCCCCGTGTTGTATGTTGGCAAGGAGGACCGCCCTGGAGTAGGGTCCTCCTCCAGTATTGTAAGCACCGGTCTGTATCCTGGCCCTGTGGAGGGCGGGAGGGTGCTTGTGCTGCATTCACCTGTGGAACTCCCTGCTGGTGGAGACTGTGAAAAGCTTTGGGCTAATCACTGGTGTTTGACAGGGAGCGAGATGCATCCCCACACAGTGCCTGGGAGCACATCTGGCAGAGGCGGTCTGGGCTCTCAGATCCCCTCGCATGGGATATCTCCTGGATGGAACCAGAAGAGTGACTGGGTGGGGGGGTGTCCCATCCTTGCAGCAAAACTCAGGGGCCCTTGTCCTCCCACTATCCTCCCAAGGCCGGTAGCCCAGGGACATGTGTGGCCACAGTGGGGACTTCCTCGGGAACCAGCCAAGGCACCGGGAGCAGGCGAGGACTGTGACGCGCGGTTTTCCCAGGAGCAGCTGGCTGTGCCTCACAGCCAGGCATGGGACAGTGTGCCCTTCTCCGTGCTGCACCCTTGGCGGAGGTGCGGGCTCTGGGCTGAGTCCCTGGGGCCCTGGCCGGTTCCAGCCGGCATCCACCCTTCCCTGGTCCCGCCGAATGTGTGTGAGCAGCACGGTCCCAGGCGTGCCCTGCAGCTGCCTGCCGCGCCACGTGCCGCTCGGTCACCAGGCTGCACGAGGTTGCACGCGTGCTTGCTGCCTCATGCAACGCAGCGCAGCTCACGTGGCCTGAGTGACATGCTCTCCCCTCCTCCCTCCGGGCACCTGGCTCCCCCGCCCTCCGCCCCACCCTTTGGGAGTGCAAACTGCAAAGACTCACCAGTGGGTTCCCCGGCCTCGGCCTCGGAGGAGCTGCTGGAGGGGCCTGCTGGGTGGTGGCAACGCTGGCCTCCTCTCCACCGGACACGCTGCCGCTGTCCTCTCCCTCCCCGGCTCGGTGGGTCGGATGATGGGGCGCTGGCACGTGTCCACAGGCGGGGCTGGGGCTGGCTGCCCAGGATCGCATGCAGCCGGTCGTAGTGGGGCAGATGTCTGGTCCTGCCCCTGCCCTCGCTGGCACGCATGTACCCCAGCCGGAGCTCCTTCACCTTTGCCCGGACTTGGTCAGTGTTCCGGCAGGGTGTCCCTGGTGGGCCAGAGCCTCGGCCATGCGGCCGAAAAATGTCCGCGATTGCGGCGCCGGGACCTGGTATCGTGGAGACCTCCTCCTCCTGCCATAGGTCCAGGAGGGTCTCCAGCTCCCTGGGGTCCAGGAGGGAGCCCGCCTTTGCGGCCCCTGGGGCCTCCTCCGCTGGCGGTGCAGGGGCTCACCGGCTGGAGCTGCCATGGTAAGGTGAGATGGGTGGCTGGGCAGCACAGGGGCACGTGGCAGAGCTCAGGCAGCAGGGTCTGTGGCACGGTCCTGCCACGGCGCCCAGCAGCCTCCCTACCAGGAAGTCCAGGGCTCCTACGGGGTCTCGCGCCGTCCAAAGCGCTTTTTCCGGTTTCTTCTGCTTTTCCGGAAAAGCTGTCTACACTGGCCCTTTTCCGGAAAAGCTTTTCCGGAAAAAGGACTTTTGCCCGAGCGGGAGCAGCATAGTTTTTCCGGAAAAGCAGCTGATTTCTTACTGTAGATCGTCAGTGCTTTTCCGAAATTCAAGGGGCCAGTGTAGACAGCTCGCAGCTTATTCCGGAAAAGCGGCTGATTTTCCGGAATAAGTGGCCCAGTGTAGACACAGCCTCACTGTGCACACAAACATTTGCACACAGAGACTGTCTCGACAACCATCTCCCTCTCTGACACGCACACACACTGACACACCTTCTGTGTAGACTCTACCCTTGCACACAGTTACATTCTAAACACGCAGGCACACACATACAGAGCCAACTGCCCTACCCGTGCATGCACACAGCCCCTCTGACCATGCATGGACCCCCAACCCCACTCCAGGTTTGGCTCACTCCAGTTAAGCTGCAGTGTGACCACCCCTAGCCTGTTTAAGCAAAGGTCACATCTCCAGGGGTACGTCTAGACTACAGGCTTTTGTCGACAGAGGCTTTGTCGACAGATACTGTCAACAAAGCTTCTGTTGAAAAAGAGCGTCTAGACTGCATCCAGTTCTGTCGACAAAGCGGCTTGTAGACACAAAGGACAGTGTAGATGCAATAACACCTTCTGTCGACAGAACTCTGTCGACAAAAGGCGTTATTCCTCGTACAATGAGGTTTACCGCCGTCGACAAAACTGCCAAGTTCTGTCAACGTTATGGCGACAGAACTCGGCAGTAGTGTAGACGCAGGTATAGTTTTGTCGACAAAACCCTGTAGTCTAGACACACCCCAGGAGCTGTCAAGGTGCTGCCAGGAGTGGTCTGTTTTCTAGGCATCCTGCCTGTATTGGGCAGGATTCCTGGGACAGGGAACACACTCCCTACCAGGTATTGGGGCTGGTGAGCACATCAGAGCAGCGTGCATGCTCACTGGCTGTGGGACAAACCCAGCCTCTCTTGCAGCCTTGGCATTCTCCCTGGCGCTTTGGTTAGCTGTGGCTCCTACGCTGCTGGGGTATTGTACCAGGCTAGGACAGTCGATGGCACAGTTGCTTGAGCAGCCTCTTTCTGCTTGATTACTCCCACTGGCCATAGACCTCTTGGATCCAATCCTGAAAAGTGTGAGGTCCCTCAACTCCCACTGAACTCAGGGGGCCAGAGCCTGAGTCCTTTATTGCAGCCTGATGCTGATCAGTGTTTGCTGAGCAGGGACTAAGTGAGGCCTTTGGGGTTTGGCCTCTTAGTATTTGAGGGCTGTCAGCACTCAGTGTGTTTGGGTTCAAGGAGAGGATTTGTTTGAAGCACTGGCTGTTTTATAATGTACTGGTACTTTCCAATTTGGCCCTTCTCTACTGGTTCCTCTCACCCATGGTCTCTTTTCACCCTTATCTTTCCACTCCCTCCTCTGTTTCCTTAATTTCCCCATCTGGTAAAAGCCATACACCCAGATCATCAGCTGGTATACATTTGGGTCAGTCTATCAAAGACATTGAACTTCAGTGGAGCTAGGCCTATTTACAACAGTTGAGGTCCTGGTCTACAGCTCTAAATCCTACTTTGGTACCTCAAAGACCTTTTGTACATTTGTCCTTTGACCCAACAGTTAGCCAAAATCCAGGGCCCTGTGGAGGAGAAATAGATGAGTAATTAATTTCTTTGATACAATCCTGTTTATTTAGAGAATGTACAAATTTCTGTTTCCTTGAACACCGGAGGACTCAAAACACAGCTGATAGTTTCTTTGCTGGCTAAAAGAGGCCTGGAACTATGATCACTCTGCCCAAAATATCTCTCCATTAGGTTTTTCTCACTGTCATACTGCTAATGCTTCTGTGGCTATGTCTGATGCTTCCTTGATGACTTCTCTGTCTCTTCTGTAGCGTTTCTGCCCCTCTGTTACTCACTGCCATATGCACATGTCTGTAGGGTCAGTTGTACCAGCCATAGCAATGTGTTGCACAAGGCATCATATAGCGAAATTCCCAGATCTGACTCTTTGGGTATGTCTACACTCCAGCGTTTTTCCGGAATAACGAGTGTTATTCCGGAAAAACAATACTTGAGTCCACACTGCAATTGCATTCTTTCCACAAAAAGTCGAAAGAATGGAGGGGTTTTTCCAATGGCAGTAAACCTCATTCTATGAGGAAGAATGCTTTTTCGGAAAAAGGTGTGTGTGGATGCGCACGAGGGAGTTCTGTCAAAAAAAGAGGCCTCCAGGAAATAACACAGATGCCCTGCTGGCTACTCTGTCCAAACTCATCACAACTCTATAGTTCCTATCTCCTGCCAGCTCTTAAAGCCGCAGGCACCCGGGACAAGCCTTGTGGCAGGAAACCGGCCCTGGGAGCTGCACCTCACCGCTCAGCTGCCACTGCCACACTGCTCCTGAGCTATGGCCCAGCCTCAAGCCCCCCGAGAGCCCACTGGCCCTCACAGGGAGCATTCCCAGGGCTCCCAAGACCCTGCCAGGGGCGCAAAAAGGTGTGTGCTGTCGTGGCCTGGGGCGGAGATCCTGGCCCTCCTGGAGGTCTGGGGTGAGGAGGAGACCCTCCAGGATCTCCATTCCAGACATCACAACACTGACATCTACGGTCAGATGGCCAAGGCCCTGGCCGAAAGGGGCCACCATCCCTGGAGCATGGAGCAGGTTCGAAATAAAGTTAAGGAGCTGTGGCAGGGCTACGCCAGGGCCAGGGAGTGCAGCTCATGCTCAGGGGCAGGACCCCAATCCTGCCCTATTTCAATGAGCTCCACCGCATCCTGGGGAATGGTGCAGCCCCTTCTGCACCCCTGGGGGTGGACTTGGGGCTGGAGACGCCCATTGTCACCCGCCCAGAGGCTCCCAGGCCAGGAGGAGAGAGGAGGACCACTGGGGAGGGAGAGGAAAGGAGCAGGGCCTGGATGTCTGCAAGGCATCCTCCGAGGCTGGGGAGGGATCATCAGGTGAGTGCTCTTAGTTTCTCACACACACAGGGTGGGGGTGGCGGGCACTGAGGGGCTGGGGTGCGATTGTCACTCGGCCTTCTCGGCCTCGGCCTCATGCTGTAGTCTGTGCAAGTGGATGCATGTTCAGCGCTAGTCTGCGCCACGTGGCCCCAAGAGGCAGTCCCAGAACACACTCAGGCTCCTGCTCACAGGCTTTGGGGAGGTCACACACACGTCTGACCCCCGGGGGGGGTACGGACGTCCTCCCACCAACAGCCACCGCTGGAAGCAAGCAGGGGACAAGGGCACATGCACGGCCACACAGGGACAGAGGAGTGCCACACACGGGCATGCCTGGCCACCTGAGGTACCATCCACTCCCATGGACAGTGCTGCCAGGCGTCTGTCTGTGTGCAGCCCCCATGGAAGGCCAGGCTGCTCCAGGCCCCTCTCCGGCCCATGGGATCAAAGTGTGGCCAGACACTTCCCTTGCCTGCTTGTCTGTGGGATGGGGGGGCAGGAAACGTGGTCCCCTGGGCACCTCAGGGCCGCTGTGAAGCAGGGCCCGCTGTCCAGGCCCCACATGGCCTTGCTACTGGGACATCACCATCCTTTGCCCTGAGGACTGTAGCTCGCAGCTCACAGAGCACGGCAAGGCCTCAGGCACAGTGTCTGTATGGATGACTGACCACCTCTCCCTCTTTATTCTCCACAGCCTGACCAGCCATGACTGAGGGGTGATCCATGCCAGCCAAGGCAGCTGCCCGACCCCGGGGGAGCTGCAAGTGCCGGAGGGCCCAGGAGGATCTAATGAGGGAGCACGTGTCCATCCTCCGGGACATGCAGCAGACGCTGGCCCAGAAGGTCCAGGAGGACGCTCAATGGCGGATCCAAATGTGGGCTGAGCTGGTGCAGCAGGGCCAAAACATGTGTGCCACCATAAGGGAGATGATGGAATACCCGGGTCCTGTCCCTGCTCCTGCCAGGCCTGACCCCACTCCAGCCCCGCTCCGGCCTATCCCCCTGTTGTCCCTGTCCCCCCACACCCACCCACGAGGGCACTGAGGTCCCTGAACCCAAGGTGGCACTTCCAGCCACACCACACATCACTCTCAGCCCCACCTCTGAGCCCTCCTCCTCCCTCCCCCTATCCAGGTTCTCAGCCCACCTCCTCCCCAGTTACTTTTATTATAAAAAAACAAAGACCTTGGTTTTCAACACAAAACTGGTGTGTTTGAGTGTATAGGGAAGGGGGGAAGGGAGGGGTTGTTGTGGGAAAGGCATAGAGGGGCAAGGCACAGGCCCCTAGTGGGAAGGCCCTGGGGAGAGTTACTGGGGTCCTTGAGAGAAACTCTCCCTCAGGGCCTCCCGGATGCGCACCCCCACCTGATGGGCCTGGCGGATGGCAGCTGTGCATGGCTGCTCGAAGGCCCTTCCCTTCCGACCGGCCTCTGCCCCCCCACCCCGTCAGGAAGGCCTCCCCCTTCCTCTCCACAATGTTGTGTAGAACACAACAGGCCGAGATCACCTCAGGGATGTTGTGCTCCCAGACATCCAGGCAGGTCAGGAGGCACCTGAACCTCGCCTTCAAGTGGCCGAAGGTGCATTCTGCCTGGATGCAGGCCCTGCCCAGGCAGGCATTAAAACAGTCCCTGCTCAGGTCCAGGTGGCCAGTGTACGGCTTAGTCAGCCACGGCATGAGGGGATAGGCCGCATCCCCCACAATGCACAGAGGCATCTCAACGTGCCCAACCCAAAAGTCACACTGGGGGAAGAATGTGCCAGCCTACAGCTTCTCGTTGAGGCTGGAATTTCTGAAAAGGCGGGCATAGTGCGCCCTCACCGACCACCTGACGAAAATGTCTGTGAACTGTTCATGGTGGTTGACCAGGGCCTGCAGGACCATTGAGAAATAGCCCTTGCGGTTAATGTACTGCGTGGCTCAATGTTCTGGTGCTCGGCTGGGGATGTGGGTTCCATCTATAGCTCCTCTGCAGTTGGGGAAGCCCAGGGCGGCAAATCCGGCCACAATGGGGTCCAGGTCACCCAGGTGGATGACCCTGTGCAGCAGGACGGAGTTGATGGCCCTCACCACCTGCAGAAGGAGACAAACAAACAAACACACAAAACAGAGAATCGGGGGCTGCCTGAGCCCTTGGGAGGTCCCTCCCGTCCTCTTACACCCACGAGCCACCCCTATGAGGCTGTCTCCCCGCAGGGCTGTGTGAGGTGGGACTGCAGAACCCGCTAGGGATGGGGCTTCCCCCCCACCCCAGCCCACGTCCTGCACCCCCACCTGCCTTTCCCTATGGTCCCCTTTCCAGTACTGCCCCCCCTGCAGGGACTGCAGCCCCAGAGTGCCTTACCTCCATGAGGAGGGCCCCGACGGTGGACTTCCCCACGCTGAACTGGTTGCCCACTGACAGGTAGCTGTCCGGGGTGGCAAGCTTCCAGAGGGCGATGGCGACCCGCTTCTCCAGGAGGGTGGCGGGCTGCAGGTGGGTGTCGCATCTTTGGAGGGCGGAGGCGAGCCAGGCACACAGCTCCAAAAAGGTGTCCTTCCGCATGCAGAAGTTTTGGAGCCACTGCTGGTTGTCCCACCCCTCCATCACCAGCTGGTCCCATCAGTCAGAACTGGTATCCAGCCTCCAGAATCGTCTCTCCACCATGGGGTGCGGTTGCAAGGGCCTTGCTCCCGCACACAGGGCGAGGGTCTCAATGATGAGCTCAGTGTCGAGCTCGTGCAGGACCATGAAGGCAGCCTGCACAAAGTGCTGCAGAAACTGCAGCATGGCCATGTGGGGCCATCACATACCCAGAGGCAGCTCTGGTTCCATGGCAAGGAGTGCTGTGGTGTCCTAAAGCTGGGCAACCAGAGCATGCACTGCGAAAGCTTTGCTGTCCCTCGGAGAGGTAGACAAACAAGCAGAAGAACCTGAGAAACGGCTGTCCAGGGGGGTCCCTTTAAGTATGCATCTCAAATAGCCTCAGGCAGCAGCACCCGGAAGCAACTGCTGCCCTAATGCCCTGCCTGAACTGGTTCCAGGTGGCCTTAAATGTGAGCTAGCATCCAGTGTGAACGCTATCTTTCGAAATAGCAAATTACTTTTTCGTTGCACTTTTGCTGTGTGGACGCTCTCTTTCTAAATAAGCTTTTCCAGAAGAGCTCTTCCAGAAAAGCTTACTCTGAAAGAAGCCTGCAGTCTAGACATAGCCTCAATTGACAAACAAGCCTGCACAAAACAATACTCTCTACTTACATGTAGTTACATTTTGGGTGGATACTTCTATTGTTTCGGCTGCCTGGTTCCATGAAGGAGCTTAATGGCTTCTTGCAACAATCATAAATGAAGGGCAGTGGTTAAATCCAGCCCATAACAACACCATCTCCATCTGTCCTTCACACTCACCCTGTGTGCCTTGGTACATGGATACTGCAGATACGCTAAATGGCTGTGTCTACACTGGCACCCTTTTTCGGAAAAGGGATGCTAATGAGACACAGCGCAATTGCAAATCCGCGGGGGATTTAAATATCCCCCGCGGTATTTGCATGAACATGGCTGCCGCTTTTTTTCCTACTTGAAAATAGGAATGAGAGATCTTGCAGAAAAGGGTTTATTTTCCGCAAGATCGCGTCTAGACTGGCGCTTTTCTCCGGCAAAACCCCGAGCCGGAAAAAAGCGGCAGCCATGTTCATGCAAATACCGCGGGGGATATTTAAATCCCCGCGGATTTGCAATTGCGCTTGTGTCTCATTAGCATCCCTTTCCGAAGGGTGCCAGTGTAGACACAGCCAATGTGTCTGATGAGGAGATAGAGTGAATCCACAGATGCCACGCTCCAGATGCAGGCTAGTTAACAATAGCAGCTTGAGTTCTCTGATGTCCTCCACCCCAGGCCTGCTGGGCGGGGGGCGCGAAGGGGGCAGTTGCCTGGGGCCCAGTGATTCAAAAGGACCCAGGACTCCTAGCTGCCAGTAGCCAGAGCCCCAGGTCCTTTAAATCACTGGTGGTGCACTTCAGGCAGCTCTGAGGGCTGGCACCAGGGGCCATGGCATGCTCTGGGCGGTGCTGCGGACTGCCCCACCCCGCCCCTTATGGGTATGTCTACACTACAGCACTATTTCGAATTAACTTAATTCGAAATAGTTCATTCGAATTAAGCTAATTCGAAATAACGCATCTATACACAAAACTATTTCAAATAGCGCTTTGCTATTTTGAAATAGCGCCCACACTGAGTGGACCCTGAACTGAAGTTAAGGCTGGCCGAACCAGTGCCGGCAGGGCATCAGGTTAGACTTAGTGTGTGGGGCTGCTGCCTGAGGCTAACTGAGCTCCGTGCTTAAAGGACCCTACCCCACCCCGGACAGACAGTTCTCAGGGTTCCCGCTTGCTTGTCTACCTCGATGAGGGACAGCAAAGCAGTCCTGTCTTGGAGTGCCCTGAGCGCCCGCACTCGGGATAACACAGCACTCGGCCACATGGAGCCAGAGCTGCCCCTGGGCACGCCGGTGCATCTCGTGGGGTCGGTGCCATCAGCCCAGTTGCACTTGCTGCAGGCTGCCATCCGGGGGGTCCATCGGGGGGCTGTCAGGATCCAGGAGGCCCTGAGGGAGAGCGTCCACCATGAGGAGCCCTCAGAGCCTCCCTGTTCCTCCCCACCGGGGGCTCGTGCCCCATTCCTCCCTCACATCCTTCCACTTACCCCTCCCTAGCCCCCTTCCTGATGTCAACAAAGACACGTATGTTCAAAAATAGAAACTGGGTTTATTGAACAAAACTGGGGGGGGATGAACCTCTGGGGAGACTGGGAAAAGGAGGTGGGAGAGGGGAAGAGAGAGGGTGGGAGAGGGGAGGGGGAAACCTGGGAGGAGGGAGCTGGAAGGGGGAAGCAAGGGGAAGAAGGGGAGGGGAAGCTCAGGGCTCAGGTTTGGGGGTCTCGCCGGACCAACCTGACTTTCATGCAAACCTGCTCCTGGGTTCTGCATGTGGCCTTTGGTGGCCAGGCTGGCAGCTATCCTGCCATAGACGGCCGCATTCCTCCGTCAGTGCGGAGATCATGGACGCTGGGGCATCCCCAAACCTGAATAAGGTCCATGATCTCCACCCTGACCAGGAAGGCGCCCGCCTTCTCCAGCCCCTGTCAGGCTCCTGGGAGCTGGGCAGACTGCTCCTGGGGAGCGGTGGAGGGCTGGCTGCCAGTGGCTTGCTGGCTCATGTTTTGGGGCCACTGGGTCAGGGGCCCCGTGGCCACTGCTGGCTCTGGGCTGGCAGGCTTGGAGCTGGCACAGGCACTGTGGCCAGGGTCTACCCCTTTAATGGCTCCGGGGCTGGAGGAGAGGAGAGTAAGTTTTCCTGGTTGTGCCCAGACTGGCCACCAGGGCTCCCTGGGAAGGGCTGGAGGCCCCCTATTTCGAATTAAGTGTCTACATAGCACTTATTTTGAATTAGCTATTTCGAATTAGGTGTTATTCCTCGTAGAATGAGGTTTACCTAATTCGAAATAAGGGCTCGAAATAATAGCTGTATGTGTAGACAGCTATTACAGTTAATTCAAAATAACTGCTGTTATTTCGAATTAACTCTGTAGTGTAGACATACCCTCTGGGAGCATGGAGCTGCCCCCTCACCTCAACCAGGGGTCCAGCAAGTCTGCTTGCTGCTCCACCCTCAAAGACATTACATTTTGGTGGGGCTGTGTGCATGTAATTGTGAAGTACATTTAGGACTCAATGAGGATGACAGGCATTAAAGCTGCTGAGTGCACTACAGTGCACAAACTCTAGCCCGGGGTGGGCAATAATTTTTGATGGGGGCAACTCCAAGATTTTGGAAAGTGGTTGAGGGCTGCACTCTTCCATATTAATGGAGGAGGTGCAGGGTCTGGGATGGAGGTTGGGTGCAGAAGGGAGCTTGGGGTAAGGGGCTGGGGTGCAGAAGGGTGTGTGGGGTCTGGAAGGGAGTTTGGGTGAAGGAGACAGTTGTGACGTGGGGCATAGGACTGGGGTGCAGGGTTGTGATCTGGGGCAGGAGGGGTTGTGACCTGGGGCAGGGGACTGGGGTGCAGGGGTTTGGGTTGTGACCTGGGGCAAGGGACTGGGGTGCAGGGTCTGGGAGAGAGCATGGGTCCAGGAGGGGGCAGAGGGTTGCGGGGGAGGGAGAGGCTGAAATGCCAGAGGCAGGCTCTGGCTGGGAGACTTACCTGGGTGAGTCCCAGCCAGCAGCCCAGCACATTTCTCAGGCAGGTTCCCTGCCTGCCCCGCCCCTGCACAGGCTGCAGGGGCCATGTGCGTCTGTGAATAAGAGCCTCAGGGAAGGGGGAAGGGGTGCTTTGTGCGCTGCCTGTTCTTCAACTAGGCAGCTCCCATTGGCTAGAAACTGACCAATGGGATTGTGCAAGGGTGGGGGCAGCACATGAAGACTCTCCCCATCCCCGGCCCCCCCAGGGTCACAGCTGTGAAACACAGACAGCCCTGCAGCTTCTTTTCTGAGCAGCATGCAGGGTTGGGCAGGGCAAACAGGGAGTTTGCCTGAGGCTCCCCGCTGCGTCCGCGGGTTGGATCCAGTGGCTTGGCAGGCCGAATCTGGCCTGCGGGCTGTATTTTGCCCAGCCTTGCTCTAGGCTCTGTAGGATAATCTACCGTTATTGTTTCATGTTGCTCTTGTTAGTATAGTGTCCCTGCGTTAGTGCAAATAGAGAGAGGATGGATGGTCTTGTATTTAAGGCACTAGACTTGGAATATCTGGAATCCATATTTATATCTGCCTGTACCAGTCTGGGTCAGCGGGTGGCCATACAGACTCCCTACACAGGCTAGGCGTAATAGGAACATCTCATTCCTGGGTCAGGATGGGCAACAAACAGCCAGGCAGTTATACAGTTCCATGCTGCGGCCCTGGGTCAGGGTGGGGCAGCAAACAAACAAACAAGTCTATAACAGTTGGCAGGCTGAGTCAGGGGGTCAGCTCTCCTAGCTTTGGCGGAGAGCCAACAAGCGTAGGGGTACTTCCTCTACAGGTGGAACCTGCCACCCCAAGTGGAGGGGTGGGGGGGGGGGGACGCAGGCCCGCTCACTCTACTGCATCCCAGCCCAGGGCCCTAGCAGTGGCAGCATAGGCAGTCACTTGGTCGGCAGGGATCCAGGCCGCAATGCACTGCCCAGCGTGGGGTCAGCTTTCCCTGGGCCGTTTCCTAATTCCCCCTGTGGGCCTACCTAGCGTGACTGCTGCTTCTTGGGGTCCTCCGGGAGTGCTGGCAAGGTGTCCATGGGCTTGGGGTCTGGGTCCCTCCCTGGTCCTGGCAACACAGGGTTTGGAGTGGCCTTGGCCCATCTCCAGGGTTGGGCAGTGGTCCTAGAGGCCCTATACAGTCATCCCTCCAGGGTTGTGGATATCAGGCCTCCCCTCCCAGGGAGACCAGGAAGATCGTCTGGCTTGCTTGCCCGTTGGGCTCCTACTGAGTTCTCAAAGCCTGCTCTTATAGTTCCAGCCCCGCCCTTCCGCTTCCTGTGGGAGGGGCTGGGTGGCTCTGGCCCCGCCCACCAAGGACTCTTATGGAGGGCTTCTCCTTCCAGGTCAGTGGGTGCCCCTCAGCGCTCCACTACAGAGAAGAAGCAGGGTGTAGCTCCTCCTCCTCCTCCTCCTCCCTGTTCCTGCTGCCCCTGCACTGGCTGGAGCTCTCCCCACCCTACCCAGCCACCACCTGCCTGCTGAGGCCCCTGCTGCCACTGGACCCTCTCCCCCTGGACGCTGCTGCTGCTGCTGCCGCCTTCCACCACTGTTGCTGCTGCTGCTGCTGCTGCCTGAGGGGCGGGGGGCCCCCCCCCCGACTCCAGAGGGAGAGGAAGAAGACCCCACCACCACCAGTACCCTCCATCTGGGGTCCCCCGCCTCGGCTGGCCACCACTCGCCTGCTGCTGCAGCCGCACCACCTGCGCCCTGTCGAGGAGGCGAAGAGGAGAAGACACCACCACCAGCTGGACTTGTGGAGGGGGCTTCCAAAGGCTGAGCTTTTTTCATCTGCGCTCCTGGGGTGGTGATAAGTTGAGCTGCTGAGAGGGGGGCCGAGGGAGAGGCGAGAGCCCTCCCCCAGCCCAACTGCCCCCTTCCGCTAGCACCACCCCAAAACCCCTCCACCACCCCTTAACACCTGGACTTTCTCTTCGCCCCTCGACGGGGCTGCTGCTCCACCGCTCCACCTGGGACTGAGCTGCTGCAGCAGCAGGCAAGGCTGAGCCCCCACAAGCGCTCGTCGGTGTGCTCCCCTCCCTCCACCCCCTTGGACCTGGCCCCCCTCCCTCAGCTACATTTGGCTGGGGGGCCTCCCTCACCCCTGCTCACCCCGCCCTGCCCCCCACCACAGCAGTTTGCCTCCCACCCCCTGCTGCCTGCCCACCCTGTTAGCCAGTTCTGTCTCTCCCACCCTCCCCCGCTTCATTTGCAATTGCGATGTGTCTAATTTGCATCCCTTTTACGGAAAAGGGATGCAGTCTAGACGTAGCCACAATGAACAAAACTCTCTGGGCCTGGGCAGGGCAGTTGAGCAAACTCAGGGAGGGTGGGAGAGACAGAACTGGCTAACAGGGTGGGCAGGCAGCAGCGGGGTGGGAGGCAAACTGCTGTGGTGGGGGGCAGGGTGGGGTGAGCAGGGGTGAGGGAGGCCCCCCAGCCAAATGTAGCTGAGGGAGGGGGCCAAGTCCAAGGGGTGGAGGGAGGGGAGCACACCTGACGAGCGCTTGTGGGGGCTCAGCCTTGCCTGCTGCTGCAGCAGCTCAGTCCCAGGTGGAGCGGTGGAGCAGCAGCCCCGTCGAGGGGCGAAGAGAAAGTCCAGGTGTTAAGGGGTGGTGGAGGGGGTTTTGGGGGTGGTGCTAGCGGGAAGGGGGGGCAGTTGGGCTGGGGGGAGGGCTCTTCGCCTCTCCCTCGGCCCCCCTCTCAGCAGCTCAACTTACCACCACCCCAGGAGCACAGATGAAAAAAGCTCAGCCTTTGGAAGCCCCCTCCACAAGTCCAGCTGGTGGTGCCTTCTCCTCTTTGCCTCCTCGAGAGGGCGCAGGTGGTGCGGCTGCAGCAGCAGGCGAGCGGTGGCCAGCCGAGGCGGGGGACCCCAGATGGAGGGTACTGGTGGTGGTGGGGTCTTCTTCCTCTCCCTCTGGAGTCGGGGAGGGTGGGCCCCCCGCCCCTCAGGCAGCAGCAGCAGCAGCAACAGTGGTGGAAGGCGGCAGCAGCAGCAGCAGCGTCAAGGGGGAGAGGGTCCAGTGGCAGCAGGGGCCTCAGCAGGCAGGTGGTGGCTGGGTAGGGCGGGGAGAGCTCCAGCCAGTGCAGGGGCAGCAGGAACAGGGAGGAGGAGGAGGAGGAGCTACACCCTGCTTCTTCTCTGTAGTGGGGCGCTGAGGGGCACCCACTGACCTGGAAGGAGAAGCCCTCCATAAGAGCCCTTGGTGGGCGGGGCCAGAAAGGGATGCAGTCTAGACCTAGCCTGTCTGCCCCACCCTCATCCCTGGTGTGTCCCACCCTCCCAGGAACAGTTTGTTAAGCCCCGTCCTGCCCTCTGCTCACCCAGTATTATCCCTTCCCCCAGCCTCTTCCTAGCCCTCTGCCGTTGCCCTGTGCACCCTGGTCCCCTCCTCGAGCGCTTGTGTCCCTCCCCTCCCTTTTTAGTTAGCCCTCAGTACACTGCACCCCCCTTAATGGCCCCATAGTCCCCCCGTACCCCAGTGCAGCCAGAGGAGCCAGCCCCCGCCCTGCACCTGCTACTGCGTCCCCTGCCCCATCCCACCGGCGCCCTCCTCCTCTGTCTCCAGCCTTACAGGGAGGAGTGGTTGCTGGCCCCTCGGTTCCCCATTTTGTCTCCCGCCTCCGCTAGCGCCCTCCATCCCTGCAATCAGTCCAGCGGGAGGGAGTGGTTGCTTTTCCCATTCCCCTCCCTCCCCAATCGCGAACCCCCTTCCCTCATGTCCCTACTCCTCCCTCTAGCGCCCTCCTCCTCTGCTGCATCTTTACAGGGAGGAGGGACTGCTAGCTCCCCTTTCCTTAGTTTCCCCACCAGCGCCCTTCCTCCGCTAGCACCCTCCCTCCCTGCCAACAATTTAGCGGGAGAGAGTGGCTGCTTCCCCCTTTTTTCCTACAGTTCCCCTACCCTCCCCGCCCCACACCCCTGCCCTCGCTTTGCACCCTCCTCCTCTGCCTTCAGCCGGTGGGGAGGCGTGGCTGCCACTCCCTTCCCTCAGTTCCCCCCTTTCCCCCAAATTCAATGCCCTCCTCCCCAGCCTCTAATCTAGCGGGGAGGAGTGGCTGGCACCCCTTCATAGACCCCTTCCCCATTGGACACCCTCCTCCTCTGCCTCTGCCTTAGTGAGGAGGAGTGGTTGGTTCACCTTCCCCACCCCACCCCCACTAGTCCCCACTCCTCCCCTGCCGGCTGATTGGCGGGGAGGAGAAACTGATCCCCTAGCCCCTTCCCCACAATCTCTACCTCCTCCAACCCCCCACCCCGCACTATGATGGAGGAAGTCCCTGCCCCTTCTCCTGTCCCCGCAGACCCCAAGGTTCCCCCAATGCTACCGACCCCGCAGACTGCTGCGGCTGACCTCCTGACCTCTGGTCTGGGTTCCGCCGCTGCCATGGCCGATGCTCTCCCCGATATGGGAGAGCCTTCCACCTCGGCCAGCAAAAAGGGCCAGAGGAAGAAGAAGGGTAAAGGCCCAGCCTGAAAGACTAAACCTCCCGTGGCCGAGGCCGCACCGCCCGCTGCGGCCCCGCCATCCGCCGCACCCCCTCCTTCCCCTGCCGTTCCCCGCACCAGCTCTAGGGGCGATCCACTCGCGGCCCCCAAAGTGTACACCCAGCTGGCCACTGATGCCCGCCCCCCCCCCCAACGTGCTGCCGTGTCATCAGCCCCGACCGCTGCCTCCAGCTCCATCCCTGGTGGCCGGGGCCCCTTCCCCACCCTGACCAGGAAGCACAGTGTCCACTGCCTCCTGGTCACCACCTCGCCCCATGTGGAAACGTACATGCGGGCGTTGGCGAGGGTGGTGGGGGCCTCGGCCATGGTGGTGGCCTCCAAAATGTATGGCAAGGTGGTGTTCTTCCTTGCCTCAGAGGCCACCGCCCAGGAGGCGGTGGAGAGGGGCCTGGCGGTGGGGGTGTGTGCATGTGCCCCTCTAACCACTAGAGCAGGGGTTCCCAAACTTTTTGACACAGGGACCAGTAAATCCATTCACGAGCTTTTGGAGGACCGGTAACATTCATTTGCGTATTTGCATATTCATTAAGCAAATGATGAATATTCAAATAAGTTGTTTCTGGTCCTCCCAAAGCCCCCAGTGCCAGCTTTAGCAAAGCTTTTGATACAGTCACCCACAATATTCTTGCCAGCAAGTTAAGGGAATATGGATTGGATAAATGGACTGTAAGATGGATAGAAAGCTGGCTAGACCAGGGTTTCCCAAACTTTTTACTTTAGTTGGAACCCGTTTTTTCAGTACTGTTTTTTGCAGCCCAAAAATATAAATGCATATAAAAAGAATTAAAAATGAATAAATTTTCAGTGTTTCACCCGGCTGCATCCTCCGCCCAGCCTGGGCCAGGGCTTGGGGGACCCGGTGCCGCACAGGCACTCCAGGAGGCAGGAGCAGGAGCAGATTGGGGGTAGGGTATCTGGCTAGGAGGGAGGGTGCAAGGAGGGGTAGGGTTGCCAGGTGTCCAGTTTTGTACCGGACAGTCTGGTATTTGAGGGTTCTGTCCGGGAAACAAATTGAGAAAATACCGGACATAGAAAATGTCCAGTATTTTCTAATTAGGTAAGTTTTATTATAATTAGGTGCATCAGTCCATAGCTGTGAACTGCCTGGCTGGTAGATGCTCACGCTGCGTGAGTGTGTCTACCAGCCAGGCAGTTTCAACTACTCGAGGAGGGTATGGGGCGCAAAATGGAATCCCGGGGCCGGACTCACTCGTGTGCCCGGGTCTGCATGTGCCCGGGTCAGTCCCGCTTCCCACCGGCCATTCCCGCTCCCACCCCCGCTTCTCCTCCCGATCTCCCCCGGACAGCCCCGCTGCCCCCAACCCTGCTTCCCGGCGGCTGGTTTCCCCCACACACACCCCTCCTCCCAGCCTGCCCGGCTCTGCTCCCCTCCTGGCAGCCACGCTGAGGCCCGGTATTTTTTTCCCACGGCCCGGTACCGGGCCACGGCACGTAGTTTGGGAAATGCTGCACTAAAGGACCTGGGCGTACAGGTGGTCCTCACCTCCATCCCGCCCTTCCTCCCCAATGCCGCCCTGGTGCCTGCCCTCTCCACCCTGGGGAGACCCATTTCCACCATCAGCCTTCTCCCACTGGGCTGTACGGACCCCGCCTTCCGTCACGTACTATCCTTCCGCCGGCAGGTGCAGCTCCAGATGCCGCAGGCGGCGCATGACAGCGTGGCGCTAGAGGGGTCCTTCCTGCTGCCCTACCAGGGGGCCCTTTACCGGGTTCACTACACTTCGGGGGAGCCCCGGTGCTTCCTCTGCCGGGCGATGGGCCATGTCCAGAGGGACTGCCCGCTGGCCCGGTCGGAGGGGGCGTCCGGGGCCCCAAGGGCCCGGGAGGGTGCCGGACCCAACACCGCCAGTCCCCCGGTAGTCCAGCCTCCGTGGCTGCCCCTCCTCCAACCAATGGCTCTGCTCGGAGGTGTGTCCGGGCGAGCAGGTGGGCCCTGCCTCAGCTCAACCTGTCTCTGCGGGGCCCAAGGAGGAGAGGGTGGCACGGTCACTGCCGGGAGAGGGAGAGGGCCCCCCACGGGGGAGGTTTCCCTACCCCACTCTCTCCATCCCTTGCCTCCCCAACCCCACCCCCCCCGGAAAACTTCTCCTCCCCCTGGCCTTGTCCCTGCTGACCAGCCCTCCACCTCCACCTCGGAGCACTGGACGTTCGTCCGGAGGAAGCGCCAAGCCCGTGCTTTGCGGGCTCAATCTCCCCCCTTCGACGAGGAGGGTGGGAAGGCCCCCCCTCCAAAAAATACCAAGGGGCCAGTGCTGCCGAGAACACCCCCGACAAGCGCCAGCAGGAGGCGCCAACCGAGGAAGCCGTGGCAGCGAGGGGGGACGGCACCATCCCCCCTGTGGAGCCCGTTCCCGAGGAGTCCTTGGGTGGAGCACCCCTGGCCCCGGTACTATCTGTTCCCCCCGTCGCTACTGCTGAGGTAATTGCTTCCTCGGCGGCCGGCGGGGAGGGCTCTGGGGCCATGGGGATGGAGCTTAGCGCCATCTTCGAGGAGATCGAGGCCCTGGGTCTGACCCCGCTCACCCAGGGGGAGGACGACCCTCTGCCAGAGGGCCTCGGCCTGGGCGGCGACCCTGCTGCACCACACCCTCCTCCCCCCAACGCTATTCCCCAGGTGGCCGACCCCGTCCTCACTCTAGGGGTGCCCCTGGTGCTGCCCATCGGCCCGGCTGACTCAGGCGCTGTATCTGAAGCCGCCAAGCCCTCGGGGCAACGGCTGGCACCGAGTGGCCAGACCCTGGGCTTGAGGGCACCCCCTCTTCCGCAACTGAGGTGGGGTGCTCATCTTCCCTCCCTGTTGGGGGCCCAGCAGAGAGCACCCCTCTAGCCGATGCCGTGGTTGCAGACTCGTGCTCTGATTAACCATCTAAGTCTGGAATCGGCGCGGGCCTCCTTCCTACTCCTGCCCCCCCGGTCCTCACTCAGGAGGTGCCGCAGCCCGGTGGCACACACCAAGGGGACCTTCCCTGCGACCCCACCCAAAGCTTTGGTCCCCTTCCCTGTCCCAATCCTCCCCTCATCCCTGTTCATGCCCTTGGGCCCGATCCCACCCTTTATGAACCCATCTCCAGCCTCGAGTCCGCTCCCTTTCCTGACCCCCTCTGCCACCATTACCCTCATCCCCACCTCCGTTCCCGACCTATCATCTGGCCCAGATCCTCCCCCTCTTCCTGCCCCCACTGTGATGCCTGCTCCCCCTCCATCATCCCCACATCCCATTGTTATTGCCACCCCCACGGGGGCTGTCTCGATCCCGTTAGCTGTGGGTGGCCATCAGGAGGTGATATTTGTGTCCCCAGTCCCCAAGGGGCTGCCTTGTTCCCTCCGCCGCCCCTTCCCTCGCTGGGTTTGGGGACGAGCAGCGCGGCGCCATCGCTCCTGGCACCGCGCCGGAGATCAGATCCCTGTTTGCCCATCTCCGTGGCCTGCGTAGCCGATGATTACCCTGCCCGTGAGGATCCACCCCAGCCTTCATCATGAGATACACCAACATCACAACGTTAAACACCCGGGGCTGTAGGGCAGGTCTCCGCAGGAGCCGGGTGCTCTCCTTCCTTCGGGAGGGGGGGTACTCAGTGGTTTTCCTGCATAAGACCCACACGACTCCAGCCGTCGAGGCTGGCTGGCAGCTGGAGTTGGGGGGCAGGGTGTATTTTAGCCACCTCAGCGCCCGCTCGGCCGGGGTGGCCACCCTGTTCTCCCCTGCCCTATGGCCTGAGGTGCTGGCAGTCGCCAATGTCATCCTGGGCCGCCTGCTGCACATCCAGGCATGCGTGGAGGGGAGATGTTGAACCTGGTGAACGTTTACAGCCCGAACATGGGCCAGGACCGGGTCACCTTTTATCAGCAGGTGGCCACCTTCCTTGGCACCCTGGATCCTCGTGAATGCCTGGTCCTGGGCGGGGATTTCAACACCACCCTCAAGGACCGGGACCGCTCAGGACTCGAGAACTGCCAGGCTGCAGCAGGCGTCCTCAGGGAGATCATAGACCACCACTGCCTGATGGACGTCCGGCGCGACCACCACCCTGATGACAACACCACCTTTACCTATGGGAGACAATCGGTCGCGCCAATCCCAGTGGGATCGCATTTACTTATTCCGTTTCCATCTGGCACAAGCCCACTTCTCCAGTGTCTGGCCAGCCCTGTTCACAGACCACCATTTGGTGGCCGTGAAAGCCTCTCTTAGCCAGGAGGGCTGGGGCCGGCCTATTGGCACTTTAACAATAGCCTGCTGGAGGACGTGGGCTTCGTGGCATCCTTCCTGGAGTTCTGGCTGGCCTGGCGGGGGCAGAGGCCCGCCTTTCCCTCGGCACGGCGATGGTGGGACATAGGGAAGGTGCATGCCCGGCTCTTCTGCTGTGACTACTCCCGGGGCGCCAGCTGGCGGAGAGATGCAGCGATAGAGCAGCTGGAGCAGGAGGTGTTGAAGCTTGAGAGGCACCTGGTATCTGACACCGAGAATCCGCCCCTCCGCGAGGCGTACCGGGAGAAACAGGAGGAACTCCTGGCCCTTGAGGACCACCAGGCCCGGGGCGCCTTTGTTCAATCCCTCATCCGTATCCTCCAGGAGACGGATCGCAGCTCCCGCTTCTTTTATGCCCTGGAGAAAAAGAGGGGGGTTTAAAAGCAAGTCACCTGCCTTTTGGCAGAGGATGGAACCCCCCTCACGGATCCGGAGGAGATGCCATTAACCTCAATGTCCCTAACTACTTTCTCCTTCAAAATTTTTTCCAAGACCTTGCATACTACAGATGTCAAACTAACAGGCCTGTAGTTACCCGGGTCGCTTTTTTTCCCTTTCTTAAAAATAGGAACTATATTAGCAATTCTCCAGTCAAATGGTACAACCCCTGAGTTTAGAGATTTATTAAAAATTTTGCTAATGGACTTGCAATTTCATGTGCCAGTTCCTTTAATATTCTTGGATGAAGATTATCTGGGCCCCCCGATTTACTCCCATTAAGCTGTTCAAGTTTGGCTTTTACCTCGGATATGGTAATATCTACCTCCATATCCTTATTCCCATTTGTTATGTTACCATTATCCCTAAGCTCTTCATTAGCCTCATTAAAGACTGAAGCAAAGTATTTGTTTAGATATTGGGCCATGCCTAGATTATCCTTAACCTCCACTCCATCCTCAGTGATTAGCGGTCCCACTTCTTTTTGTTTTTCCTATTTATATGGCTATAAAACCTTTTACTATTGGTTTTAATTCCCTTTGCAAGGTCCAACTCTACATGACTTTTAGCCTTTCTCACTTTGTCCCTACATGCTCTAACCTCAATAAGGTAGCTTTCTTTACTGATCCCTCCCGTCTTCCACTCCTTATATGCTTTCTGCTTTTCTTAATCACCTCTCTGAGATGCTTGCTCATCCAGCTTGGTCTAACACACCTGCCTATAAATTTTTCCCCTTTCTTGGGATACAGGCTTCTGATAGCTTCTGCAACTTTAACTTAAAATAATCCCAGGCCTCCTCCGCCTTTAGATCCATAAATTCTTTAGACCAATCAACTTCCCTAACTAATTTCCTTAATTTATTAAAGTTAGCCCTTTTGAAATCAAAAACCCTAGTCTCAGATTTATTTTTGTTTATCCTTCCATTTAGTTTGAACTGAATTAGCTCATGATGGCTCGAGCCAAGGTTGTCCCCTACAACCA
Source organism: Rafetus swinhoei (assembly GCA_019425775.1). Taxonomy (NCBI): domain Eukaryota; kingdom Metazoa; phylum Chordata; order Testudines; family Trionychidae; genus Rafetus; species Rafetus swinhoei. The sequence continues at coordinate 2,612,477 of JAFJHL010000564.1, read as the reverse complement.
TTTCTTCTATGAGGTCCTCGCTACTCACCAAAACCAAATCTAAAATGGCATCCCCCCTTGTTGGTTCAGCAACTACTTGATGAAGGAATTCATCAGCTATTGCATCTAGGAAAATCTGAGCCCTATTATTATTACTAGCACTTGTTCTCCAGTCTATATCTGGAAAGTTGAAGTCTCCCATGATTATGCAGTTTCCATGAGTATTTACTTCATTAAAAACATTAAAGAGGTCTCTATCCATATCCAAATTAGATCCTGGTGGTCTATAACACACCCCAAGCACTATCCCAGGGGAGGATCTGATAGTTTTCTTCCCCAATGTGATTTTTGCCCAGACAGACTCTGTCTTCTCCATTCCATCACTTTTTATTTCTTTACAATCTACCTCATCTTTGATATACAATGCGACTCCACCACCTTTACCCTTATTTCTGCCTTTCCTAAACAGCACATACCCTTCAATACCTGTACTCAGTCATGCCTAGTATTCCACCATGTTTCTGTTATTCCTATAATATCTGGTTTCACTTCCTGGACCAGTAGCTCTAGTTCCTCCATTTTGTTACCTAGGCTCCTCGCATTGGTGTACAAACATCTTAGTTTTTGCTGTTTGGCCTCACTCACACTCATTACCCAATTTGGCATGGACATTGTACCTCCAATATGACCTATTAGACTAGTATCCACCCTACCCTTCCTCATGTCCATTCTCCTACCCCCAGCTATATCCTTTCTTACTTTGTTTTCCTCCCTCTCAATGCTAAAATCCGGTGTAGAGATTACCTGGACATCTCCCAACCGTCTCCCCCAAATTCCTAGTTTAAAGCTCTCTTAATCAGTTGTGCCAGACTCCATCCTAGAAGTCTATTTCCCTCCCTACTTAGGTGAAGTCCATCCCGAGAGAACAGTCCTCTGTCCGTGAATGCCTCCCAGTGGCCATACATCCCAAAGCCCTCCTTATAGCACCACTGCCTGAGCCATCTATTGAGCATCATAATCCTGTCACATCTTAGTTGCCCTTCTCTAGGAACAGGCAGAATCCACTAAAGATCACCTGAGCCTCGATTTCCTTAAGTCTTCCCCAGCCTGGCATAGTCTCCTTGATTCGTTCCAGCGAGAATCTGGCCGTATCATTTGTTCCTACATGAAGGATGATCAATGGATTCTTTCCTGCTCCCTTTAGGATCCTCTTCAACCTCAGTTCCACATCCCGTATCTTAGCACCTGGCAGACAGCACACCCTTCTATTCTCTGGATCAGCTCTGGTTACAGGCCTATCTATTCTTCCCAATCACGTAGACCTGCCTTTTCCTGGTGACAGTGCGATTCTCTGGTCTATCTCTTGCTTCCTCTGGCTGCAAGTCCTTGCCATTCCTGTTTTCCCTTGTAATCCTCTTTAACCCATCCTGTATCCTCCTGATGCTTATTGTGGTGTTGTCTCCATCGACTTTTCCCTTTATCTATGGGACTAGCCACTCTTCTCTTCTTCCTTACCCTTCCATCTTCATTGTCCACCTGCTGTACCCCTTCTTCATTCACCAACTCCCATACCTGTTCTTGAGCTCTATTTTCCTTCACATCTTTTCCTCTGCCTGGTTCTCTTAGTCACATGCTTCCACTGTCCATTTTCTTCGCCCAGCAGTCCCCCTCCAGGCCCTTGATCTGCTTCCATCTGCATATCTAAGCTTTCCCTTCAGCCACATCATGCCTTTGCTCCATCATCTGCTCAAACCCCCTGCTAAACTCGACCAGAGTTTCCACCTGCATCTCCAGTCCTCGGATCTTTTCTTCCATCAGCTCTATCAGGTGGCACTTCATGCAAACAAAACTCCTTTCAGGTACCCCCTCCAGAATCATGTACATCCCGCAGCTGCCACATCCAATCATCCTCCTTGTGTTCTCTACTACTTGGGCCATGGCCACTATAGCCTCTGTGTTTTATCTACTTTCTCACCAAAATCCTATTAGTCCAGCGAACACAAAAACAAACCAAAACACACACCCCCCATGGCAAAAACAAACCCCAAACAGGTCCCAATATCCAAACTCCCTTTACAAACTCCCACCTACACCGTCCTGGGCTGTAGCATCTTCGATAATTTGTGCTTAGTCCGGGATCTCTTGGAGCTTGGGTGTAGGTATGGTCTGTGGTTTGCCCTCCTGTCCCTGGACCAGGAGAAGGCATTCAACAGGGTGGACCACGGGTATCTCCTGGGCACTCTTCAGGACTTCGGCTTCGGTCCCTGTTTTGTGGGTTTTCTCCAGGTGCTATACGCCCTCCAGTTGAACCTGAGTGTTTGGTCAGGTTCAACTGGACCCTGACCGAGCTGGTCAGCTTCGGGCGGGGAGTACATCAGGGGTGTCCGCTGTCGGGCCAGTTGTATGCTCTGGCGACTGAGCCCTTCCTCTGTCTCTTCCGTCGGAGGCTGACAGGGTTGGTGCTCCGAAAGCCGGAGCTGCGGCTGGCCCTGTCGGCGCACGCCGATGACATGCTCCTCGTGGTCCAGGACCTGGGTGACCTGGTGCGGGTTGGAGGCCTGCCAAGTGGTCTACTCAGCGGCATCCTCCGCCCGGGTCAAATGGGTCAAGAGCTCTGTCCTGGTGGTAGGGGACGGGTGGCGGGCAGGCTCCCTCCCACCCGCGCTTCAGGCCATCAGGTGAAGCGTGGGTCCACTGCTCTATCTCGGCATTTTTCTATCCGCCATGCATCGTTCTCCGCCGGAGAACTGGCAGGGTTTGGAGGCCAGGGTGGGTGAGCGGCTGCGGAGATGGACAGGACTGCTCCAGTGTGTCTCCCTCTGCGGGAGGGTGCTGGTGCTAAATCAGCTGGTCCTGTCTATGCTCTGGCACCGGCTCAACACCCTGACCCCGGCCCCTGAGGTCCTGGCCAGACTCCAGAGGATACCCCTGGAGTTCTTTTGGCCAGGACTGCACTGGGTCTCTTCAGGGATCTTGTGTCTTCCCCTGGAGGAGCGGGGCCAGGGCCTGGTCTGCGTGCACAGCCAGGTCCGGACCTTCCGCCTCCAGGCCCTGCAGAAACTCCTTTATAGTGCAGGTAGTCCAGCATGGAGCCTTTTGGCGCACGCCTTCCTCCGCCGCCTCTGAGGGCTCCGATATGACTGGCAGCTCTTTTTTAGCCACCCGAGGGGTCTTCCACGAGACCTCTCAGAGCTGGTGGAATTCTACCAGGAACTCCTCCAGACCTGGAAGCTGTTCTCAGCGACCAGGTCCGTTATGGCCACCGAGGGAGAAGACCTCCTCACGGAGCCCCTGTTCCACAATCCAGCCTTGTGCGTTCAGGTGGCAGAGTCTCCCTCTGTGTGCCTGAGGCTGATCCTGGAGGAAACCACCAAGGTTGGAGACCTCCTGGACTACGAGAGGGGGGACTGGGTGGATCCCCGAGCACTCGCTCAGTGCATGGGTCTCTCCACCCCTCGAACCCCCCTGCACCTACTCCAGGAGGTGAAGGCAACCTTGTCCCAGCCCGCTCTCAATTTCCTGTAGTGAGAGGGTATGCCCTGCCCCCCGCCCCCCCACTGCAAACCCTCTATCCCTCTTTATTGGGCCCCCGTTCTGCTGGCCCCCCCTCTACCTCCCCTCTGGACCCCAGCCGGCTGCAGGATCTACAGCTGGTCTGTTTCCAAGCCACGTGTAGGGACCATCTGTACACGCTCGTGCACCACACGATGCATTTCCTCATCCTCATGTCCTGCCTCGACACTAAGTGGTGGGACTATCTAACACCTGAAGAGGGTGAGGAACGCCGATGGGCCAGTGTTTATTCCACCTTGTCCCCGATGGGCCATGGGATTATCAGTTGGCGGCTCCTTCACGGAGCCGTGAGCATGGGCGTGTACCTGGAGCGGTTCACCCCCATCCCAGACACCTGCCCTTTTGTGGCATGAGGGAAAACCTGGCGTACGCATATCTGGAATGCGCCAGGTTGCAGCCCCTGTTCCAGCTCCTCCAGAACCTCTTACTGAGGTTCTGGCTGCACTTTTCCCCTCACCTTTTCATTTATGCACACCCCATCCATGGCCCCACAAAGTCGCGAGACCTCCTCGTGAACCTCCTCCTGGCCCTGGCAAAAGCCACTGTGGCAAAGTCTGGGCTAGCCCTGTGGGTCCTGCACTTCCTGGCGGGTTCTTTTGGGCCTCAGAGGCTCACAGTGTCCCTAATTACTGCCACGAAGGCAAGGGTACCCTGCTACCAGAGGCTCTTTCATCATTGGCCAGTCCAGTGTCCTTCTTTTTCCAGTCCCCTGGCCCTTCCAGCCAGAGGAGGTTGGGGAACAGTCCCCACTTGCTCCAGGTTCCCGCCCAGGGCCCTATAGGATGGGGCAGCCCAAGCAGGCCATGTAGCTTGGCCCTTGCTCCCTGAGCAGCAGCCCCTCCCTGGGCCACTTCCCTAACCCCTCCTGCAGTACCTTGTTCCCAATATCACGGAGCAAACCTTCACGTCAGGTCACTCGGGTGTGTTCTCTAGCTCTGGGCTGCTCCCTTCTCCTTGAGTTCTCCTCTAGTCCGTCCCTTTTCTCCTTCCCCCCTACCAGGAGGCGGTGGAAAGGGGTTTGGCGGTGGGGGGAGTCCACGTTCCCCTCGAGCCTTTGGAGGACCTGGGCGTAGGTGGTTTTGTCCTCCGCTCCTTCCTCCTTCCTCCCCAATGCCGCCCTACTGCCTTTCCTCTCCACCCTGGGAGGCCTCTGTCAGTCCTGAGTCCCCTTCCTCTGGGCTGCAGACCCTACCCTCCACGTCCTTTCCTTTCGCCGGCAGGTACAAATCCAACTACTGCCGGCGGGCGTGGCGGAGAAGCCCTCGAAGGGTCATTTCTGGTGCCCCATCAAGGGGCCGGTACGTGTACTACACCATGGGGAGGCCCGGTGTTTTCCTGTCGGGTGGGGGCACATCGAAGGACTGTCCCTGGCCCGGTTTGGAGGCACCCGGGACCCCCGGCGCCCAGGAGGCACCGGCCCTACCATCGCCGGTGGCCCTGGCGGTCGGACCCTGGGTCGCCCTCCTCCGACCGTGACCATCGTCAATCCCGCTTGGGTTCCGCAGGGCCCAGGCGAGCGTGCGGGTGCTGTTGCTGCCACCGCCAGCGGCAAGGCCGGGCCGCGGAGGAGAGGTGGCGGGGTCAGTGAAGGACTCGGGCAGGACCTACCTCAGGGGAGGTATCCCTTTCCCCTGCTGCCCAGCCCTCTCCCCCTTGCCCTCCCACGCTGCCCTGGCTCTTCCTCCATTCAGGCCCAGCCCTCTTCCTCCGAGGATGGGAGCTTTGGGAGCGCCAGCGTGCTCGGTTCCACCCCACCCACTGAGGAGGACAACCTCCCTGCACCTATGGGGATGGGCTGGAACCGTCCCACCCTCTGAGCCCTCAAGCGATTCACAGCACCACGAGGCGGTTGAGGTGACCGCGGCGATTGCGGGAGAGGTGAACACCTCCCTCCCGGGGTCCCTGCAGAGGGCATCCATGGAGGATGCTCACTGTTCCCACCTCCGTTGAGGCCGCTGACCTCGCCACTGACAAAGATCACCATCTGGTGGCGGGCGGCGGGCTCCCTCTCTCAGGAGGTGGAGGCTTTGGGCTGACCCGGCTGCCTCAGAGGGGATCATCAGGTCCTGGAGGGACAACAACCGACCTCTCCTTCCCCTTCTGACTCGCTGCTATCCCTTCTCCTGCCTCTGAGTTGCCCCAGGTGCGACCATCTGCCCGGCCATCGGCAGCGTTTGACCACGGCCGCGAAACCCTTGAGGCTCTCAGCGGAAGGAGCTCCATCAATATCCATCACCCCGGTGCTGAGGCCTCTGGTGCTGCACTCTGTGGCACTGGAGCCCAGCACTGGGAGAGTACTACCCCTACCGTTGCCACGATTCTCTGCCCTGCGTGGCACGCATCCCGATGCCTCCTCCGCTGAGGCTTCTTGCCCTCCTCCTTCTCCTGCTCCTGTTCCAACCCCCTCCCAACTGAGCTTCCCACCCCTCTTCCTCCTCCCCGTCCTTGTCTTTTCCCCAATCCTTCACCTCTTCCTCCCCTACTCCCCTTCCTCGTCTCCCTCCTTTTCCTGATCCCCTGCCTGAACTCTTTTCCTCCCCTTACTCTGTACTGCCACCCGGGGTTGCCGCGTTTAGTTCAGACGTTGGCCCCGGGAGGCGGTTCATTTCCTGCTCCCAGCACATCTGGGGCTGATCTCCCTCCGCCACTGTCCTCCCAGCAGGAACCTCAGATGCCCGCATCCCGGTGTCGATGGGTCACGGGCTCAGGAGAGTATGGCCCAAGGCGTTGAAGGGCCTGAGGCTGACTCCAGATGCGCTGAAGGGCAAGATGTGTGCTTTCTTGGAAGACATCCGTGGCTCCAAGAACAAAGTCGCTCGCCCTTCAGCGCTGGGAGATTTTCATCTATCCTACAAAGTAAGGGCCCTCTTGGGGAGGAGGGACGGGCGGCGGGAGGCCACGGCTTACCAGTGGGTCCGCAGCTTCGTGACGCTCTGCTCACTTTTGGGTGCAGTCACGGTTTGCTGCGAGGCCCTGGGGCCGCTGGCACTCCTGCCAATGAGGATCTTCCCAGCCCTCTCTCGATGCGCTCGTCTTTGCCACTCTGAACACCGGGGCTGCGGGTCGGGTCTCTGGGTGTCAGGTACTCTCCTTCCTTCGGAAGAGGTACTCTGTCATATTCCTCCAGGAGACCCACAGCTCCGACCGCCGAGGCTAGCTGGCGGCTGGAGTGGGGGGACAGGGTTTATTTTAGCCACCTGTCGGCCCGTCAAGCCGGGGTGGCTACCCTGTTCTCCCCGAACCTGCAGCCCGAGGTGCTGGGGACTGCCGAGGTCGTGCAGGGTCGCCTGCTGCATCTCCGGGTTTGGATGGAAGGGCTGATATTAAATCTTTTCAACATCTACACCCCGACGTCCGTCCCGAGAGGCTCGCTTCTATCAGCGGGCATCTGCCTTCCTCGGCTCTTTGGATCTCGCGAGTGCCTGGTCCTGGGCGGGGACTTCAACTGCACCCTCGAGTGGGACCGTGCGGGGCGAGCAGTGCCGGCCGCGGTCCTCAGGAGATAGACCATCACTCCCTGGTGGGCGTCTGGCGAGACCTCCACCTGGGCGACGGTGTTTACCACCTCCAGGTGGTGGGTCGTCGGTCTTTCCACTCCCGGTTGGACCGCGTTTATCTGTCGTCATCATCTCTTCAGGCCTCCTCCAGCATCCGGCGGCCCCATTCTCGGACCACCATTTGGTGGCCGTGAAGCCTCTCTTTTCGAGAGGCTGGGGCGGCCTATTGGCATTTCAATAACAGCCTGCTGGAGGCGTGGGCCGTGCGTCCTTCCGGGAGTTCTGGCTGGCCTGGCGCGGTGTGGTGCGCCTTTCCTCGGCGGCGGTGGTGGGATGTGGGGAAGGTGCGCCGGCTCTTCTGCCGTGACTACACCCGGGGCCAGCCGGCGGAGGATGCGGCGATAGAGCAGTTGGAGCAGGAGGTTTTAGAGCTGAGCGGCTGGCCACAAGCCGAGATCCGCCCTCTGCGAGTGTGCCGGGAGAAGCGGGAGGAACTCCGGGCCCTCGAGGACCAGCCCGGGGTGCCTTTGTTAGTTCTCGCATCCATCTCCTTCGGGAGATGGATCGAGCTCCGCTTCTTCTATGCCCTCAGAAAAGGAACTAAAAATCGTCACCAAGCCATCTCCCTAAGGTTGAAGTCCGTGCGGTGGTGGTCCATCAGACCAGACCTCACCATCGGGCGAACCATCTTGACGCCTTCTCTGGGATCTCTTAGGCTCGGTGTAGGGATGGTCTGTCGTTCGCTCTCCTGTCCTTGGATCAGGAGAGGCGTTCGACGGATGGACCACGGTACCTCCTGGGCACCCTGCGGGCCTCGGCCAGGCCCCATTTGTGGGTTCTCCGTGCTGTATGCCTCCACAGAGTGCTTGGTCAAGCTCAACTGGACCCTGACCGCGGTCAGCCGGCGGAGTATGTCAAGGCTGTCCGGCTGTCAGGACAGCTGTATGCTCTGGCCATAGACCCTTCCTCCGTCTCCTCGCAGAGGTTGGCCGTTGGTGCTCCGTGAACCGGAGGCAGGCTGGTCCTGTCGGCGTATGCGGACGTGCTCCTCGTCCAGGACCGGGAGACCTGGCGCGGGTGGAGGCTTGCCAAACCATCTGGCGGCCTCTTCGCCCGGGTCAACTGGGTCAGAGCTCTGGCCTGGTGGTAGGGGCTGGGTGGCAGGCGCCTCCACCCAGCTTCAGGCCATCAGGGCCGGGTCGCTGCTCTATCTGTTTTCTTTCTGCCCGCATCCTCTCTGCCGGAGAACTGGCAAGGTTTAGAGGCCAGGGTGGTTGGGTTGCAGAGATGGACAGGACTGCTCGGTGCCTCCTGCGTGGGAGGTGCTGGTACTCAACCAATTGGTCCTGTCCATGCTCTGGCACGCCTCAACACCTGGTCCCGCCCTGGCCTCTGACCCATATCCAGCAGCTCATGCTGCTGTCCATCTAGCCAGGACTGCACTGGGTCTCTGCAGGGTTCTCCATCCCCTGGAGGAGGAAGGCAGGGCCTGGCGTGTTTGCACACGCGGTCGTCCTCCGCCTCCGGGCCCTGCAGAGACTCTGGTGCAGGTAGTCGGCGTGGAGCAGCGCGCCGCGCTTTCCCGCCGCCTCCGAGGGCTCGATATGACCGGCAGCTCCTTTATCTGAGAGGTCTTCGCGAGACCTCTCGGGCTGCCGGCCTTCTATCAGGGCCTCCTCCGGACCTGGAAGCTGCTTCAGCGACCAGGTCAGGGCCACCTGGGGCAGACCTCCTCACGGGCCCCTGCTACACAATCCCCATCTCGTGTGCAGGTGGCGGAGTCTTGGTGCGCCAGAGGTTGGTCCTGGCAGAAGTCAGAGTCGGAGACCTCCTGGACTACGACCGGGAGACTGGGTGATCCTCAGCTCGCCCGCACATGCTCTCCACCCTCATATTCCCGGCGTACTTCAGGAGGTGAAGGGCGCTTTGCCCACTGCTCGGGTTTATCGACAAGGTCCTGAGAGTGCAGCCCACTTCACCCCCAGCCCTCCGATCTCTCCATGCCCCCAGCCCACTTGACCTCCCCCCGTCATCCTGCCATCTGCGATGCAGCGGTCCCCTTCGAACGCTCCAAAGAATCACCTGTGCGCTCGTGCTTCATGCGCTCCACTTCCCCACCCTCGTGTCCTGCCCAGACACCAAGTGGTGGGACCTCCTACCATCAATAGGGGTGGGGAGCGTGAGCCAGCATCTATTCGACCTTGGTCACGGCCCAGGGGACATCGGCTGGAGAATCCTGCGGCGTGGTGAGCACGGGCGTGTGCAGCCGCTTCACCCCACCTGAAACATGCCTCTTCTGTGGCGTGAGGGAGACCCTAGCACACATCTGCCTCGAGTGCGCCAGGTTAAAGCCCCTCTTTCAACTCCTCCAGAACCTCCTGTTGAGGTTCTGGCTGCACTTTTCCCCCCACTTGTTAATTTACGCACATCCCATCTGTGGCCCCACAAAGTCGCAGGACCTCCTGGTCAACCTCCTCCTGGCAATGGCCATATTGGCAATCTATAAAACCGGGGAGAAGAGGTTGGCGAGGAGGGCCTGCAACTGTGGGCCTATTTCCTGTTGCTGTATCCGCTCACGTATCCGGGCAGAGTTCAATGGGCAGCGTCCGCTGGCTCTCTCGAGAACTTGGGGGCAGTGAGCACTGTCGATTCTCTGCTCGGTATCCCCATCCGGCTCCTCGTTTTAGCCCTTTGACCCTCACACCCATACCTGTTTTCTCATTATTTTCCTAGTTGGTTCTTCTGGGTGGACCCTCCAGCTGGAGGTCCTTTAGATGTGGGTGGGCTAATGCCTCCTGAACCAAATAGTCCCGCATATCTCCCCACCCGGCAGCTCCTGTTCTCAGGCTGCCCTGCTATACACCATCAGGGTGGGCTGGATGGTGCCTGTTCCTCCCACGTATCCAGGCAGAGTTCCTCTGGGTGTCCACTGGCTACATCGACAGCTTTGAGGAGCAGTGGGCGCTGTCCGGGGTTCTCTGCTCTGTGTCCCCATCCAGTTCCCTCGTTTTAAAACAGGGGTGGGCAATAATTTTTGATGAGGGGCCACTCCAAGATTTTGTGAAGAGGTCGAGGGCTGCACTCTTCCATTATATTAATGGAGGAGGTGCAGGGTCTGAGATGGAGGTTGGGTGCAGAGGGGAGTTTGGGGTAAGGAACTGGGGTGCAGGAGAGACTGGAGTCTGGGAGGAGTTGGGATGAAGCAGGCGATTGTGACCTAGGGCAGGGGACTGGAGTGCAGGGGTTTGGGATGTGACCTAGTAGGAGGGTTTGTGATCTGGGGCAGGAGATTGGGGTGCCAGATCTGGGAGGGTGTGGGTGTAAGAGGACAGAGGGTTTGGGTATGTTGGGGGGGCAGAGATTAGGGCAGGAAAGGGCTGGGGTGCCAGAAGCAGGCTGTGGCCAAGAGACTTACTTGCCCGCTGCCAAATGAGCCTGCCTGCCTGCCTGCAGACTTAAAATGTTTCCCTGCCTGCTTGCCTGGCCATGTGCTTCAACTGAGCCAAGGAGCAGGGGCGTGATTCTTCTCCGCTGCCTGTTAGTCTAACAAGCAGCTCCCATTGGCTGGTTCCTTCCTGGGGCTCCCCGCTGCCTCTGTGGGCCGGATTCGGTGGCTTGGTGGGCCAATTCCGGCCCTCGGGCCATATGTTGCCTAAGCCTGTTTTAAGCCTTTGACCAGCACACCTTGACCTTTTTTTCATCATTTGTCTCCTGGAATTAGTTGGGCCCTGGGTCCAGTCATCCCTCCCGCTAGGCTGGGGGAGGGGCTTTTAGAAGTGGGATGGCTGGCATCCACCCACTCCCCCTGGCTTTCCAAATAGTGACTCACTATACTGCCACAAACTTCTTATGTGACCCTGGGTATGCTGCTTAGCCTCTTTCTGTCACGATTCCCACGTACTGTGGGGCCATGTGGGTACCCTAACATCTTTATGGCTGACTTAGAACAACGTTTCCTCGGATCCCGTCCCCTTTTACCCCTCCTTTACTTACGCTACATCGATGAGGGAGTTTGGAAGGGGAGAGGGAAGGGGGTGAGGTTGTCTTGCCTTTCTTTTAAATCCTTTCTCCAGGACAGCAGGGATGGATGGTGATAGGTCTGCTGTTGTTACCTGCTGAAGGATAAACTTAATTTGTTGTCAGTATGACCTCTGTGTGACCTGGATGTTAAGTCTGGTCTTTGTAAAGAGGTACGTGCTTAAAAACAGGTATACAAAAGGGGGGGGGGGTAGGTAAAACTGGTTTGAACTTGTTGTAAGGCCTGCAAAGGGACTGTGAGGACAGATAATGATTGGAGGAATTTGGTGCAAAGGGCATGACCTGTATATGCATGCAACTGTAAGTGGTCAGTGAGAAAAGGTAATTACCATGTAGGTAGTACAAAGGCCTTGCCTTTTGTTTGGGAAGATACAGAAACTTTCCTGAGAGTATCCTGGAGAATTTTGCCTGGAATGCATTCCTGAATAAAGCTGGTTGCTTAAGAAGGGTGTCTGGAATTGATTTGGTAGGGGTTTTGGGCCCCCATCTGAACCCTCGGATTATAATTCTCTGTCACTGCACAGCGTGTGCCATGTTTGTCTTCCTCCCGGAAGAGAGAAGGGATTTCATCTGCACTAAGTGCAAGCTGGTCGCCATTTTGGAAGAAAAAATTAGAGGACTGGAGGCCCAAGTGTCGACCCTACGCTCGATCAGAAAGGATGAAGACTTCCTCGATAGAAGGCAGCGTTTTATCCTGCAAGCACGGCAGGCGGAAGAGCCAGAGAGGGCAGTACGGGACCAGGAAGAGAAAGGCCAGCACAGGAATCCCGCAATGCTATAGAGGTAAGTAATCGCTTTCAGGCTCTCTCCACAGGCTCCGTGGTGGTGAATGCTTTGGAAGGGACCTCACAAGGAAGAAACCGGAAGGGAACACCATCTACTGGAAGGCATGGGATGCGTACTCCTAGGGATGGGGGTTCCATGACCACCACCCCCAAAAGAAGATGACAGGAGGTGGTGGTCAGGGACTCCCTCTTAAGAGGGACTGAGCCATCCCTCTGCCATCCAGACCTGGAATCTCGAGAGGTGTGCTGCTTACCGGGAGCTCAAATTCAGGATGTGACTGAGAGGCTTACCAAACTGATCAAATCTTCAGATCGCTACCCCTTCCTGCTTCTCCACGTGGGAACTAACGATACGGCCAAGAATGACCTTGAGCGGGTTACTGTGGATTATGTAGCACTGGGAAGAAGGATCAAAGAATTCGGAGAGCAAGTGGTGTTCTCGTCCATCCTCCTTGTTGAAGGGAAAGGACTGGGCAGGGATCGTCGAATTGAGGACGTAAATGCATGGTTGCGCAGGTGGTGTCGCAGAGAGGGCTTCCATTTCTTCGACCATGGGACTCTGTTCCGGGCACAAGGATTGTTAGGAAGAGATGGGAGCCACCTAACCAACAGAGGAAGGAGCATCTTCGCGGGCAGGCTTCCAAACCTAGTGAGGAGGGCTTTAAACCTGGTTCATTGGGGGACGGCGACCAAAACCCTGAGGGGAGTGGGAAAGTCGAATGCCGGGAAGAAATGCAAAGAAGGAACGAGCAAAAAGGAGGACCCCTGATTCGAATGGAGAAGATAGGGCGATCAACTAGTTATCTGAGGTGTTTGTACACTAATGCGAGAAGCCTGGGCAACAAACAGGAAGAACTGGAGGCCTTGGCCCAGTCCAAGAACTATGATTTCATTGGGATAACAGAGACTTGGTGGGATGACTTGCATGACTGGAGCTCTGTCATGGAAGGGTATACACTGTTCAGGAAGAACAGGCAGGGGAGAAAAGGAGGAGGAGTTGCACTATATGTAAGAGAGCACTATGATTGCTCAGAACTCCAGTATATAGAGGGAGAAAAACCTGTTGAGAGTCTATGGGTTAAGTTTAGAGGTGCAAACAACAGCAGTGATGTTGTGGTTGGTGTCTACTACAGGCCACCGAATCAGGTGGATGAGGTAGATGAGGCTTTCTTTGGACAACTGAGAGAAGCTTCCAGATTGCAGGCCCTGGTTCTCGTGGGGGACTTTAATCACCCTGACATTTGTTGGGAGACCAATGCGGCAGTACACACGCAATTCAGGAAGTTTTTGGAGAATGCCCTGATGGGCAGAATCCCCTGGGATGCTAGCATGAAGGGGAAAGGAGTCCAGGACAGCTGGCAGTATTTTAAAGAAGCCTTATTGAAGGCACAGAAAGAAACCATCCCGATGCATAGCAAGAGAGGCAAACATGGTAGGAGACCGGATTGGCTTACGGTGGAAATCCTTGGTGAACTTAAGCACAAAAAGGAAGCTTACAAAAAGTGGAAATTTGGACAAATGACCAGGAAGGGGTATAAATGTATAGCTCGAGAGTGCTCGGGGGTTATCAGTAAGGCAAAAGCGCAATTGGAATTGCGACTGGCAAAGGATGTGAAGGATAACAAGAAAGGGTTCTACAGGCATGTTAGCAATAAGAGGGTGATCAGAGAGGGTGTGGGGCCCCTACTGGATGAAGGAGGTAACCTAGTGACAGATGATGTGGGGAAAGCTGAAGTACTCAATGCTTTCTTTGCCTTTGTATTCACGGACAAGGTCGGCTCCCGGACTAATGCGCTAAGTGACGCAAGATGGGATGAAGATGGACAGCCCTTGGTGGGTAAAGAACAGGTTAGGAACTATTTGGAAAAGCTACACATTCACAAATCCATGGGTCCGGACTTAATGCATCTGAGGGTACTGAGGGAGCTGGCAAATGTCATTGAGGAGCCTTTGACCATTATCTTTGAAAAGTCGTGGAGATCGGGAGAGATCCCGGATGATTGGAAAAAGGCAAATGTAGTGCCCATCTTCAGAAAAGGAAAGAAGGACGATCTAGGGAACTATAGGCCTGTCAGTCTTACCTCGGTTCCTGGAAAAATCATGGAAGGGATCCTTAAGGAATCCATTTTGAGGCACTTGGAAGAGAGGAAAGTGATCAGGAATAGTCAGCATGGATTCACAAAGGGCAAGTCGTGCCTCACCAATCTGATTAGCTTCTATGATGAAGTAACTGGCTCTGTGGACATGGGGAAGTCAGTGGATGTGATATACCTTGACTTTAGCAAGGCTTTTGATACTGTCTCCCACAACATTCTTGCCAGCAAGTTAAGGGAATGTGGATTGGATAAATGGACGGTAAGATGGATAGAAAGCTGGCTAGAAGGCCGGGCCCAGCGCGTAGTGATCAAGGGCTCGATGTCAGGATGGCGGTCGGTTTCTAGTGGAGTTCCCGAAGGTTCAGTTCTAGGACCAGTTTTTTTCAATATCTGTATTAATGACCTGGATGAGGGGATGGATTCCACCCTCAGCAAGTTTGCAGATGACACTAAGCTAGGGGGAGAGGTAGATACGCTTGAGGGCAGAGATAGGGTCCAGAGTGACTTAGACAAATTGGAGGATTGGGCCACAAGAAATCTGATGAGGTTCAACAAGGACAAGTGCAGAGTCCTGCACTTGGGGCGGAAGAATCCCAAGCATTGTTACAGGCTGGGGACCAACCGGCTAAGTAGTAGTTCTGCAGAAAAGGACCTGGGGGTTACAGTGGATGAGAAGCTGGATATGAGTCAACAGTGTGCCCTTGTAGCCAAGAAGGCTAATGGCATATTAGGGTGCATTAAGAGGAGCATTGCCAGCAGATCCAGAGATGTGATTATTACCCTTTATTCGGCTCTGGTGAGGCCACATCTGGAGTATTGTGTCCAGTTCTGGGCCCCCACTACAAAAGGATGTGGGCGCATTGGAGAGGGTCCAGCGGAGGCGACCAAAATGATTAGGGGCTGGAGCATATGACCTAGGAGGAGAGGCTGAGGAGTTGGGTCTGTTTAGTCTGCAGAAGCAAAGAGTGAGGGGGGATTTGATAGCAGCCTTCAACTTCCTGAAGGGAGGTTCCAAAGAGGATGGAGAAAGGCTGTTCACAGTAATAATAATAGGGCTCAGATTTTCCTAGATGTGATAGCTGATGAATTCCTTCATCAAGTAGTTGCTGAACCAACAAGGGGGGATGCTATTTTAGATTTGGTTTTGGTGAGTAGCGAGGACCTCATAGATGAAATGGTTGTAGGGGACAATCTTGGCTCAGTGATCATGAGCTAATACAGTTCAAATTAAATGGAAGGATAAACAAAAATAAATCTGAGACTAGGGTTTTGATTTCAAAAGGGCTAACTTTAATAAATTAAGGAAATTAGTTAGGAAGTTGATTGGACTAAAGAAATTATGGATCTTGAGGTGGAGGAGGCCTGGGATTATTTTAAGTTAAAGTTGCAGAAGCTGTCAGAAGCCTGTATCCCAAGAAAAGGGAAAAAATTATAGGCAGGTGTGTTAGACCAAGCTGGATGAGCAAGCATCTCAGAGAGGTGATTAAGAAAAAGCAGAAAGCATATAAGGAGTGGAAGACGGGAGGGATCAGTAAAGAAAGCTACCTTATTGAGGTTAGAGCATGTAGGGACAAAGTGAGAGAGGCTAAAAGTCAGGTAGAGTTGGACCTTGCAAAGGGAATTAAAACCAATAGTAAAAGGTTTTATAGCCATATAAATAGGAAAAAAACAAAAAAAGAAGTAGGACCGCTAATTACTAAGGATGGAGTGGAGGTTAAGGATAATCTAGGAATGGCCCAATATCTAAACAAATACTTTGCTTCAGTCTTTAATGAGGCTAATGAAGAGCTTAGGGATAATGGTAACATAACAAATGGGACGAAGGTTATGGAGGTAGATATTACCATATCCGAGGTAAAAGCCAAACTTGAACAGCTTAATGGGAGTAAATCGGGGGGCCCAGATAATCTTCATCCAAGAATATTAAAGGAACTGGCACATGAAATTGCAAGTCCATTAGCAAAATTTTTAATAAATCTCTAAACTCAGGGTTGTACCATTTGACTGGAGAATTGCTAATATAGTTCCTATTTTTAAGAAAGGGAAAAAGCGACCCGGGTAACTACAGGCCTGTTAGTTTGACATCTGTAGTATGCAAGATCTTGGAAAAAATTTTGAAGGAGAAAGTAGTTAGAGACATTGAGGCTAATGGCAATTGGGACAAATTACAACATGGTTTTACAAAGGTAGATCGTGCCAAACCAACCTGATCTCCTTTTTGAGAAAGTAACAGATTTTTAGATAAAGGAAATGCAGTGGATCTAATCTACCTCGACTTTAGTAAGGCATTTGATACAGTACCACATGGGGAATTATTGGTTAAATTGGAAAAAATAGGGATTAATATGAAAGTTGAGAGGTGGATAAGCAACTGGTTAAAGGAGACTACAGCGGGTCATATTGAAAGGTGAACTGTCAGGTTGGAGGAAGGTTACTAGCGGAGTTCCTCAGGGATCAGTTTTGGGGCCAATTTTATTTAATCTTTTATTGCTGACCTTGGCACCAAAAGTGGAAGTGTCCTGATAAAATTTCGGATGACACAAAGTTGGGAGGTATTGCCAATTCAGAAAAGGATCGGGATATCATACAGGAAGATCTGGATGACCTTGTAAATTGGAGTGATAGCAATAGGATGAAATTTAATAGAGAGAAGTGTAAGGTTATGCATTTAGGGATTAATAACAAGAATTTTAGTTATAAGCTGGGGACACATCAGTTGGAAGTAACGGAGGAGGAGAAGGACCTCGAGTCCTGGTTGATTATAGGATGACTATGAGCCGCCATTGTGACATGGCCGTGAAAAGGCTAATACGGTCTTGGGATGTATTAGGCGAGGTATTTCCAGTAGGGATAAGGAGGTGTTAGTGCCATTATACAAGGCATTGGTGAGACCCCATTTGGAATACTGTGTGCAGTTCTGGTCTCCCATGTTTAAGAAGGATGAATTCAAACTAGAACAGGTACAAAGAAGGGCCACTAGGATGATCCGAGGAATGGAAAACCTGTCTTATGAAAGGAGACTCAAGGAGCTTGGCTTGTTTACCTTAACCAAAAGAAGGCTGAGGAGACATGATTGCACTCTTTAAATATATTAGAGGATAAATACTAGGGAGGGAGAGGAATTATTTAAGCTTAATACCAATGTGGACACAAGAACAAATGGATATAAGCTGGCTAGTAGGAAGTTTAGACTTGAGATTAGACGAAGGTTTCTAACCATTAGAGGAGTGAGGTTCTGGAGCGGCCTTCCAAGGGAAGTAGTGGGGGCAAAGATCTATCTGGCTTCAAGATTAAACTAGATGGGTTTATGAAGGGGATGGTTTGATGAGATAACATGATCTTGGTAACTAATTGACCATTCATTATCAGTGGTAAATAGGTCAATGGAGAGGATGATAGGAGTTACTATAGAGAACTTTCTGGGTGTCTGGCTGGTGAGTCTTGCCCACATGCTCAGGGTTTAGCTGATCGCCATATTTGGGGTCGGGAAGGAATTTTCCTCCAGGGTAGATTGGCAGAGGCCCTGGAGGTTTTCGCCTTCCTCTGTAGCATGGGGTACAGATCACAGCTGGAGGATTCTCTGCATCTTGGGGTCTTCGAACTATTTGAAGGCTTCAATATCTGAGATATAGGTGAGAGGATTATTCTAGGAGAGGGTGGGTAAGATTCTGTGGCCTGCATTGTGCAGGGGGTCAGACTAGATGATCATAATGGTCCCTTCTGACCTTAAAGTCTGAGTCTGAGTCTGAGTCTAGTGACAGATGGCAGAACAAGGAGCAATGGTCTCAGGTTGTGGTGGGAGAGGTCCAGGTTGGATATTAGGAAAAACGATTTCACTAGGAGAGTGGTAAAGCACTGGAATGGGTTACCTAGGGAAGTAGTGGAGTCTCCATCCCTAGAATTGTTTAAGTCTCGGCTTGACAAAGCCCTGGCTGGGTTGATTTAGTTGGGATTGGTCCTGCCTAGAGCAGGGGGCTGGACTTGATGACCTTCTGAGGTCTCTTCCAGCTCTATGGTTCTATGATTCTATCTTTATGATCTGGACCCATGGCCAAGAAACACTGGACGTATTCCACAGAGACTTTAACAACCTACACCTCACTGTACGAGTGGGGGCGCCAGCCCTGCCCAGTCAGCCGCGTGCTTAGCTATCCCCACTCGTGTTCCCCCACCTGGGGTAGGTCCTCAGTATCCTTCGTCAGCTCTCCCCTGTCGCCAGGCGTTCGGTTCGCCCATTATTGCCGGGACGTGGGGGTAGGGGGGCCCGGGCCCGCCCTCTCTCACGGGCCTCAGCCCAGGGCCCTAAGGACAGGTTCGCTGGACCCTGTCCAGCCGGTGGGGCTAATGCCCGCAACTCACCGGCTCAAAGCCCCGCCCTGGGCTACTTCCTACCCCACATACTCTAGCTAGTCCTATTGTCGTCCCTGTGGTACCGGCTCTCTGCCCGGGTGCTTCGCCTCCCCGGGCATGCCCCCTCACGGGTTCCTCCTTTCCCCGGGTGTCTCCCTTCCCCGGGCGTCTCCCGCCTCCTGCCTCCTCCTTGGGCGTCCTCCTTCCCCCGTGCGCCTCCCCCTCGCCTTCCCTCCCCGGGTTTAAATAGGCCGTGCCGGCGTACTCCTGGCGTGACGTCAGCTGCCGCGCACATCACGGCCGACGTGCAGCCTGCCCAGCCCCGGCGCGCCGGCTGACGCTCCACTCTGGCCCCTTCCCCACCTCTCAGCTGAGAGGCGGCGGCGGTACAGGGGCCGCACGCCACCCGCGCTTCCCGGGCCGCCCCCAGGAACGCAAGCACGACCGCGGGGTCAGTGCGGGGTGGGTCGGCCTCCGCGGGGTGAAGGCCACCCGTCCCGTCACACCCACCATCAATCTCAGCCTGGAGCATTCAACTCGAGAGATCCATTTCCTGGACACCACAGTACAAATCACTAATGGAAAATTAAATACCACTCTCTACAGAAAACCCACTGACTGCTACACTTACTTACATGCCTCCCCAGCTTCCATCCAGGACACACCATACACTCCATCATCTATAGTCAAGCTTTTAGGTACAACCACATCTGCTCCAATCCCACTGACAGAGGCCAGAAACTTCAAGATCTCTACCAAGCATTTGTAAATCTCAATTACCCACTGGGGGAAATAAAAAAACAAATTGAAAGAGCCAGACGAATGCCCAGAAACCATCTACTTCAAGATAGGCCCAAGAAAACCAACAATAGAACACCACTTGTCATCACCTATAGCCCCCAACTTAAACCCCTCCAACGCATTATCAATAACACTGCTCTACAGCCAAAATGCTTCTGAAATAAATGTAGTCAAACTTTACTAATTCTGGGTCACTGAGAACGAAAATGATGCTTAAAATTGTTGATTGGCTCTAGTTTTCAAGATATGCTATTGGGTCAGTATATACGACCCTTGACTTGGGAATGGCGGAGGATAAGTGAGTTATAAAGGGGAAGGGATCTCAATTTAAACCAGAAATGACTAAAATACATCTTTGACTGGATCTATGAATAAATCTATGACTGGGTTTGGACAGTACTTGCTTTTTAGGCAAAACAATGAATGATGCAATCTGAAGCTGGTATTGCGCCATACATGATGGCTGTGTCTACACTGGCACCCTTTTTGCGGAAAAGGGATGCTAATGAGACACAGCGCAATTGCAAATCCGCGGGGGATTTAAATATCCCCGCGGCATTTATGAACATAACTGCCGCTTTTTTCCGGCTCGGGGTTTTGCGGAGAAAAGCGCCAGTCTGAAACGTGATCTTGCGGAAAATAAACCCTTTTCCGCCAAGATCTCTTATTCAAGAGATCTTGCGGAAAAGGGTTTATTTTCGCAGATCGCGTCTGACTGGCGCTTTCTCGGCAAAACCCGAGCAGCGCTATGTTCATGCAAATGCCGGGGATATTTAAATCCCAGCGATTCTGATGCTGTGTCTCATTAGCATCCTTTTCCAATGCTTGTTATTCCTTGAAGTCATGGATGATGCAATCATAACGCAGCTTACATCACTCTGCTGAACAAATTGCCTATATCAGCTCTAGAAATCATACAGTGTCGTGCTCTCTTATTTGTCAGTGTTTGATTTTGCAAAGGGACACATTTCTGTTTAGCCAAAGTGAGCAGAGATGCCTCGTACTTGTGTGAACAGTGCAGATAACTTCTGCTATGTTTGTGGTGAAGTGACTTTTGCATCACAAAAGCGCAGTATAACCACTATGGTTAAGAAAGCCTATCACCTTTATTTTGGCTGCAAAATTGGAGATCAGGACAAGAGGTGGGCCCACACATATGCTGCAACACTTGTGCAACAAATCTTCACCAGTGGTTGAACAGGAAAAGGAAATCTATGCCTTTTGCAGTGCCAATGATTTGGAGAGAGCCAACAGATCATACCAGCAATTGTTACTTCTGCATGGTGCCTCCAGTTGGGAAAGGTGTGTCAAAGAAGAAAAAGTGGACTGTGCATTATCCAAACATTCCATCAGCTATCGCCCAGTACCCCACGGAGAAGGACTGCGGTTCCTGATGCACCAGAAACATTCTCACTTGAGTCAGACGAGGAAGAGGAAGAGGATGAAACTTCTGGTCCTGAACCATCAATGTCACAGGACCCACATTTTCTCCCATCCTCCTCCTCTGAACCACACCTCATAACACAAGGTGAACTGAATGACTTTGTCAGGGATTTGGAACTACCCAAGAGTAAGGCAGAGCTGTTGGGCTCCAGACTACAGCAGTGGAATCTCCTGGCAGGTGATGTTAGGGTTTCCATGTTCCGTGACCGTCAAAAGGATCTTGTCCCATTCTTCTTCATGGAAGGTGATCTTGTAGCCTGCAACAACATCGATGGTGTGATGGCAGCCCTCAACATCGTTCACGATCCAGATGAGTGGAGACTGTTCATTGATTCATCGAAGACGAGGCTTAAAGCTGTTTTGCTGCATAATGGCAATGTTTTGCCATCAATTCCAGTTGGTCATGCAGTCCATATGAAGGAAACCTATGACACGAAACAACTTTTGAGGTGCATAAACTATGACCAACATCAGTGGCAGCTTTGTGGCGATTTGAAGGTTGTTGCTCTCTTGCTTGGTCTGCAGACTGGATACACAAAGTACTGCTGTTTTCTCTGCGAATGGGATAGTCGTGCAAGAGATTCCCACTACATCAAGATAGATTGGCCACTCCGACAGTCATTGGAGCCTGGGAGGAAAAGTGTTCAGCATCCACCACTTGTTGAATCAAGGAAGATTTTGTTACCACCCTTACACATCAAGCTGGGTCTGATGAAGAACTTTGTCAAGGCCATGGACAAAACACAAGCAGCTTTCAAGTACCTCCGTGGAAAATTTCCAAGGTTAAGTGAAGCTAAGATAAAGGAAGGTGTCTTTGTTGGTCCTCAGATTCGTGAACTTCTTGAGATGATGCATTTGACCATGCACTGCGTGGCAAGGAAAAGACGGCATGGAAAGC
This sequence comes from Rafetus swinhoei, assembly GCA_019425775.1. Classification (NCBI taxonomy): domain Eukaryota; kingdom Metazoa; phylum Chordata; order Testudines; family Trionychidae; genus Rafetus; species Rafetus swinhoei. The sequence continues at coordinate 2,591,017 of JAFJHL010000564.1, read as the reverse complement.
CTTCCAGTTAGTGGCAATAAATTTTCTGGAAACAACAAGGCAGACAACTACAGGTTGTTGGTGGAAAACCTCCTCAAGGCATACAAAAGCCTTGGTTGCAACATGTCACTAAAGATACATTTTTGCACTCTCATCTAGATTTTTTCCACCGAACTGCGGAGCAGTGAGCGATGAACCAGGACATTGCAACAATGGAGAAAGCTATCAGGGCAAATGGAGCCCATCAATGCTTGCAGACTATTGCTGGACAGTGACAGAGATGCTCCATTTAATGAATACAAGAGACAAAAGAAGCGCCGAGTAGACACTGAATAGGACTAAACTATGTACATAATAGTTTTTGCCTTTTGTTTCATAATAAATTTTATTTATATAACCCTTTTGCTGATTTTTAAAGTGTTACATAAACAGGACAGGTGAAATATTATCATGTAAAGCAACCATAAACACATGAAAAGACCTAGGTTTACAATTTATGATTAAAACTCTACTATCTACACAATATACATAGACGTAAAATGTAAAAACTTAAATATCTTGGAAACAGTAGCCAATCAGTTGTTTTAATTGTCATATTTGAATTCAGCACATCAAAATACATAATAAATAGCACATTTTATCTCTGAAGCAGACGACTTCTAAAAAATTGTAGACCAGTGTAACCTACAACCTATACTGGAACAGGATACTACACTCCGAGATGCTCTGGGGGGACAGACCCATAGTCTCCCTAGGGTACGTCTACACTAGCTCGTTAGTTCGAGGTAGGTAGGGTAATGAGGAGTAATGGTAGTTCGTCCACAAGGAGTAACGGTAGTTCGAATTAGGATCTTCCTGAAAAGCTTCTTCTGAAAGAAGCCTGCAGTCTAGACATAGCCAAAGAGAAGACACATACAATTCAGTCAATGTTCAAAGGAACTTCCACTTTAAAAGTTAACAGCTGAATACAGAGTCATGGTCATGTTACCTTTATCCATGCACATTTTTGTGAATCCTCTCTCTCTCTTTTTTTAATCATACATCAAGAATTAGAGGAAGTTGCTTAGTGTGGGAGACAGTCAAGACTGGCATTTCTAATTATCAGGCAGTCAGGGAGAATTCCTCTCTCTCTTCTCCTCCCTCCCAGATCCAGCACTGCTGGCGATTAAATATTACTGTTGAAGCTCAGCTAGAAATGGTGGGTTTAAAAACACAGAATGGCCCTCCTCACACCAGCCAACAAAAAACAACCATTTTGGAGGTGGCCATTTTAAAGAGACAGCATCACAAAGTCCAACTTCTACCCGAAAACCTCTCATCTGCCCGCTTAAATCAGAGGGTGTCTTATATGTCTTATAACATCCTAGGCCCAATCCAGCTCATTCCTCCCCTTGACGTTGCTGGAAACAGGATTGGCCCTCTGTCATGAACAGGAGGAGCACTGACCAGCACCCGGTGACTTAGGGTACGTCTACACTGCAGGGTTTTTCCAGAAAAACATCCGTTTTTCTGGAAAAACTACACTTACGTCCAAACTGCTATTGCATTCTTTCCACAGAAAGTCAAAAGAACGCAGGGGTGTTTCTGACAGTGGTAAACCGCTTTCTACGAGGAAGAAGCCTTTTTCTGAAAGAGCTCTTTCAGAAAAAGGTGTGTGTGTACGCAGAGAAGGCTTTTTTTTTAAAGAAGAGGCCTCCAGGAAATAACACAGGTGCGCTGGTGGCCACGCCGTCCAAAGTAATCAGAACTTTATAGTTCCTGTCTCCTGCCAGCTCTTAAAGCTGCAGGCACCCTGGTCAAGCCTTGTGGCAGGAAGCTGGCCCTGGGAGCAGCACCTGACCGCACGGCTCTCCCTGCCACACGGAATTGGACCCATGGCCCAGCCACAAGCCCCCGGAGACCCCCCTGGCCCTCACAGGGAGCAACACCAGGGCTCCCAGGACCCAGACATGGGCAGCAAACAGTGTGTGCCCTCCTGGTCCGGAGTGGAGATCCTGTCCCTCCTCAAGCTGTGGGGGGAGGAGGAGACCCTGCAGGATCTTCGCTCCCAACGCAGAAACGCTGATATCTATCGCTGGATGGCTGAGGCCCTGGCGGAGAGGCGACACCGTCCACTGGACCTTAGAACAGGTCCAGAGTAAGGTGAAAGAGCTCTGCCAGGGCCAGGGAGTGCAGCTCTCACTCCGGGGCAGGACCCCCACTCTTGCCCCTACTACCAGGAGCTCCACCAGATCCTGGGGATTGGGGAAGCCCTTTCCCCACCTGTGGTGGTGGACTCGGGGCTCAAGACACCCGTGGTCACCCACCCGGAGCTCCCTGGTGAGGAGGAGGAGGAGGACGAGGAACATCAGGTGAAAGAGGAGGAGGACACGGCCAGTACGGTGACCCTCACCCTCGAGCCAGTACCCCAGGTCCTGGACGTGTCACAGGCATCCTCTGATGGTGGGGAGGGATCATCGGGTGAGTGCTCTCAGTTTTACACACACACAGGGCAGAGGAGGGGGGCGCAGAGGGGATGGGGTTTGATCGTTGCTTGGCCTTCTCGGCCTGGACGTCGTGCTGCAGTCGGTGCACGTAGAAGAATGTGCAGCGCCAGTCTGCACCACACAGCCTCAGGAAGCAGCCCCGGAGCACCCCTGGGATCCTGCTCACAGGATCAGGGGAGGCCACACACACGTCTGACCCCTGGGGGGATGCCCTCCCACCACCAGCCACCGCTGGAAGCAGGCTGGGGACAAGGGCACACACATGGCTACACACAGCCTGAGGAGTGCCGCACACAGCAAACGGGCATGCCTGCTCACACAAGGCACCACCCGCTCCCGTGGACAGCGCTGCCAGGAGCAGGTGTGTGTGCGGGCCCCATGGAGGGCCAGGCTGCTCCAGGAGCCTCTACTGCCCATGGGATCCCAGTGTGGGGACACTTCCTTTGCCTGCTTGTCCGTAGGCTGGGGTGGGGAAGCGGGAAGTATGGTCCCCATGGCACCTCGGGGACCCTGTGAGGCAGGGCCCGCTGTGGAGGCCACACATGGCCTTGCTCCCAGGACATCCCTGTCCTCTGGCCCGAGGACTGTTGGTCACTGCTCACAGAGGAGGGCACGGCCTCAGGGACAGCGTGTGCATGGATGACTGACTGCCTCTCCTCTTTGTTCTCCACAGCTGGACCAGCCGTAGCAGAGGCGATCCACGCCAGCCGAGGCAGCTGCCTGATCCCGGGAGCCACAAGCACGAGGGTGCACGAGGATTTCCTGAGGCAGCATGTGGGCATCCTGCGCGACATGCAGCAGACCCTGGCCCAGAAGGTCCGGGAGGATGCTGAGTGGCAGAGCTGCATGTGGGACCAGCTCCGCGACAGGACAACATGTGTGCCATCATGGAAATGATGGCACACCCGGCTGCTGTCGCTTCTCCTGCCTCCCATCCTCCTGCCCCCTGCTATGCCCATTCCCCTCCCCTGCGCCCCAAGCGATGCCTCTGCTGCCTCCCAAGTGATGCCTCTGCCCCTCCCCTGCTATGCCTATGCCCCTCCCCTGCCCCCTGCCATCCCTGACCCCGCCTCCAGCCCCCTTCTGCACACCCCTGTATTCCAGGCCCCACACAACCCCAAGTTCGCTGAGGTCCCTGGACCTGAGGTAGCACTTCCAGCTGCCCCACACGCCACTCCCAGCCCTGAGCCCCCTTCCTCCCTCCCCCATCCAGGTTCTCAGCTCCCTTCCTCCATCCAGATTCTCAGTGCCCCTCCTCCCCAGTTGATTTTATTACAAAAAAAATACAGAGTTTGTTTTGTTGAAATCAAAACAGGTGTGTTTATTGAGAGTTCGGGGAAGGGAGGGGTTGTGGTGGGAAAGGGATAGTGGAGCAAGGCACAGGCCCCTAGTGGGGAGGTCCTGGGGAGAGTTACTGCGATCCTTCATAGAAACTCTCCCTCAGGGCCTCCCGGATGAGCACCCCTGCCTGATGTGCCTGGGGGATGGCAGCTGTGCGCGGCTGATCAAAGGCACTTTCTTCGTGGCCGGCCTGTGCCCTCAACCCCAGTAGGAAGGCCTCCTCCTTCCTCTCCACAATGTTTTGGTGGACACAACACGCCAAGATGACCTCGGGAATGTTGTGCTCCCTCACATCAAGGTGGGTCAGGAGGCACCTGAACCGCTCCTTGAGGCGCCCAAAGGCACACTCGACCTGGATTTGGGCCCAGCTGAGGTGAGCATTGAATTAGTCCCTGCTGGGGTCCAGGTGGCCAGTGTATGGCTTCATAAGCCACGGCATGAGGGGGTAGGCTGCGACCCCCACGATGCACAGTAGCATGTGCACATTGTAGCCTGATCTAAGATTATATTTAAATTCTCATTACCCACTTTTAGGGTTGACAGGTTCTTTGTTCCAGGATCAGGACCAGTATTCAATTATACTGTGATTGGGAACCCTGATGTGCACGGTTGCAACACTCACACTATAGGAACTCTTGGGGTATGTCTACACTAGCTCGTTAGTTCGAGCTAGGTAGGCAAATGAGGGCAACCAGAGTTGCAAATGAAGCCCGGGATTTAAATATAGGATCTCTAATTCGAACTACCTACTCCGTGCCGCGTGTAGCCGCGGGCACGGAGTTCGGACTAAGGGGGATTTAAAAATGGCGGCGCCCGGGAACATGCAAATGAAGTCCAGGATATTTAAATCCCGGGCTTCATTTGCAACTCCGCTTGCCCTCATTACCCTACCTACCTCGAACTAACGAGCTAGTGTAGATGTACCCCTATAGACAACCACCTAACCTCAGGAAGATTCTTACCAACAACCACAGGACATACCGCATTAATACCAACCCTGGAACCTTCCCTTGCAACAAACCCCGTTGCCAACTTTGTCCACATATTTACTCTGATGACACCATCACTGGACCTAACCATGTCAGTTATATGATCAAGGACACATATTCCTGTTCATCCAGAAATATAATTTATGCCATCATGTGCCAACAGTGTCCTTCTGCTGTATATTGGACAGACTTCTCAGACACTTCCAAAGAATTAATGCACACAAATCAGACATCAGACATCTTCACAAGGAAAACACAGTTGGTTTTCATTTCAGCCTACCTGGACATAGTCTTAACGACCTTACTACATGCATCTTACTTCAAAGAGACTTTAACACCAGATTACAGAGGGAAAATTCAGAACTTTCATTCATGCTTAAATTTGACACTTTACAAATGGGCCTTAACAAAGATGCTAATTACCTTACCCATTACAAAGATAGCTTCCCCACTTATCACCCCTGATTAGCCATTCATTGACTCATAAATAGCTAAACCCTCCCTCCCTCCCTCTCCCTCGCCCCACCTTCTGTACTAAATCTCATTTGTCAGTTTAATAATGTGTTCACTTTTTTCATTGTATTCCTTCGGTATATATGGTCATGCCAATTCTCTTCCAGAATATGATCTGAGGAAGTGGGTGTGGCCCACAAAAGCTCATCACCTACTAAAACATGTAGATGGTATCATGAGCTTTCGTGGGCACAGCCCACTTCTTCAGATGACCGGAGTTTTCAGTTTAGGACGTGCAGACCCAAAATAAATAGGGGAGAAGGGAGGGGGGAGGAAAAAAAGGAGGGGGGCGGGAAACAAGGAAAAGAGGGTATGGAAATATCAAAGGGAAAAACAGGAAGGCAGAACTGGGAATCAGTGAGCACCTGAAGATTGGGTAGTTAAAACGAACCAGATAAGAATCAAAGTCAATAGACTGTACCCTTCCTAACACAGGAATCTACACAAAGAGCTGTTTGCACCTTCATTGAATGTTAGGTTGATAGTGTCCCAACCATCCCTCATCATGATTGAGTCCATTAGCATGAGAACTGAATTTGCGGATGAATTGTAATTCCAACGCCTCTCTGTGTATTTGGCTAGTAGAATTGGTTTGTGACAAGACAGCCACTTGAAGATCTTTTAAACAGTGATTAGGAAGATTAAAGTGTTCCCCGACAGGTTTCCGTATGTTCCCTTTACGTATATCTGATTTGTGTCCATTGATTCTTTCCCGTAGGGACTGTCCAGTTTGTCCAATATATATAGCAGTGGGGCATTGCTGACATTTGATGGCATAGATCAAATTACTGGATGTGCAGTCAAATGACCTTTGGATTTGGTAGCTTATGTTGTTGGCTCCAGTGCTGAATTCGCTTGTATAGATATGTGGGCAGAGTTGGCACCGCGTCTGGTTGCGGGGCTGGGTTCCTGGATGCTTATGATGTGGTTGTGTGGCATGGTTACCAGAAATAATTTGTTTCAGGCTGGGGGGTTGTCTGTAAGCGAGAATAGGCTTTTCTCCCAAGGCCTCGGAGAGTGAGGGATCATTTTCCAAGATGGGTTGTAGATTGTGTATAATGCGCTGGAGGGGTCTGAGTTGTGGACTGTAGATACTAACAAGTGGAGTTCTGTTATTTTCTCTTTTGGGTCTGTCTTGAAGTAGTTCATGTCTGGGTACTTTTTTGGCTCTGTCAATTTGTTTTTTCACTTCTCCATGTGGGTATTTCAGTTTTAGGAATGATCTGTAAAGATCCTGTAGGTGTTTGTCTCTGTCTGTGGTATCGGAGCAAATCCAGTTGTATTTTAGGGCTTGGCTGTATACAATAGACCGAGAAATGTGTCTGGGATGGAAGCTGGAGGCATGAAGGTAAGTGTAGCGGTCAGTGGGTTTCTGGTATAGGGTGGTGGAAATTTGTCCATTATTTAACTGTACTATAGTGTTCAGGAAGTGGATTTCTCATGTGGACTGGTCCAGGCTGAGGTTGATGGTGGGTTGGAAGTTGCTGAAATCCTTGTGAAATTCTTCAAGAGTCTCTTTTCCGTGGGTCCATATGATGAAGATGTCCCTGATGTAGTGTAAGTAAAATACGGGTGTTAGGGGGCGAGAGTGAGAGCTGGACACTACAGAGGTTCTTCCTTCCCCCCTCCCCACTGGGGTAGGGTCCCATGTCCCAGGGCTATCTGAGCATGCAGCACGCACCGCGTACCTGGTAAACCACCAGTAGTCTGGCCCCTTCTCTCGGGGCTGGATGGCCTAATCGCCAAAGGCAGTAAAACAGTCAATCAACAGCCCCTTTGCCTTGATGACTCCGGCCACTGGGCCATCCAGCCCTGCCTTAAAGGGTCGGCGATGAAGGCGGGGCTGGATAGCCCAGTGGCCATTGGGCTGTCCAACCCCACCTTAAAGGGGCCGGTGACCAATTTGGACTTTGACTCGGGTTTACTGACTCTGGCCAAAGTCAGTAAACCACAGCCCCACTGACCCTTGAAGGCAGGGCTGGACGGCCCAATGAGCCAAGTCACGGCGGTGGGGGCTGTGCCCTGGTAGGGGGACCCAGGCCCACCCTACTCCACTGGGTCCCGGCCCAGGGCCCTGTGAGTGTCAGAATGGTCCACGACTCCCTCGGTGGGGAATCCAACCGCAACACGCCGAGGATCTCTGGGTGGGAAAGGCCGCTCCCGCACCCTCCCTGGGTCACTTCCTACCTGATCTGATGGACCGACTGCCCCTTGCTGGAATTGTGCCATTTACACCTCTCCCTACAGCTTCCGCGCAACAGTCAGAGAGGAGGGAGAAACCAGGCGGTCGTATCCCACTGGGATAAACATCACATTTCTGGTAAAAAAGAGCGAGCAAACGAGTTCGCACCCGCAGAAGTAACTATCAAACAATGCTTTGAATAGAAGTTAATTTCAATGACAGTCTTAGCAAAGCAGAAGACTTCAAAGTTCCCAGACTTTCCACTAGATTAAAGAACCCTGATAATTTCTCTGCAGAAGAGTCCTAGTTTTGTCTGCATTTTCCTCATTCACACCCCTCTTTCTCACACTTACTTAGTTTTCTCTCTTACCCTCCCCTCCCCAGTCCAGGCGACCTGCCTTCTGAAATGTGCCCAGCAAGTCACCGCAGAGCCCCCATGCCTGGTCTGCCCCTGTTGGAAAAAGCGGAGTTTTCCCTGGAGAATCACCCCACATCTCCATCTTTGGGCGCTTCCGGAGCTGGAGCGGACGGAGAGACCCCACTCCCTGAATTCAGACAGAACGGTCGGTCATTTCGTTAACCAGAGTCGGATCAAAACAAAATACCAGAAGCCCCTTTTTCTATGCATACCAAGCCCCTCCACCCCCGACTTTTCTCTTGGGGGGGGGCACCTGTCCGAGAGCAGATTCCTTTGGTTTGCTGCATGTGCCCCTGCCTCCAGTCAGTGAAGAGCTACAGAGTTCTCTCCCTCGGAGCAGACTTAGCAGACCTGCCCCGCTGGTGCATGCACTTATGCAGGCCTCCACCCTAGAACAATTTTAAAGCCTGCCATTGCATGAAGGGGTCATTTGATGACGGAGCAGAGTTAACTACCCATCCTCCTAGTCTCTCTCTCTCTCTCCTTTGCCATATGTACCTTGCCTTCCTCTTGCCATTTTCATTCCTATGATCACTTCTGCGGTGAACTGCAGGGTAGAAGTCCTCCTTAGAAACATGCAACATTGCCGAAGGTAATCAAATCCAGACATGTAGGGAAACCCCTGCCTCTCTGCTCATAGAATCCAGTCCCTGTGCATCTATATTTAAGGGCAAACCTCTCTAGCTGCTCCTTTTGAGCACTGGAGTGTGGCCCGAACGATTCCTGATGGGCGTTTGTGCTCCTCTAGTGCACTAATTCACCCAGCAGCTGGTGAATAAATGTTTGCTAAGATAGCTTTGCCTTTCCCATTTCCAAGGGAGGTTTTAGCAACATTTGCTCCCTGTTAGAGACTCAAGGCTAAAAACCAAAGGGTAAAATACACTTCCCTGCCTCCAACATGCTCTATGCTCCCTTGCTGTGAGCCTTTTAATCCTGCTCCAACCTCAACTAAGTATTCCCTCTTCCCCCACACCTTCATTGGGGTTCAGAGATGTAGTGGGGTTCTGGGTCCATGAACTATGCTATTTATAAGTCAAGCAAAAGGTAGCATTTCACCAGGTTCTGATCTCAGTTACAGCAATAAAGCTACCAGAGTAAATGATCTCTGCAGAATTTACACAGTTATTTTACTCTGCTGATGGTACAAGAATTTCCATACTTCAGAAGGGAGTGGACTAGATTTGCCCCCGCCACCTTGGGTATACGTGCAGCATCAATAGATTTATAGCTTTCAACACAAATGAACTTATTAAGACCAGATGTGAATTTGGCCCAATTGAAGACACTTATGGCCTTGACCCAAAGCCCATTGAAACCAACAGAAAGACTTGCATTGACTTCAGAGCTTTGGATCCAGCCTTACATGAAGTATAGGCCCAATCCTGCCAACCCATACTTACACAAGTTGTCCTTCCCTGTGCAAGTAGTCCCAATGTGAGTACACCCCCCCCCCCCCTTTACAGGTTGCATGGTCTCCTTCAGTCATGAAATATTATCATGGGCTTGATCCTTCAAACCCATGTTCATATGGATCACTCAGAGTCTCACAATAAAAGAATGCTTTAATGGCAAAACAGTCATCGTCATGCTTTCAATATATACCAGTAGGACAGTATTCAACGGGATGAGCTAAAGGAATAAAAACTATTCAAATGATTAAGGGCTTGTAGACCCAGTTCCTGTGTTATTAGATTACTGTGCTCAGCTTCCTAAAAGGGCTCATGTAAACTTGAGGAGTAGATTTATACAGAAAATCTAAACATGGCCCCTGAACCCACTGGCGTAGCGAGGGGGGGGGCGGGAGGGAAGTTGCCGCTCCCGCACCCTCCCTGGGTCACTTCCTACCTGATCTGATGGACCAACTTCCCACGTGGTAGCTGGGTCTTCTGACACCTCAGGGGCCACACTTCCCTGGGAGTCTGCGGTGGTTACGTCCCAACCGGCATTGGAGCCTCCGCTGTTCTCCCCTCGGGTGGCTGGCTGCTGCTGATCAGGAGCTCTAGCCTGAGGTCTTTCTCCTTCGGCAGCCAGCCCAGACTGAGCATCTCCCCAGGCTTTTATACCTGGGCTGCAGTCTGAGCATGCCCAGCAGGGCTGCAGGGGGCAGGGCTCCTTCAGCCAGGGTAACCTAGCTAAACCCTGTGGCTATGTCTACACTACATGCTTCTTGCGCAAGAAGCCTTTTGTGCAAGAGTTTTTGCGCAAAAACTTCTTGCGCAAGAGCATGTCCACACCTCAAAGCACATGGCAAGAGCGATGTGCTTTTGCGCAAGAGAGCGTCCACACTGCATGGACGCTCTTGCGCAAGAAAGCTCTGATTGCCATTCACAGAATGGCCATGAGAGCACCTGTGCTTTTTCCCATAGGGAGCATCCACACTTGCCTTCTTGCGCAATAGCTGTAAGGCTAAAAGGAGTTATGCCTTGTTAAAGGAGGTTTACCTAAGCTGGAAAAAGCCCTCTGTTCTGCTGTTTTACTCTTGATTTACTTGCGCAAAAGCGCATTTGAGGTGTGGACGCTCCACGGGTTTTTGAGCAAAAAACTTGCAGTGTAGATGTAGCCTGTTAGTTCAGTGTGGGGCTGGTACACCCCGTCACAGGCACCATTTGCAGGGCATACCTGCAACTTTATACTAACTTATAGCCAATGCCATAGGAGAGGTCGCACACTCTCTTAATTAAGGGACAGAGCCTCAAAGATGTTTAGATGACAAACCACCAGTAACTTCAATGGGCACTAGATGCCAAAGTACCTTGGAGGCTCTGGGCATAGTGTTCCATGTAGCTAGAGATATGGTGACATGCTGCATCTAGAGCAGGGGGGGCCAAGTGCATTTGGTAGAGAGGGAGGGATTCCAAGGGTACTTATGGTGCATGGGCCAGAATACACAGTCAGGATCCCCCCTGCCCCCAGGCGCACAGTGGGCCTGCCACTGAGGTCAGTAGGAGGCTTGCCCAGACTGAAGGAGCATGTTTGCAGTAGCTATAGTCGAATGTATTCCCTCCCAAGGTGAGCGTCCACACCGCAAGCCCATTATTTCAAAATTATTTCAAAATAACAGGCTTCTTATTCTGGAATAATGAACCATCATTCATGAGGAATAACGCCTATTTTGAAATAAATAGGGTGTTTGTGGATGGCGCAGCTGTTGTTATTTCAAAATAATTGGCTGCCAGGGCTTATCACAGCTGCCCTGGTGGCCACTGGCCACACCCTCAGACCTCTATAATTTCCCTTCCCCAGCAGGCTTTAAAGGTGTAGCCACAGGGGAAACAGTTTGTGGCGCAAGGAAAGCCCTGGGAGCCCTGTGCCACACTGCAGGACCCATTTCTGCATTCTGCAGGAATGGCTGACCTCATGTTCCCACTGAACCCCCAGGGCTGCTAGTGAGCCACCAGTCAGCTCCCAAGGCCCTGCTCAGGGGCAGAAGAGGTTCCTTCCTGGTCTGGTGTGAAGATCCTGGATCTCATTGAGGTCTGGGAGTGGAGGCAAACCTCCAGGATCTCCGCACCAGATGCAAGAATGCTGAGATCTATGGCTGGATGACTGCAAGCCTGGGCTAGAAGGGCCACATGTGCACCCAGGAGCAGATGCACATGAAAATAAAAGAGCTCAGGCAGGCCTACACTAAGGCCAGGGAGTAGAGTTCCCGCTCAGGGGCGGCACCCCAGCATTTATGAGCACCTGAACCGCATCCTGCACTGCCCATTGTCAGACTCCCAGAGGGTGGGGCTGTACACCAGGAGGACGAGGAGGAGGTGGAGGAGGAAGATGAGGCCAGCCAAGACATGATGCCTGACAGCAAGGAGGTCATCCTGTCCCTGGAGCCGGTGCCCCCCTCCCAGGATGTCTCCCAGGGTTTGGATGAAGCCAGGGAAGGCCCATCAGGTGAGTTCCTTTGCTTTCCCTAGAAACAGACAGGGGGAGGTGGCAGGCAGCAAGGGGCTGTGTGCTCTTCACTCGGCCTTCTTCGCCTGGGGCTCGCACAGGAGCTCGTGAACATGGAGTGACAGCCCAGAGCAGGCAGCTGTATGAGGCTGCCACAAAGGATCCTTTCACTCCTGCTCACAGGGTTTCTGGAGAGGCCTGCCTTACTCCCGACTCTAGTGGTGGCTTGTGGTGGGAAGGTGTCCCACCATGAAGAGGCTGGGGTCATGGACACACACAGCAGTGCTGCACATGGCACACACTTATGCCTGCACTCGGTCAGCATCCACTCCCGGTCAAGCACGGTGAGGTGGAGGAGACTGAGCCCTGCATGAGAACCTGCCGGGGAGGAAGAGGAAGGGACCCCAGTAGCACCCTCTCCTGGTAAGCAGCATCTGGCGATCGGGCTTTCTTGCAAAATCATGTCTAGACTGGCCACGGATGCTTTGCAAAAAAGCACTTTGCGCAAAGGCACCCGTGCCAATCTAGACGCTCTTGTGGAAATGCTTTTAACGGAAAAACTTTTCCGTTAAAAGCATTTCCGCAAAATCGTGCCAGTCTAGACGTAGCCAGGAGAATGGCGTGGGTGGGTCTGACGTGGCTGCTGTGGTGGGGCCGGGTGGTCCCAGACCTGCTCGCGCCGTTCTCCCTGCGCTCACCCTAGTGTGGTGCCCGGGGCAACTGCCCTCCCTTGCTACGCCACTGCCTGAACCCTCTCTTAGTATTAAAGACTACAGATGCACAGGAGTCTCAATCCAAAAACAGAATGTGAGACAAACTTTTGCACAAGTAAACTGACATGAGAAACAAAAAAAGAGCCATTAGTATCCTAGGTCTAAACTTGCCTTTATAGTCAATCAGATCTTTGCCATTACATTTTATGGGAGCAAAATCAAGCCCTTTGTTGGCATGCTACTTCTGTCGACTTAAACAGAGGCTGCTGGGGCGTAGCTGAGAGCAGACATTGCTGTCAGTTTCTCTGTAACATTGAATAATAGCATGTTAAATAATTAACATTGGAAGTGAGACTCTGCAGTCCAAATCTTTTCAATCTCTCTCATTGTGGAGTTTTTCCATGCCTTTAATTATTCTGGTTGACTATCTCAGAACCCAGGATCTGTGTAATTGTTTCTATCTGTCTGCAGACTCAGGAAAACAACACCTTATTTGGTTTTATTTAGAATTTATTTTTTCAGAGCCATATGGGATAAAAAGCAATTGTCTTAGGGAAATGAAAGCTCAGCTGCTGCAGAAACCAATGGGGCAGTGGAGACATCCTGGTATGGTGTGTGGGATAGGTGTACCATTGGGTCTGATTCAATCTGACACCTGGCTTTCCCCAAATAATTTCTCTGTGTGCTGCAAATGTGTATGAACATTAGTATGCATTAGCACAATATGGATCTAGTTTACAAAATGCTTATGAGAACTAGGTCCTGCACAGGATCAGCTGCTGCTTTTTAAACCCCAGAATGTCAATAGATTAATAGATTCCACAGCCAGAAGGGACTGTTATGATCATCTAGTTCGATGCCCTGCATAATAATAACATGCACAAAGCCTCACCCAACAATTTCTGCATCAAGCCCAACATCTATGTGAGCCATAGTTATCTTTCAGAAAGATATCCAGTGTTGATTTAAAGATTGTGAGTGATGGAGAATCCACAATCCCTAGGTAAATTGTTCCAGTGGTTACACTCACTGTTTTAAAAACATTGTACCTTATTTCTAGCTTACATTTGGCTAGCTTTTACTTTCAACCATTTGGGGTTTTTTTCCCTGCTGGATTAAAGAATTGTCTACTCCCAGACAAATGTTTAAACCATCCTCTTAGATAAGAGATTATGAAAAAGGAAGGAATCATGAGTCCAAATGTTATTGTATTAAAAAGTTAGATTAAAAAACCTATTTGTAAATTACAGTGATGGGCACAAATATATAGAACTCAAATGTTTTGAGCATCATTGACAATAGCTTTACAGTATAACTAAGGTATTTGTTTCAGAAAATGTGTAACTTCTTGTAGCAATGGCTGAATATTCACAAAGAACTTTCTTTCTTTCTTTCTTTCTTAACATTGGCCATTTGTTAAAACACAAACTAAGATAAAAATCAAATATATTTCATAAAGGTTCCTAAGAGTAACCAAATAAACATGTTCAACAGATAAACATAAAACATGACCACTGTTGTGTCTAATGATGTAACTTACAGAAGTCCTGCTGACTGATTGTCTGGGATCAGGCCCAGAATTTCCCCAGATGAAGTTTTTTTAATTACAATCCACAAGTGAAAATAAAGTTTCTCTCTTATTTCCTTCCAGTACTAGAAAATACAAAAACCCAGAATATCCCTCACCTCACTGCATTCTTTTAGCAAGGAGAAGTATGGAGAAGTTGCCTTAGTTAGAAAGATTATACATAATTCATGGTGAAATCAATGGGGCTGTTCAGTGTGGATTTATTACAGGATTAAGCGCTAGGTAAAAAAACTGCACCTACTTACTCAACATATCTGCTCCCTGTGTATCTTTAAGCCTATTCAGACATGGCTTCCATCAGCATAATATGTGACACCATCACAATATTCCCATAAGGCAGAGTAGCTTGATCCTCATCACATAGGGACTAGAGGGAGGAAGAGATCAAGTGATTAGCAGGAGTGGCATGTACGTAGCCTGTTGCAGAGAGGAACTGAACTGCACTCTGAGAGTCCCCAAAACCAGAACTCCACAAACTCTTTCCTTAGCTGACATTGCTGGTAAAAACAAACATTTACTTGATCTTGTTGAGTAATACAGCTAGGCTGTGTCTACATTGGTGCGATCTTGCGCCAAAGCGGCCGCTTTTGTGCAAAAACATACTACCTGTCTACACTGGCGGGGAGTTCTTGCGCAAGTACACTGACGTTCTAATGTGTGAAATCAGTGCTTCTTGCGCAAGAACTATGATGCTCCCGCTCAGGAATAAGCCCTCTTGCGCAACTGTTCTTGCGCAAGAGGCCAGTATAGACAGGCAACATGAATTTCTTGCGCAAGAAAGCCCGATGGTTAAAATGGCCATCAGAGCTTTCTTGCGCAAGAGAGCGTCTACACTGGCACGGATGCTCTTGCGCAAAAGCACATCTCTTACACAAAGGCACATGCCAGTGTAGACGCTCTCTTGTGCAAATACTTTAACGCAAGATCATGGATCCCCAAATTTTTAGCACAAATACTCAGAATATTCCTCTGAACATCCCTCCCACAAAGTGTGGTATTTGTCATTTGCCACTTGTTATTCATTAGTCCCTTGCTTATAAAGTTTCAGTTATCCATCAATGAAACAGTATCATGTGACTTATGTGATCTCTTATACAACACAAACAGTGAACAGAGAATGGTGCAAGTGAACAATATGCAAACAATCTATACACTGACATTTGTCTGCATGAAGAGCACTTATGAAAAATAAATTATTAGCCAAATATTTTAGGAGTTTAGGAAAATGAGCACAGAGAGAGATAGGCAGGTTGGGTTTACTAATGAATGAGCAACATGCATTGGTAAATGTGTCACCACACAACTGCTTGGGGACTTGGTATTCTGCAGGCCCACCAATGAAAGGAGGCCAGAACTTCAGAAAAGTGATCTCTGGAGCTGGAAGAGTTGCTCCAAAAACCATGCCTCCAGCATACAAACAGTGGTTGGCTTGAAGTTGAAGCTCAGAGAGTATTGTTTATAGTGATTTAAAACCAAAACTTAAAAAAAGAAAACTGGCTCTTCCCTCCCACTCAGACCATCACAGCCTGTTTATTCTCCTGTTGTATTATACAAGTTAGGTCAGGTAAATTTCATTAGCTATAAACTCTAATTACAGTAGTACCTAGGAGCTCCAGCCAAGATGAGGGCTCCATTGCACTTTTGGTGCTGAACACACTCATGTTAAGATAACCCCTGTGCTGATGAGCTATGATCTATACAGACAGGAAAAGTATTACTGTCCCCATTTTACAAATGGGAACTGAGGTCTAGGGAGGTGGAGCAATGTGCATGAGGTTACACAGGACTGCGGTGGAGCTGGGTACTAAATCTAGCTTTCTAGATCACTCAGCTAGTGTTCCAGTCACGAGCCCATCCTTCCTCCCTTCAGGAGTGGAGCAGCATAGAATGAGTAATAGCCCCACAACTGCCTGCTGCTGGTGAACCTCAGCCATGACCAGCCATGGCTATGTACTTGTGTCTCTCCATACCTGGTCTATCCCCTTGGTATCTAAGTACCTTCTCCTGGGCTGAGATGAGACTGTAATAGTGGGCTCTCTGGGCGTATGTGTACACAGCAATGTTATTTTGGAATAACATCCATTCTTCTGAAATAACAATGCGAGCCGACACAGCAATAGTGTTATTTCGAAATAATATCGAAATAACGGGCAGAGTATTCCGAAATCTGTAAACCTCATTCTACGAGGAATAACGCGTCTTCCAAAATAGTTATTTCAGAACAGTGCCTGTGTAGACAGGGCAGCTGCAGTTATTTCGAAATAAGGGGCCTCCAGCCCTTCCCAAGGTGCCCTGCTGGCCGCTCTGTCCACACTCAGCCAAACTCTATTTCCCCCTGCTTCCCCTGGAGCCCTTAAGCTGCAGCCTCTGGGGATAGGACTTGTGGCAGGCGGGAGGCCCTGACAGCCCTGAGCCACACAGCAGCTGCCAATTCCGCGAATTTAAGCAAAATGAGCCAGTCTGCTGCTCCCAGCCAGCCCTCCACTGCTCCCAGGGAGCAGTCAGATGGCTTCCAGGAACCTGGCCGGGCCCGAAAGAGGCGTGCACCTCCCTGGTCTGGTGCAGAGATCCTGGACCTCATTGAGGTCTGGGGTGAGGAGGCAAACCTCCAGGATCACCACACCAGACGCAGGAATGCAAATGTCTATGGCCAGATGGCCAAGAGCCGGGTCAACAAAAGACATATCCGCACACAGGAGCAGGCGCAGATGAGGGTGAAAGAGCTCCACCAGGCATATGCCAAGGCCAGGGAGGGCAGCTCCCGCTCCAGAGCAGAACCCCACACCTGACCCTGCTTTGAGGACATGAACCATATCCTGGGGGGTGGGGCACTCCTTTCACCCCCCCACCCTGATAGTGGACTCGAGGTTCAAGCAGCCCGGAGCAGGCAGCTGTATGAGGCTGCCACAAAGGATCCTTTCATTCCTGCTCACAGGGTTTCTGGAGAGGCCTGCCTTACTCCCGACTCTAGTGGTGGCTTGTGGTGGGAAGGTGTCCCACCATGAAGAGGCTGGGGTCATGGACACACACAGCAGTGCTGCACATGGCACACACTTATGCCTGCACTCTCGGGTCAGCATCCACTCCCGGTCAAGCACGGTGAGGTGGAGGAGACTGAGCCCCTGCATGAGAACCTGCCGGGGGGAGGAAGAGGAAGGGACCCCAGTAGCACCCTCCCTGGTAAGCAGCATCTGCCACTCACACACAACTCCCCCAACACCCTATCCCTGCCCACTGTAGGTGGGGCCGGGGGGGACGGGGACGGGGACGAAGTCGTCTCCCTGTGGGACGCTGCCCCTGCCAGACCTGGCGTGTGCATGGCACGGAGGGAAGGCGAACATCACTGTCACCTCCCGCCCGCAGACTCCTGGCCTGGCTGGCACCTTCCCATGCCTCCTTGTCCCGGGACGTGGGGTAGCGAGGCTCGTCTGGGATGTCTGTGCCGCTGCAGGACAGCGCCCGCTATCCAGGCCACAGATAGTTCAGACAAAGGCAAAGTGCTTCGAGCAAGGCTGAGAGCTTTCCGTGCTGGCTCAGAGGTTAGGGCTAGGCTTCATACACAATGTCTCCTGGGATGACTGCCCTTGTAACTTTTCTTCACAGCTGGACCAGCTGCAAATGAGGTGCATCCACCACTTCCCGCGCCATACTCCCAACCCCGCAAGAGCCACCGCTGCAGAAAACCCCATGAGGACCTGGAGCGGTGTCAAGGGGTGACCTACTCTGGGAGGCCCCTCGAGCTTAGTCCCCTTTGTGGCCTACCTGCATGTGTCCCTCCCTGAGAGACGTAATACAGCCCCATGCCCAAAGTCTGTACGATCACCCTCCTGACCCTGAAGCCGGTACCCCTCCCTGTGGACGTGTCCCAGGTGTCGTCCGAGGCCAGGGAAGGCACAGCATGTGAGTGCCATCACATTCCCTTCACACAGGGGGTGGAGGGGGTGGGTGGCGAGGGGTAGCTGTGCGCTCCTTGCTTGACCCTCACAGCCTGGGGATCACGCAGCAGCCTCTGCACGTGGGAGCATGTGCCGCACCGCTCCTGGCCACACAGCCCCAGGAGGCTGACACAGGACCCTTGTGCTATTGGCCACAGGGTGTCTGGAGAGGCCTGCCATGCTCGTGACCCTGGGGTGGGACACCCTCCCTCCACAAGTCACCTCCAGAAGGAGGCTGGGGACATCGACACACTCAGCAGTCCCACACACGGCACACGGGCATGCCCACACTCTCGGGGCAGCACCCATTCCCGGGGACATCTGGGCTCCTGTAGGAATGGGCCCACTGTCCAGAGCGCACGTGGCCTTGCTCCAAGCACGTCACCTTTGACTGAGCCGAGAACTGTCGCTCTTGGCTCACAGATGAGGGCAAGGCTTCAAGCACAGTGTCCCCTGGGATGTCTGACCATCTCTCTTTATTCTCCACAGCCGGACCAGCTGTGAGAGGGGAGCAGGTGACACCACCCGGGGCAGCCTCCCAGACCCGAGGGACCCGCAGGCGCAGGAGACCCATGGACGAGTTCCAGAGGGAGCCCCTCGCAGCTCTCCGATCCCTGGAGCAGACCATCGACTGCAGACTCCAGGAAGACATCCAGCTGTGGCGAGACACCTGGCGGGAGCTGCTGGAGCAGGGCTGCTCCAAGTGCACAGATGTGCACTCCTGGTGCCAGCATGATGCCTGCTCCTGCCCCTGCGATTGCTCCTGCTCCCGCTTCCATTCCCACTCCTCCTGCTTCTCCCCCAATCCCCCCTCCCCGTGGCCACCAAGGCCCCGCATCCGTGGTGGTGGGATCACCAGAACCAGGCACCACTCCCAGCCCCAGCCCTGAGCCTCTCCTCACCCTCCTCCCCCTTCCAACTCCCTCCTCCCACCTCCAAGGTTCTCAGCCCCCTCCTCCCCCTTCCCCCTCTCCTCTGCTCTCTCAGGTTCTTTCCCCAGTCCCTCCCCAGTTACTTTGTTTTGGAAAACATAAACTCTGTGTTTGATTCCAAATAAAAAAAACCTATCTTTTTTATTGTCTCTGCAGGGGAAGGGGAGGGGGAGGGGGGAAGGAGGGGTGTTGGAGGAAAGGCAGAGAGAGGCGATGCACAAGCCCCTAGTGGGGAGTCCCAGGGGAGCGTGTCACTGGGATCCTGGTGAGAAACTCTCCCTCAGGCCTGCTGGATGCGCACGGCCCCCTGATGGGCCTGCCGGATGGCAGATGTGCGTGGCTGCTTGAAGGCCCTGCCAATGCAGTCAGCCTCTGCCCCCCACCCTTGCAGGAACGTCTCCCCCTTCTGCTCACAAATATTGTGGCGCACACGACACGCAGCCACCATGTGTGGGATGTTCCACTCCTGACGTCCAGCCGGGTGAAGAGGCATCTGAACCGCCTTCAGACACCCTCAATGACCATGCGGGTCCTGCTGAGCCTGGCGTTGAACCGTTCCCTGGAGTGGTCAAGGTGGCTGGTGTAGAGCTTCATGAACCAGGGCAAGAGAGGGTAGGCTGCGTCCCCACCATGCACATGGGCATGTCCATGTCCCAGACCCTGCTGGTGTGGTTGGGGAAAAAAGTTCTGGCGTGCAGCTTCTGGAACACACTTGAGTTGCAGAAGGTGCGGGCGTCGTGCGCCTTCCCTGACCACCCGACGTAGATGTCCGTAAACTGGCCACGGTGGTTTGTGACGACCATCGAGAAATACCCCTTCTGGTTGATGTACACAGATGCTAGGTGGTCGGGGGCCCAGATGGGGATGTGGGTGCCATCAATAGCCCCACAGTTGGGGAAGCCCATGTCAGAAAAACCGGTGATGATAGCGTCCGCGTCGCCAAGGTTGATGACCCTGTGCAGCAGGGCGGTGTTGATGGCCCTGACCACCTGCAGAAGGAGACAAACAAACAAACAGAGAATCACAGGGGTGCCAGGGCCCTTGGGAGGTCCCTGAGCCTAACCCCCCACCACCACAGCAGGCGCAACCCCCCCACTTACCCCATCCCCCGGCAGGGCTTTGTGAGGGTGGGACTGAAAAAACCTCCCATGGAGGGGGCTTCCACCTCCAACAGCAACAACACCCCCTTTCCCTAGGGAACCCCATTCCAGCAGTCCACCCCTCTCCTGGGACAATAGCCCGAGAGTACCATACCTGCATGACCAGGGCCCCAACAGTTGATCTCCCCACACTGAACTGGTTCCCGCCGCAGCGGTAGCTGTCCGGCATGGCGAGCTTCCAGAGGCCGATGGCGACCCGCTTCTGGAGGGGGATGGCAGGTCTCATATGAGTGTCCCATCACCTGAGGGCAGGGGCGAGCCACTCACACAGCTCCAGGAAGGTGTCTTTCCTCATCTGAAAATTCTGGAGCCACTGCTGGTCGCCCCACCGCTCCATGACAATCCGGTCCCACCAGTCGGCACTGGTGTCCGGACGCCAGAAGCGGGGGTGCACGGTGTGCAGGGGAGGGCGGGCGGGATCCAGCTGCATGAGCCGCACCTGCAGAGATCCAAGGAGGGTCTCCCAGAGGAGCTGGGGGTTGGGTCCCTGCAGGGCCTGGGAGGCAGCCTGCAGAAACTGCTGCATGAGGTGCAGCACAAACTGCAATAGCTGTCGACTGCCCAGAGGCAGCTCCGGCTCCATGGCTGTCAAGCTGAGGTGTCCACAAGGGCAACCGCAGCAGGCAGAGAAAAGGGTTTGCTGTCCCTTGAGGAGGTAGGCAAAGGAAAAAAGCCGGAGACACCACTGTACGGGGGCATCCTTTAAGCAAGAGCCCCAGAGCGCTCAGGCAGCAGCCACGGGAAGTAACTGCTGACCTGATGCCCTGCCGAAGTGCTTCAGTGGCCTTAAATGTGAGTTAGCGTCCAGTCAGTGTGGGCGCTCTATTTCGACATAGCTCAGCAGTATTTTGATGAGATTTTGGTGTGTAGATGCGCTATTTGAAATAAGCTATTTTGGAAGATATCTTCCAAAACTGCTTGTTCTGAAATAAATGTGCAGTGTAGAAGTAGCCTGAGAGTGCATCACTAGTGTGAATAGCCTCTTCTTTTCTTATGTTCCACTGGATCCCTGCCTCCTATTCAATTATTCTGTCCTTGCGGACATACCCTCACCTCTCATCATCTCTGACAATGAAGAGAGGAAATGAAAAAACGATTTTTTAGCATCATTCCTTGCCTGTGCTAGACATGGCATGTATGAAATGCTTTCAAATAAAGGCAATGAATCACAGAACCACAGAAATTAGAGATGGAAACCACCTATGAGGTCAGCGAGTCCATTTCTCTGCCAACGCAGGATACCTTCCAACTACAGTATTTTCTCTACGTCTCTGTCCAGTCAAACAGCGTTAGCAAAGGGCTTCAACTAAGTCCTTTGTGGGACAATTATATTCTGCAAGGGCAGATTATGTCAATATTATTCACCATGTGAGGAGTTACTTATTGCAGTAGTCCTTCTGTCTTCATGCCCATGATGTCAGTTGACAGAAGCCAGCGGAGTTGCTGTTTGCTTGCACTGGAACCATTGTGCTTAATTTCATATAATTCGCTTTAGTTACAAACACGCCCCCCCCGACCACTTTAAACAGTTTCTCTCTTACTGTTGTGTTCATGAGCCTGATCCAAAGTCCATGGAAGACAATAGCACCCATGATTTGACTCAGGCCCTATATCCTTTGGAACATGGGTTCTTCCACTATATAAAGACCATCCCCCACTACCTTTTAAAACACATCTGGCTGTGGAGGGGGATAAGAAGAGACAGAACAAAAACACATTTCCAAGCTTAGTTCCTAAAAGGTTAAAGATCTCACGAGAGACTTAGTCACTTTAACAATCAGCCTGTTTTTCAGAGGAGTGGAGCAATTGCAGTGCCTGTTGAAAGCCAGGTGTGACAGAATATACCTCTGTGTTCACTATTGTAGTAATGTTTGTACAACATATGCCTTGTGAGGTATCATTTAATACTCATGATTTGCTGATCAGTAACATCATGGTACGATGCACGTAGCAGCACTATCCATGAGGTTATAAACAAGCTGAAATCATGAGGTGCCAAATTAGTTTCTTAGAGACAAAGGGCAAGCTGACACTTCAGCCAGGTGTAAATAAGGCTGAGAGACCCTCACCTGCTAAGTGAACATTCTTTGGCAGATAAGGAGGCAGGGGGAGTGTTCCCTGTAAGTGGTGTCACCCAGTTGATTAGCAGAGAACCCACAGCTAGATTTTTGTTTCTACGGGTGTTGCACATTCATACATACTTGATGCACATAAAAATTATTCCACCCATAGATGAAAAAATCCACCCATGGATGAAAAGATTAGAGGACATTGGGCAGGGCAAAAAATTGACATTTTAGCAAAGATACAGCATGGAGTTTCCTTCCACAAAGACTGCCTGTTGCTGTGTTCCCAGTTGGAAATGCTTTTCAAAGGGAAGGGGGGCAGGACTTAAAAAAAGTTGAGACACCCAAAATACTACATTGCATTCACTGCACCCAAAGAGACAAAGAAAGCAGCCATTGGACTCTGGGGAGAGGGTCCTGACCAAAAGAGAGTGGTCAGTAAGACTGCTGAAAGCATGTGGTGAGAAAATGTTGCCTTGACTCTAATGGAGTTTGGTAAGTTGCGCACCAGTTACATTTTATCTTTATTTTTCTTGTACCCATTTCTGACTTTTCTGCCTTGTTTCTTGTACTCACTTGAAATGTCTTTGTAGTTAATAAACTTGTTTTATTGTTTTATCTAATCCAGTGTGTTCAATTGAAATGCCTGGGTCACTCCATTTGGGGTAATAAGGAATAACAGACTCAGTGTATTTGTACTATCCAGCCCCATGTGATTGCTCCAAGCACCCTGAAGGGCTGGCAGGGGAGGCAGGCCCCAAGCTCTGCCCTTCTGACAGATGCCTCTCCCTTTCTGGGGGAATGGAGCTGGACCTCCCTCCCACCTTGCCCAGGAGCCCAGCAAGTCTCTCTGAAGCCCTGTCTGGGGGTGACGTGAATGCTGGAGGCTGTTTGTCAGCAGTCTAGGCTGGAGGCTAATGCAGAAAGGCATTGTACAGGGCAGAGTTGACACAGTTACTCAGTGGTCTGGACTGTACCCTGGTATGTCACACCAGAACATGGGTTTAGGTGTTGAGTACTTGGATCCCAATGCAGCAAAGCATGTGCTTCAGGCACATGACTAATCCCATTAAATTTACTTACCTGCTTAAAGGAAAGTGCTTAGCTGGCTTACAGCTAGAAAGCTCAGCACCTGGGAGGATTGAGATCTTCATAGAAAAAAAAGCAACTTTGAAAATGTTCGTTTCAGTGTGTTAATGTTCTATGGTCTGCCAGTGGGTCAGGCACTGAAAGGGAACCCAGGAGCCTGGATTCTGTCCTCTGCTTGGCTGCCAACTCCTTGGGTGACCTTCATAGAATCATAGAATCATAGAGCTGGAAGAGACCTCAGAAAGTCATCAAGTCCAGCCCCCTGCCCAAAGCAGGACCAATCCCAACTAAAACAACCCAGCCAGGGCTTTGTCAAGCCGAGTTAAACACCTCTAGGGATGGAGATTCCACCCCCTCCCCAGGTAACCCATTCCAGTGCTTCACCACCCTCCTAGGGAAATAGTTCTTCCTAATATCCAACCTAGACCTCTCCCACTGTAACTTGAGACCATTGCTCCCTGTTCTGCCATCCATCACTACTGTGAACAGCCTCTCTCCATCCTCTGTGGAACCTCCCTTCAGGAAGTTAAAGGCTGCTATCAAATCCTCCCTCACTCTTCTCTTCTGCAGACTAAACAAACCCAAATCCCTCAGTCTCTCCTTATAGGTCATGTGCTCCAGCCCCCTAATCACTTTGGTCGCCCTCCGCTGGACCCTCTCCAATGCATCCACATCCTTTCTATAGTGGGGGGCCCAGAACTGGACGCAATACTCCAGATGTGGCCTCACCAGAGCCGAATAAAGGGGAATAATCCCTTCTCTGGATCTGCTGGCAATGCTCCGCCTAATGCACCCTAATATGCCATTAGACCTCTTGGCTACAAGGGCACACTGTTGACTCATATCCAGCTTCTCATCCACTGTAACCCCCAGGTCCTTTTCTGCAGAACTGCTACTTAGCCAGTCGGTTCCCAGCCTGTAACAATGCTTGGGATTCTTCCGTCCCAAGTGCAGGACGCTGCACTTGTCCTTGTTGAACCGCATCAGATTTCTTTTGCCCCAATCCTCTAATCTGTCTAGGTCACTCTGGACCCTATTCCTGCCCTCCAGCGTATCTACCTCTCCCCCTAGCTTAGTGTCATCTGCAAACTTGCTGAGGGTGCAATCCATCCCCTCATCCAGGTCATTAATAAAGATGTTGAACAAAACCGGTCCTAGAACAGATCCTGGGGTACTCCGCTAGAAACCGACCGCCAACCTGACATCGAGCCGTTGATCACTACCCGTTGGGCCCGACAGTCTAGCCAGCTTTCTATTCGTCTTACAGTCCATTTATCCAATCCATACTCCCTTAACTTGCTGGCAAGAATATTGTGGGAGACCGTATCAAAAGCCTTGCTAAAGTCAAGGTATATCACATCCACCGACTTTCCCATATGCACAGAGCCAGTTACCTCCTCATAGACGCTAGTCAGATTGGTGAGGCACGACTTGCCCTTTCTGAATCCATGTTGACTATTCCTAATCACTTTCCCCTCTTCCAAGTGCTTCAAAATGGATACCTTGAGGATCCCCTCCATGATTTTTCCGGGGACTGAGGTGAGGCTGACTGGTCTGTAGTTCCCTGGATCGTCCTTCTTCCCTTTTTTAAAGATGGGCAGTACATTTGCCTTTTTCCAATCATTCGGGATCTCTCCCGATCTCCACAAGTTTTCAAAGAAAATGGCTAAAGGCTCTGCAATGACATTTGCCAACTCCCTCAGTACCCTCGGATGCATTAAATCCGGGCCCATGGATTTGTGTATGTTTAGCTTTTCTAAGTAGTTCCTAACCTGTTCTTTCCCCACCAAGGGCTGTCCACCTCCTTCCCATACTGCGTTGCTTAGTGCATTAGTCTGGGAGCTGACCTTGTCCGTGAAGACAGAGGCAAAGAAAGCATTGAGTACTTCAGCTTTTCCCACATCATCTGTCACTAGGTTACCTCCCCCACCCAGTAGGGGCCCCACACCCTCTCTGATCACCCTCTTATTGCTAACATGCCTGTAGAAGCCTTTCTTGTTGGCCTTTACATCCCTTGCTAGCTGCAATTCCGATTGTGCTTTCGCCTTCCTGATAAGTCGGATACGGGGAAGAAACACAAGGAGGAACGAGCAACAAAGGAGGACCCCTGATTTGAATGGAGACGGTAGGGCAATCGACTGGTTATCTAAGGTGTTTGTTTCCCAGGCTTCTTGCATTTGTGTACAAACAGGAAGAATTAGAAGCCCTGGCCCAGTCAAAGAACTATGATTTGATTGGAATAACGGAGACTTGGTGGGATGACTCGCATGACTAGAGCACTGTCATGGAAGGGTATAAACTGTTCAGGAAGAACAGGCGGGGGAGAAAAGGAGGAGGAGTTGCATTGTATGTAAGAGAGCAGTATGATTGCTCAGAGCTCCAGTATTTAGAGGGAGAAAAGCCTGTTGAGAGTCTATGGGTTAAGTTTAGAGGTGGAAGCAACAGGGGTGATGTTGTGGTTGGTGTCTGCTATAGACCACCGGATCAGGTGGATAAGGTAGATGAGGCTTTCTTCAGACAACTAAGAGAAGCTTCCAGATCGCAGGCCCTGGTTCTCATGGGGGACTTTAATCACCCTGACATCTGTTGGGAGACTGTTACGCCTCCAAATGTCTACCCCAGTCTCGGTGCCTCACCGTTTAGACTTTGAGTCCACTGCGCACGATCACAATCCTATGGATCCTCCGAAACGACCAACCACGCCGGCGGAGGGTAGGGGGACCTGGGCCCTCCCTCACTCCAGGTCCCGACCCAGGACCCTAAGGGGAGAGAGGAGGCCTCCCTGCCCGGTTGGTGGGGGGGTGCCCCGTAACTCACCAACCCACAGGCAGCTGCTGACTCCTTTACCCTGTCCTGGGTCTCTTCCTTCCCTCCATCACAGCACTTTTTTTCACCTCGGCATTCTCGCTGGGCTTCTCCTTTGGCTGACTCCTCCCCTCTTCGGCTCGGAGCACCCGACTTGCCTCCTCTCTGCACGGCGCAGTCCCATTTTGTAATCCCCGCACCAGGCCACGCCGCGTCGGACATCCCCAGGCTCCGCCCCCACCGCCTTCCGCCTTCCGGTGTCGGCCTGCGTCTGCCCTCCGACTCCGGGGGAGGTGTCAGAGCACGCCGTGCACGGCCGCCGGGAGGACGTGCTTTTGCCGGCGAACGCGTCCTCCGGCTGCCGGCGAGTGCGGGGCTTGGGAGGCGCTGCAGCTGCAGCGTCCGGCGCCCCGTCACACACACCCCCCTTAATGTTTCTCACGTTTCCTTCCCGTGGGTCCTCTTCTTCTTTCTCCATTGCCCTCAAAAAGAAGTCAGCGTTGCCATGCCTCGTTCCTGGTCGGTGCTGCACTTCAAACGTGTAGGGTTGTAAGTCCAGGTACCATCTCATTATGCGGGAGTTCGACTCCTTCATCGACTGGAGCCAGCGAAGGGGGGCATGGTCCGTCACCAGCTTAAATGGGTTCCCCAGAAGGTAGTACCTTAGGGTCTCTATTGCCCACTTTACAGCCAAGGCTTCCTTCTCTATCGTGGCATACGCTTGTTCGCGGAAATAATTTCCTACTCAGATATAATACCGGGTGCTCTTCGCCGCCAATATCCTGCATCAGCACAGCTCCCAATCCCACGGCCGACGCATCGGTCTGTAAAATAAATTCCTTAGAAAAGTCGGGCTGCATCAACACTGGGGCTTGCATAAGGCTTGATCTTAGTTGCCGGAAAGCCCGTTCGCAGTGCTCACTCCATGCCACCCGCTTGGGTTGATTACCTCTAGTTAAGTCTGTCAAAGGGGCTGCCATGGATGGAAAATTTAGTATAAACCTTCTGTAGTAACCCACCAGGCCCAAAAACTGGCATACCTGCTTCTTGGTTGTAGGGGTGCGATACTCTGCAAGGGCCTGGACTTTACTCACCAGGGGTTTTAATTTCACCCTTCCCACCGTGAAACCCAGGTATGTTACTTCTCGTTGCCCTGTGTGGCACTTTTCTAGGTTTGCTGTTAATCCTGGCCCTTGCAACGCTCCCAAGCCTGCCCGTAAGTGCTGTAGGTGTTCGGGCCAGGTCTTGCTATATATGACAATGTCATCAATATATGCAGCTGCATATTGTTGATGTTCCTGCAGTACCCGATCCATTAATCTTTGGAACTTCACTGCTGCTCCATGCAGGCCGAACGGCATTGTCCTAAACTGATATAACCCAAAAGGGGTGGAGAATGCGGTTTTCACCTTGGAGGCGGGCGTTAAGGGGATCTGCCAGTACCCTTTCGTTAAGTCCAAGGTGGAAATATATTGGGCCTGGCCTAACCTTTATAAGAGCTCGTCTATCCTAGGCATGGGGTAAGCATCGAATCGGGAAGTTGCATTAACCTTCCTGAAGTCTATACAGAACCGTACGGTGCCGTTCGGTTTAGGGACTAGCACTATTGAACTGCGCCAGTCACTATGCGATTCCTCGATTACTCCCAGCCGCAGCATGTTCTGCACCTCTTCCCATACCGTTTCCCACATCGTCCGTGGTAAAGGCCGCACCGGGTCACGTACCTTACAGCCGGGAGTAGTAGCGATGTGGTGGCTTACGATTGTCGTACGTCCCAGGAATGTATTCAACACGGAGTCATATCTTCCGAGGACCTGTCGAGCTTCCTCGACCTGGGTCGTTGAGAGATCTTCTCCCATTTCCGCTACACGCATTCCCCCCATATCTCGGCCCAGGGCCCCAGGGACGCAGGGGTTTATCAACAAGGCTTCCCGAGGGTTCCATTTCTTTAGTAGATTGACGTGATATACCTGGGTGCCGCGTCATTTGCCCACTAAGCGCACCTCATAGTCCACCAGCCCTACCCTCCGAATAATCTCGAAGGGCCCCTGCCACTTTGCCATTAGCATCCACTGACTTCCCCATATCCACAGAGCCAGTTACCTCATCATAGAAGCTAATCAGATTGGTCAGGCATGACTTGCCCTTCGTGAATCCATGTTGATTATTCCTGATCACTTTCCCCTCTTCCAAGTGCTTCAAAATGGATTCCTTGAGGATCCCCTCCATGATTTTTCCGGGGACTGAGGTAAGGCTGAGTGGTCTGTAGTTCCCTGGCTTGTCCTCCTTCCCTTTTTTAAAGATGGGCACGGGAAGTAACTGCTGACCTGATGGCCTGCCTGAAGTGCTTCCGAGTGGCCTTAAATGTGAGTTAGCGTCCAGCCAGCGTGGACGCTCTATTTCAACATAGCTACGCGCTATTTCAATGAGATTTTGGTGTGTAGACGCATTATTTCAAAATAAGATATTTTGGATTATTTCTTCCAGAATAGCTTGTTCCAAAATAAATGTGCAGTGTAGATGTAGCCTTAGGGTGCATCTACACTGCACCCTTACCTCGAAATAAAATATGCAATTTGCATTTTGAAATAAAGTGCTATTCTGAAACGTCCCTTAACCCTCGTGGAACGAGGGTTACAGGTATGCCAAAATAGCATGCCCGTTATTTCAAAATCTATTTCGAAATAATGGGCTGCTTTAAAGACATGGAATAGCGATTTTGGGATACTTCTGGTATCCCGAAATAGATACAGTATAGACATAGCCTTGGTAAATCATTCCTATAGAGCTCCAGTTTCTGTATGGGGTTGGAGATTTGTTTGGGGTTGGGGGGTGGAGTTCTGCAGAGAAGATGAAAAGCTAATCAAAACATCTATTATCACTCTTTGCCTGTGTTGTGTACGCATTGACCTCAAGCTAATATGAACCTCAGGAGGCAAGAGCAAACTGAAAACAGCTCCTCCCTTGAATCTCACAGGGCATGATCTAAAGTCCATGAATGTCTTTCTTTCCCTTGACTTGGATGAGCTTTGGATCAGTCTTACAACTGCGACAGTTTGAAGGACTCATGGCAAATTCTCTGAGGGAAGTTGATTTGGCATTCCAGCCTGCAGCTGGCCACACTCACTGACTCCCAAGGCTTTTAATGGGCCTCCAGAAAGTGGGTGCTCCCATGAGTAAGGGCTACTCAGGAGTCAGGATTGCAGGGTGAACCCCCTGACATTATATACAGTTCTTCCAGAATGCTCGAGGTGGAATATAATAACACTAATTAATAATTAATATCTCTGACCCTAGGCAGTGCAACTAAAATATATTATGAAGATTAATGATCTCAGCACTATATTTTAGTTGCACCGTCTAGTGCCAGAGTTTCCCCAACAATATAAAGAAGGCCTTATTAAAAGAAGATAAAGCTATCATGGCAGCATTTTTTAAACCACAGTTGCTCTTTTCCTTTTCTTAGAAAAAGGGGACCGGGTGAATGAGGGTTAGTTAACTAACAGTTTTTTATTCACATCCAACAAGACCAGCTAGTCAGCTGCAAGAGGCAGTGGGGGAAAGGAAATCCACAATGATTTTGACAAACAATTTCTTTTCTTTTTAAAAATTATTCTTCCTTTTTAATTCTTTTATATGTAAGGCTCTTTCCTGTCACTCCTCTCCCACCCCCTCCTAAAAATATAAAAATGGTGGAGCATTAGTTGACTAAAGTACAATAAATAACTTGTGAACACAAAAACATACTTTATTTGTTTCTTCTTTATACAAAATAAAGAAACTAGAAGCAAAAACTAGAATACATCCTTCAAACCGTGTAGTCTCCCTCCAACAAACTTTTGGGTTTGACTTGGTGTTTGCCAGACAATCAGACTTGAATTGCTTTTTCATTGGTAGTTTTAGTTGTATTTCTGCCCAGTGACAAAAACAAAACAAACCCCAATAAAGTCTCTCCAAACAAGTCCTGGAGCCCTGAAAAGCTGAGCCAGAATTTACCACTAGGGGGCGCCCTTTCACCAGTGGAGGTTTTCTTTTGCAAGACACACCAATTCCCCTTCCCACCTCCACCATCACAAAACAAACCTTCTACTTAAAAAAAGTTAATTATGAGGGCTTTCCCCCCTTCCCCGATTAAGATTTTTAAAATGCAATTCTGGATGGAGCAAAGAAAAAAGAAAGAAAATCGCCCTCCCCAAAAATATGAAGTTCAATCATTCTAGGCAGATCTGTGATCCAGTCTAGTTCAGCTTTGGTCCAAGAGATGCTGCTTCAGATACCTGTAGAGCAGGGGTTCTCAAACTTTTTGGACCCTGGCCCACCCCACTCAATGCAGACCTTTCTCTGGACCACCAGCCAACTACATGATGACAAAATGGGTGCAGGAGGGGGTGAAGGTGCAGGGTCTGGCCAGGAGGTGGGGTGCAGGAGTGGGCTGAAGCTGGGAGGTCCGGGTGGGAGGTTGGGTGTAGGAGCAGGCTTGGAGTGGGGGGGTCTGGCCAGAAGGCAGGGTGCAGGAGTGGGCTGAGGGTGGGGGCTCTGGGCAGGAGGTGGGGTGCAGGTGGGGTGTGAGGTCTGGCCGGAGTGATGGTGCAGGAGTATAGTGAGGATGTGTGGTCTCAGTGTGAGGGGGTGCGTCAGGGAATGGGGGTGCAAGGACTAGGCATGAGGTGGATGGGGGTGCTTACGTGGCTCCGTGCCTCCCACCACTCCCAGGCACTGCCCCCTGCTGCTTCCATTTGACATGATTCCAGCCAATGGGAGCAGCAGGGAAAGCCTCCAGGCAAGCGGTTTCCTGCACTGCCGTTTCCCCAGCCAGGGGAAGGGGGAGTGGCAGTGCGCAGAGCCACTTCCTTCCTCTGCAAGCTGGATCCGGCCCACGAGGCTTCCGGCCCCCCACCCCCGCATTGGGAAGCCGGCGCTGGTGCTCCAACCTTGTAGGGAGGGCCGTGGGGCTGGAGCACCAGCACAGGCTCCCCACTGTGTGGGGGGAGCCCCAAGCCTGCGGCCCACCTGCAAGATTGTCACAGACCACTAGTGGTCCGTGGACCACACTTTGAGAACCGCTGTTGCAGAGGTTCTTCAGCACCGGCCCAGGGCAGCCATGCCTGCTTACACGTGGCTAGGGAGAAAGACACTGAGGCTGGGAGCCCCAGCGGTCTAGGGGCGGGGGCGCTGGTCGGAACTCTGGAGAATTTTGGCATCAGTGTCAGGAAGCCGGTCGTGGTTCCTGGTGTCTTAGCCGGTGCTGGGAGGAAGCCGGATCTGCCCGGGGCAGAGGTAGCCAGGTATCCCCAGGGCTCGCACCTCCGCTGGCTGGGTCAGCCCTACCACACTGCTGCCTCGTTCAGCTCCTGGTTTGGATGCAAGAGGGGCCCGCTGTAGCCGCTATTGCTGGACAAGGAGAAAGGCGGGCTGGGGCCGCCGCTGAAGACCTCGCTGGGGATGGGGTGTAGCGAGCCGGGCAGCCCTGGATCGGGGCTCGGGGTGTCAGGGTGCGAGATCATATCCGTGTACCTTTGGTTTTCAGAGGCGTGGTGTCCGGGGAGTGGGGGCTCCAGGGGCCCCAAGGGTGTGGAGCTGGGCCCTGAGGTCGGAAGGTAGCTGGAGTCTGCGGGGGACTGGGCTTGCGAGGGAGGCCCGTGGGGAAAAAAATCGTAGTTCCCACCTGGCCCGTAGTAGTCTCCTTGGTAATCTGGAGTGGGGGAGAGAGAGGAAGGTGAGGCAGAGGCCGGATGCCAGCAGCGCAGGGTGCACGGGGACTGCCTTGAGCCAGAGAGCCTGGGGCTAGCGGCCCCTGGCCAGGCCAGCCTCCTACACCCAAGACCACACAACCCCCGAGGTACAGGCGGACACCTCTGTACCCACAGTCGCACCTGGTGTCGCGCGCCTCTGCTGTCTAACGCACCCCCTAGGGAGGCAGTGCGCGCACAGCACTGCGCGCTCAGCATTGCACCTGCTCAGGGATCTTGGCCTGTCGCTTTTGCTCCACCACGGAAGAGGGTCCCGTAACAGTGACTCTCAGATAGAGCTGGTGGCCCACATTTATTTTCTGGCTGCTTCTTTTACTGCCCCCTTCCCGCAAGTGTCAAAATGAAGCTGCCCGAATGACCCCGATAAAACCAGGAGGGGATCAGACACGTTACTCCATGATTAGACACATCAATTGCCCAACGGGCCAGCAGAGTCAGGGAGAGGCTGGACCCTCTCGCTTTCCTTCCAAACTTAGGAAAAAACCCCAACAGTCAACATAATTTTAATTGACCAAACATTTAAAAAAGAACTAGACAAGGTCCCTATAAAAATCTGCACGCTCAGCCTGAGGGAGCGCACACTCTCTCTTTCCAGGAGGATTTTGGGGGGGGACAGATGTATGGAAAATGTCTTATGGAGCTGGCACAGAAGGAAAGAAAACGAGGATTTTCCCCCTTCAGCAATGGTAGGTTTGCAAGTGAGGGGTCATTTTGCTAAGCCCCAGGCTGGCCGGCTCACACAGCAACCAAGCAGTCTGGCAACACCCAGCCAGCTAAGGAGCGATTGGCCCCCGCCTCCCTGCGCCTGTCGTGAAGGGGCCGAATTTCGAGGGGCCACATGCGGGAGGGGGAACGAGCCGACAAGGGGGAGAAAACAAATAGCAAACACACGGGGGCCTGGCCTCTCTGATAGTGACCTTCCATATGCTCCAGGAGCTTGGAGGTAATTGGAACAAATGCCATCTGAAAAAGGTACAAAAGGGTGCAGCTGGAGCTTTGTTCCTGGGAACACAAGCGGGGGAGCGGCAGGATTGAATGGGCGCAGGGCTTCTGTTCAGGCAGACAGCTTCATCACAATGTCTCTTTCTTACTTGCGGCAGGGGTGCAAACTTGGCCAAGGACCGGACGGAATCTCTAACAGGGGGATTAGAGGGGATCTAGACAAGCTGAGCTCGCATTCAGGGCAAGGGAGGGAGGGTGTGTGCGGGGATGGGGGGTGGGGAAACCCTTCAAACAGATGCCACAGGAAGGATGGCAAAGTCATGGCAACCACCCCTCACCTTCCCCTCCTACCCACTGCCTTGGCCATCTCTCCTCGGTGTCTGCGAGGAGGACCAGTGACCCGGATCTCCGGGCCCATGAGCAGGGAGCGGGGGGCGGGGATTCAGGGAAAAGAGCTGGCGGGCTGGAAGGAAAGGGAAAGGAACCTAGCAGTGGAAAGGAAGAGGAAGAGGAAGAGGAAAAGAAAGAACTTTGGGATTATGTCTAGGGAGGATTATAAATATATTGCTCGAGAATGCAGGGGAGTTATCAGGAAGGCAAAGGCGCAACTGGAATTGCAGCTAGCAAGGGATGTGAAGGATAACAAGAAAGGTTTCTACAGGCATGTTATCAATAAGGGTATGTCTAGACTACAGGCTTTTGTTGACAGAAGTTTTGTCAACAGATACTGTCGAAAAAGCTTCTGTCGACAAAGAGCATCTAGACTACATCCAGTTCTGTCAACAAAGCAAGCCGCTTTGTGTCGACATGAGAGTGTAGACGAAAAGGACAGCGTAGATGCAATAATGCCTTCTGTCAACAGAACTCTGTCGACAAAAGGCGTTATTCCTCATAGAATGAGGTTTACAGCCGTGGACAAAACTGCTGAGTTCTGTCGACGTTATGTCGACAGAACTCAGCAGCAGTGTAGACGCAGGTATAGTTTTGTCGACAAAACCCTGTAGTCTAGACACACCCTAAGAGGGTGATCAGAGAGGGTGTGGGGCCCTTACTGGATGAGGGAGGTAACCTAGTGACAGATGATGTGGGAAAAGCTAAAGTACTCAATGCTTTCTTTGCCTCTGTCTTCAGAGACAAGGTCAGCTCCCAGACAAAAGGTGACGCAGTATGGGAAGGAGGTGGACAGCCCTTGGTGGGGAAAGAACAAGTTAGGAACTATTTAGAAAAGCTAGACATACACAAATCCATGGGCCTGGATTTAATCCATCTGAGGGTTCTGAGAGAGTTGGCAAGTGTCATTGAGGAGCCTTTGGCTATTATCTTTGAAAACTCATGGAGATCAGGAGAGATCCAGGATGACTGGAAAAAGGCAAATGTAGTGCCCATCTTTAAAAAAGGGAAGAAGGACGATCCAGGGAACTATAGACCGGTCAGCCTTACCTCAGTCCCCGGAAAAATCATGGAGGGGATCCTCAAGGAATCCATTTTGAAGCACTTGGAAGAGGGGAAAGTGATCAGGAATAGTCAGCATGGATTCACAAAGAGCAAGTCGTGCCTGACCAATCTGATTAGCTTCTATAATGAGGTAACTGGCTCTGTGGTTATGGGAAAGTCAGTGGATGTGATATACCTTGACTTCAGCAAAGCTTTTGATACGGTCTCCCACAATATTCTTGCCAGGTTAAGGGAATATGGATTGGATAAATGGACTGTAAGATGGATAGAAAGCTGGCTAGACTGTCGGGCCCAACGGGATTAGTTCGGATTAACTTTAAACTGCCGCGTGTAGCCGCGGGCAGTTCGTTCGAACTAAGGGGGATTTAAAAATGGCGGCCGGACGGGAACATGCAAATAAAGCCCAGGATATTTAAATCCCGGGCTTCATTTGCAACTCCGATTGCCTGATTTGCCTACCTAGCTCGAATTAATGAGCTAGTGTAGACATACCCCTAAAGAAATACCAGCCCCTGACTTGCCTTGGCTGCGAAGCTGCAGAAGTGGACCAAAACAAGGTGTGCTGTACTACTTTGGCAGGGCTCAGAGACCTGCAATTTTACCTGACCCCAAAATTCCTCCCCTCTCCCCAGCCCAGCTAGGAAAAACAGTAACAATGAACTGAATCCTTTGGGGGGAAGAAATGGCGTGAAAGATCATTGAGACCCTTCCTTGCAGGCAGACGCCAGCTCACACAGAAGGCAAGCCACGAGCTCGCTCTTTTGAAAAGACACAATGAAATGCTACAAAATGCAAGAGTTAAAACTTCCGCGGCTTAATTTCTAAACATGGTCAAAGAAAGAATAAAGCAAGGAAATGAGAAAGAAAGAACAAATGAACAAAGGGAAAGCAAAGGAAAAAATCCAGAAAAAAGAAGAATGAAAAAGAAAAATGGAAGAATGAATGAAAGAATGAACAATGTTCAAATAAAAATGAACAAATGAGTGAGAAAGAAAAAGAAAGAAAGGCTGATTCCTGTAGTCTTAATTTGTTTGCTCTGGGATCTGTGTTTGTTGTGTTTTTTACAATGTTTGAATACAAAGCGTGTTAGGGGGTCATCCAGGAAGTGATCCATAAAATGCTCATTACCTCCATAATAAGTGTAAGGGGTAGAACCCAACATTTCAGATTCATCCAGCCTGCCTCCCAGGCGCATGCGCCGAGGACTCCTGAAGAAGGCATGCCTCCTGGCCCCCAGCGCGCTCAGCTGTTTCATTCTCCTCTCCTTGGACCTTCTATTCTGGAACCAAACCTGCGGGCAAATTAAACAACAAGAATGTGGTGACAACATCCACACCAACCCACAGCTCCCGCCAGCTGTCTCCCAAGGCCCCATCAAGCCACATGGGCACTTTGCAAGACAACAGTAACCAAGTTGATTCATTTGTTCTGATTTGCCTGCCTTTGGCCTGCCTCTTGCACTACGTGTTTGCCATCGGTCTCGGTTTCTAGATTAACCTACTATTATATTGATCGATCTCTGTAACAAAGGGGTACAGAGCTACTGTGGTGAACAGGCAGATCAGGAAGCTGGTGTTGTTAATAGGGTGCCAGCTAAGAGACTGTTTCCCTTCACTGATCGCACCAAGATGTTCCACATTTTTCGATCAGGATTTTCCAGATGAAGGCCACAACATATCACATCCTCCCCCTGCCAACTCCCGGCTGGCAAGCTCCCTGAAGATCCACTTCTCTGTTCTTTGGACCAGCTCCTGACTGGACCCTTTACAAGAGGCTGGCGAAGAGTTTCTGAAGAAAAATGAGGAGAAACTTTCAACTGGGGGATTAAACTCTGCAGTTTAGCCAATGAAGCAAATTGGCTGGCTTTGAATTAAAAAGAAAAGGAAAGATGGGAATGAACTCCCAGAACCATCCAGGGGGTGAAGGGTTTTTGCTCACCCTTGGAGAGCTTTATAACAAAGTATGTTTCCTACTCTCCCCTCCTCTAAATCCTAGAAGACATATTCATAAAGGCAACTAAAGAGACTTTTCAAACTACAAACTATTGTGGGAGTGCCTGCTTTCCTAATCTAGCCATCCATCCATTGACAGAAACCTAGAGCAATTCAGAATTCATAGAGACAGATAGAAATACATAGCAATAAATAACACAGATACGTGAATATGTATAGCGTCTGATGCTACGGGGGGGCGTGAAAAAGAAAGGAAATCTTGGGTGTTTTACCATCTTGCAGATTACATAGATGAACTACAGAACATTTCATTCTTCCTTTTTGTTTGGTCTAGAACAATTTTTTTTTCACACGCTCGCCTAGCACAGCAAAAACGTGTTTGAATATATGACGTCAGTAGTAACAAGAGACCTGAACATATTTCTCTGTTTCATCCCAATCTATTTTTCTGGATTGGGAATTGTTTCTATCCCCCTCCCCAATTTCCTCGTTAACATGCAAGTGCAGATTCTCTTAACCAACAGCATGCATATGTCTCGTTGCAAAATGTGAAGATAGAAGCAACTCTCAGTTTCACCGGTTTAAAGAACTGAGGTTAATTTCTTCTCTTGACGCCCTTTGCTTTAAAAGGTTTTTTTATTTTAACTTTAAATTTATGATTCATGAAAAAACATTTTTGAGGCCACACTCTAAACTTTCTTCCACTCACTGGCTCAGTCTGAAAGTCCCACCAGGCAAGTACAGGATAAAGAGATTGCAGAAGAGCACTGACAAGGCTTAGAACAGTGTTTCTTAAACTGTGTTCCGTGGCACACCGGTGTGTCGTGAGGCAGTCGGAGGTGTGCCGTGGAGAACCAAAATGGCCACCCTTACACCCTTAAAGGAGCAGGCGACCTTTTTTTTTTTTGCTCAACAAAAAATCTCTGGTGTTCCTCATAAAAAAAATTATTGTTTGGTGTTCCTCAGTCTTAAAAAGTTTAAGAAACACTGGCTTAGAACAAGAAAGCAGGAAACTGAAGGAAAGATGAGGGTATTGCATTAGGCTGACGCCACGTTTTTAAGAACTTCTTGCTCATCAGGTGCGGGTTGGAGATGTAATAAGCCATTGTGGTGGGTTTGGCAGCCAGCATCATATACAGCACATAGGCCAGGTGTCTAGTGGGGGTGTCTTGGTAATGTTTTTGTTCTTGGTTAGCATGGGCTCTGTTGCCACTGGATTCAGCTCCTACTGAAGTCAATCGGAGCCTTTTCATTGACCTCAATAGGAGCTGAGACAAGTTCTTTAGGGGAACTGGAATCTGATCCAAAGCTCGCTGAAATCAATGGGATCTTTCCGCTTTGGGTAACTCACAGCACCACGCAAAGTGTGGGGGGGGGAGGGAGGGGGAGAATCAAAGGCCCCTGAAGAAAGTTGAGGGTCACCGCTCCAGGGCTGGGTTGGTCAGCGCTTCTTCACATCGATTCCCGCTTGTGTGAGGGGCCAGAGCCAAAGGGCTGGAGCTTTTCCATCGAGTTCAGTGGGCTTTGGATGAGGCACTAGGCAGGCACATCAGTACTTGAGACTGAGTGCTAGCTATCACCTGAGGACTCTCCAGGTGAAGAAAACAATTCTATCACTAGAGAGCTTTCAGCACAAACTCCCTGAGCCTCCTCCTCCTCTTTATTAACAACAGGGGCCAATTAGGATCACTGCTAAAATAATACTGACAATAGGAAATTGTCCTCTTGCTTAGGAGAGGAACCTTGCAGTCTCCACATCACAACATAAAGAGAGGACAGAAGGGGCCAATGGACTGAGCAGTGGCGGGGACTGAGGAGTCCAGGTTGGAGACTCAGCTCTGCCACGAGCCATATGGGTGAACTTGAGCAATTCGCTTCACGGCTTTCTGCCTCAGTTTCCCCATCTGTAAAACGGAGCTAAACACGCGCATTTCCTTT
Source organism: Rafetus swinhoei (assembly GCA_019425775.1). Taxonomy (NCBI): domain Eukaryota; kingdom Metazoa; phylum Chordata; order Testudines; family Trionychidae; genus Rafetus; species Rafetus swinhoei. The sequence continues at coordinate 2,552,896 of JAFJHL010000564.1, read as the reverse complement.
GTAAAGACTTACAAAGGGGATAATTCTCATTCTTACAAAGGGGAAATCATCCTAGCAACGACCTACTTGGTCTCTCCTTGGATTTTATGCCAATTTCCTCCAGCACTTTTAGCTGCTGCCAGATTTCTCTAAATGGCAGAATTTTCTCTCCTCTCCTTCCCTAGCTTCTCACAGCCCACGGTTCCCCTGACATCATACTGCTGAGTTTGGGATGTCACAGTCATCTCCATAGCGACAGGCTGCCATGTAGCAGAATTAGGCGGCTGGGAGTTGCAACCCAATGGATCCAAAATGGAGAAGAGAGGAAGAAGGGGTGACTAGTGCTCTCCCCGCCTGCTTAAGCAGATGGTGATATTGTGGGAGGTCACTAGTCCCTGATCCTTTCTTCTGTTCTCTGCTATGGCACCCATTGCCACTGAGCTTTCCTGTACCTGGATCACTCGCATGTTGAGCCCTGTCTCCTGTGCCAGCTGTTCCCGGATATGCCTGGTAGGTTTGGGGGTAGCAGCAAAAGCAGCCTTGAGAGTCTCCAGCTGCTTGGCTTTAATTGTAGTCCGAGGTCCTCTTCTCTTGGTGCCCGAGTTCTGTTCCTCGTTTTCGTTGTTGGTGGTCTCTTTGTCCGAGGAGGTGGAGTTGTCCGTTTCCTTTGTATCATCCTGCATGGGATCCTGGAGATCCGGGGACAAACTTCTGTCTGTACAGGAGGACACTGCAAGGGAGAGGCAGACAGGAGAGGGATGGCTCTGAGCTGAGCTGGGATCCCCACCCCACTGTCCCACGCGCTGCTTTCTGGAGGCCAGATCTGCCCCGGCCCCCAGCTTTCCGCGCTAGGGGAACACGAATCAATCACTCCCAAAGAACACAACGAAGAGTTAATGAGGGGGTCAGAATTAGCAGCAAAATGGGCTTATCGGTCTGTGTGGCAGCAGGGGCGCAAAACACCTCTGGCCTTTTGTGTCGCTGGAGCAGGAAGAGGGTGCGACTCCGGCGTAAAACCTCTAGCTTTGGTGGAGTCGCATGGGATTTACACCAGGGTGACTGGCTCCGGATGGCAGTTTTGCACCACACTGGCAGAGAGGGAGCTGTCCCAGGCTCCCACTCTGGGGAAGGAAGCACTTTCATTTGGGTCAGCTTGAGAGTCTTCCTATCAGACACAAACCGAGACAAAGGTGGGAACCGGAACCACCAACCGCCACAAAGCTAGGGGAAGTCATTCACCGCCTTGGCCCTGCCTCACCCCGCCCCCAGAGCCAGTGAATCCCTGGCCCTGGGATCAGAAATCCGCCGGCTGCCTGCCCCCTTTTCCCCCCACAGCAGGCCTCTAATGTGAAACTCACGGGGTAACCTCTGCTCACTTGGCTCAGAGCAGCGACCCAAGGGAGTCTCCTGGCAAGATCTATTTGCGGGCGCTGAAAGAGCTGAAAAAGCCCAACCCCGCTGCTCTGATCCAGAGACAGCACCCAAGGAAGTCCAATGGGAATTTTACCTCTGCCTAAAGAGGCAAGGATCAGGTCCGCTGCTTGTACGGCGCCACGTGCAGACATAGCACAAACAGACAAATATTGGGGTCTGGGGTATTGTCTCCATTAAGGTTTATGAAGGGCTCTGATGCCACAGGGATGGGGGGGAGGGAGGAAGGAAATCTGAGTGTTTGTGCGTGATGAAAGGCACGAAGATGATCTGTGGAGGAAGAAGGTGGAAGGTCTCAGAGGCTGCAGCCTTTACTCACGCTGTTAGCCCCAGGGGTGAGAAGGGATCGTTCCCCTGACTTGGAAGCTTGGGGCCTTGTCTGGATTCTCTTCACACATAAGAAATCTGGGGGAAATATCCAGGCCTTGGGGGGCAGGGGAGTAATTAGATCTCAGAGATCTCAGGGGAAGGTGATGTTGTTAGCCCAAATCAACCAGGAACCGGAGAAACATCTGTCCCCCTCCCACCTCCCCCTTCCCAGTCTGGTCACATGTTTACAGCTGGGCCTATACATGGCAACGTTCACTTTCCCCCAGCACCTGATAAATGTAAAGTAATGTGCATTGGAAAAAATAATCCCAACTATACATACAATATGATGGGGACTAATTTAGCTGTAAGTACTCAAGAGAGAGATCTTGGAGTCATTGTGGATGGTTCTCTGAAATCATCCACTCAGTGTGCAGCGGCAGTCAAAAAAGCAAACAGAATGTTAGGAATCATTAAAAACAGGATAGAGAATAAAACAGAAAATACCGTAATGCCTCTATATAAAACCATGGTACGCCCACATCTTGAATACTGCGTACAGATGTAGTCACCTCATCTCAAAAAAGATATCTTGGCATTGGAAAAGGTTCAGAAAAGGTCAACAAAAATGATTAGGGGTTTGGAATGGGTCCCATATGAAGAGAGAGAAAAAAAAACTTGGACTTTTCAGCTTCGCAAAGAGGAGACTAAGGGGGGATATGATAGAGGTCTATAAAATCATGACTGGTGTGGAAAAAGTGAATAAGGAAAAGTTATTTACTTATTCCCACAATATAAGAACTAGGGATCACCAAAGGGAAATAAGAACAACCCAGGAAACTACAGACCAGTCAGTTTAACTTCTGTGCCAGGAAAGATAATGGAGCAAGTAATTAAGGAATTCATCTGCAGACACTTGGATGATAATAAGGTGATAGGTAACAGCCAGCATGGATTTGTAAAGAACAAATCATGTCAAACCAATCTGATAGCTTTCTTTGATAGGATAACGAGTCTTGTGGATAAGAGAAAAGCGGTGGACATGGTATACCTAGAATTTAGTAAGGCATTTGATACGGTCTCGCATGATCTTCTTATCAATAAACTAGGCAAATACAACTTAGATGGGGCTACTATAAGGTGGGTGCATAACTGGCTGGATAACCATTCTCAGAGAGTAGTTATTAACGGTCCACAATCCTGATGGAAGGGCATAACACGTGGGGTTCTGCAGGGGTCTGTTTTGGGACCGGCTCTGTTCAATATCTTCATCAACGATTTAGATATTGGCATAGAGAGTACGCTTATTAAGTTTGCAGATGATATCAAGCTGGGAGGGGTTGCAACTGCTTTGGAGAATAGGGTCATAATTCAAAATGACCTGGACAAATTGGAGAAATGATCTGAGGTAAACAGGATAAAGTTTAATAAAGACAAATGCAAAGTGCTCCACTTAGGAAGGAACAATCAGTTTCACACATACAGAATGGGAAGCGACTGTCTGGGAAGGAGTATGGCAGAAAGGGATCTAGGGCTTATAGTGGACCACAAGCTAAATATGAATCAACAGTGTGATGCTGTTGCAAAAAAACCAAACATGATTCTGGGATGCATTAACAGGTGTGTTGTGAGCAAGACACGAGAAGTCATTCTTCCGCTCTACTCTGCGCTGGTTAAGCCTCAGTTGGAGTATTGTGTCCAGTTCTGGGCACCGCATTTCAAGAAAGATGTGGAGAAATTGGAGAGGTCAGAAGAGCAACAAGAATGATGAAGGTCTACAGAACATGACCTATGAAAGAAGACTGAAAGAATTGGGCTTGTTTAGCTTGGAAAAGAAAAGATTGAGGGGGGACATGATAGCAGTTTTCAGATATCTAAAAGGGTGTCACAAGGAGGAGGGAGAAAAAATGTTCTTCTTGGCCTCTAAGGATAGAACAAGAAGCAGTGGCCTTAAACTGCAGCAAGGGAGGTTTAGTTTGGATATTAGGAAAAACTTCCTAACTGTCAGGGTGGTTAAACACTGGAATAAGTTCACTAGGGAGGTTGTGGAATCTCCATCTCTGGAGATATTTAAGGGTAGGCTGGATAAATGTCTATCAGGCATGGTTTACAGTACTGGGTCCTGCCGTGAGGGCAGGGGACTGGACTCGATGACCTCTCAAGGTCCCTTCCAGTCCTAGTACTCTATGATTCTATGATTCTATGAAATGAAATTAATAGGCAGCAGGTTTAAAACAAACAAAAGGAAGTTTTTCTTCACTCAGCACAGTCAACCTGTGGAACTCCTTGCCAGAGGATGTGGTGAAGGCTAGGACTTTAACAGGGTTCAAAAAAGAGCTAGATAGATTCATGGAGGTTAGGTCCATCAATGGCTATTAGCCAGGATGGGTAGGAATGGTGTCCCTAGCCTGTGTTGGTCTGAAAATGGATGACAGGAGAGGGATCACATGAGGATTACCTGTTGTGTCCCCTCCCTCTGGGGCATCTGATATTGGCCACTGTCGGCAGACAGGATACTGGGCTGGATGGACCTTTGGTCTGACCCAGTATGGCTGTTCTTATGTTCACCTGCTGAATGTGGGGCCTGGATTATTAAAAAATGGAAAAATCTGTTCTTTTCCCACTTCCAATCCTGTCTCTGGCCCTGCATCCTCTCCACCAGCTCCTCTTTTCCCCTTCCCAGCACAGCTTTTAGTCCACTTCTCCACTTCAGATGAAAGAAGGTTTCATCTGAAGAAGTGGGTTGTACTCACAAAAGCTCATGATACCATCTACAATACATGTTTTGTTAACCTCAGTCTAGCAAAAACTTTTAAAACAACAAAGTCATGCAGCACCTTAGAGACTGTTTTCAAATCACCGTCCCCGTGTGCTTTTGAGGTGCACCAGCCCTAGGCCTCTGCAGGCCACACAGGGTCAGAGCCTGCTGGCCTGGGGCTGACGCTCCATACCTGAGTTGAGGCTGCCTTCCTTTAAGCTGGGCGAGTTCAAATAGTCCTCTTTGCAAACAAATTTGTTTTCATCTATAATATAAAGTTCCTCTCCCGTGGAGAGCTGCTTGTTGCAAACCATGCATGTGAAACAGTTCAGGTGAAAGACTTTGCTTCGGGCTTTGCGGACGAGGTCACTCGGAGAGATGCCTTGGGAACAGCCTGCGCATTTGGTACCGAACCTCCTGAACAGGAGAGAGAGAGAGAGAAGGGAGGGTGATAACACAGAAGGGACTACCCGGGCACTCAGTGGCCTGGCCTGAGAGTCCCCCCCGCCCCCGGTCACCTATAACTGCATCACACCCAACTGCAGGCGTCTTGGCAGAGAGGGTGGATGGTGGAGATGAGGCGATTAAAGCAATCGCCCTGGGTTCCGACATCCCAAGGAAAGCAGATTTGGATGCCAGCAAAACGCGTGCGCAAAACTATTCCTCTTGTGGCGGATTTGGTCTCCAGCAACACGTGCCTCGAGCAGGCGAAGAGAGGGCTCAATTTACATGAGAATTATCTCCTAGCCCTGAGTGCCCTTGTTTGACTCCCTAGACATGGACACCCCAGCCCCACTTTAACAGGTCCGTCTCCATGGGAAATATTCTGGGGTGTCTGTTTTGTTTGGTCGGCGAGTGAAATCCCTCCCCCAGCTCTGGCAGGTAGCTGGCTTTCCCGACCCACCGCTTTCGTTCAACCCTTGCCAGCGCAGAGGCAGGGAGCAATTCTTCTCTCTGGGGCACACAGGGGCAAACCCCGATGGGGAAGGGGCAATTTGCTGAGCTGTGTTTTGGGGGCAGATTGATTGCAGCTCAGAATAAGGTGTGGGGAGTGGGTCGGGTTTCTCTGTATGCGTGGGAATGCGTGGGTTTCAGATGGGCTGCTTTAAGAAGCAGCCATTATTCGGCATCAGTATAAGCATCCACTTTGGTTTTGGATACCACACTGCGTCCACCAGAAATCTGCAGCGCATTTGCATCCTTTTTTCAGGCTGCATTTTGGGAGGACACAGGAGGTAACCACTGGATCATACTGTCATAATACAGTCATAATTCTGATGAATATTCCTCTTCTCTTAAACGATATCACATTTCGGTTAGTAAATATCCACTGGGGACACTTCTATTGTTAGAGGGGTGGTTAGTTACAAAAGAGAAACACAGATGGCTGCTTATTGAATTCAAAATGGGACAGGGGATCTAGCTAACATTTGAGGCTCCTAAAAATTGTGTCCCCTTTTCCTGTTAAAACAAGCCATGAACCGATGCTGAGAATGGGTCTAGTTTTGATATCCCTTTGTTCTGTATTCCAGACCCTCCCAGCCCCCAGCCCCCTTTTTTTTTTTTTTTTTTTGCATCACTACCAAGCAGCAGAATAGTACCTGTTCTTTAAAGCAGGTAATTTAGTTTCCACTTTGAGGTGTTGATTCTGGCTCCGGAGAGATTTGAGGGCGCTTGTGGAAGTGGAGTGTGCGGAGGGGGGATAAGGGAGAAATAAAACTGGGGTTTTTTCTTCCTTGTTTCAACACAACTTCTAAGAGCTTCACTTTCCATGACGTTGATTTAGTGAAAGCATTAGAAGTCATAAGTCATTTTTTGGTCTTATCCTGGAGCATAATTGGCTCATCTGCACCTTATCAAAAATCATTAAAGGCATTTAAGGAGTTGCAGCATGAGGGGTGCTGAATGCATAGGGGCTATTAAAAGTAGTTTACATGTGTAAAGGCGAGTGTGACACTTAACCTATTCAAATTCACCTTCATTAGGGCCTACACGACTAGGAAAGCTGCCTTCTGCCCCCACCCTATATTAATCATCCCCCGAGCTTTTCACCCTTTAGCTAAACAAATGACCACATTTACCTCAATTACAGCCAGAAACAAAAGGCCAAGCGATATTTAGGGCGAGTTTACATTTTCAATGAGTTCATTTGTTGGTTTAAAAGAAGAAGGGGGAGGAGGGGGAACAAGTCTGTTCTGTGCTCGCACAGCCAATTAGATCACAAAGCTTTGCTCCTAAGCCCGGCAAGGAACTTTACTGGTGCTTTTTAGAATTCCCAGCCCAGGCTGGAACATTGGGGCAAAGGAGTTTGGGAGCATCCCCCCGATATTCGGCTCTCTGCCGACCTCTTCCCGCCGCACGTTAGTTCGAATTGATTCTAACTGAGGCTCTGCTTCTCCTCAAGACAAGTCTTGTTACTTTTAAAGCCAGGGGCCTTAGAACATCAGGGTTTTTTCTGAGATGTCGTGTTCCTCTCCACCCTAGAATGCATTTTAAAAAGTAACCCACAAACCGTTGCCTTCTTTCCTGGCATAGGATCAGCTCGGATCTGGCTCAACTTTGTGCATAAATCCACATATAAAAACATAGAAATCGGGTTACACAGTGAGCAAGGCGCCTGAAGTTTTCCTAGTTCTAGGATCTTCCCTCCCGTGCAGAAAACGGCGAGGAATCTCGCAAAAGGCGGACATTGACAATAGGTACAACCGACGCCTGCGGATTGTAAAAGTCACTTTAAACCGAACTGGCGTGCGGTTAATAAAGAGATCCCGCCCCCCTGCCCCATAGGAACATATAGGGCTCCTTTTGGGAGTGTGAATGGACTATCTGACAGCGAGCGATGGAGAGGACTCCAGAAATGCGCCAATTACCGAAAGCTACTAGGACGCTAGGACAAGCACAGAAGTAGGGTATTGCTGGGGAAGGGGGTTCGTCTCCTTAGGGAACTTACCTGAAAAAGTCGTTTTTGCAGTAAAGCTTGCCTTCCCTTGAGAAGCATTTCTCCGTCAGGTTGCACTTGCATTCGCAGCACTGGACACACTTAATGTGCCAGGCCCTGTCCAACACGTTCAGGAGAAACCTGTCCAAAATGGGCCTCTCGCAGCCTGCACAATGCACCATCATGACCTCGGCCGAGGAAGACGAGACAAACCGAATGAGGCAGGATGCAGCCCCCCACCCGGCGGCCGAAAGCGATCGCAAGGGTGGAAAAACGGAGAACACTTTCAGCTTCCTTCCGTCTTCTCCTGGGCGTCCCGGGGGCAGGCAAAAAGTGTTGTGTGGACTTTCCAGACCGCCGCCACCGAGGCAGATGCTTCTCTTGCCCCTGCCCCCCACCTCTTCCAGCAGGTTCAGTCGGGGAGCTAAGCAAAGATATCCTGGAGGATGACTTTCTCGGCGCCTTTCAGTGTAGGCGCATCTCGGCCTGCAGCAGCCCCAGCGCCTGTGTGGAAGCAGCCAGCCCACGAAAAGGCTTAATAAGCAAACACAATAATAACCACCACAACAAAGCCGGGAGCCCCCAGTTCCTCCGTGCAGATGGCTGGTTGGGACTTTTCTCCACTTTCACGCTGTTCCCATCTTCAGCTTTGTCTCCCAGTTTAGTAATTCGCGCATCCTTATTCAGATTTGGTGACGTCCCGCAGAACGTAGGGAGGCCGAGGGCCAATGAGAAGGCGGTGGCCATGGCAACCTCTTAATTTATAGCATATCTAAATTGGCTCCAGCCTTGCGCTTGGCACAGAGGGAAAAAAACAAGGCACCACTATTGTTGAGTAGTAGGTTTTACCTGGTGCGGGGGCTAAGTAAGTATTTACCTTTATTTTGTTTGCAGGGGCGGGTGGGTGCAGATTTAAATTATTTTTGCAGTTTGGGGGTAATATTTTATCTTTCTCTCCTTGGGGCACGGGGGAGAATGAGACCTCGGAGAGGTCACTGCACCTGCAAAACAAGCTCTGGTTTGCCTCACTGTCAACAGAAAGCAGCGAATGGCCTCTTTGCATAAGTAGAAAAGGTGGAAATTCTTGCTCTTTTGTCAAGTGGTCTCCATGCATCCAAATAAAAAAAGAGAAAAGCCGAAGGACCCCCGATCTGGGGGTGGTTAGGCCAGTAGCATGCTGAGAGGAGTGCCCCCAGGAGAAGGCAAGTTCGGACAATGTCTTGGGATAAAAAGTTATCTGTTTTGTACTTCTCAGATATGAAGGTAATTGACCCCCTAGCGAGCTAGCTGGCCTTTGTTATACAGGCGGGGGGCGGGTTTACAGATTGCATCTTTAAAACTAGAGTCAACATGAGAACGAAGGGAGGAGAATCAGGAAAGCAAAACCCCTTTGGAAAGAGAGAGAGAGACGTGTTGTTCTTGTGCTATTGTATATGATTTTTCTCTTTAATTTCAGGTCCTGTGGACTTTTAAATTACCCATTCACTTTGTGCGAATGAATTAACCTTTGTAAACAAATGTTCTAGAGCTGAAAATATGTTTGAGTTAAAATAAAAGTTGTGGTCTAAACCTGCTTCTCTGGGAGATTACATTAGATTAGATACATAGACAGGTAGATGAGAAAGTACAGCGATAGATAACATGTTGATAGATCTATCTAGCAATTAGACAAATGAGAAAGTATAGCAATAGATAACATAGATTAGATGATACAATGTTATTTATAGATGATCTAGCTAGCAACAGTTAGATTAAAAGGTGTAGATATAGATTAACTCGGTAGGCAGATAGATAAATAGATAAGACTGTATAACAATAGTGAGGAATGCATGTAGATGGTTAGGTAGAGGGGAATGTATGCGAAAGACATATGAGAAGGTACATCAATCGATATCTAGTAGATAAGAATAAACAATAATAGACAGATTAGTGGGTGTGGCAATAGATGGATAGATTAGATGGATAGACAAAAATACAGTTAAATAGATACAAATGCATAACAATAGTGAAGAACATCAAGCTAGATTTTTTCTCCTAAAAGATCCCTCTAGGAATTATTTTTCGGAAAGTTCTCTAGCCTGTTATGCAGGAGGTCAGACTACATGATCACAATTATCCCTTCCGGCCTTGGAATCTATGAATCTATAACTCTAGGGGTGGGTGGGTAGATAGAAAGATAGATAGATACAGAAGTAGGTAAATATATATAGCTTTAGATACATTTCACTTAGCATTTTTGCATTCATGTATTTGTTGAACCTAATAAATCTAATCTTTGCGCATTTAAAGCATGTGAATCCAAGCTTTGGAGACAGATATTTCAAAGAATCCATCCACAATGCCTTAGTGGGAGAGGCCGTCTGCAGCTGGCCGTGCTAAACACTGGGGACGGTTTATTTGCAGAATTTGCTTGTTGTTGTTGATTAGGTCGCTTTTGGGGGGGGGGGGGCAGATTCCCCCGGCTTCCTCCTCCTTTTGTCATGTGAGGGACAATGTCAATGCTGACACAATAGATTAAGTTATAAGGTTATTTTGCTCCGTCCTCCATCCCTGTTCTCAGCACCCGAGAAGGGGAGGAGGGCTGGGTAAGTGTTTCGGGAAGCGATTGTTAATGGAAAAGTACACAAACGTTTAGTCAGTCGTTTCATTACCTCCGGCTATGAAGAGAACACTTATACCCCAATGTGTAGAGCAGCATTTTCCGGAGCAGTGGTGGGGCAAGCAGAGGGTGAGGGGCAGCTCTTAAAAGCGGCTTTGAGCAAGCCTGCTATAAATAAAACACGATCTTGCCAAGCGCCTAACACTGCCAGCAAGCGATTCCCATCGGGAGCCCAAGTAGCAGTGCGGAGAGAAGCCATTCGGCCAGTTACACCACTGGTCTGAGCGACACAAATTCCCTTTCACACATACTACACAGCTCTCTTCGAGGGGAAAGTAACTGCCTTGGAGTCTGGCCAGAGCCTCCCGCTGTCACAAAAAGGAAAAGTAAACTAAACCCCGCTAGAATCTTCCCAACCTTCCCTCACGTCAGCAGCCTGAGAGTGATTGGTGCGCACAGGGGTTCCTTGTAGGGTTTTTTTAATGCATTGTTTAAAAGTAAAAAATGTTTTTGACACCTCCTTGGGACTTCATGAATCTTTTGCACTAGTTATTATCTCAATAGGAAAATTCCCCATTGTAGCAGAGAGGCACCCCTGGTAAGGTAAATAAAAGTCAATTTCCATTAATGATCTCCGTTCAATACCTAAATAAACTGACCATTGCACTAAAGCGAACAGCAGAGGCTGAAATTCATGACAGGGGTGATATTGTCTTGAGGGAGGAGGGGAGAAAAATCGGAAAAAAATAGTTTCACAATGGTTAGAATCTAGATCATAGTATATCTTGGAACAGCAGGAAGAAGGGGAAGGCTGGCTCTGCAATAGAATAGTTCCTTCCAGAGATACAAGTCAAATGTGTGGCACAAAATATTGTAACACACACACATATATAGATACACACATGTGTGGACTGTATGTATTGCATATAATATATATGCCTGGGCCTGTTTGCTTTATTTTCTATGTACACATAAGACATGTATTAATTTACAGACATATGTAGTCTATAAACAATGCTATTGCCTATTTATACACACGTGCATACACACTGATCGCGAACATCACAGTTAATATTTAGCTTCACACGTCGAATATTCGAATGCGTATCTCTGCGTCCTCAGTCCCACACCAGTTGTGATCAAACAACACACAGCCGCTGCTTTTCCCACATCAGCCAGCTCCTGCAAAGCTTCTCAGCTCTCTAGCCAGATATGTATGACAATCATTTATTTTGCCATAGTGTGCACACAACTGCCAGCAGCACTGGCAGCTAAAGCTAAGCGGTGGACACTGCGCGAGGTACACGATAAGCTCAGGTCTACGAGTGCGTTCGTTTAGCAAGAAATAATTCACGCGAATTTTGCTCCGATCGGGCCCCTTCCCTCACCAACCCCTCACGGGAACAGAATCAGAGAAGAACCGTAATGGTGGTCTTTGGTACGCGCCAGGTGACCCTCTCCGCCCACCTCAGACAGTGAATTTTAACTTCCAGGGACAAATCCAGGGACAGTAAAACACAAATTGGCGGGGGCTGTTTGATTTCTGTTTCTCATTCACAAACGGGCAGGGCTGAAAATGTCCCCTGGAGCAGCGCGGACGTGGTGTGTGGCTGGCACGTTCCTTACCCGGCTTTGCTGCGAAAGGGGAACCGCTGGTACCGAGACTGCTACAGGGCTGGACCAGGGGGGCGGTGTGTGGAAGAACAACCGACCCGTGTCTAAATTGCTAATGTATAAAAGGAGAAGCTCGCTAGCTCCATAAATACCACGGGGTCTTAAGGTGCATAGGGATCGGATAGAGCCTTATAAAGCGCATAGATAACCACCTCCCCGCGTGTCTGAGGTGCATTTCAGCCTCTGTTTGTCAGGATGCTCATCTCAGAATTCTCTCTCTCTCTCTCTCATGTTAAAGTGTGCCTTTCCTTTCCTTCGGTGAAACACGCCGAGGAGTGGGCACAGACCTCTGTGGAGGTACACTTGCGTTTCATATGCTACACCAGTGTTTCTCAACCTTTTTTTTTTATAAAGTGCCCCTTTAAAAAAATAAGTACCCCCCAGTACCTACAGTTTTCAGACACACAAAATTTTTTTCTATCGTTTCAACACATTTTTTTAAAAACAATTTAATCGCAGACGGGCGGGCGATGAAATTTTTGGGTGTAAAAAGTACAAAAATAATAAAGCACTGTAAAACTTAAAACAAAAATTCAGTTTTCTCCAAATTTCAGTTGCGTTGACGTACCCCCACACACACACTTCTCTCGAGTACCCCTAAGGGTACCCGTACCACTGGTTGAGAAACACTGTGCTCCACGTTCTGTGTTATTGCACCTTCCGTGCACAAACAGGCGCACACATCCTTAGCTGCGCAGCATTTTAGCTCTAAGTTGATTCCCTTTGGATCTTTGCCTGTGTAAGTGGTTAATCACCAATACAGAGAAAGAATCAAACAGAAATACGGGCCTAGTGCTAGTGTGACACCCTCACATAGCTCTCTCTCTCTCTCTCTTCCCCTCCCCCAGCAAACATATCCTCGGCAGGTCCCGGGCCCATTGCCTGCATGTCACCTGGTATTTAGTTTGACTGGTAATGCTCTAATGCTCTAGACTGGGCAATCAGCGTCTGCAACTAGCAGATAACAACGTCATTTGGTTCTGTGGCTTTCCATCAGCCCCCCACCGCAACTGCTTCCCTCAGCAAACCTTTTTCCCCCATTAGCTCGGGGAGAAGGGGATTGCTTTCTCTTAAATCCCCCAAGTTATATTATATTAAAACCAAACCAAAACACCAGCAAGAACTATTAGGCACATTACCCTGTGCTAACAGTGGTGACAGATGGTTGTTCAGGCACCATAATATCCTCCTATAAGTAACTAATAAACCTATTGTGTCTTAACAGGGTAATGCATGGAGAAGCAGTGTCACTTATACAAGATGTTGATGGAATTTACTATATAAAAATCCCCCTTCAAGAGTAAAGTGTATCAACATTACACCAACAGACAGCAGAGGGATAAGTAAAACAGACAAAAGACAAACAAGATAATAATCTGTTTCCAATCAGTTAAGCCCTGTAGAATTTACAATATGCAGTTTGCATATTCCCCCTTGTGTTTTGTAATTAATTATCTATCTGTTAGGATGCTCCACAGACGAATTTGTTGATATTTCATAGCATTTTGGTTGTATTTCATCATCATCAATAGCCTATCTTAACCGTGTTACTTTAAACAAATATGGGTTGATTGTGTACAGGGAAGTGTTATTCTGAAGACAGCTCCCCTGGCACAACTGGAAGATATAAAATGTTCTTTTAAAAGAATGAAGGATGGATTCCCCCGTTTTTGCGTTGAAATTTAAGTTTCCCCTTCTTGCAAAAGTGGCGTTGGCTCAGGCATTGGAATAATAGCGTGGAAGAAGGTGATGTGAGGTCCATTTGAGTTCGCTGGTGACGTTTTGCACTCCCCCTCCCTACTTTCGTCACTAGAGATGCAACACATTTTTGCATGATTTTCATCATTAAAACCTCCTCCTTTCCCCTGGTAAAGGGACGGTGCCGTTTTTAACATTAAACAAACCCAGCAAGAATCTCCTGGCTGGGCTATAGGCGCTTTCTGAGTGGCTGCGTTACAAATTGTAAATTTAAATTGCTCACAGGATTCATTACCTCCTGCGTTTGATTTCAGCCAGCCGTGAAAAATTGTACTGGTGTACCACTGAGAAAGGGTTTTGCAGCAACGAGCCAGAGTCTAATCACCAGTTCTCTCTCTCCAACAAAAGTGTAATTATTTTGTTTTGGGTGTAAATATAACCCACGGTACAAAAAAGATAAACCTCCAGCAGCGTCTGAATGCATTAAAGGAGCATTTAAAGAGATCTGTCCTAAATTAATACCAAGGTTAAAGGAAAGGCAGCTGGGGAATTTGGAACTTCATTGCATCCCTCCCCCATCTACACACGCGCACGCACACACACACCACTCACCGCTCATCTCCATACACCCCAAAGTAATAGCACTGCATACCTTCCTCTCCACTACATACATACAAAATATCAACATGTTACGCACAATCTCTCACACATGCATGCACAAAACATACAAATATGTACATACACAAAATAATTCCACATACACACGAACAAATAAACATAGTATTACTACATTACACATAACTTACACAAAACAAATATACAACCACATGAATGCACCCAGAAAAAAAATGAATTTCGCCACACTAACAAACAAAGCAAGATAACACGTTTTCACATACACAAGGAAAAACTGTACATACATACCATTCATGCACAAATACAGCAAAACGACACCGCACAGACACAGGAAAATAATCCACCCTTACATGCATGCATACACAAAACAAAATGATTGCACTACCCACCCCAATAATTGCAACGTACACATGTGCAAACACAAAACAATATCATTTAGCATTATAGTGCATGCGACACACGCGTTTTTGAACAAGGTGATGCTTTTGTCTTTTGAAATGTGTAGTTCTAAAGCTAGCGTTAAGGTTAGTAATTTACAGCAAAATATTGTAACAGATATTTACAATTAAACATCTGTGTGTGTGTGTGTGTGCGCACACACACTTTCGTAAGATCTCTGTCAAGCCTCTGGCATGTGTTTCTGTGTGAGTTTCCAATGGCTTCTCTATAGGCTAAATGCAAACACATCCAGGGCTAATATTTGATAAGAATCTCAAGCCTATTAGCCATTTGGAGCTGGGCATTTCTGCTGTGTTAGGGAGACTTTATTCTCCTACCTATGAATTCCAATCCGCTTTTCTTTCTTGGCATTGTTCAGTATTTTAAAAATTTCGCTAGTGCCAAGAAAAGGATGGGGGGGGGGAGAATCAAGTACGTAAAATCCTGATAATTAATTGTCTCATTAAGTGGGCACTTTTCACCTACGGAATGAATGTGCTACCGAGACAAAAAGGATGGGAGTTCATTTTTCCTTCCCTTAGCTTCCTCTCTCTCCGAGTGGCAGCGGTCTCCCCCGAGGAGTTTGTTTCGGGGGACGATATGGAAAATTAAGGTAACCAGCTAAGCCCCAGGCCGGAGTCTGAAAGGCGCGGGGTTGAATTACTAGCGCGGGAGAGAGAAAGATTTAAACAAAACCAATTAAATCAAGGCGGTTAGAGAAGAAAGGGAGAAGGGCGAGGCCCGGAGCCTCAGCGCTCCGTTGCGTTCTCGTGTTTTATCGCTGGTGTAAAAATCGGGCGCATGTTAATGCGAGGTTCCATTTAAAATAAATAGGAGAATCTCGCAGAGACACCTCTGCTCCCCGGCTTGCTTCGTGTGGCTGGCTCCGGATTTAAGCGGGCGGCTGGGGAGAAGCCGGGTGGGCAGGAATACACAAGACGCTGCAAGGTGATTTTCAGTTACTCACTTGCGCGCCCAGGAGCAATGCCTGTACTCCGAGGCCCAGACCTTTCCCGCCTAGCTCGCTGTCCACCCCAAAGGCACGCCACACTGTCTGACTGACAGAAACGCACGGTGTTGCCCAGGGCCTTTCCCCGAGAGGACAAATGTCTATTACACGCAATGCTGAGACTCGGGTCATTATGCAACTATGTGCCCACGCGTGTTCCCTGTGCTTGTGCAAGGTAGCAGGGGGGAAGGGGTGCGCGCGTACACGGAGCTGGAGTTCTTTATACCCGGAGTCTATCTCTGATAGCTGCCGTCAGACAGCAAGAGGGCCGGAACGCGCCCGCTTCTCCTAACAGGACACCCCTGGGTTGTGTACAAACGCGGAGGGAGGCTGCCTGGGTTGGCATTCCTGGATAGGAACAGGCAGGGCTCGTGGAACAATGGCTTCGTTTCACCCCGCGCTTCCTTGCCCCTCCAGCCCCAAGGAAGAGAGAGCTCTCTTGTACGATTCTCTCCCATCGCCGTGCGTTGGAGACCGCACATTTACTTAGCGCGCCCTGCCGCCTTGCTCCCCCAGGCTGCGGGTTGCAGGCTTGGGGACAGAGCCTTTCCCAAGCCTGGCAGTGAAAATGGCCTGATCCGAAGCCTAGTCAAAGGGGAATCTTTCCATTGACTTCAGTGCTTCTGAGGTCGGAGCGGAGAGGAGAGCCAAGAAGAAAATCCAAAGGAGGCCATGGACTGAGAAACTGTCTGGGATCCCCATTCTCCAGCCAGTGCACGGCTCGCTTTCTTGAAGGGGCAGCATGCTGAACAGTTTCTTTTCAATCTTAGGTTTTTTACGTGGCACTAAACTGCACTTTCCCCTCATCCAGCACTTCCTGGAAGGAGTTTTCAGGTTCATTTCCAAAGCAGCTCGATTAAATATTCGCTTCCAAAACTCGCCTGCTAGTTCAGCTCCCGATGTCCAAATTCTTTTACTTCCCCTCCTCTTGTCAACTGCGCCTAGCCCAGAGGAGAGCAATACTGCTCCCTGTTACATGGTGGCCAAGCTTGGGTTGCTTTTTATTTGAAATAGAGCCGACCACTGATTTGATCTTGTTTCGATGATTGGATCTGATCTTGAAGGAAGATTTGGGCTTGAGTTTTTCTGTTTTTCCTTTCGTATGTGTGTGCACGTGCGTTCGCGTGTGAGCGTTCTTGAAAGAAACCCAATAAAGGCGGATGAACACTTACCATTACGGATTTTTTAAGCATTTGTATTACAGTGAAATAAAAGATGGTAATCTTAGTATAAAAAGTCTGGCTGGGAAGAAAAACAGAAGTGTTATCCCTTGAAAACTTCAGCAGCAGGAGCAAAATATCCCGAGGCATAATTATTCTGTCTTTGTTAACACGGGGGAGGGTTTGTGTAGTGTTGTTGATTCAAATTTTGGTTGCAACCCTTTTCTATTATACCCCCTTGTTAGTTTAATTACCCTTCTGAATGACTCGTACTTTGCTAGAGAAATTCTCTCTCTCCCCCCCTCTGCTGCTAATGATTGCGTGTTGATACAGCTATGCAATGCCCTCATTTGCCTTTGTTTGGAAGGTGTTAACAGGGAAATCTGCATGAGAAACCTCGCAGCATCTACAGCTCAAAACAAGGAGGGGATGCCCCATACCTGGCAGCTAGCAAAGGGCGCTGGACCCGCAGGGGGAAGAGCAGGAAAGTCAGAGGCCCGGGTAGCCGGCTTTTACAAAGTAATTTCCAATGTCTTTGGAAGTGAACTGAGTCTATGGGCGGTCTCTTGTGAAACTTTACTTAATTCCGTACCTCCCACATCTACCCCCGGGGCTGGAGAGGGCAACATTCCGATCCAGTTATTTAAAGTGTGAGGACAATGAAAGTGCGGGAGGCTTTTTCTTCGCTGGAAAGATGCGTACGACAGAACGCCCTGGTTGTCTGGTCCCGATTCCTTCAGCGGACCGTACGCGCGCCCGTTTCCAGCGCGGCCCCGTACAAATGTCCACTGAAGGAAAAGAGACTTTGCTGTCCGCTACGGCCCGCGGCTGGGGTTGCGGGCTGGAATCTGCGGTGGGGGACAAAGACTGGGGTGTGTGCGAGTTGTGACAGTCACACGCACACTCCCGAGGCCGCGTCTGTTAATTTCTACAGGGGCGAAATTATATGGCTCGAAGGGTTCTCTCCAGTACGTCAATTAGATGGGTGTCCATGAAGAAAATGCGAACATCTCTCTCGTCCCTAAACTTTATTGCTTGGATCGCTGTTGTTTTCAAATAATCTTTTTACTCCTATGCGAAATGTCCCACTTTTCTCCTTTGGCTCGGATTCAGGAGCAGACAGTAGTGCTGGGTTTCATTTTAAATAGATAAGAGGTACATTTTTCTTGCCTTATTGATCTCTACACCTCACTCGTCAATCCGATTTGCATGGCGGGGAGGAATGAACTTTTTTTTTTTTTTACAATGTAATTCACTTTACAACGAAAAAACGTTTGAACCTCCTCTGTGGGCTGTTAAATAAAGAGGTAACCCTCCCCCAGCGAATGGCTTTAGTTTGGAAATGCTGTTAACAATATTTAATTTAGGCGTTTAGAATATATTTTAGATTTTTTTTAAAGGAAAATAAAATTTAAAATGATATGTAATAATGTTGTTTGGATTTTTTTTTTTTTTTTTTTTTTTGGTTAGCTTATTTAGATGTTCCGGGCGGTGAAGGAACAGGCAAGAAGAAGAAAAAACCAGACACAGAAAATAATATATAGAAAGGTCCTTCTGGTCCATAATTTAAATATCTTGTTTGTCTTGAAATCCCAATACGAAACCGATTTAATTATTCCTTCTATGGAGGCTAACCAGGGGAAGAGGCATATTGTAGAATACCTGTGCGTCTTATGCCCAGCGGCCCACAGAGTGTGCGCCTTAAAGAAACAGATAATCCGATTTCTATCGGTCTCTTCTCTCCCCCCCCCCCCCCTCACCCAGCAGAGGCTGGCGAAGGGGTGGAGAGTCCTACATCGTCCCCAGAGAGCAGCGCGCTCAGTAGGGTCTCCCCACACCGCTTTGTACTCCCTGCAATCCTGGAGCAAGAAGACAATGGCGAATTCGCGGCGCACCAAAGCGCCTGGGAGCCAGAGAGCTGGCCAGGGTGCTGAAAGCTGGCCCCGCGCAACGCTTCCTGGTGCCTGGAAATGGCTATTCGTCCTTGCAAACTTCTCCCTTCCTTCTGCAGAATCAAACAGGAGCCCGCACAGATCTTCTCCGCTGTCTCTCACTCCCCTCGCAAAGAGCTATATTTGCAATAACAGTGAAAAGCAATTCCAAAATAGGATCATATAATTATCTTCGGCGCGCTTTACACACATTAACTAATTAATTACAATGAGTGAACTCGCTGCTTATCAGTTGTAGGCACCGGTTCTATTTCTTGGTGGAAGGTAGAAATGGGTTTATGTCAGTTGCAGGCACCGGTTCTATTTCTTGGTGGGAAGGTAGAAATGGGGTTATCGGTATGCTATTATTCTCACCAGCTGTGATTAATTATCATAAACAAACTCTCCAGGAAGTGGCTAGATCCACTACCCGCAGCAGTATCTACTTCCAAGGGTTTCTACTGGACACAAGAAACCTTCGCCCCCTTTCAAATCAGGGCTCCTTTCTGAGACCCAAGGAGGAGATACACTTCCGTCATTATTGGGCGAAACAGTTAAAAATAATCCACGTGTTTTGAGTCGGATTGTTGCACACTAAGAAGTTGGAAGCCTGGTTTATTTAACTCTTACTGGTGACAATTGGGGTGCTAGCTTAATGAAGAAGAAAGGAAACCTTTCATTCTTTCCTAAAAATTCAACTAACTCTCGCCCAAACTGTGATTAAATGACTTTTCCCTCTCTCTTCTCACACCGCACCCACCTAACTACTCAACTGACTTTTCCACACGCACGCACAGGTTCATCAATTCACTCTGATTTTTAAAACCAACACAATTATACAAATAACCCTCGTGGGGCGGCTGGATTCGTTTGCATCAAGGGGGGCAGAATTAAAGGGGGGAAAAGTGCGTAGATTAATTTTGAAGTTCACATATTTGGTTGCCAATTGAAGTCCTAGCCTCAGGGAAAGATCGGGAGATTCGAAGTCCCAACAAATGTTAGTGAATTGCAATACGGCTTGTCTATAAGGCAAGCAAGGATCATCCTGATTCAGGCACACCTCGCCTCCGAGGTTGAGCTGGCTATTGCAAGCCATGCAGTGAGGGGGGCAACACAATCAGTGTCATACACAAACAGGCTTAAATGATATTAATCGGAGCTATTTGCATAGCCTGCTGCCTTTTGCTGGAATTGTGCCATTTACACCTCTCCCTACAGCTTCCGCGCAACAGTCAGAGAGGAGGGAGAAACCAGGCGGTCGTATCCCACTGGGATAAACATCACATTTCTAGTAAAAAAGAGCGAGCAAACGAGTTCGCACCCGCAGAAGTAACTATCAAACAATGCTTTGAATAGAAGTTAATTTCAATGACAGTCTTAGCAAAGCAGAAGACTTCAAAGTTCCCAGACTTTCCACTAGATTAAAGAACCCTGATAATTTCTCTGCAGAAGAGTCCTAGTTTTGTCTGCATTTTCCTCATTCACACCCCCTCTTTCTCACACTTACTTAGTTTTCTCTCTTACCTTCCCCCCTCCCCCCCCCCCAGTCCAGGCGACCTGCCTTCTGAAATGTGCCCAGCAAGTCACCGCAGAGCCCCCCATGCCTGGTCTGCCCCTGTTGGAAAAAGCGGAGTTTTCCCCTGGAGAATCACCCCACACATCTCCATCTTTGGGCGCTTCCGGAGCTGGAGCGGACGGAGAGACCCCACTCCCTGAATTCAGACAGAACGGTCGGTCATTTCGTTAACCAGAGTCGGATCAAAACAAAATACCAGAAGCCCCTTTTTCTATGCATACCAAGCCCCTCCACCCCCGACTTTTCTCTTGGGGGGGGGCACCTGTCCGAGAGCAGATTCCTTTGGTTTGCTGCATGTGCCCCTGCCTCCAGTCAGTGAAGAGCTACAGAGTTCTCTCCCTCGGAGCAGACTTAGCAGACCTGCCCCGCTGGTGCATGCACTTATGCAGGCCTCCACCCTAGAACAATTTTAAAGCCTGCCATTGCATGAAGGGGTCATTTGATGACGGAGCAGAGTTAACTACCCATCCTCCTAGTCTCTCTCTCTCTCTCCTTTGCCATATGTACCTTGCCTTCCTCTTGCCATTTTCATTCCTATGATCACTTCTGCGGTGAACTGCAGGGTAGAAGTCCTCCTTAGAAACATGCAACATTGCCGAAGGTAATCAAATCCAGACATGTAGGGAAACCCCTGCCTCTCTGCTCATAGAATCCAGTCCCTGTGCATCTATATTTAAGGGCAAACCTCTCTAGCTGCTCCTTTTGAGCACTGGAGTGTGGCCCGAACGATTCCTGATGGGCGTTTGTGCTCCTCTAGTGCACTAATTCACCCAGCAGCTGGTGAATAAATGTTTGCTAAGATAGCTTTGCCTTTCCCATTTCCAAGGGAGGTTTTAGCAACATTTGCTCCCTGTTAGAGACTCAAGGCTAAAAACCAAAGGGTAAAATACACTTCCCTGCCTCCAACATGCTCTATGCTCCCTTGCTGTGAGCCTTTTAATCCTGCTCCAACCTCAACTAAGTATTCCCTCTTCCCCCACACCTTCATTGGGGTTCAGAGATGTAGTGGGGTTCTGGGTCCATGAACTATGCTATTTATAAGTCAAGCAAAAGGTAGCATTTCACCAGGTTCTGATCTCAGTTACAGCAATAAAGCTACCAGAGTAAATGATCTCTGCAGAATTTTACAGTTATTTTACTCTGCTGATGGTACAAGAATTTCCATACTTCAGAAGGAGTGGACTAGATTTGCCCCCCACCTTGGGTATCGTGCAGCATCAATAGATTTATAGCTTTCAACACAAATGAACTTATTAAGACCAGATGTGAATTTGGCCCAATTGAAGACACTTATGGCCTTGACCCAAAGCCCATTGAAACCAACAGAAAGACTTGCATTGACTTCAGAGCTTTGGATCCAGCCTTACATGAAGTATAGGCCCAATCCTGCCAACCCATACTTACACAAGTTGTCCTTCCCTGTGCAAGTAGTCCCAATGTGAGTACACCCCTTTACAGGTTGCATGGTCTCCTTCAGTCATGAAATATTATCATGGGCTTGATCCTTCAAACCCATGTTCATATGGATCACTCAGAGTCTCACAATAAAAGAATGCTTTAATGGCAAAACAGTCATCGTCATGCTTTCAATATATACCAGTAGGACAGTATTCAACGGGATGAGCTAAAGGAATAAAAACTATTCAAATGATTAAGGGCTTGTAGACCCAGTTCCTGTGTTATTAGATTACTGTGCTCAGCTTCCTAAAAGGGCTCATGTAAACTTGAGGAGTAGATTTATACAGAAAATCTAAACATGGCCCCTGAACCCACTGGCGTAGCGAGGGCGGGAGGAAGTTGCCGCTCCCCCGCACCCTCCTGGGTCACTTCCTACCTGATCTGATGGACCAACTTCCCACGTGGTAGCTGGGTCTTCTGACACCTCAGGGCCACACTTCCCTGGGAGTCTGCGGTGGTTACGTCCCAACCGGCATTGGAGCCTCCGCTGTTCTCCCCTCGGGTGGCTGGCTGCTGCTGATCAGGAGCTCTAGCCTGAGGTCTTTCTCCTTCGGCAGCCAGCCCAGACTGAGCATCTCCCCAGGCTTTTATACCTGGGCTGCAGTCTGAGCATGCCCAGCAGGGCTGCAGGGGGCAGGGCTCCTTCAGCCAGGGTAACCTAGCTAAACCCTGTGGCTATGTCTACACTACATGCTTCTTGCGCAAGAAGCCTTTTGTGCAAGAGTTTTTGCGCAAAAACTTCTTGCAAGAGCATGTCCACACCTCAAAGCACATGGCAAGAGCGATGTGCTTTTGCGCAAGAGAGCGTCCACACTGCATGGACGCTCTTGCGCATGAAAGCTCTGATTGCCATTCACAGAATGGCCATGAGAGCACCTGTGCTTTTTCCCATAGGGAGCATCCACACTTGCCTTCTTGCGCAATAGCTGTAAGGCTAAAAGGAGTTATGCCTTGTTAAAGGAGGTTTACCTAAGCTGGAAAAAGCCCTCTGTTCTGCTGTTTTACTCTTGATTTACTTGCGCAAAAGCGCATTTGAGGTGTGGACGCTCCACGGGTTTTTGCGCAAAAAACTTGCAGTGTAGATGTAGCCTGTTAGTTCAGTGTGGGGCTGGTACACCCCGTCACAGGCACCATTTGCAGGGCATACCTGCAACTTTATACTAACTTATAGCCAATGCGCCATAGGAGAGGTCGCACACTCTCTTAATTAAGGGACAGAGCCTCAAAGATGTTTAGATGACAAACCACCAGTAACTTCAATGGGCACTAGATGCCAAAGTACCTTGGAGGCTCTGGGCATAGTGTTCCATGTAGCTAGAGATATGGTGACATGCTGCATCTAGAGCAGGGGGGCCAAGTGCATTTGGTAGAGAGGGAGGGATTCCAAGGGTACTTATGGTGCATGGGCCAGAATACACAGTCAGGATCCCCCCTGCCCCCAGGCGCACAGTGGGCCTGCCACTGAGGTCAGTAGGAGGCTTGCCCAGACTGAAGGAGCATGTTTGCAGTAGCTATAGTCGAATGTATTCCCTCCCAAGGTGAGCGTCCACACATAAGCCCATTATTTCAAAATTATTTCAAAATAACAGGCTTCTTATTCTGGAATAATGAACCATCATTCATGAGGAATAACGCCTATTTTGAAATAAATAGGGTGTTTGTGGATGGCGCAGCTGTTGTTATTTCAAAATAATTGGCTGCCAGGGCTTATCACAGCTGCCCTGGTGGCCACTCTGGCCACACCCCTCAGACCTCTATAATTTCCCTTCCCCAGCAGGCTTTAAAGGTGTAGCCACAGGGGAAACAGTTTGTGGCGCAAGGAAAGCCCTGGGAGCCCTGTGCCACACTGCAGGACCCATTTCTGCATTCTGCAGGAATGGCTGACCCTCATGTTCCCACTGAACCCCCCAGGGCTGCTAGTGAGCCACCAGTCAGCTCCCAAGGCCCTGCTCAGGGGCAGAAGAGGGTTCCTTCCTGGTCTGGTGTGAAGATCCTGGATCTCATTGAGGTCTGGGGAGTGGAGGCAAACCTCCAGGATCTCCGCACCAGATGCAAGAATGCTGAGATCTATGGCTGGATGACTGCAAGCCTGGGCTAGAAGGGCCACATGTGCACCCAGGAGCAGATGCACATGAAAATAAAAGAGCTCAGGCAGGCCTACACTAAGGCCAGGGAGTAGAGTTCCCGCTCAGGGGCGGCACCCCAGCATTTATGAGCACCTGAACCGCATCCTGCACTGCCCATTGTCAGACTCCCAGAGGGTGGGGCTGTACACCAGGAGGACGAGGAGGAGGTGGAGGAGGAAGATGAGGCCAGCCAAGACATGATGCCTGACAGCAAGGAGGTCATCCTGTCCCTGGAGCCGGTGCCCCCCTCCCAGGATGTCTCCCAGGGTTTGGATGAAGCCAGGGAAGGCCCATCAGGTGAGTTCCTTTGCTTTCCCTAGAAACAGACAGGGGGAGGTGGCAGGCAGCAAGGGGCTGTGTGCTCTTCACTCGGCCTTCTTCGCCTGGGGCTCGCACAGGAGCTCGTGAACATGGAGTGACAGCCCAGAGCAGGCAGCTGTATGAGGCTGCCACAAAGGATCCTTTCACTCCTGCTCACAGGGTTTCTGGAGAGGCCTGCCTTACTCCCGACTCTAGTGGTGGCTTGTGGTGGGAAGGTGTCCCACCATGAAGAGGCTGGGGTCATGGACACACACAGCAGTGCTGCACATGGCACACACTTATGCCTGCACTCTCGGGTCAGCATCCACTCCCGGTCAAGCACGGTGAGGTGGAGGAGACTGAGCCCCTGCATGAGAACCTGCCGGGGGGAGGAAGAGGAAGGGACCCCAGTAGCACCCTCCCTGGTAAGCAGCATCTGGCGATCGGGGCTTTCTTGCGCAAAATCATGTCTAGACTGGCCACGGATGCTTTTGCGCAAAAGCACTTTTTGCGCAAAGGCACCCGTGCCAATCTAGACGCTCTTTTGTGGAAATGCTTTTAACGGAAAAACTTTTCCGTTAAAAGCATTTCCGCAAAATCGTGCCAGTCTAGACGTAGCCAGGGAGAATGGCGTGGGTGGGTCTGACGTGGCTGCTGTGGTGGGGCCGGGTGGTCCCAGACCTGCTCGCGCCGTTCTCCCTGCGCTCACCCTAGTGTGGTGCCCGGGGGCAACTGCCCTCCCTTGCTACGCCACTGCCTGAACCCTCTCTTAGTATTAAAAGACTACAGATGCACAGGAGTCTCAATCCAAAAACAGAATGTGAGACAAACTTTTGCACAAGTAAACTGACATGAGAAAACAAAAAAGAGCCATTAGTATCCTAGGTCTAAACTTGCCCCTTTATAGTCAATCAGATCTTTGCCATTACATTTTATGGGAGCAAAATCAAGCCCTTTGTTGGCATGCTACTTCTGTCGACTTAAACAGAGGCTGCTGGGGCGTAGCTGAGAGCAGACATTGCTGTCAGTTTCTCTGTAACATTGAATAATAGCATGTTAAATAATTAACATTGGAAGTGAGACTCTGCAGTCCAAATCTTTTCAATCTCTCTCATTGTGGAGTTTTTCCATGCCTTTAATTATTCTGGTTGACTATCTCAGAACCCAGGATCTGTGTAATTGTTTCTATCTGTCTGCAGACTCAGGAAAACAACACCTTATTTGGTTTTATTTAGAATTTATTTTTCAGAGCCATATGGGATAAAAGCAATTGTCTTAGGAAATGAAAGCTCAGCTGCTGCAGAAACCAATGGGGCAGTGGAGACATCCTGGTATGGTGTGTGGGATAGGTGTACCATTGGGTCTGATTCAATCTGACACCTGGCTTTCCCCAAATAATTTCTCTGTGTGCTGCAAATGTGTATGAACATTAGTATGCATTAGCACAATATGGATCTAGTTTACAAAATGCTTATGAGAACTAGGTCCTGCACAGGATCAGCTGCTGCTTTTTAAACCCCAGAATGTCAATAGATTAATAGATTCCACAGCCAGAAGGGACTGTTATGATCATCTAGTTCGATGCCCTGCATAATAATAACATGCACAAAGCCTCACCCAACAATTTCTGCATCAAGCCCGTAACATCTATGTGAGCCATAGTTATCTTTCAGAAAGATATCCAGTGTTGATTTAAAGATTGTGAGTGATGGAGAATCCACAATCCCTAGGTAAATTGTTCCAGTGGTTACACTCACTGTTTTAAAAACATTGTACCTTATTTCTAGCTTACATTTGGCTAGCTTTTACTTTCAACCATTTGGGGTTTTTTTCCCTGCTGGATTAAAGAATTGTCTACTCCCAGACAAATGTTTAAACCATCCTCTTAGATAAGAGATTATGAAAAGGAAGGAATCATGAGTCCAAATGTTATTGTATTAAAAAGTTAGATTAAAAAACCTATTTGTAAATTACAGTGATGGGCACAAATATATAGAACTCAAATGTTTTGAGCATCATTGACAATAGCTTTACAGTATAACTAAGGTATTTGTTTCAGAAAATGTGTAACTTCTTGTAGCAATGGCTGAATATTCACAAAGAACTTTCTTTCTTTCTTTCTTTCTTAACATTGGCCATTTGTTAAAACACAAACTAAGATAAAAATCAAATATATTTCATAAAGGTTCCTAAGAGTAACCAAATAAACATGTTCAACAGATAAACATAAAACATGACCACTGTTGTGTCTAATGATGTAACTTACAGAAGTCCTGCTGACTGATTGTCTGGGATCAGGCCCAGAATTTCCCCAGATGAAGTTTTTTAATTACAATCCACAAGTGAAAATAAAGTTTCTCTCTTATTTCCTTCCAGTACTAGAAAATACAAAACCAGAATATCCCTCACCTCACTGCATTCTTTTAGCAAGGAGAAGTATGGAGAAGTTGCCTTAGTTAGAAAGATTATACATAATTCATGGTGAAATCAATGGGGCTGTTCAGTGTGGATTTATTACAGGATTAAGCGCTAGGTAAAAAAACTGCACCTACTTACTCAACATATCTGCTCCCTGTGTATCTTTAAGCCTATTCAGACATGGCTTCCATCAGCATAATATGTGACACCATCACAATATTCCCATAAGGCAGAGTAGCTTGATCCTCATCACATAGGGACTAGAGGGAGGAAGAGATCAAGTGATTAGCAGGAGTGGCATGTACGTAGCCTGTTGCAGAGAGGAACTGAACTGCACTCTGAGAGTCCCCCTCTAAAACCAGAACTCCACAAACTCTTTCCTTAGCTGACATTGCTGGTAAAAACAAACATTTACTTGATCTTGTTGAGTAATACAGCTAGGCTGTGTCTACATTGGTGCGATCTTGCGCCAAAGCGGCCGCTTTTGTGCAAAAACATACTACCTGTCTACACTGGCGGGGAGTTCTTGCGCAAGTACACTGACGTTCTAATGTGTGAAATCAGTGCTTCTTGCGCAAGAACTATGATGCTCCGCTCAGGAATAAGCCCTCTTGCGCAACTGTTCTTGCGCAAGAGGCCAGTATAGACAGGCAACATGAATTTCTTGCGCAAGAAAGCCCGATGGTTAAAATGGCCATCAGAGCTTTCTTGCGCAGAGCGTCTACACTGGCACGGATGCTCTTGCAAAAGCACATCTCTTACACAAAGGCACATGCCAGTGTAGACGCTCTCTTGTGCAAATACTTTAACGCAAGATCATGGATCCCCAAATTTTTAGCACAAATACTCAGAATATTCCTCTGAACATCCCTCCCACAAAGTGTGGTATTTGTCATTTGCCACTTGTTATTCATTAGTCCCTTGCTTATAAAGTTTCAGTTATCCATCAATGAAACAGTATCATGTGACTTATGTGATCTCTTATACAACACAAACAGTGAACAGAGAATGGTGCAAGTGAACAATATGCAAACAATCTATACACTGACATTTGTCTGCATGAAGAGCACTTATGAAAAATAAATTATTAGCCAAATATTTTAGGAGTTTAGGAAAATGAGCACAGAGAGAGATAGGCAGGTTGGGTTTACTAATGAATGAGCAACATGCATTGGTAAATGTGTCACCACACAACTGCTTGGGGACTTGGTATTCTGCAGGCCCACCAATGAAAGGAGGCCAGAACTTCAGAAAAGTGATCTCTGGAGCTGGAAGAGTTGCTCCAAAAACCATGCCTCCAGCATACAAACAGTGGTTGGCTTGAAGTTGAAGCTCAGAGAGTATTGTTTATAGTGATTTAAAACCAAAACTTAAAAAAAGAAAACTGGCTCTTCCCTCCCACTCAGACCATCACAGCCTGTTTATTCTCCTGTTGTATTATACAAGTTAGGTCAGGTAAATTTCATTAGCTATAAACTCTAATTACAGTAGTACCTAGGAGCTCCAGCCAAGATGAGGGCTCCATTGCACTTTGGTGCTGAACACACTCATGTTAAGATAACCCCTGTGCTGATGAGCTATGATCTATACAGACAGGAAAGTATTACTGTCCCCATTTTACAAATGGGAACTGAGGTCTAGGGAGGTGGAGCAATGTGCATGAGGTTACACAGGACTGCGGTGGAGCTGGGTACTAAATCTAGCTTTCTAGATCACTCAGCTAGTGTTCAGTCACGAGCCCATCCTTCCTCCCTTCAGGAGTGGAGCAGCATAGAATGAGTAATAGCCCCACAACTGCCTGCTGCTGGTGAACCTCAGCCATGACCAGCCATGGCTATGTACTTGTGTCTCTCCATACCTGGTCTATCCCCTTGGTATCTAAGTACCTTCTCCTGGGCTGAGATGAGACTGTAATAGTGGGCTCTCTGGGCGTATGTGTACACAGCAATGTTATTTTGGAATAACATCCATTCTTCTGAAATAACAATGCGAGCTTCGACACAGCAATAGTGTTATTTCGAAATAATATCGAAATAACGGGCAGAGTATTCCGAAATCTGTAAACCTCATTCTACGAGGAATAACGCGTCTTCCAAAATAGTTATTTCAGAACAGTGCCTGTGTAGACAGGGCAGCTGCAGTTATTTCGAAATAAGGGGCCTCCAGCCCTTCCCAAGGTGCCCTGCTGGCCGCTCTGTCCACACTCAGCCAAACTCTATTTCCCCCTGCTTCCCCTGGAGCCCTTAAGCTGCAGCCTCTGGGGATAGGACTTGTGGCAGGCGGGAGGCCCTGACAGCCCTGAGCCACACAGCAGCTGCCAATTCCGCGAATTTAAGCAAAATGAGCCAGTCTGCTCCCAGCCAGCCCTCCACTGCTCCCAGGAGCAGTCAGATGGCTTCCAGGAACCTGGCCGGGCCCGAAGAGGCGTGCACCTCCTGGTCTGGTGCAGAGATCCTGGACCTCATTGAGGTCTGGGGTGAGAGGCAAACCTCCAGGATCACCACACCAGACGCAGGAATGCAAATGTCTATGGCCAGATGGCCAAGAGCCGAGTCAACAAAGACATATCCGCACACAGGAGCAGGCAGATGAGGGTGAAAGAGCTCCACCAGGCATATGCCAAGGCCAGGAGGGCAGCTCCGCTCCAGAGCAGAACCCACACCTGACCCTGCTTTGAGGACATGAACCATATCCTGGGGGTGGGGCACTCCTTTCACCCCCACCCTGATAGTGGACTCGAGGTTCAAGCAGCCCGGGCAGGCAGCTGTATGAGGCTGCCACAAAGGATCCTTTCATTCCTGCTCACAGGGTTTCTGGAGAGGCCTGCCTTACTCCCGACTCTAGTGGTGGCTTGTGGTGGGAAGGTGTCCCACCATGAAGAGGCTGGGGTCATGGACACACACAGCAGTGCTGCACATGGCACACACTTATGCCTGCACTCTCGGGTCAGCATCCACTCCCGGTCAAGCACGGTGAGGTGGAGAGACTGAGCCCCTGCATGAGAACCTGCCGGGGAGGAAGAGGAAGGGACCCCAGTAGCACCCTCCCTGGTAAGCAGCATCTGCCACTCACACACAACTCCCCAACACCCTATCCCTGCCCACTGTAGGTGGGGCCGGGGGGGACGGGGACGGGGACGAAGTCGTCTCCCTGTGGGACGCTGCCCCTGCCAGACCTGGCGTGTGCATGGCACGGAGGGAAGGCGAACATCACTGTCACCCCCTCCCGCCCGCAGACTCCTGGCCTGGCTGGCACCTTCCCATGCCTCCTTGTCCCCGGGACGTGGGGGTAGCGAGGCTCGTCTGGGATGTCTGTGCCGCTGCAGGACAGCGCCCGCTATCCAGGCCACAGATAGTTCAGACAAAGGCAAAGTGCTTCGAGCAAGGCTGAGAGCTTTCCGTGCTGGCTCAGAGGTTAGGGCTAGGCTTCATACACAATGTCTCCTGGGATGACTGCCCTTGTAACTTTTCTTCACAGCTGGACCAGCTGCAAATGAGGTGCATCCACCACTTCCCGCGCCATACTCCCAACCCCGCAAGAGCCACCGCTGCAGAAAACCCCATGAGGACCTGGAGCGGTGTCAAGGGGTGACCTACTCTGGGAGGCCCCTCGAGCTTAGTCCCCTTTGTGGCCTACCTGCATGTGTCCCTCCCTGAGAGACGTAATACAGCCCCATGCCCAAAGTCTGTACGATCACCCTCCTGACCCTGAAGCCGGTACCCCTCCTGTGGACGTGTCCCAGGTGTCGTCCGAGGCCAGGAAGGCACAGCATGTGAGTGCCATCACATTCCCTTCACACAGGGGTGGAGGGTGGGTGGCGAGGGTAGCTGTGCGCTCCTTGCTTGACCCTCACAGCCTGGGGATCACGCAGCAGCCTCTGCACGTGGGAGCATGTGCCACCGCTCCTGGCCACACAGCCCCAGGAGGCTGACACAGGACCCTTGTGCTGTGGCCACAGGGTGTCTGGAGAGGCCTGCCATGCTCGTGACCCTGGGGTGGGACACCCTCCCTCCACAAGTCACCTCCAGAAGGAGGCTGGGGACATCGACACACTCAGCAGTCCCACACACGGCACACGGGCATGCCCACACTCTCGGGGCAGCACCCATTCCCGGGGACATCTGGGCTCCTGTAGGAATGGGCCCACTGTCCAGAGCGCACGTGGCCTTGCTCCAAGCACGTCACCTTTGACTGAGCCGAGAACTGTCGCTCTTGGCTCACAGATGAGGGCAAGGCTTCAAGCACAGTGTCCCCTGGGATGTCTGACCATCTCTCTTTATTCTCCACAGCCGGACCAGCTGTGAGAGGGGAGCAGGTGACACCACCCGGGGCAGCCTCCCAGACCCGAGGGACCCGCAGGCGCAGGAGACCCATGGACGAGTTCCAGAGGGAGCCCCTCGCAGCTCTCCGATCCCTGGAGCAGACCATCGACTGCAGACTCCAGGAAGACATCCAGCTGTGGCGAGACACCTGGCGGGAGCTGCTGGAGCAGGGCTGCTCCAAGTGCACAGATGTGCACTCCTTGGTCGCCAGCATGATGCCTGCTCCTGCCCCTGCGATTGCTCCTGCTCCCGCTTCCATTCCCACTCCTCCTGCTTCTCCCCCAATCCCCCCTCCCCGTGGCCACCAAGGCCCCGCATCCGTGGTGGTGGGATCACCAGAACCAGGCACCACTCCCAGCCCCAGCCCTGAGCCTCTCCTCACCCCTCCTCCCCTTCCAACTCCCTCCTCCCACCTCCAGGTTCTCAGCCCCCCTCCTCCCCCTTCCCCCTCTCCTCTGCTCTCTCAGGTTCTTTCCCCAGTCCCTCCCCAGTTACTTTGTTTTGGAAAACATAAACTCTGTGTTTGATTCCAAATAAAAAAAACCTATCTTTTTTATTGTCTCTGCAGGGGAAGGGGAGGGGGAGGGGGGAAGGGAGGGGTGTTGGAGGAAAGGCAGAGAGAGGCGATGCACAAGCCCCTAGTGGGGAGTCCCAGGGGAGCGTGTCACTGGGATCCTGGTGAGAAACTCTCCCTCAGGCCTGCTGGATGCGCACGGCCCCTGATGGGCCTGCCGGATGGCAGATGTGCGTGGCTGCTTGAAGGCCCTGCCAATGCAGTCAGCCTCTGCCCCCCACCCTTGCAGGAACGTCTCCCCCTTCTGCTCACAAATATTGTGGCGCACACGACACGCAGCCACCATGTGTGGGATGTTCCACTCCCTGACGTCCAGCCGGGTGAAGAGGCATCTGAACCGCGCCTTCAGACACCCTCAATGACCATGCGGGTCCTGCTGAGCCTGGCGTTGAACCGTTCCCTGGAGTGGTCAAGGTGGCTGGTGTAGAGCTTCATGAACCAGGGCAAGAGAGGGTAGGCTGCGTCCCCACCATGCACATGGGCATGTCCATGTCCCAGACCCTGCTGGTGTGGTTGGGGAAAAAAGTTCTGGCGTGCAGCTTCTGGAACACACTTGAGTTGCAGAAGGTGCGGGCGTCGTGCGCCTTCCCTGACCACCCGACGTAGATGTCCGTAAACTGGCCACGGTGGTTTGTGACGACCATCGAGAAATACCCCTTCTGGTTGATGTACACAGATGCTAGGTGGTCGGGGCCCAGATGGGGATGTGGGTGCCATCAATAGCCCCACAGTTGGGAAGCCCATGTCAGAAAAACCGGTGATGATAGCGTCCGCGTCGCCAGGTTGATGACCCTGTGCAGCAGGGCGGTGTTGATGGCCCTGACCACCTGCAGAAGGAGACAAACAAACAAACAGAGAATCACAGGGTGCCAGGGCCCTTGGGAGGTCCCTGAGCCTAACCCCACCACCACAGCAGGCGCAACCCCCACTTACCCCATCCCCGGCAGGGCTTTGTGAGGGTGGGACTGAAAAAACCTCCCATGGAGGGGGCTTCCACCTCCAACAGCAACAACACCCCCTTTCCCTAGGGAACCCCATTCCAGCAGTCCACCCCTCTCCTGGGACAATAGCCCGAGAGTACCATACCTGCATGACCAGGGCCCCAACAGTTGATCTCCCCACACTGAACTGGTTCCCGCCGCAGCGTAGCTGTCCGGCATGGCGAGCTTCCAGAGGCCGATGGCGACCCGCTTCTGGAGGGGGATGGCAGGTCTCATATGAGTGTCCCATCACCTGAGGGCAGGGGCGAGCCACTCACACAGCTCCAGGAAGGTGTCTTTCCTCATCTGAAAATTCTGGAGCCACTGCTGGTCGCCCCACCGCTCCATGACAATCCGGTCCCACCAGTCGGCACTGGTGTCCGGACGCCAGAAGCGGGGGTGCACGGTGTGCAGGGGAGGGCGGGCGGGATCCAGCTGCATGAGCCGCACCTGCAGAGATCCAAGGAGGGTCTCCCAGAGGAGCTGGGGGTTGGGTCCCTGCAGGGCCTGGGAGGCAGCCTGCAGAAACTGCTGCATGAGGTGCAGCACAACTGCAATAGCTGTCGACTGCCCAGAGGCAGCTCCGGCTCCATGGCTGTCAAGCTGAGGTGTCCACAAGGGCAACCGCAGCAGGCAGAGAAAAGGGTTTGCTGTCCCTTGAGGAGGTAGGCAAAGGAAAAAAGCCGGAGACACCACTGTACGGGGCATCCTTTGCAAGAGCCCCAGAGCGCCTCAGGCAGCAGCCACGGGAAGTAACTGCTGACCTGATGCCCTGCCCGAAGTGCTTCCGAGTGGCCTTAAATGTGAGTTAGCGTCCAGTCAGTGTGGACGCTCTATTTCGACATAGCTCAGCAGTATTTTGATGAGATTTTGGTGTGTAGATGCGCTATTTCGAAATAAGCTATTTTGGAAGATATCTTCCAAAACTGCTTGTTCTGAAATAAATGTGCAGTGTAGAAGTAGCCTGAGAGTGCATCACTAGTGTGAATAGCCTCTTCTTTTTCTTATGTTCCACTGGATCCCTGGCTGCCTCCCTATTCAATTATTCTGTCCTTGCGGACATACCCTCACCTCTCATCATCTCTGACAATGAAGAGAGGAAATGAAAAAACGATTTTTTAGCATCATTCCTTGCCTGTGCTAGACATGGCATGTATGAAATGCTTTCAAATAAAGGCAATGAATCACAGAACCACAGAAATTAGAGATGGAAACCACCTATGAGGTCAGCGAGTCCATTTCTCTGCCAACGCAGGATACCTTCCAACTACAGTATTTTCTCTACGTCTCTGTCCAGTCAAACAGCGTTAGCAAAAGGGCTTCAACTAAGTCCTTTGTGGGACAATTATATTCTGCAAGGGCAGATTATGTCAATATTATTCACCATGTGAGGAGTTACTTATTGCAGTAGTCCTTCTGTCTTCATGCCCATGATGTCAGTTGACAGAAGCCAGCGGAGTTGCTGTTTGCTTGCACTGGAACCATTGTGCTTAATTTCATATAATTCGCTTTAGTTACAAACACGCCCCCCCCGACCACTTTAAACAGTTTCTCTCTTACTGTTGTGTTCATGAGCCTGATCCAAAGTCCATGGAAGACAATAGCACCCATGATTTGACTCAGGCCCTATATCCTTTGGAACATGGGTTCTTCCACTATAAAAGACCATCCCCCACACTACCTTTTAAAACACATCTGGCTGTGGAGGGGGATAAGAAGAGACAGAACAAAAACACATTTCCAAGCTTAGTTCCTAAAAGGTTAAAGATCTCACGAGAGACTTAGTCACTTTAACAATCAGCCTGTTTTTCAGAGGAGTGGAGCAATTGCAGTGCCTGTTGAAAGCCAGGTGTGACAGAATATACCTCTGTGTTCACTATTGTAGTAATGTTTGTACAACATATGCCTTGTGAGGTATCATTTAATACTCATGATTTGCTGATCAGTAACATCATGGTACGATGCACGTAGCAGCACTATCCATGAGGTTATAAACAAGCTGAAATCATGAGGGAGTGGCCAAATTAGTTTCTTAGAGACAAAGGGCAAGCTGACACTTCAGCCAGGTGTAAATAAGGCTGAGAGACCCTCACCTGCTAAGTGAACATTCTTTGGCAGATAAGGAGGCAGGGGGAGTGTTCCCTGTAAGTGGTGTCACCCAGTTGATTAGCAGAGAACCCACAGCTAGATTTTTGTTTCTACGGGTGTTGCACATTCATACATACTTGATGCACATAAAAATTATTCCACCCATAGATGAAAAAAATCCACCCATGGATGAAAAAGATTAGAGGGACATTGGGCAGGGCAAAAAAATTGACATTTTAGCAAAGATACAGCATGGAGTTTCCTTCCACAAAGACTGCCTGTTGCTGTGTTCCCAGTTGGAAATGCTTTTCAAAGGGGAGGGGGGCAGGACTTAAAAAAAGTTGAGACACCCAAAATACTACATTGCATTCACTGCACCCAAAGAGACAAAGAAAGCAGCCATTGGACTCTGGGGAGAGGGTCCTGACCAAAAGAGAGTGGTCAGTAAGACTGCTGAAAGCATGTGGTGAGAAAATGTTGCCTTGACTCTAATGGAGTTTGGTAAGTTGCGCACCAGTTACATTTTATCTTTATTTTTCTTGTACCCATTTCTGACTTTTCTGCCTTGTTTCTTGTACTCACTTGAAATGTCTTTGTAGTTAATAAACTTGTTTTATTGTTTTATCTAATCCAGTGTGTTCAATTGAAATGCCTGGGTCACTCCATTTGGGGTAATAAGGAATAACAGACTCAGTGTATTTGTACTATCCAGCCCCATGTGATTGCTCCAAGCACCCTGAAGGGCTGGCAGGGGAGGCCCCAAGCTCTGCCCTTCTGACAGATGCCTCTCCCTTTCTGGGGAATGGAGCTGGACCTCCTCCCACCTTGCCCAGGAGCCCAGCAAGTCTCTCTGAAGCCCTGTCTGGGGTGACGTGAATGCTGGAGGCTGTTTGTCAGCAGTCTAGGCTGGAGGCTAATGCAGAAAGGCATTGTACAGGGCAGAGTTGACACAGTTACTCAGTGGTCTGGACTGTACCTGGTATGTCACACCAGAACATGGGTTTAGGTGTTGAGTACTTGGATCCCAATGCAGCAAAGCATGTGCTTCAGGCACATGACTAATCCCATTAAATTTACTTACCTGCTTAAAGGAAAGTGCTTAGCTGGCTTACAGCTAGAAAGCTCAGCACCTGGGAGGATTGAGATCTTCATAGAAAAAAAATGAAAGCAACTTTGAAAATGTTCGTTTCAGTGTGTTAATGTTCTATGGTCTGCCAGTGGGTCAGGCACTGAAAGGGAACCCAGGAGCCTGGATTCTGTCCTCTGCTTGGCTGCCAACTCCTTGGGTGACCTTCATAGAATCATAGAATCATAGAGCTGGAAGAGACCTCAGAAAGTCATCAAGTCCAGCCCCCTGCCCAAAGCAGGACCAATCCCAACTAAAACAACCCAGCCAGGGCTTTGTCAAGCCGAGAGTTAAACACCTCTAGGGATGGAGATTCCACCCCCTCCCCAGGTAACCCATTCCAGTGCTTCACCACCCTCCTAGGGAAATAGTTCTTCCTAATATCCAACCTAGACCTCTCCCACTGTAACTTGAGACCATTGCTCCCTGTTCTGCCATCCATCACTACTGTGAACAGCCTCTCTCCATCCTCTGTGGAACCTCCCTTCAGGAAGTTAAAGGCTGCTATCAAATCCTCCTCACTCTTCTCTTCTCTTCTGCAGACTAAACAAACCCAAATCCCTCAGTCTCTCCTTATAGGTCATGTGCTCCAGCCCCCTAATCACTTTGGTCGCCCTCCGCTGGACCCTCTCCAATGCATCCACATCCTTTCTATAGTGGGGGGCCCAGAACTGGACGCAATACTCCAGATGTGGCCTCACCAGAGCCGAATAAAGGGGAATAATCCCTTCTCTGGATCTGCTGGCAATGCTCCGCCTAATGCACCCTAATATGCCATTAGACCTCTTGGCTACAAGGGCACACTGTTGACTCATATCCAGCTTCTCATCCACTGTAACCCCCAGGTCCTTTTCTGCAGAACTGCTACTTAGCCAGTCGGTTCCCAGCCTGTAACAATGCTTGGGATTCTTCCGTCCCAAGTGCAGGACGCTGCACTTGTCCTTGTTGAACCGCATCAGATTTCTTTTGCCCCAATCCTCTAATCTGTCTAGGTCACTCTGGACCCTATTCCTGCCCTCCAGCGTATCTACCTCTCCCCCTAGCTTAGTGTCATCTGCAAACTTGCTGAGGGTGCAATCCATCCCCTCATCCAGGTCATTAATAAAGATGTTGAACAAAACCGGTCCTAGAACAGATCCTGGGGTACTCCGCTAGAAACCGACCGCCAACCTGACATCGAGCCGTTGATCACTACCCGTTGGGCCCGACAGTCTAGCCAGCTTTCTATCCATCTTACAGTCCATTTATCCAATCCATACTCCCTTAAC
The DNA here is from genome assembly GCA_019425775.1 of Rafetus swinhoei. Taxonomy (NCBI): domain Eukaryota; kingdom Metazoa; phylum Chordata; order Testudines; family Trionychidae; genus Rafetus; species Rafetus swinhoei. The sequence goes on along the minus strand of JAFJHL010000564.1, from coordinate 2,516,100 downwards.
TTGCTGGCAAGAATATTGTGGGAGACCGTATCAAAAGCCTTGCTAAAGTCAAGGTATATCACATCCACTGACTTCCCCATATGCCACAGAGCCAGTTACCTCCTCATAGAAGCTAATCAGATTGGTCAGGCACGACTTGCCCTTTCTGAATCCATGTTGACTATTCCTGATCACTTTCCCTCTTCCAAGTGCTTCAAAATGGATACCTTGAGGATCCTCCATGATTTTTCCGGGACTGAGGTGAGGCTGACTGGTCTGTAGTTCCCTGGATTGTCCTTCTTCCCTTTTTAAAGATGGGCACTACATTTGCCTTTTTCCAATCATTCGGGATCTCTCCCGATCTCCACAAGTTTTCAAAGAAAATGGCTAAAGGCTCTGCAATGACATTTGCCAACTCCCTCAGTACCCTCGGATGCATTAAATCCGGGCCCATGGATTTGTGTATGTTTAGCTTTTCTAAATAGTTCCTAACCTGTTCTTTCCCACCAAGGGCTGTCCACCTCCTTCCCATACTGCGTTGCTTAGTGCATTAGTCTGGGAGCTGACCTTGTCCGTGAAGACAGAGGCAAAGAAAGCATTGAGTACTTCAGCTTTTCCCACATCATCTGTCACTAGGTTACCTCCCCCACCCAGTAGGGGCCCCACACCCTCTGATCACCCTCTTATTGCTAACATGCCTGTAGAAGCCTTTCTTGTTGGCCTTTACATCCCTTGCTAGCTGCAATTCCGATTGTGCTTTCGCCTTCCTGATAAGTCGGATACGGGGAAGAAACACAAGGAGGAACGAGCAACAAAGGAGGACCCCTGATTTGAATGGAGACGGTAGGGCAATCGACTGGTTATCTAAGGTGTTTGTTTCCCAGGCTTCTTGCATTTGTGTACAAACAGGAAGAATTAGAAGCCCTGGCCCAGTCAAAGAACTATGATTTGATTGGAATAACGGAGACTTGGTGGGATGACTCGCATGACTAGAGCACTGTCATGGAAGGGTATAAACTGTTCAGGAAGAACAGGCGGGGGAGAAAAGGAGGAGGAGTTGCATTGTATGTAAGAGAGCAGTATGATTGCTCAGAGCTCCAGTATTTAGAGGGAGAAAAGCCTGTTGAGAGTCTATGGGTTAAGTTTAGAGGTGGAAGCAACAGGGGTGATGTTGTGGTTGGTGTCTGCTATAGACCACCGGATCAGGTGGATAAGGTAGATGAGGCTTTCTTCAGACAACTAAGAGAAGCTTCCAGATCGCAGGCCCTGGTTCTCATGGGGGACTTTAATCACCCTGACATCTGTTGGGAGACTGTTACGCCTCCAAATGTCTACCCCAGTCTCGGTGCCTCACCGTTAGACTTTGAGTCCACTGCACGATCACAATCCTATGGATCCTCCGAAGCGACCAACCACGCCGGCGGAGGGTAGGGGACCTGGGCCCTCCTCACTCCAGGTCCCGACCCAGGACCCTAAGGGAGAGAGGAGGCCTCCTGCCCGGTTGGTGGGGTGCCTGTAACTCACCAACCCACAGGCAGCTGCTGACTCCTCTACCCTGTCCTGGGTCTCTTCCTTCCCTCCATCACAGCACTTTTTTCACCTCGGCATTCTCGCTGGGCTTCTCCTTTGGCTGACTCCTCCCCTCTTCGGCTCGGAGCACCCGACTTGCCTCCTCTCTGCACGGCGCAGTCCCATTTTGTAATCCCCGCACCAGGCCACGCCGCGTCGGACATCCCCAGGCTCCGCCCCCACCGCCTTCCGCCTTCCGGTGTCGGCCTGCGTCTGCCCTCCGACTCCGGGCGGTGTCAGAGCACGTGCCGCACGGCCGCCGGGAGGACGTGCTTTTGCCGGCGAACGCGCCTCCGGCTGCCGGCGAGTGCGGGGCTTGGGAGGCGCTGCAGCTGCAGCGTCCGGCGCCCGTCCACACACACCCCCTTTATGTTTCTCACGTTTCCTTCCCGTGGGTCCTCTTCTTCTTTCTCCATTGCCCTCAAAAAGAAGTCAGCGTTGCCATGCCTCGTTCCTGGTCGGTGCTGCACTTCAAACGTGTAGGGTTGTAAGTCCAGGTACCATCTCATTATGCGGGAGTTCGACTCCTTCATCGACTGGAGCCAGCGAAGGGGGGCATGGTCCGTCACCAGCTTAAATGGGTTCCCCAGAAGGTAGTACCTTAGGGTCTCTATTGCCCACTTTACAGCCAAGGCTTCCTTCTCTATCGTGGCATACGCTTGTTCGCACGGAAATAATTTCCTACTCAGATATAATACCGGGTGCTCTTCGCCGCCAATATCCTGCATCAGCACAGCTCCCAATCCCACGGCCGACGCATCGGTCTGTAAAATAAATTCCTTAGAAAAGTCGGGCTGCATCAACACTGGGGCTTGCATAAGGCTTGATCTTAGTTGCCGGAAAGCCCGTTCGCAGTGCTCACTCCATGCCACCCGCTTGATTACCTCTAGTTAAGTCTGTCAAAGGGGCTGCCATGGATGGAAAATTTAGTATAAACCTTCTGTAGTAACCCCCAGGCCCAAAAACTGGCATACCTGCTTCTTGGTTGTAGGGGTGCGATACTCTGCAAGGGCCTGGACTTTACTCACCAGGGGTTTTAATTTCACCCTTCCCACCGTGAAACCCAGGTATGTTACTTCTCGTTGCCCTGTGTGGCACTTTTCTAGGTTTGCTGTTAATCCTGGCCCTTGCAACGCTCCCAAGCCTGCCCGTAAGTGCTGTAGGTGTTCGGGCCAGGTCTTGCTATATACGACAATGTCATCAATATGCAGCTGCATATTGTTGATGTTCCTGCAGTACCCGATCCATTAATCTTTGGAACTTCACTGCTGCTCCATGCAGGCGGCATTGTCCTAAACTGATATAACCCAAAGGGGTGGAGAATGCGGTTTTCACCTTGGAGGCGGGCGTTAAGGGGATCTGCCAGTACCCTTTCGTTAAGTCCAAGGTGGAAATATATTGGGCCTGGCCTAACCTTTATAAGAGCTCGTCTATCCTAGGCATGGGGTAAGCATCGAATCGGGAAGTTGCATTAACCTTCCTGAAGTCTATACAGAACCGTGACGGGTGCCGTTCGGTTTAGGGACTAGCACTATTGAACTGCGCCAGTCACTATGCGATTCCTCGATTACTCCCAGCCGCAGCATGTTCTGCACCTCTTCCCATACCGTTTCCCACATCGTCCGTGGTAAAGGCCGCACCGGTCACGTACCTTACAGCCGGGAGTAGTAGCGATGTGGTGGCTTACGATTGTCGTACGTCCCAGGAATGTATTCAACACGGAGTCATATCTTCCGAGGACCTGTCGAGCTTCCTCGACCTGGGTCGTTGAGAGATCTTCTCCCATTTCCGCTACACGCATTCCCCCCATATCTCCGGCCCAGGGCCACAGGGACGCAGGGGTTTATCAACAAGGCTTCCCGAGGGTTCCATTTCTTTAGTAGATTGACGTGATATACCTGGGTGCCGCGTCATTTGCCCACTAAGCGCACCTCATAGTCCACCAGCCCTACCCTCCGAATAATCTCGAAGGGCCCCTGCCACTTTGCCAGTAGCTTAGATTCCCTTGTGGGTAACAAGAGAAGTACCCTATCCCCGGGCTTGAATTCCCTAAGCTTGGTTTCTCGGTTGTAATATAAAGCCTGCTTATCCTGGGCCTGCAATAGGTTAGCCTTGGCAAAATCCCCTAACCTCCGCAATTTTTCCCTTAAGCATAGGACATAAGGTACCGTCCCCTGTACCGGGGACTCTTGTTCTTCCCACGCCCCCCTGAGGAAGTCTAAGATGCCCTTGGCCTGTCACCCATACAGAAGCTCAAATGGGGAGAACCCCATTGAAGACTGGGGTACCTCCCCCACTGCAAATAACAGAGCCAGCAGCAGTTTATCCCAATCTGGGGGGTCTTCTTCCATGAAGTGGTGTAGCATGCTTTTAAACGTGCGATTAAACCGCTCTACCAACCTGTCGGTTTGCGGATGGTAGACAGAGGTCCGCAAGGTCTTAACATGTAACAACTTACACAACTCTTCCATCAATTTGGAAGACACATTTGTCCCCTGACCAGTTAGTATTTCTCACGGGAGTCCCACCCTCGCAAAAATCTTCACCAACTCCGCCGCTAGTGTCGGGGCTGTAGTGTTTCTCAAGGGGACCGCTTCTGGATATCGGGTGGCATAATCTACCAGTACTAGTATATACTGATGGCCTGCCCGGGATCGCTCCAGGGGGCCTACCAAATCCATAGCCACCCGATCAAAGGGCACCCCGATCACGGGCAAGGGGACTAAAGGGGCCTTCAGCTCTCCTCGGGACTGTGTAAGCTGGCACTCCGGGCATGAACTACAATACTCCTGTACTTCCCTATGTACTCAGGGCCAAAAAAACCTTTGCGTGACCCGTTGCATGGTCTTTTCTCTCCCTAGGTGCCCGGCCCAGAGGTTGGCGTGTGCCAGCTCCAACACTCAGTTCTGGAAGCGCCTTGGCACCAATAACTGCCTCACCCGCCCCCCCCCGTTACGCGATATAGGCGGTCCCCCCATACCTCGAAATAGGGGCCCTGTCTCCTCCGTCCTCCTGGGTCTTGGTTCGCCCGGTCTTCGCCCGCCTGCTCCCAGGCCCGGCTCAGGGTGAGGTCTTCTCTTTGTTCCCGTAGAAATTCCACTCCTACCCATCCTTGTGCCAGTTCCTCGTCAGCCAGGGGGGGTCTCCTGCCCCCCCCCGTCATTGGAGCTGGGTCTCTGGAATCTGCTGCCGTCGCGGGGGCCACCTTGTGGCCGACCAGGGCATTCCTCTCCTCCCCGCTACCAGAATCTGAGGGGGCCCGCTGACCCCAGGCCTCTAGCGAGCGTCGGAACCTGGGCCAGTCTCACCCCAACAATACGGGGTACTCCAGCTTCTGCTCTATTGCTACCTGACAAATTACCTCTTCCTGGTTGTCGACAATATGCACCCAAGCTGTGGGATACGGCCGTACGTCCCCATGGACGCACTTCATCCAGATAGGGGTCCCTACCCCCTCCACCTGGGAGACCAAAGCCGCCCTTACCGTTGTCTGCCTGCACCCTGAGTCTAGCAAGGCCCATACCACTGTCCCTTCCACCCTTGGATGAGCAGCTTCTCCATTCCGCGAGGTCGGGCTCTATGGGTCAAGTCCACGACCTGCCCAAAGGAGCAGTCCATATAGGGACAGTCCCGCCGAAAATGCCACTCCTGGCTGCACTCATAACAACTACCCCATGAGGGTCCTCCCACCCCCATGGGTTGTCCAATCTCCTCCTGCCTTACTCCCCTTTCCCCCTTGCTGATCTCGTCTACTGGCCCTTCTACCCCTTCCGGCTTCTTATCCTCTGTCCCCATCGAAATCCAGCTCATATCTCGGCCCCGGCCGCCCCAACTCCTGACGTTCTCCCCGTCCTACAGTTGTTGCCTTAGTTCCTTCTCCAGGCCCTTCGGCTGCCAAGTAGTCTTCCATCAGGGTGATGGCCTCTGCTAGGGCCATGGGCTGCCGCCGGCGCACCCACTTTTGCGTTTCTCCTGGCAAAATCTGAAGAAACTGTTCTAACCCTATGTGACAGGGCACCTGCCCTGCACTGGCCCTTTAAGCCCAAGACTCGGGCCTTGAGCCGGGGCTGGGAACAGAGAGGCCAGCTGAAGCTGTTAGGCTAGTGAGAGCCCAGCTGGCAGTGTGACAGGGCACCTGCCCTGCACTGGCCCTTTAAGCCCAAGACTCGGGCCTTGAGCCGGGGCTGGGAACAGAGAGGCCAGCTGAAGCTGTTAGGCTAGTGAGAGCCCAGCTGGCAGTGTGACAGGGCACCTGCCCTGCACTGGCCCTTTAAGCCCAAGACTCGGGCCTTGAGCCGGGGCTGGGAACAGAGAGGCCAGCTGAAGCTGTTAGGCTAGTGAGAGCCCAGCTGGCAGCTATACAGAGAAGCCCGGTTGGCGTGGAGCCCAGCTGAAGCCGTTAGGGCGAGTGAGAGCCCAGCTGCCAGCTATAAATAGAGAAGCACAGTGCTTTGGGGGGAAGCCAGTGAAGGGCTGACTGCAGAGAAAGCAGGAGCTCCTAGGAGGGAGACAAGCTGGGGATAGCCAGCAAGGGCTGGGAGAGGGCCAGCCAAGACTCCCCCTGGCTAGGGGCTGAAGACAAAACCCGGGTTTGGAGGCGGATCATGACGCAGACTAGGTAAGCGGGGTAGTTGAGACAACCCCGTTGCCAATGATGAGCAACCCTTACAGACTGTAACTTGCCCTGAGAGGGGCTAGATGAGGACAGTCAGGGGGCACTGAGGCACGGTGGGGGCTTGCTCCGTAACACCCTATAACGTCAGCGAGTTGGGCACTGGACCGGCGTTCAGGCTCCAACCACCTCCAACAGGCTTCCTTAAGCCGTTGGGCCACCACTCGGGGGCATAGGCCCGCCAGATAACATTCTTGGCAAAACTTCTGTCTTTATGTCTTGGGTGTGACCCCGACTTGATCTAGGATGGCTTCTTTTACTTTATGGTAATTCAGCGCATTCCTTGGAGCTAGACTGTGATAAGCCAGGTGGGCTGCTCCGGAAAAATAAGGGGCGAGGAGGGTGGCCCAATGCTCATCAGGCCACCGCGCCACCGTGGCTACCCTTTCGAACGTCACGAGATATGCCTCAGGATCATCCTGGGGCCCCATTTTCGACAGGCATATTGGCAACTGGGGCACCCCGACAGGCCCTTCCTCCAAACCCCCAAAGGCGCTCCAGTAGTCCATCCTAAAGCCCCTCCCTGCTGAAGCCACCACTCCTGCTGGGCTTGCTGTTGGTCGGCCAGCTCCCTTAATAACTGTCTTTGCTGATCTTGTTGCTGAGCTGCCAGCTGCTGTAGCAGCTGTCTGCTGCTGTTGTTGCTGTCGCCGATGCTCAGCCAGCCACTCAAACACCTTATTTGGGTCCATCTTTCTATCCTTCTTCTCTTTTTTTTCCCACTCCCCTAAACTCAAGGGCTAGGGATCAGTCTGCCCACATTCTCCACCATTTGTTACACCGTAAGCTCCCTGTTATGCTGTATGCTTGCGGTTACCCCGTGAGCTCCCCTTAGATTTACCCCTGCATCATCATAGGGGAGACTGTGTCCTCCTGTGTACGCTCACCGACCCCAGTGCTCTCTCTCTACCCCCACCCTCCAAATGTCTACCCCAGTCTCGGTGCCTCACCGTTGAGACCACTGTGCACAATCATAATCCTATGGATCCTCCGAAACGACCAACCACGCCGACAGAGGGTGGGGGACCTGGGCCCTCCCTCACTCCAGGTCCCGACCCAGGACCCTAAGGGCAGAGAGGAGGCCTCCCTGCCCGGTTGGTGGGGGGGTGCCCCGTAACTCACCAACCCACGGGCAGGTGCTGGCTCCTCTACCCTCTCCTGGGTCTCTTCCTTCCCTCTGTCACAGCACTTTTTTCACCTTGGCGTTCTCGCTGGGCTTCTCCTTTGGCTGACTCCTCCCCTCTTTGGCTCAGAGAACCCAACTTGCCTCCTCTCTGCGTGGCGCAGTCCCATTTTATAATCCCCACGCCGGGCCATGCTGCATCGGACGTCCCCAGGCTCCGCCCCCACCGCCTTCCGTCGTCGGCCTGCGTCTGCCCTCCAACTCCGGGGGCAGCATCAGAGCATGCCGCACACAGCTGCCGGGAGGACGTGCTTTCGCCGGCGAACGTTTCCTCCGGCTGCTGGCGAGTGCAGGGCTCAGGAGGCGCTGCAGTTGCAGCATCCGGTGCCCCATCGCAGAGACCAGTACAGCAGTACACAGACAATCCAGGAAGTTTTTGGAGAATGTTGGTGATAACTTCTTGGTACAAGTGCTGAAGGAACCGACCAGGGGCTGTGCACAGCTTGACTTGCTTCTCACAAAGAGGGAGGAACTAGTAGGGGAAGTAGAGGTGGGTGACAACCTGGGAAGCAGTGATCATGAGATGGTAGATTTCAGGATCCTGACCAAAGGAAGAAAGGAGAGTAGCAAAATGTTATCCCCAAAATTCTCCAACAACTTCCTGGATTGTCTGTGTACTGCTGTATTGGTCTCCCAACAGATGTCAGGGTGATTAAAGTCCCCCATGAGAACCAGGGCCTGCGATCTGGAAACTTCTCTCAGTTGTCCAAAGAAAGCCTCGTCTACCTCATCCACCTGATCCGGTGGTCTATAGCAGACACCAAACACAACATCACCCCTGTTGCTTCCACCTCTAAACTTAACCCATACTGACTCTCAACAGGCTTTTCTCCCTCTATATACTGGAGCCCTGAGCAATCACACTGCTCTCTTACATAGAATGCAACTCCTCCTCCTTTTCTCCCCCGCCTGTTCTTCCTGAACAGTTTATACCCTTCCATGACAGTGCTCCAGTCATGCGAGTCATCCCACCAAGTCTCCGTTATTCCAATCAAATCGTAGTTCTTTGACTGGGCCAGGGCTTCTAATTCTTCCTGTTTGTTTCCCAGGCTTCTTGCATTTGTGTACAAACACCTTAGATAACCAGTTGATTGCCCTACCGTCTCCATTCAAATCAGGGGTCCTCCTTTGTTGCTCGTTCCTCCTTGTGTTTCCTCCCAGTATCCGACTTCCCCACTTACCTCAGGGCTTTGGTCACTGTCCCCCAACGAACCTAGTTTAAAGCCCTCCTCACTAGGTTTGGAAGCCTGCCCACGAAGATGCTCCTTCCTCTCTTGGTTAGGTGGATCCCATCTCTTCCTAACAATCCTTGTGCCCGGAACAGAGTCCCATGGTCGAAGAAACCAAAGCCCTCTCTCTGACACCACCTGCACAACCACACATTTACTTCCTCAATTCGATGATCCCTACCTGCACCTTTTCCTTCAACAGGGAGGATAGACAAGAACACCACTTGCGCTTCTAATTCCTTGATCCTTCTTCCCAGTGCTGCATAATCTGCTGTGACCCTCTCAAGGTCATTCTTGGCCATATTGTTAGTTCCTAAATGAAGAAGCAGGAAGGGGTAGCGATCCAAAGGTTTGATCAGTTTTGGAAGACTCTCGGTCACATCCTGAATGCGAGCTCCTGGTAAACAGCACACTTTTTGAGATTCCAGGTCTGGACAGCAGATGGATGACTCAGTCCCTCTTAGGAGGGAGTCCCCGACCACCACCACCCGTCTTCTTCTTTCGGGGGTGGGGGTCATGGAACCCCCATCCCCAGGACTACGCATCCCATGCCTTCCGGTAGATGGTGTTCCCTTCTGATTTCTTCCCTGAGACGTCCCTGCCAAAGCATTCTCCACTGTAGTGCCTGTGGAGAGAGCCTGAAAGCGGTTACTTACCTCTACAGGAATGGGGGATACCTGAGTTGGCCTTCTTGTTCTTCCAGGGTATGTCTACACTACCCCCCTAGTTCGAACTAGGGAGGCTAATGTAGGCATTTGAAGTTGCAAATGAAGCCCGGGATTTAAATATCCTGGGCTTTATCTGCATCTTCCCGTCTGGGCACCATTTTTAAATCCCCTTAGTCCGAACTAACTGCCCGCAGCTACACGCGGCAGTCAAACGTTAACTCGAACTAAGTCCTTAGTTCGAGTTAACTGTTACACCTCATTCCACTTTGGTGTCCCTGAAAGCTATCAGTTTTCATTTGTGTGGCCCTCAGAGGGCTTCAAATTTGACATGCATGATCTACATGTTTGTTAGTTTTTAAAGTGCTACCAGATTATTGTTTTTTAGGCTTTTCCTTTTGTTATAAAGTATCTTTTATTTAAAAAAAAAAAAAAAAAAAGTAACCCCAATGCACTCATTCCTGTCCCAGAGCCAAGCACCCTCCATTCCAGTGCAACCACCCCTTCCCCAGAGCAGGCACCTCAGCCCCCTCCATACCAATGCAACTGTACGTAAATCTCATTAATCTCTGTATTAATCATTTTCTCATTGAATTTTTTTTATTTTAACTTTGTATCAAGTCCTTTTAGTTTTGTAATAAGTCTTTAGTTTGTTGTATTAAGTCCTTTTACAGAAACTTTTTACAGAAACATAGAAACTTTGTATTAAGCCTTTTTACACAGAAACCTTGTATCTTGTAGACTTTGTACCTCCCTTTGCTAAACTGATTGTCCTGTTGAGTGAATGAGGTGTGAATGGATAAGGCATGTGTGACGGAGCGACCGCACTCTGCACTACTGCCCCTGCCGAACAGGCTATGTTCGGCGCCGGGTGACCGGGAATCCGGCGTTGCGCCGAGTGTTCCCGCGCCGTGCGGCACCAGCCCCAGCAGGGCAGCCCGGTAAGCAGTGACCTAAGGGGGGGGAGGTGCGCGCACGGAACAAAAGGGGCAGACGGGGCAGCGCGTAGAGACTCCTCCCCGTGGAGGCCAGGTGGGGAGGAGCCCCGCTCGTGCAAACGGGCTGGACTCCCTGGGGCACGGCGGGACGTCGGCGCCATGGCAACCCGTGGCGGGGAGGCAAGGACGGGCCTCTCCCCATGGTAGGGGAGGGGCGTGTGATGTGCTAAGGGTGTGCCGCTGATGGCGCTCCATTTAAAAAAGCTAGCTGCCGTCTCCAGGGGGAGGGAGAGGAGAAAGGCAAGGCAGTGAGCGTACGCTGCCGGCGACCATCCCTAGGCATACTGTCGTACAAGCGGAAGGTGAGTCAGGGGATGGGACCGTTACTGAGGGGAAAGGAAGCAGCCCAGGGCAGAACCTTAAAAGGTTGGTGGGCTGGCGAGTTTAGGCGGGGAGCCCCGTCAGCCAGACCGGATCTTAGAAGATCCGCGTCCTTAGGGCCCTGGGCTGGGGCCCGTGAGTGAGGGCGGGCCCAGGCCCCACTTTCCCCTCCCGTGAAGCCCCACGGGGCGGAATACTTGAATAACCGTATTGAGATAACACTGGAAGGTACAGACTGAGGACGGGTGAGGTCGTCGGAGACGCGCGGTCACAGCATGAAAGAAAAGCATCTCTGGGCACTTGCAATGGTTGGAGAAAGGTGGAAGCCGGATTCAAGAACAATAAGAACAGTGGAACCTGGGAAGTGGGCTCATTGAAAGAAGGCTGGACCTATGGATGCCCTGGGAGTAAGCAGCAAGTGCCTGCTTTTGGAAGGTCCTCTTTGAAGGTGAATGGGGAGCATTAAAAAGCACCCAGAAGAAGGTGCCATAGATGAATAACTGCATATGCATATGACGACTCTCTACATGAGAGGAAAGACACTACACATCTCTAAGGCATCTTGCAGTCAACATGGGAGCATTGATCTGGCTCCAACCCTCCCCCACCTAACTAATCTGGCCAGCAGTTAGGTGGAACAGCTATTGGTAAAAACAAGACATGTGTGTGTGTGTGTGTGTGTGCGCTGTATTATATGCATATAAGTGTTGACTGCTATATGTGTGTATTACCAATAAATGTGCCATTTTGCCTGTTCCCCAAAAAAGATCCCATGCAGTACTTTTAAGTACAACACAACCATCCCTGCCCCAGAGACAGCCCCCCCAGTACCCCCCATCCCAAAGGCACTCACCCCCTTCCCTGAGCCAGCCCCCACAGTGCTCTCCATCCCAATACACTCACCTCACCCCTGCCCCAAAGCCAGCCCCACCATGCACTCCCCCCTCCTCCCCCAGAGCAAGGCACCCCCAGTGTGGGGGGGAGCACTCCCTCAATCAAATCCTCCCCCCCCCACAGCCAGGCACGGAGGAATGTACCTTTCTTCAAACCACTGCTCCTCCCACCCAGCTGGCTGTGTGTTGTGTAGTCTTGCCTTAATCTTTGTATTCATGCCTGTACGTGTGAGAGAAGCTATTTGTATATATTTGCTTGCATATGCAACCACACTTAAGTTGAGGCCCTCAGCGTGTTCTGTAAGTATCAGTGTGGTCCCTGGGGCTTCCAAAGTTGAGCTGCCCTAGCTCATCCCTGACAGGTGTCTGTCTCACCTGGTCTTAAATATCTCCAGTGATGGAGATTCCACAGTCTCACTAGGCAATTGATTCCAGTGTTTAACCACCCTGACAGGCAGGAAGTTTTTCCTAATGTCCAACCTAAACCTCCCTTGCTGCAATTTAAGCCCATTGCTTCTCGTCCTAACCTCAGAGGCCAAGCAGAACAATTTTTCTTCCTCTTCCTTATGATACTCTTTTAAATACTTGAAAGCTGCTCTCATGTCCCTTTCGGTCTTCTCTTTCCAAGGTAAACAAGGCCAATTGCTTCAGCCTTGCCTCGTATCTCATGTTCTCTAGACCTTTCATCATTTGTGTTGATCTTCTCTGGACTTTCTCCACGTTTCCTGAAATGTGGCGCCCAGAACTGGACATGATACTCCAGCTGGGGCCTAATGTAGATGGCTCATTCCCTGCCTAGGGTACGTGAGACTGGGTGGGTTAATTTCCAATTCTCCTGTTTATTCTTTTCCTAAGCCAGGAGGGCACGGTAGTTCTGATGGGGGCTCTGCAGGAAGGCAGCCCGCACTGCCCCCTGCCTGAAACCTTGTGCAGGTGTTAAACAGCTGTCCAGCCCACCCTAGAGGTGACTGCATTTCAGCGTGCCTGAAGCAACACTGCACCAGCAATGGACAGGAGAATGGCTCCGGCATGGCTTGCTCATGACTGCTTCAGTCCCATTGGATGGGCCTCAGCCTCTTTTCTTCCCTCCCCACTTTGCAATGGGGCTGTAGACTCTGGGGAGAGGGGTGGAGGCAGGCAGAGGTGTCTCCCTGCGCAGATGTAGACACGTCTCTGTATTAATCATTCTCTCATTGAAGTTTTTAGCTTTGTAGTGAGTCCTTTTACATGGAAACTTTGTATTACGAGAATAGTCCCTAGGACAAGTGAGGCAGAGACTGTCCCTGTGGGGTGAATGAGGTGGGAATGGATAAGGCGGAAGGTGAGCACCTCTGGGCAGTTGCAAAGGTTGGAACAGGGATGGAAGCCAGATCCAAGATCAATGAGCCCTGGGAAGTGGGCCCATTGAAAGGAGACTGGACCTGTGGATGCCTTGGGGGTCTGCAGCAAGGGCCTGCTTTGGGAAGCCCCCTCTTTGGAGGTGAATGTGGCAGCATTGAGACACCACGCAGAAGCAGGCGCCACAGACACTAACTGCAGATTCATGGGACGGCTCTCACAGATCTTGCACATGCATAAGAGGATAGATCTGCAGGAGGGGGGGCAGTGGCGTAGTGAGGGGGCCAGAGGGGTCAGTTGCCCCTGGGAGAAAAATAATATAAAATGGATCAAAATTATAGGTGCTTTGTGAATATGCTGACTTGAGAGTGGAAAGATTTCATATTGTCATGTATGATTCCTGGTAACCCATCTCAAATATGAAAAACTAGGTTGATACCTGTTCATATCAGGCGCTGTTGAATTCAGTTCACCATTTGCAGTATCTCATTAGGATGTTTAGTGGAGAAGATATTGTTGTTGTTGTTTTTATTTATACTGTGGGCAAAGCATGGGCTCACAAGAATTCCTCCATTGTTTTACCATGAGTCTCAAAAGATTTGGTGTTTTTCTAAAGGCCTGCAGTCAGTTGATTATGTAGGAATCTCAGCTTTCATTTAAAAAAAGTTCTCTCTACTTCTGGGCCTTACAGCTAAGGAGGAAAGCTTTAAAACATGAACCCTAAATACTCAAACAAAAGGCCAATAAAAATCCAACGTTTTATTTTTAAAATATCTTATGACTAACTGCAGATTCATGGGGCTCTCACAGATCTTGCACATGCATAAGATGATAGATCTGCAGGAGCGGGGCAGTGGCGTAGCGAGGGGGCCGGAGGGGTCAGTTGCCCCTGGGCACCATGCTAGAGAGGCTCCAATTTAATCCCATTCTGCTCCCCCTATTATCCCTTCAGCTCACATGCTCCTACTCCGCCTGCCACCGTCAGCTGGAGCCTCCTCCTGCCTCTCTGCTCCAAGCCCGACCCTGCTCCAAGCCTGACCCTCCTCCATCTCCACTGGAGGGTTAGTGCATGTGGGAGCCCGGCCCCAAACTGTAGGGGTGGGGAAGATGCGGTATACAAGAAGTCTTGCAAGAACACATCCACGCTGCCATGTGCGAGCTGTGCTGGCGCAAGAGCATCCATGGCAGTGTGGCCGCTCTCTTGCGCAAGAAAGGTCCAATGGCCATTTTAGCCATAGGGGTTTCTTGCGCAAGAAATCCCTGCCCAGCATCCACACTGCCCTCTTGCGCAAGAGAGCTTACATCTGTTAGAAAAGAGCGTAGCTCTTGCGCAAGACACCCTCTCTTACCACGCCATACTGTAAATTTCCTTGCGCAAGAGCAGGCGGGCAGTGTGGCTGCTCTGTGGGTTCTTGCACAAGAACGGCTGTACTTGCGTAAGAAGCCGCGAGTGTAGACATAGCCTTAGAGGGAACACTTCCCCCAGCCTCTCTGCCCCCAAGTTAATGTCACACACGTTGGGTTAATGCAATTGCAGGATAGTTGCATGAGGGGGTTTGGTGGAGGCCAAACTAATCCCTGTTGGTAGGAGGATGTTCGCCTCTCTGTCTCTCACTCCAAGATAAGAGTGGAATGCTGACCTCAGTGAGAACCTTGGAGATAAGACAGTGTCCGATGGGAACTGAGCGGGCAGGGAAGTAATTGTTTAATGTTATATGTAACAGAAAGGTATATATATTGGTTTTTAATTGTTTTGTATTTGAAGATCCGCTTATGCTGTCTTCCCTTGCAATATTGATCTTTGTATTCTTTTATCTTAATCTTTGCATTCATGCCTGTCAGTGTGAGAGAAGCTATTTGTATATATTTGCTTGCATATGCAACCACACTTAAGTTGAGGCCCTCAGCATGTTCTGTAAGTATCAGTGTGGCCCCTGGGGCTTCCAAAGTTGAGTTGCCCTAGCTCATCCCTGACAGGTGTCTGTCTCACCTGGTCTTAAATATCTCCAGTGATGGATATCCAGTGCCTGCTGCCCCCCAACCCCTCACCCTGCTCTGCTGTCCTGACTCCTGCCCTTCTCACTGCCCTCAGCCCTCCTGCGACCTGCCCCCCTCCACCAGCCCTTCTCCCCTGTTCCCACTCCTCCAGTAGCCCCACTCTGATCATGTGAGCTACCCCTCCTCATCCCCTCTTCTAACACCTCCCTCACCTCTCTCCTCTGGTGCTGGTCCTCCTGCAGGTGTCTGCCCTTCTGCTTCACCCCAGAATCTGGCACCTGCACCTTCCCGTACCCCTGCACCCCTGGTGCCTCCCCTTCCCTCACTGCCCCTGCGCCCTTTGCCCTTTTTCCTGATGCCCACCCCCTCACCACCCTCTGCCCCCATTCCCTCATGCCCCTGTGCCCTCTCGCATGACTTGCTCCATCCCAGCCTTTCTCATGCCCACCCCTTCTGTCAAGCCTTCTCCCAGCACCTCCCCCTCCAATCCCCAATGCCCTTCCCCTCTCCTCTCCCAGCATCACCCTGTCCCTCCTCCCAGTGACACCTCCCCTCCTGCCCTTTTCCTCATTGTCTTCACTTGCCCCCTAGCATTTGTGTCTCCTCTACCCTGTCCCTTTGGTGCCTTCCCCTTTCTTCCCCCTCTCCCCTCCCCCTCCATACAAGCCCCTTCCACCTCTTCCCCTTTCTTCCTCCTCCACCCTCCCCCACCGCACAAGCCCCTTCCTCCCCTTACCTTCAGCTTCTGCCTTACAGCTTGCAGGGCTGGAGTCAGAGCCAGCCCAAGCTGCAGGGCTGGGGAGGGGCACCCCCGGGGCGCCAAGTGGTGCTGCAGGGACGGGCGGGGGCACCCCCGGAGTGCCACGCGGTGCTGTAGGGTGGGGCCCGGGCCACAAAAATGGCTCGGGCTGCCGTCTGTAGTCGGGCCCCAGCTGCTTTTGGAGCTGGGCCGCTGGGTTTTAAAGTTCCCGGCGTTTCCCCTCTCACCTGTTGCGTGGCGTTTGAGGACGCCGCGCATGCGCTCTCTGCCCCACAGTGCCCAGTAGATGGCTGTGGGGAATTTAAAGTGAGGGGCTGCGGCGCTCCGTCACAAATCTCCCTCTTCCTCCAGCAGCTGCTGGCTGGCCCCAAACATTAGGGTGTGCCTGGGCACACCCGGCACACCCCGTGCGCACGCCTATGGTGTGAGGCATGCTCACACACCTTAGGGCCCTGGGTCGGGACCTGGAGAGAGGGAGGGCCCAGGTCCCCCTCAAGCCCCGCCTTGCCCCGGAGGGGCACAGAATTAAAGGCGCGTAAAGGGCAATTAACCGTGGGCTGCTCAGCAGCCGTGGTATTTAGACTCTGGGGGGACTAGGAGCCCCATGACAGGGACCCTAGGGAAAGGGGGGTGGGGGTGCTTGGGTGGGCTGAGGGTAGGGGGAAGTCCCATCCCCGGGGGTTGTGCTGTTCCGCCCTGACACAGCCCTGGTGGGGAGTGGCCTCATAGGGGGTGGCTCCTGGGGTGTTTGAGGGGGGGTAGGGGAGGGGGATGGACACCTACCAAGGGCTCAGGCACTCCCTTTCATTCTCTGTTTTCTCTCTTTCTCTGTCCTCCACCTGGGAGACCTGGACCTGATCGTCGCAGGATTTGCTGCCCTGGGGTTCCCTAACTGCAGGGGAGCGATTGATGGAACCCACATTCCAATCTGTGCACCAAATCATCGAGCGGCCCAATACATAAACCACAAGGGTTACTTCTCCATGGTGCTGCAGGCCCTGGTCGACCACCGTGGACACTTCACAGACATTTTCATCAGGTGGTCGGGCAGGGCACACAACACCCGCATTTTCAGAAACTCAAGCCTCTACGGGAAGCTGGAGGCTGGCACATTCTTCCCCCAGCATGAATTTCACGTTGGGGACATTGTGACGGACTGTGCCGGGTCTGGGCACCGCTGAGGGCGTCCACTCAGGGCGAATTGCTCAAAAACCAGGGCTCCATACAGCCCCAGACTGGAGACCATTCCCAAATAGGCCACAAACCAGTCACGCAGAGCGCTTCAGCTGCCAATCCAACCAGCAGGAAGCCTCATGAGCAAAACCCCTCAGACACCCCAGCTCTCCCTGTGCGACAATCAGCCCCGGGCCTACACACAGGTGAGGGGTTATAGAACCCAATCTCACCTTCCCCGAACGGGTCCTCCCGGTCCCGAAGAACCAGCCACAGATCCCCGGTCAATTTACACTTTGGATCTTACCCACAAGAGCACGCTGGGCCAATCCTTTAGAATCTAAAATCTAAAGGTTTATTAATAAAAGAAAGAAAAGGTTGAGAGTGAGGTTGTTAAGGAGAATACATTACATGCACCAATCACCAAGTTCTGGATGCAGGCTCTCAGCAGAGATATTATAAATTGCTATCTTAAAAGTCTCTGGTGTACATCCTATGTCAGGATGGGCCAACGATTCTTCCCGGCTCTCTGTCCCTCGCAAGGCTGCATCTGGAATCAGTAGCAGAATGGAAGGCAAGGTGGAGTTTGCCTCATGGGATTTTATATCCAGCCCTGGTACCTTCCAAGCTGGAGCGGGTCACATGACCCAGTGACCTATCCTTGTGTCCCAAGTCAACAATCATGATATGGGCTGGTTTGCAGGTCCCAGACACATTCCTCAGGTGTGTATTGGCCTCTCTGAGAGCCTCGTCCCTGGAGCCTTGCTAATTAGCATAGTCACTGACTGACCATTCCTGGCCCATTGCTCTGTCTACAGACAGAGAATCTTCCAGCATAAGCACAGATTACATATTAATAACTCCACATAAAGATATCACACAGGTACATGAATAGCATATATAAAATCAGTAGAACATAAGCTTTCATTTAACACTGCACATGGCCCCCTTTGCACAGACTTTGGGGCAACTCCCCCGCTCCCCCCCCCGGGTGCAGCAGTGACCTGTCTGATCCCCTTAAAATCCAGTAACGTGACAGATGTTGTAGCCTATCAAGTTACTTTCCTATCATGCTAATAATATGTTTGTGTTAATGTAGATTAATTCGATAATAGTTAAAAGCTGTAATACAGGAAATCTTCTAAAAGCTGCTCTCAGCATTCCCGTTAGGCCCTTTGTGTTAGCTTGACTGATGTCTGGGTTCAGGTGTAATACACTAGGCCTTATGTCTGCCCAAGTTTCTGAAGGCCGCTAATACTAACACAGCAGCACTCAACTCCTTCGGGGAGGGCTTTGCCATTAACCCAGCTGGGTACAGGTCCGTGCAGGTTCCAGCAGGGCATCAGGTCAGTAGTTGCTTTGTGTGGCTGCTGTCTGAGGCTATCTGAGGCTCGTGCTTAAAGGGACCCCCCCTGGACAGCCGGTTCTCAGCTTTTTCGCTTGCTTGCCTACCTCGCCGAGGGACAGCAAAGTGTTTTCCTCTCCGCCTGCCTGTGTCGGTGGTTCCCATTGGGGACGTTGCCGCAGTTGGCACCATGGAGCCAGAGCTCGCCCTGGGCATGCTGCTCCAGTTTTTGGACTTGCTGCTGCAAGCCTGCCAGCAATGGCTGGAGGCTGCCTGGCACCATCTGGTGCACGTCAGCCCCTTGCCCCTCCCTGGCCTCCCTGGGGGCCGTGGAGGAGCCGCAGCAGTGCCCGGACGCCAGCGTGCCCCGCCGCATCTGGCGTCTGGACACCAGCAGTGACTGGTGGGACCGCATCGTCCTGGAGCGCTGGGGAGACCAACAGTGGACCCAGAACTTCAGGATGAAGGAGGACACCTTCCTGGAGCGCTGCGAGTGGCTCGCCCCTGCTCTGCGGCGACGGGACACTCGCATGAGGCCCACCATCCCCCTCCAGAAGCGTATGGCCATCGCCCTCTGGAAGCTCTCCACGCCGGACAGCTACCGATCCGTCGGGAACCAGTTCGGCATGGGGAAATCCACCGCCGGAGCAGTGCTCATGCAGGTACGGCACTCACCGGCCACTGGGCTGGGGGGGAGGGGGGCTGCAAGGAGGGGATGGGCCGCCCCAGGGAAAATGGGGAGGGAGGAGGCAAAAGTGCCCCGCACGGGAGGGTTCGGTCTGTCCCGGCTGTACTACACGCCGCCTGTGGCGGCCAGGATCGCAGCGGGGGTTGCTTCTGGGAGTGGGGCAGTGCCAGGGAACGAACACTCCCAGCCACCCGGGCGCCCCAGTGATTTGCGGTTTGGTGTGTCTCTCTGCAGGTGGTCAAGGCCATCAACAGGGTGTTGCTCCGCAGGGTGGTCCGCCTCACTGACCCGGACGTGGTCATGCAGGGGTTCGGCGCCCTCGGCTTCTCCAACTGCGGGGGGGCCATCGACAGGACGCACATCCCCATCCGTGCCCCGGAACACCAGGCCTCCCAGTATATCAACCACAAAGGGTACTCCTCTGTCCTTCTGCAGGCCGTGCCTGACCACCGGGGCCAGTTCACGGACATTAATGTGGGCTGGTCCGGCAAGGCACACGACGCCAGGGTGTTCCGGAACTCCTCCGTGTGCCGAAGGCTTCACGCCGGGACCTTCTTCCCCGACCGCCACATCAGGGTCTGGGACATGGACATACCGGTCTGCCTGGTGGGGGATGAGGCCTACCCCCTACAGCCCTGGCTAATGAAGCCCTACATGGGAAACCTCAACCCCTCCTGGCAGGCCTTCAATGCCAGGCTCACCAGGGCCCGCATTGTGGTGGAGGGGGCCTTCGGGCACCTAAAAGCACTGTTTAGGTGCCTCCTCACCCGCCTTGACCTCGCCGAGCACAATATCCCTCCTGTGGTGGCAGCATGTTGTGTGCTGCACAATTTATGTGAGCGGAAGGGGAAGGCTTTCCTGCCAGCCTGGATGGCTGAGGCTGACCGCATGGCTGGCGCAGCAGCCCGCACCGCCGCCGCCAGCTGGGAGGCCCAGCGGGGGGCCGTCCGGATCCGGGAAGCCCTGCGGGAGAGCTTCCTGGTGGAGGAGGACTGAACTCTTCCTGCATGCCCCACTGGGGCCTTCTTCCACCCTCACCTCCTTCCCCTTTCCCCTCCCTAACCCCCCTTCCTAATATCAAATAAAGACACCTGTTTGGACAAAAAAAATCTCTTTTATTTTACATCACTGGGGTGGGGGAGGGAGGAATGAGGGTGGGAGAGGGGAGGGGGAAACCTGGGAGGAGGGAGCTGGAAGGGGGAGGAAGGGGAGGAAGGGAAGGGAAAGCTTAGGGTTTGGGGTCTTGCTGGTTCTCCCGTCTCGCAGCACTGCGGGTGCAGGGGCGTCGGGGGGGAGTGGGTGTGGAGGGTTGGGCAGGAGGAAGCAGGAGGGGGAGCAGGGTTGGGAGGAGGAGCAGGGGTGGGAGGAGGAGCAAGAGCTGGGGCGGCCGCAGGGGCTGGAGCAGGAGGAGACAGGAACCTGTCCACCAGGGTCTGGAGGTGACCTTGGAGGGCATGGCCCTGATCCTCCAGCGCCTCCAAGCTCTGCTGCCGCAGCTGCAGGTCCTCCCGGACCCAGTGCTCCTGGGTGCGGAGCTGTTGCCCCACTAGCTGCAGGTGCCACCGCTGATAGTCCTCCAGGTTCCTGGTGCGCCTGCTGGCCCGGGTGCGGGTGGCTGTTGCAGGCGGGGTGGTGCACCCTTGTTGAAGCAAATGCTCCTCTCTGGTTAGGCGGCTAATCAAACAGCTTTATTGATCAATAAGGCACAGAGTGAGCCAAACGTGGTCCCAGCAGAGCCGGGCCCAGTAAGCCTGGGTAATACAATCAATCCTAGTAGCTTTATACCCTTAACCAAACAAGTATGACGTCAGGGCATCCAATTACAGAAATCATCGATTAAACTCAGAAAGCAAAACCGTTATCAGCAAGATAGTGGGCAGGTACTAGGGAATGAGGCTCCTTCCTTAACCAGCTCAATTAACACATTCCAATAGCTCATCTTGCAGGCCTCTGTCCTGGGGTAACAGAAAGATCACTCTGGTATACGTGCAGAAGCACGAAGCTGAAATGGTTTCTGTTATACAAGATGGCTTCTAGCTAAATATGAAAATGGTTTCCACACCCTGCAGTCCCAGGTGCTGCGGCTGTGGTGAAACAAGAGCAGTGGTCAGTTCTCCCTGGGGACACAGTGGGTGAAACCCAGCCCCCCTCTGCAAGGCGAGGTCGGTGTGTGGGTAACGGGCCAGGTCCTCTGCATGACACCCAGCTGCTACTCCATGGTGGGCAAGGCCCAGGCGCACGGTCCCTGGGCTCCCTCTCCACCACCCCCCATACACATAAGGGGAGCATGATGGCACTGACATGTGGAGCCCTCCCCGGTCTCAGACAACACAGCAGATGTGCTCTGTGGGATGACTCGGGGGTCCTGGGTCCTGTGCAGGCTCCCTGCAGGCTCCTGTGGCTCCTGGCTCTCGGCGTCCTCCTCTTCCTCCGTTTCTGCCCCGGGTCGACCACCACCCGGGGGGCATGGACTGCGTGAGCCCCCAGGATGTGGTCCAGGGCCTCAAAGTGAGGGCAGGCCTCTGGGTCGGCCCCTGGTTGGGAGGCCCTGGAGTAGGCCTGCTGCAGGTCCCTAATTTTGCAGCGGACCTGCTCCTGGGTCCGCATGTGGCCTCTGGTGGCCAGGCTGGCAGCCATGCGGCTGTAGACGGCCGCATTCCTGTACCTAGTGCGGATATCATGGACGTTGGAGGCCTCCCCCCAAACCTCGATGAGGTCCATGATCTCCGCACTAGACCAGGTGGGCGCCCGCCTCTTGTGGCCCCGGGCAGGCTCCTGGGAGCCACCAGCCTGGTCCTGAGAAGAGGTGGAGGGCTGGGTGGCAGCGGGTGGCTGGCTCATCCCGTGCCAGGTGCAGGGTCTGCTGGCTGGATGCTGGCAGGCTTGCAACTGGCACAAGCACTGTAGCTAGACCATGCCCCTTTAAGGGCTCCGGGGCTGGGAGGGGGCAGAAGAGTTTCCTGGTTTGGCCCAGAGTGGCCACCAGGGCAACCTGGGAAGGGCTAGCCTCCAGCTAGTTCGAATTAAGTGGCTACACAGCCCTTAATTCGAACTACTTAATTCGAACTAGGCGTTACTCCTCGTAGAATGAGGTTTACCTAGTTCGAATTAAGCGCTCCACTATTTCAAATTAAATTCGAAATAGCGGTTTGCATGTATAGCCGCTATTAAAGTTAATTCGAACTAACAGCTGTTAGTTTGAATTAACTTTGTAGTGTAGACATACCCTAAGAGTCTAGCAAGAGCCCCAAATTAGTGGTCCTGCTGCTTGTACCTGTCTGTGGGCATATGCTGCTTGCCTACCCAGCCACAGCCAACCACAAGCCTGTTGGTGCCATGCACTGACTGGGCTGTGTGGCAGTCCAGATGACATTAGGCGTAGGAGCAACATGGGTGCAGTACAGCCCAGCCCTAGGCTGTCTGGTGAGTCGGGTTCCCCTGCAGTGCAGTGGCTCCTGCTCTATGGTATAACCAGATGGTACAGCCTCTGAATGCACTTTCCAATGAGTGCCATGTCGGCATTACAACCAATTAGAGGGCAGGGTTGCACTTGAATGAAAGAACATACATCAGCTCACAGTCCAGGTCAAGTAATATGTGGTTATATTTTGTCTTTTGTCCATGCTACAACAGGCCATTTGCAAGATCAGCAGAAGCTAAGGTAGCAGATTTCCGTGGTTGAGACATGGTCTCACCCAGATACCGGTCATAGCTTATTTATGTTTTCCTGCAGGGCCGGCTTTAGGAAGTACGGGGCCCAATTCGAACAATTTCGACGGGGCGCCACAGCAATTTTGGTTGAACAAAACAAAACAAAACCAAAAAAAACCACATCACAGCACAAAAAAATTCCCCCGCCAACACACACACACACCCCCTGCGCTAAACTCACAACGCCTGTAGCGCAGGCAGCCGATGCACTCTTCCTCCGGGGCTGGCAGATTTGTATAATTTTTGGTGGTGCCCCATTAGCCACACCCCCTGACCCCCATTAACCAGGCCTCTGGAGGCAACACGCTGGGGGCAAGATGGACACATGACCAGAAGTAAAAGGTGTCATGTCACCCTCTCGAAGGACTTTTCCCACCATCCTCCTACCAACAGGGATTAGTTTGGCCTCCACCAAACCCCTCATGCAACTATCCTGCAATTGCATTAACCCAACGTGTGACATTAACTTGGGGGCAGAGAGGCTGGGGAAGTGTTCCTCTAAGGCTATGTCTACACTCGCGGCTTCTTACGCAAGTACAGCCGTTCTTGTGCAAGAACCCACAGAGCAGCCACACTGCCCGCCTGCTCTTGCGCAAGGAAATTTACAGTACGGCGTGGTAAGAGAGGGTGTCTTGCGCAAGAGCTACGCTCTTTTCTAACAGATGTAAGCTCTCTTGCGCAAGAGGGCAGTGTGGATGCTGGGCAGGGATTTCTTGCGCAAGAAACCCCTATGGCTAAAATGGCCATTGGACCTTTCTTGCGCAAGAGAGCGGCCACACTGCCATGGATGCTCTTGCGCAAAAGCACAGCTCGCACATGGCAGCGTGGATGTGTTCTTGCGCAAGACTTCTTGTACCGCATCTTCCCCAACCCCCTACAGTTTGGGGCCGGGCTCCCACATGCACTAACCCTCCAGTGGAGATGGAGGAGGGTCAGGCTTGGAGCAGGGTCGGGCTTGGAGCAGAGAGGCAGGGAGGAGGCTCCAGCTGACGGTGGCAGGCGGAGTAGGAGCATGTGAGCTGAAGGGATAATAGGGGGAGCAGAATGGGATTAAATTGGAGCCTCTCTAGCATGGTGCCCAGGGGCAACTGACCCCTCCGGCCCCCTCGCTACGCCACTGCCCCCGCTCCTGCAGATCTATCATCTTATGCATGTGCAAGATCTGTGAGAGCCGCCCCATGAATCTGCAGTTAGTCATAAGATATTTTAAAAATAAAACGTTGGATTTTTATTGGCCTTTTGTTTGAGTATTTAGGGTTCATGTTTTAAAGCTTTCCTCCTTAGCTGTAAGGCCCAGAAGTAGAGAGAACTTTTTTTAAATGAAAGCTGAGATTCCTACATAATCAACTGACTGCAGGCCTTTAGAAAAACACCAAATCTTTTGAGACTCATGGTAAAACAATGGAGGAATTCTTGTGAGCCCATGCTTTGCCCACAGTATAAATAAAAACAACAACAACAATATCTTCTCCACTAAACATCCTAATGAGATACTGCAAATGAGGAACTGAATTCAACAGCGCCTGATATGAACAGGTATCAACCTAGTTTTTCATATTTGAGATGGGTTACCAGGAATCATACATGACAATATGAAATCTTTCCACTCTCAAGTCAGCATATTCACAAAGCACCTATAATTTTGATCCATTTTATATTATTTTTCTCCCAGGGGCAACTGACCCTCTGGCCCCTCACTACGCCACTGCCCCCTCCTGCAGATCTATCATCTTATGCATGTGCAAGATCTGTGAGAGCCGTCCCATGAATCTGCAGTTAGTGTCTGTGGCGCCTGCTTCTGGGTGGTGTCTCAATGCTGCCACATTCACCTCCAAAGAGGGGCTTCCCAAAGCAGGCCCTTGCTGCAGACCCCAAGGCATCCACAGGTCCAGTCTCCTTTCAATGGGCCCACTTCCCAGGGCTCATTGATCTTGGATCTGGCTTCCATCCTCTCCAACCTTTGCAACTGCCCAGAGGTGCTCACCTTCCGCCTTATCCATTCCCACCTCATTCACCCCACAGGGACAGTCTCTGCCTCACTTGTCCTAGGGACTATTCTACCAAGACGTAATACAAAGTTTCCATGTAAAAGGACTCACTACAAAGCTAAAAACTTCAATGAGAGAATGATTAATACAGAGACGTGTCTACATCTGCCGCAGGGAGACACCTCTGCCTGCCTCCACCCCTCTCCCCCAGAGTCTACAGCCCCATTGCAAAGTGGGGGAGGGGAAGAAAAGAGGCTGAGGCCCATCCAATGGGACTGAAGCAGTCATGAGCAAGCCATGCCCGGGAGCCATTCTCCTGTCCATTGCTGGTGCAGTGTTGCTTCAGGCACGCTGAAATGCAGTCACCTCTAGGGTGGGCTGGACAGCTGTTTAACACCTGCACAAGGTTTCAGGCAGGGGGCAGTGCGGGCTGCCTTCCTGCAGAGCCCCATCAGAACTACTGTGCCCTCCTGGCTTAGGAAAAGAATAAACAGGAGGATTGGAAATTAACCCACCCAGTCTCACGTCCCCTAGGCAGGGAATGAGCCATCTACATTAGGCCCCAGCTGGAGTATCATGTCCAGTTCTGGGCGCCACATTTCAGGAAACGTGGAGAAAGTCCAGAGAAGATCAACACAAATGATGAAAGGTCTAGAGAACATGAGATACGAGGCAAGGCTGAAGAAATTGGCCTTGTTTACCTTGGAAAAGAGAAGACCGAAAAGGGACATGAGAGCAGCTTTCAAGTATCTAAAAGAGTATCATAAGGAAGAGGAAGAAAAATTGTTCTGCTTGGCCTCTGAGGTTAGGATGAGAAGCAATGGGCTTAAATTGCAGCAAGGAGGTTTAGGTTGGACATTAGGAAAAACTTCCTGCCTGTCAGGTGGTTAAACACTGGAATCAATTGCCTAGTGAGACTGTGGAATCTCCATCACTGGAGATATTTAAGACCAGGTTAGACAGACACCTGTCAGGATGAGCTAGGCAACTCAACTTTGGAAGCCCCAGGGACCACACTGATACTTACAGAACACGCTGAGGGCCTCAACTTAAGTGTGGTTGCATATGCAAGCAAATATATACAAATAGCTTCTCTCACACTGACAGGCATGAATACAAAGATTAAGGCAAGACTACACAACACACAGGCCCCATTTAAGTCAGCTCTGCTGATATTAATAAAATGCAACATTTACCTGATTTCTACCCATGTGACAGCACTTTTCATGAGCAATGACAGTCCAAGAATTTAACTACTAAAACATATCAACAGAAGATCATTACACTGACTACTTTTTTGTTTTGGCTCCCACTCGCCGGCCCCGTGTTGATCCCCACAGAAACCCAAACTGCACCACGGGGCGCAAACAAACTGGCCGTGGGCAGCATATCACGTTATTAATAAATATTTTATAAACCTTTCCCTTTTCTCTCTGCTGCCATGTCTCTCTCCTTGCTCCATCATCTCCCTGGTGCCTGCTGCCCCCAACTCCTCACCCTCCTCTGCTGTCCTGACTCCTGCCCTTCTCACTGCCCTCAGCCCTCCTGCGACCTGCCCCCTCCACCAGCCCTTCTCTCCCCTGTGCCCACTCCTCCAGTAGCCCCACTCTGATCGTGAGCTACCCTCCTCATCCCCTCTTCCAACACCTCCTCTACACACCTGCCCTGCCTCTCCTCTGGTGCTGGTCCCTCCCTGCAGGTGTCTGCCCTTCTGCTTCACCCCAGAATCCCTGGCACCTGCACCTTCCTTAGCCCTGCACCCTCCTCATGCCTCCCCTTCCCTTACTGCCCCTGCCCCTTTTGCCCTCTTTTTCCTGATGCCCAGCCCCTCACCACCTCTGCCCCATTCCCTCCTGCCCCTCTGTGCCCTCACACATGACTTGCTCCATCCCCACCTTCTCATGCCCACCCCTTCTTTCAAGCCTTCTCCCAGCACCTCCCCTCTAGCCCCCAATGCCCTTCCCCTCTCCTCTCCTTTCCCAGCATCACCCTCTCCCCTCCCACTGACACCTCCCCTCCTGCCCTTTCCTCATTGTCTGCACTTGGCCCCCGGCATTTGTCTCTCCTGCACCACTGTCTCTGGTGCCTTCCTCCCCACCCAAGCCCCTTCTCCTTCCACCCTCCCCTCCGCCTCTGCCTCTGCCCAAGCCCCTTAGCTCCCCCCGCCGCCCAAGCCCCCAACTCCGCCCCGCCCAAACGCAAGCCCCACCCTGCCCCGCCCTGCCGCCATCGCCGCCGCACAACAAGCCCGTTCCCTACCTTCTGACGACTGCCTTCCACTTCCACAATGTGGAGGCCAAACCCGGAGCCAGCGTCAGCGAGGCTCCGCAACCTGCGTCCCAGGACTTTTAAAATCCGAGGCCATGACGTCACGTCACACCCAGGCGTCCTGCCCACATGCAACACTGCGCTGAGCCACGCACAGTCAGTAGGGACGCTCTGGGGGCGGGGTGGGAGGACGCGCGGGGGGGCCGGCGGGGGGGGCCAGGGCCGGGGCCCGCTCCGGGCAGAGCCGGGGGAGAGACCCAGCTCCATTGGTGGATTAGGCCAGGGCCCCGGCTCTGTAACTCGCCGGCTGGCACTTTTGGGTTCAGGGGCGCGGGGCCCCCTTAGGTGCGGGGCCCGATTCGACCGAATCGGTCGACTCGGCCTAAGGCCGGCCCTGTTTACAGCCGTCGACAAAACTGCTGAGTTCTGTCGATGTTATGTCGACAGAACTCCACGGCAGTGTAGACGCAGGTATAGTTTTGTCGACAAAAGTCCACTTTTGTCGACAAAACCCTGTAGTCTAGACACACCCTCTATGTCCTGCTGTGACAGGGTGCTTACCCTGCACTGGCCTTTTAAGGGCAAAACCCCAGCCCTGAGTCAGGGCTGAGAGAGAAGCCGCAGCGGAGGCAGTTGTTGCTAATGAGGGCCCAGCTGGGGGCTATATAAAGAAGGACTCCTGGAGCGAGAGAGGGAGCTGACTGCTGCTCTGAATAGAGAGCAGGAGGGACAGAGCAGAGCAGAGCAGAGCACGAGGCATAAGGGATCGGTCGGCAAAGGCTTCCCCAGCCAACTGATCCCCGTCTAGACTACCGCGTTGTGCCGGATCAGCTGATCGTCGGCACAGCGCGCCGGCCATGTTTATTTTAATGAAGCGGGGATTATTTAAATCCCCATTTCTTTGCCTATGCTGGGTAGCCTAATCTACATGCCTCTGTCACCAGAGGCATGTAGTCTAGACATACCCTCTGGCTACGTCTAGACTGACATGATTTTCGGAAATACTTTAACGGAAAAGGTTTTCCGTTAAAAGTATTTCCGAAAAGCGCGTCTAGATTGGTCCCAGAGTTATCGTTATAACGATGTGCTTTGCGAAAAGCGCCTAGATTGGCGCGCTTTTTCGCAAAAAGCAGAAGCCCCGCACCATTTTGAAGAGGGCAAAAGGCCACCAGACCTTTCCGGGGGCAGGGCCGGAGCTCCGTTCAGACACGTGCTTAAAGGGGTCTCTCCGGACAGCCGTTGGTCTCCTGCTCCCGTGCGTTGGGACCTTTGGCAGGGACTGACACCCTTAGCAGGTTTGGCGGTTGCCCTCTGACTTTTGGGGACACCACCCTTTGGCCCCCAACTGCTTTTTCCTGCATTTTCTTTCTTCTGTCCTGCCCTGTCTGCCATGGAGCCGTGGGTGGCCATGTGCCTGCTCGGGCCCCTGTTGGACATGTGCAAGTGCCTGCAGCTCGTGCTGCAGGCCGGTGCCCTGCTGTTCCAGGACCAGGAGGCAGAGATCGCGTCGACTCCTCACCAGGAGGCCCTGGCAGCCCTGTGGCATCAGCACCCCACCGTGGAGAGGCCAGTCTGGAGACTGGACACCAGCACCGACTGGTGGGAGCGGCTGGTCCTCGGACTATGGGACGACCAGCAATGGCTCCGGAACTTCCGCATGCGAAAGCGGACATTCCTGCAGCTGTGCGCCTGGCTCACCCCCGCGCTACAGAGAGCCATCACCCGGCTGCGTGCACCCATCCCCGTCAACAAGAGGGTCGCCATCGCGCTGTGGAAGCTGGCCACACTGGACAGCTACCGCTCGGTGGCACAGCAGTTCGGGGTGGGAAGATCAACCATCGGAGTGATCGTCGTGGAGGTAAGTCCCAGGGGGAGTGGGGTGGGGAGGGTGCTGCACTCCATGCCCAGGGGCAGCCAAGACTCCAGGCTGGGTCACCCAGGGGTTTGGGCTGTCCCTCCCTTGCACAGGCCTGCTGATGGGGGTGGGGGGCGTGGGCCGAGGGGGGCCCTGGTGTGTGTGTGTGTGTGTGTGTGTGTGTGCATGCATGAGGACAGAGGGAATCAAGGGGGCCTAAGGAGTGCACACTCACCCCTGCCGTATGTGATGTGTTCCCTTGTGTTTCTCTGCACCCTTCTGCAGGTCGCCCACGCCATCAACGACGCCTGCTCCCAAGAGTCATCCGCCTGCGTGACATGGATGCTACCATGGCCGGCTTCGCTGCCCTCGGTTCCCAACTGCGGGGAGCCCTGACGCAACCCACATCCCCTTCCGGGCCCGGAGCATCGAGCAGCCCATTTCATGAACAGGAAGGGGTACTGCTCGATTGTTCTGCAGGCCCTCGTGGACCACCGGGGCCGCTTCCTGGACATCTACGGGGGCTGGTCCGGCCGGGCACATGAAGCCCGCATCCTCCGCAACTCCAGACTGTTTCGCAGGCTGGAGGCGGGCACCTACTTCCCCCAGCGGGACTTGACTGTCGGGGATGTGCCTATGCCCATCTGCGCCATCGGGATGCGGCCTACCCCTGCTGCCCTGGCTAATGCGGCCCTACACGGGTGGCCGAGGAGCAGAACCGGGCCCGGTTCAACGACCGCCTCAACCGGGCCCGAAATCCGTGGAGCTCGCCGGACGCTTTGAAAGCCCGCTTCCGTTGTTTGCTCACCTGTCTCGAGATGGGTGAGCGGAATGCAACGGAGGTACTGGTCACGCGTGCTGCGTGCTCCACAACATTGTGGAGCGCAGTGGGGAGGCCTTCTCCTGCATGGATGGCAGCCGAGGCACAGACGTCGAACAGCCCCACACAGCTGCCGTCCGCCAGGCGCCAGGATGGGGTGCGCATCAGAGAGGCCCTGGTGGACATGTTCGCACAAGCCCCGTAGTAGGGTCGCCTGGGTCTCCCCATACGACTCCTCCCATCCCCTACCCTTCCCCACCCCCTCCCCAATTGTAAAGCGCCGGTTCCAAGCACAT
This sequence comes from Rafetus swinhoei, assembly GCA_019425775.1. Taxonomy (NCBI): domain Eukaryota; kingdom Metazoa; phylum Chordata; order Testudines; family Trionychidae; genus Rafetus; species Rafetus swinhoei. Next base: position 2,486,351 of record JAFJHL010000564.1, on the reverse strand, counting down.
TGGCCGTCATCGTGACTGTTCGTCGGGTGCGCGGATGTAGTTAGGGTTTTTCTTTAGTTTAGGCTAGGTTTAGGCCACCATCGCCTGTCCGAGCTGTCCCAAGAACAGGAAAGAGGATTCGTGGTTCGTGGCGGAAGGCTTGAGTCAGCGCATCTTTCCAGTCGCTCGAGGATCTCCTGGCTGTTCCTCTCCCGAGGCCCGGAAGGACCAAAGGATTGAGGTTGCCAGCAACACTACCAATCGTCCCCTGCGTCTAGACTATGTTACATAATCTTTAGTGTGCGCTCTTTTAACCTTTCTTGCTTGTTTGTTATCTATGTTAATATAGTTTGTGGTTTAAATTTTACTTAAAAGTCTCAGTATTTATTTATGCGCCACAAACCAATGACCACTTAAAGGGACCACCGGTGATAGAATACAGAATTTGGTGTCCACATTTTGTAACCCTTTTAAATTTAGGTGGCTAATTGGCATCTCAAATCATTTCTTACAGTTACCTCGAGTAACACAATAACCAACACAATAATCAACTGAACAATAGACTTTTTATTTACAAGGGGAAGGGGGAGGAGACCTTCAACTGGGACGGGGAGGGGGAGGAGACCTTCAACTGGGACGGGAAGGGGGAGGAGCTACTGGTACGGGTGGTCCCTGGTGCTCCTATGGGGCGGACCTGCACATGCGGGCACGCCACATCGGGCAGGCTGCACGGGAGGTGGGCAGGAGCTCGGGGCATAGGAGCAGGGGCGGCAGGAGCAGGGGCAGGAGCTGGGATAGGAGCAGGGGCCATTGCAGGGGCAGGAGGGGCATGGGCACTGCTACGGGAGGGATGGCGGGGCATGGGGTACGCCATGCCATAGTGGATGGCGTGCACGATGTGTGTTGTGAGGATGGCCATGGAGTCGGCCATCCGCGTGCATTGTGCCTGGAAGGCACCCCAGGCCTCCTGCCGCCACTGCAGGTCCCCCTGGACGCGCTCCCTAATGGAGCCCTGGATTGCCTCCACCGCTAGGATGTGGCGGCGAAGCAGCTGGTCCCGGTGGCGGAGCCTGCACCTCTGTGGTTGGCCAGCTGGGGGTGCCGCTGCTGCCGGACTGGAGGGTCCCCGGCTTGTGCTCGGTCCCGCTGCAGGGAAGAGAAGAAAGGATGGGTCAGTCAGGCAGGCCGTCCACTGTCCCCACACCTCATGCCCTCCACCCATGAGCCCAGGTGACCCCACAGTTGTGTGGCTTGGGCCCACTCGGTTCCCCCTGCCCCCGTGTTGTATGTTTGCAAGGAGGACCGCCCCTGGAGTAGGGTCCTCCTCCAGGTATTGTAACCACCGGTCTGTGTCCTGGCCCCGTGGAGGGCGGGAGGGCGCTTGTGTTGCGTTCACCTGTGGAACTCCCTGCTGGTGGAGACTGTGAAAGCTTTGGGCTAATCACTGGTGTTTGACAGGGAGCGAGATGCATCCCCACACAGTGCCTGGGAGCACATCTGGCAGAGGCGGTCTGGGCTCTCAGATCCCATCGCATGGGATATCTCCTGGACGGAACCAGAAGAGTGACTGGGGGTGTCCCATCCTTGCAGCAAAACTCAGGGCGGCCCTTCTCCCTCCCACAACCCCGGTAGCCCAGGGACATGTGTGGCCACAGTGGGGACTTCCCTCGGGAGCCAGCCAAGGCACTGGGAGCAGGCGAGGGGCTCGGTGGGGGCCACGGTCACAGGACTGTGATGCTGCGGTTTACCCAGGAGCAGCTGGCTGTGCCTCACAGCCAGGCATGGGACAGTGTGCCGTTCTCCGTGCTGCACCCTTGGCGGAGGTGCGGGCTCTGGGCTGAGTCCCTGGGGCCCTGGCCGGTTCCAGCCGGCATCCACCCTTCCCCCTGGTCCCGCCGCATGTGTGTGAGCAGCACGGTCCCAGGCGTGCCCTGCAGCTGCCTGCCGCGCCACGTGCCGCTCGGTCACCAGGCTGCACGTGGTTGCACGTGGCTTGCTGCCTCATGCTACACAGCGTGCAGCTCACGTGGCCTGAGTGACATGCTCTCCCCTCCCCTCTGGGCTCCTGGCTCCTCCCCCCCGCCCTCCGCCCTTGTGAGTGCAAACTGCAAAGACTCACCGGTGGATCCTTCCCCGGCCTCAGAGGAGCTGCTGGAGGGGGCCTGCTGGGTGGCAACGCTGGCCTCCTCTTCCGAAGTGTTGCTGTCCTCTCCTTCCCCCGCCTCGGTGGTTCGGATGATGGGGGGGCGCTGGCAGGTGTCCACCGGCACGTCCGGGCTTTGCGGGGCTGGCTGGCCCAGGATGGCATGCAGCCGGTTGTAATGGGGGCAGGTGTCTGGTCCTGCCCCCCTGCCCTCGCTGGCCCTCACGTACCCAAGCCGGAGCTCCTTCACCTTTGCCCGGACTTGCTCAATGTTCCGGGCAGGGTGTCCCTGGTGGGCCAGAGCCTCGGCCATGCGGCCAAATATATCCGCATTGCGGCACCGGGACCGGGTATCATGGAGACCCTCCTCCTCCTGCCATAGGTCAAGGAGGGTCTCCAGCCCCTGGGGTCCAGGAGGGAGCCCGTTTTTTGCAGCCCTGGGGCCTCCTGCGCTGGGGTGCAGGTGGCTCACCGCCCGAGCTGCCATGGCTGGGCTCTGATGGCTGCTGGTCACAGCAGGGGCAAGGTGGCAGACCTCAGTCGCAGGCCTGAGGCACGCTCCTGCCACGTGCACTCAGCAGCCTGCGACTGCTTTAAGAGCTCGGGTTACCAGGAAGTCCGGGGCTCCTACGGGTCTCCAGGCGTCCAAACCGCTTTTTTCCATTTATTCTGCTTTTTCGGAAAAGCGTTAGCTAGCTGTCTACACTGGCCCTTTTCCGCAACAGTTTTTCGGAAAAAGGACTTTTGCCCGAACGGGAGCAGCAAAGCTTTTCCGGAAAAGCGGCTAATTTCTCACATTAGATAGTCATTGCTTTTGCGGAAAATCAAGCGGCCAGTGTAGACAGCTGGCAAGTTTTTCCGCAAAAGCGGCTGATTTTGCGGAAAAACTTGCCAGTCTAGACACAGCCTCTGAATTTAGCCCTTCTGTATGATGGACATTATGTGGAGTGGTGTTAGAGAAGGGAGGAGGCATATTCATCAGAGGAGCTGAGAGAGAGGAGCAAGCACAGGTACATTAATCTGCAGTTAGTCTGCCTTTTCTGTTAGGAAGATGAACTTGATGTGTTAATTAAGCCACAGCCTGTAAAGCCAGTTTATTTGCATAGCAAACTCCTGGGCCAGTGTGCTGTGAGCAAGCATGTACGGGCAGACAATTCTAGGGAAATTACAGCCTCATTAATATGCTAATCTGGTTGCAGGCCTGGAACGAGTTTTGGGTTTGTGGTGCTTGGGGGTGGTGGGTGTTTGGTTGCCTAGCAACCCTTTTCTCCAGGTAACCCTTCTCTGGCTTGCCCTTGATATCCCCAAAGGATTGCAACGTGGAAAAGAGGTACGCTGGCAAAGAAGCATTCTGTTGTCACAGTAGAGTGAGCAGAGTAAAAGGCAAACACACAGAGGCCAGGGTGCATGAATGTGTGAGTACACGCACACACACAGCATTGTGTGTGCACGGGTATGCAACGGACACATGCATTTTGTATATATCAGTATACACAGTAGCTGCCTCTCTATATATACAATCAGCATACATACACAATGACCCCATCTCCCACAGATAACCATTCACCATGCCTATACCCAAAACATGCCCCAGGCACACCCCAGTTTTCATATGCTGGTTACATCCACAAGTCTTAATGAGGCAAATTGTGTTCACACAGGAGGCAAATTCCCAGAATCTTACACCCCACCACACCTCAGCTAGTGCATCTGTGGAGGGATCCCTGTGTTATACTGTGCTTGCCTGTAGCTGCAAACACACACCTCCCTCTTTTCCAGTCCCTCATCCTGAACAGCAAGGATCTCCATCCTCCGTCCCTCTTTACCCAGTTGCATCATATTTTACTTATTTTACTGCATTCATGTGCAGTTGCCCTGTTTCCCCATCCTCTCTCCTCCTCTGGGGGATGTAATTGTCCTTTCTCCCAACCTCTGTTATCTCCCCACATTTCCTGCACACACGCTTCCCTGCCCAGCTATGCCTACCTGGATATCACGGAAGGCTGCCCTCTCTTCTGTCCCTCCCACAGTCCTCCTGCAACACACACATCCTGATCCAGAGAGGACATGAATGTGTCCTGGCTCTAACTATGGAGTCTTGGCTCTTTTCTTACTTAGGGGAGGGACACCCTATTGAGACTGTATGAGCAGCTACAGCTTTAGTTGAGCAGCCAGACTTATGAATGGGCTGGAACAGAGTCCTACCTTGTGCAGATCAGGCCCAAAGTGGTACCTGTAATGCTCACTCAGCAGTGGGTTACACCAGCACTTATACCATATCAGTCCAGCTACCAGTTTGTGCCCTAACTCTTGTTAATAGTTCCCATGTGGGTGCCCTCCGTGATCAAGCACTAAGGGGAACCATGACAAGTTACTCATGTACAAATGGCTTCCTTTCTCAAAAGTTCTTTTCTTTCCTGAACATTAGATCCTCCACTCCCCTCTCTTACCAGGGCACCCACCTCATTTGGCATCCAGCTTCCCATCTCATACAGCTCCATGTCCCAAAGCCATTCAAACCTTTATTGGGACAACTGACTAAACAGCAATGCTTTGTGTGAACAGATAGAGACTTTCACTCTGGAGCAATTGTCAGTTCCTCTATAATGAGGCCAGGTACATGCTGGTATGTTAAGATCATGCACACAGAGCAATTAGATAAAAATAAGTATTCTTGTGGAAAGGCTGCAATGTAACCCCACCTTACTTCTGGGAATTCAGAATGATAACACACAAGAATCCAGAAACAGAGAAACCAGGCTGCTCCCTAAGGCAGAGAGGCACAACACACCACACTTTGATTTAAGCTTTCTTTCTAGACTGACTTAGCTATAGAGTGATCGTTTCAGGACATGTGTGTCATTGTGACGGGGTGTATCAACCCCGCACTGGCCAGGGAGGGGTTAACCAGGCCTACTGCGCTGGGAGGGCCCCTCCCCCACAACCCTGCTGGGCATGCTCCAACTCCAGGGGCAGTATAAGGGCTGCAGGAGCAGCTTATTCAGGGCTGACCAGGGAAGGGGAAGGAGCTCCTGCCTGAGCAGGTATGCTGCTGGGGACAGCCGGAGCGGGCTTTGGAACCGGAGCTGCCACACTAGCTGGAGCCACCACCCCACCAGCCTGAACTGCTGCAACTGCCACGCCTGCCTTGATCTGCAGCCATTGCTGCTGCACCACCCACAGCTGCCATGTCAGCTGTGGACACCACAGCCTTCTCAGAACCAGGTGGGGATGTCATTGACCCACAGGTAGGAAGTAGCCCAGGACAGGGAGCAGGAGGCTTCCCGGAGAGCTTGGCATGCTTTGGGGGCAACTCCCTGCCGAGCCAGTGGTGGGAACCACCCACCGCTGATAGGGCCCTGGGCTGGGGCCCGGTGGAGGGGGTGGGCCCAGTCCCCCCTACCCGTGCAACCCTGAGAGGGGAGCAATTGTAGCAAGCAATAGAGACTTGGCTGCTGGGCCATATCTACCCCAGACAGGGGGTGCTGGAACTTGCAGGTCGGAGAAGCGGATCGACCCGCCCCTGCACGGGGTGCGGACGGAGCCACCCCATGACAGTCATACTGAGGACAGTGTTGGAATTTAAACCTATTTGTAAGAGGTCTAAATGGGTGCAATCTGGTAGTTATTATATGCTAACCTTGCTCCAGCTGCACAGATGAAAAACAGGGGAAGCACAAAGTCAGGATGCATTGAGGGTCAGACTGAACAGGAGGCTCTTTGAGTAGTCCAAATCATTTGATATCTAGGCACCATTCAGCTTCCCTATACCATACTGGGCATTCAGAGACTACAGGGAATTGACTGGGATATTCTTCATAATCTACACATACAGCATGGCTGTCCATCGTATTTCCTAGTGTCTAAATCTAATATATGAATCCCCTACAAAATCTCATGAGGCTGTTCGTTTCCTTTTTAGGAAGATGGCTGTTAACTGTGGGGTCCTGTGGCAAAGACCTCTTCATATCAGAAGAAATGCTGCCTTTCAGTCCTCTTTATATTGACAGTTGGCTTGGTTCTACACTGTGTGACAACTGTTGCAAATAAGCATTGTCTGCACTCCAGTTTGTCCAAGTGGGTTGGACACAAGACACCTAATTAGCTAAAATGTGAAGTAGTAAGTCTATACAGTGCCCTTTATGTGCACTCATCAAGATGTATGTGTGTTCCTCCCCTCGAGATGCTTTTAGCAGGTTTTATGTCCTTCTGGGGTCTTGTATTAAATTTTTATATATATTTGTATTGTGTTTAAAAAAAAAAAAATTGTAAGCCACCTCGAATATTTTAAATAGAGAGGCGGGATAAAAATATTTTAAATAAACAAAATAAAATAAATGCATTTCCCATTTTGGAGGGGAAAAACCACAAATTCTGGGACTATATTGGAAGAAAATCAAAGAATAGCCACAAAAAGAATTAAGAGGTTGGAGGGACTAATGTAAGAAGGCCAACTGTAAGCTCTAAAAATACTAGGTCAGGCCTTTAACTGGTATAAATTAGGGTATGTCTACACTAGCTCATTAGTTCGAGCTAGGTAGGCAAATGAGGGCAACCGGAGTTGCAAATGAAGCCTGGGATTTAAATATCCCGGGCTTCATTTGCATGTTCACGGGCGCCGCCATTTTTAAATCCCCCTTAGTCCGAACTCCGTGCCCGCGGCTACACGAGGAGTAACAGTAGTTCGAATTAGGATCTCTAATTTGAACTACCTACTCCGTGCTGCGTGTAGCCGCGGGCACGGAGTTCGACTAAGAAAAAATGGCGGCGCCGAACATGTAAATGAAGCCGGGATATTTAAATCCCGGGCTTCATTTGCAACTCCGGTTGCCCTCATTTGCCTACCTAGCTCGAACTAACGAGCTAGTGAAGACATACCCATAGTGTGACTTGATCAAAGTCCATGGAGCTTGTCAGGAACAGGAGTGCTGACCAGCACCTGGTGACTAAGGGGTTAACTCAGGTAGCTAGCAAAGGTGTCGACCAGGGGGCCGGGAGAACCAATCAAGATAGAGGCTTGGAATTTGAATTGGATATAGATTCCTTGCCTGCTTTCTTTGTGTGGGAGAGAGAAACCAGGAGTCCAGATGCACAGAATGACTTAAACCCAGGCAGGACCACCATGCCGCCACAGAATTCAGAGCATGACAGTGGACTGAACCAAGAGAAAATTAGAAGTAAGTACAGGGAAATGTGAGTCCAGTCACATTCAGGGTAATTTTTCTTTATTTTGTGGTTTGGTTTGAACTGCTCTGTGTGATTTCTATGCCTCCTCACCCCCTTTACCATCTAACATTGTGCCAGAATTTTTATTCTCTGTTTTAATTTGTTTTCTTTAGTTGCTCTGTAACATCTAGCAACCAAGTATGCTTTCTCAAGTTTATCGTTTGTTTTGAAATAAAAATCACTTCTTTTTAGGTGATGATTTGATTCTTGTGTCCTGGAAGGTCTGTCCGTGTGTATCTGCATATGGCAGAGCAGCAAGCCTCCGACACCCTTTGGCTGCCCAGGTGCAGCCCCAGGGGTCCCAGGACCCCCAGGGAGACAAAGGCACACCCTGACGACTGACCCAGAGATAGCGACCCTCCTAGAGTTGTGGCAAGGAGGGACCTGCAGGATCCCTGACCAAGCGTGGAACGCTGGAGATTTTTAGCCGCATGGCCGTATCCCTGGCGGAGCGAGGTCACCTTGCCCGGACCATGGAGCAAGTCCGGGCAAAGGTGAAGGAGCTCTGTCAGGGGTACGTGAGGGCCACCGAGTGCAGGGTGCGCTCAGGGGCAGGACCCCACACCTGCCCCTACTTTCAGGAGCTCCACCACGTCTTGGGTGGGGGGAACCTCTTCCCCACGCATTGTGGTGGACTCTAGCCTAGACACCCTGGTTGTCGTTTGCTCGGAGGTCATCCCCGAGGACAAGCTGGAGGGCCAGGGCCAGCCCCAGCCGGAGGAGGAGCAGGAGACAGGGACTGTCACTCTGTCCCTGGAGCCGGTGAGCGCGAGCCAGGATGTCTCCCAGGCCTCCCCGAAAGTCTGGGAGGGATCTTCAGGTGAGTTGTGTCACACACACACACACAGGGCAGGGGAGGCGAGCGCACTAGAAGTGGGGGCGTGTGTCGCCGGGCAGAGGTGTAGAGTTGTGAGGATGTTTTGTGCCTCGGGGGCAAAGCCCAAATTTGCGCCCCAACTATTTATTACTGTGGATCTGTTATTTCTAAGTCAGCAAAAAGTAGCATCTATAAGAAAATCTCAAACACTACTAATAGCCACAGATCCTGATCAATTAGTAGATCAAAGTTAGTAGATCACAGTAGAACTATCTTGAGGGGGATTGATTAGTAGCAAAGTGCCTATTCTTGGGGGGAAAGGAGGGGAATATTTTGTTAATGTTTTGGTTTTTATTTATTCCCAAATAAAATCACAAAATGTATATTAATTTTATATCAATAAATATGTCAATTTTTTTCCAATTGCACAAAGAATTATGTTTATGCAAAATTTCAGATTTACAAAGTATCTGAAATTTTCACAAAAACCTGTTCTATTTGATTGACCATGGTCTATACCTGTTTTCATTTCAGCAAAACAAGTTATGTATCATATAAAATGTTTAAAGTACCTTAAATTTATATTTAAATTAAAAATCATTTTATATGAGCAAATAATTTTACACATCAAATTATTGTATTATATTAAAACAAGACCTGAAAAATATTATAAAATATACCTAAAACATAATCTATAATAAATAATTACAACTGCCCTATAGAAGTACATTCTCTTTGGTGTCCCTGAAAGCTATCAGTTTTCCTTTGTGTGACCCTCAGAGGGCTTCAAGTTTGACATGCCTGATCTACATGTTTGTTAGTTTTTAAAGTGCTACCAGATTATTGTTTTATAAGTTATTTCCTTTTGTTACATATTTTTTTAAATAAAAGATACTTTATAACCCCAACACACTCACCCCTGCCCCAGAGCCAGACACCCCCCATTCCAATACAACACCCCTTCCCCAGAGCAGGCACCTCAGCCCCCTCCATACCAATGCAACTATAGGTAAATCTCATTAATCTCTGTATTAATCATTTTCTCTCTCTTTTTTTTTTTTTATTTTAACTTTGTATCAAGTCCTTTTAGTTTTGTAATAAGTCTTTAGTTTGCTGTATTATGCCCTTTTATAGAAACTTTGTATACTTTTACAGAACACAGAAACTTTGTATTAAGCCTTTTTAAATAGAAACCTTGTATCTTGTAGTCTTTTTACCCTCTCTTCCCCCCCCCCCTTTGCTAAACTGATTGTCCTGTTGAGTGAACGAGGTGTGAATGGATAAGGCATGAAAGAAAAGCATCTCTGGGCACTTGCAATGGTTGGGGAAAGGTGGAAGCTGGATTCAAGAACAATAAGAACAGTAGGACCTGGGAAGTGGGCTCATTGAAAGAAGGCTGGACCTATGGTTGCCTTGGGAGTAAGCAGCAAGTGCCTGCTTTTGGAAGCTCCCTCTTTGAAGGTGAATAGGGGAGCATTGAAAAAGCACCCAGAAGAAGGTGCCATAGATGAATAACTGCATATGCATATGATGACTCTCTGCATGAGAGGAAGACACTACACATCTCTAAGGCATCTTGCAGTCAACATGGGAGCATTGATCTGGCTCCAACCCTCCCCCACCTAACTAATCTGGCCAGCAGTTAGGTGGAACAGCTATTGGTAAAAACAAGACATGGGGGCGGTGTGTGTGTGCGCGCTGTATTACATGCGTATAAGTGTTGACTGCTATATGTGTTGTGACAGAGCAGCGGTGATACAGCAGGTTAAAGAGCTTGATGGAAGCCTATTGGCGTCAGGGAGGTGGGCGGGCGTTAGCCCGTCCACATCTAAAGGACCTCCCCCCAGCCTACAGGGAGGGTCCACTGAGCCCAGAAAACCAAGTAATTACTTGGGACAAATAAAAAGAAAACAAGGACAGGTGTGAGGGTCAAAGGGCTAAAACAAGGGAACCGGATGGGGACACCGAGCAGAGAACCCCGGACAGCGCCCACTGCCCCTCGAAGGTCTCGAGAGAGCCAGCGGACGCCGCCCAGTGGAAGTCTGCCCGGACACGTGAGCGGATGCAGGAACGGAAATAGGCCCCACAGTCGCAGGCCCCTCCCTCGGCCAACCTCTGCTCCCTGGTCTTATAAATTACCATCTTGGCGATAGCCAGGAGGAGGTTGACCAGGAGGTCCCGCGACTTTGTGGGGCCTCGGATGGGGTGTGCATAAATTAACAAGTGGGGGAAAAGTGCAGCCAGAACCTCAACAGGAGGTTCTGGAGGAGCCGAAAGAGGGCTGTAACCTGGCGCACTGGATGTAGATGTGCGCCAGGGTCTCCTCACTCCACAGAAGAGGCACGTGTCGGGGTGGGGGTGAACCGCGCGGCACACGCCCATGCTCACAGCTCCGTGCAGGATTCTCCAGCAGATGTCCCCGGTGGGCCGTGGAACCAAGGTCGAATAGAGGCTGGCCCACCGGGGCTCCCCACCCTCCATTGGTGGTAGGAGGTCCCGCCACTTGGTGTCTGGGCAGGACACAAGGGTGGGGAAGTGGAGCGTGTGAAGCACAAGCGTGTACAGGTGACTCTCTGGCGCGGTTCGGAAGGGGAACATAAGAACATAAGAACGGCCGTACTGGGTCAGACCAAAGGTCCATCTAGCCCAGTATCCTGTCTGCCGACAGTGGCCAGCACCAGGTGCCCCAGAGGGGGTGGATCGAAGACAAGGATCAAGCGATTTGTCTCCTGCCATCCCTCTCCAGCCTTTGACAAACAGAGGCCAAGGACACCATTTTATCCCCTGGCTAATAGCCTTTTATGGACCTAACCTCCATGAAATTATTTAGCTTCTCTTTAAACTCTGTTATATTCCTAGCCTTCACAGCCTCCTCTGGCAAGGAGTTCCACAGGCTGACTACACGCTGTGTGAAGAAGAACTTTCTTTTATTAGTTTTAAACCTGCTACCCATTAATTTCATTTGGTGTCCTCTAGTTCTTCTATTTAGAAACTAATAAATAACTTTTCTTTATCGGCCCTCTCCACACCACTCATGATTTTATACACCTCTATCATATCCCCCCTCAGTCTCCTCTTTTCTAAACTGAAAAGTTCCAGTCGCTTTAACCTCTCCTCATATGGGACCCGTTCCAAACCCCTAATCATTTTAGTTGCCCTTTTCTGAACCCTTTCCAAGGCCAAAATATCTTTTTTGAGGTGAGGAGACCACATCTGTACACAGTATTCAAGATGTGGGCGTACCATAGTTTTATACAGGGGCAGTAAGATATTCTGGGTCTTATTTTCTATCCCTTTCTTAATAATACCTAGCATCCTATTAGCCTTTTTGACCGCCGCTGCACACTGTGTGGAAGTTTTCAGAGAACTGTCCACGATAACTCCAAGATCTCTTTCCTGATTTGTCGTAGCCAAATTAGCCCCCATCATACTGTACGTATAGTTGGGGTTATTTTTCCCGATGTGCATTACTTTACACTTATCCACATTAAATTTCATTTGCCATTTTGTTGCCCAATCACTCAGTTTGGTGAGATCTTCTTGGAGTCCCTTACAGTCTGCTTCTGTCTTGACTATCCTAAACAGTTTGGTATCATCCGCAAACTTTACCACCTCACTGCTTACCCCTTTCTCCAGATCATTTATGAATAAGTTGAACAGGATTGGTCCTAGGACTGACCCTTGGGGACACCACTAGTTACCCTCTCCATTCTGAAAATTTACCATTTATTCCTACCCTTTGTTTCCTGTCTTTTAACCAGTTCTCAACCCAAGAAAGGACCTTCCCTCTTATCCCATGGCCATGTCCCCCTTTGGTGAGGGACCGGCGTGCAGCCGGCTCGGGTGACGAGGGGGAGGCGGTCGGGGAGGTACGCGGGGCTTAGGGCCGACGGATAGATCGGGCGGGCCGGGGGTGAGGGGCGGGCGGGGTTCACCCTCTCGCAGGACCTTGTCGAGGTAAACCCGAGCGGCGGGCGGCAAAGCGCCCTTCACCTCCTGAAGCACGCGGGAGCACGAGGGGTGGAGAGCCCCATGCGCTGGGCGAGCGCCGCGATCCACCCAGTCCCCCGGTCGTAGTCCAGGAGATCTCCGATCCTTGTGACTTCTGCCAGGACCAGCCTCTGGCGACCGAGGGGACTCCGCCGCCTGCACACGAGATGGGGATTGTGTAGCAGGGGCTCCGCGAGGAGGTCTGCCCCCACGGTGGCTCCCAAGGGCCTGGTCGCCTCTAGCAGCTTCCAGGCCCGGAGGAGGTCCTGGTAGAAGGCCGGCAGCTCGGAGAGGTCTCGCGGAAGACCTCTCAAATAAAGGAGCTGCCGGTCATATCGGAGCCCTCGGAAGCGGCGGCGAAAGTGTGCGCCAGCGTGCTCCACGCCGGACTACCTGCATCAAATAGAGCCTCTGCAGGGCCTGGAGGCGGAGGACACGAACCCGCGTGCAAACACGTCAGGCCCTGCCCTCCCTCCTCCAGGGGAAGATGGAGAACCCTGCAGAGACTCCAATGCAGTCCTGGCCAGAAGAACCGCAGTAGCAGCTGCTGGATCTGATCCAGGAAACCCGGGCGGGACCAGGGTGCTGAGACGGTGCCAGAGCATGGACAGGACTAGTTGGTTAAGCACCAGTACCCTCCCACGCAGGGAGAGGCACCGGAGCAGTCCCGTCCATCTCCGCAATCGCTCAGCCACCCTGGACTCTAAACCTTGCCAGTTCTCCGGCGAAGAGGATGCGTGGCAGAGAGAAAACGCCGAGATAGAGCAGCGGACCCGCGCTCCACCTGATGGCCTGAAGCGCGGGCGGGAGGAGCTCGCCTGCCACCCGGCCCCCTACCACCAGGCCAGAGCTCTTGACCCAGTTGACCCGGGCGGAGGAGGCCGCCGAGTAGACAGCTTGGCAGGCCTCCACCCGCTCCAGGTCTCCCGGGTCCTGGACCACGAGGAGCACGTCGTCGGCGTACGCCGACAGGACCAGCCGCATCTCCGGCTCACGGAGCACCAACCCCGTCAACCTCTTGCGAAGAAGACGGAGGAAGGGCTCGATGGCCAGAGTATACAGCTGGCCCGACAGCGGGCAGCCTTGACGTACTCCCCGCCCGAAGCTGACCGGTGCGGTCAGGGTCCAGTTGAGCTTGACCAAACACTCCGCGGAAGCGTACAGCACCTGGAGAAAGCCCACAAAGCGGGGCCCGAAGCCGAAGGCCCGCAGAGTGCCCAGGAGATACCCGTGGTCCATCCTGTCGAACGCCTTCTCCTGATCCAAGGACAGGAGGGCGAACGACAGACCGTCCCTACACCCTAGCTCTAGGAGATCCCGGACCAAGTAAAGGTTGTCGAAGATGGTACGGCCCGGGATGGTGTAGGTCTGGTCTGGATGGACCACGTCCGCCAGCACGGACTTGAGTCTCAGGGAGATGGCTTTAGCGATTTTATAGTCCGTGCTGAGGAGGCGAGGCGGGGCGCCAATTCCTCAGATCGCGGAGGTCCCCCTTCTTGGGCAGCAAGGCGAGCACGGCTCGTCTGCACGATAAAGGAGGACCCGCTCTCCAGGACTCGGCCCAGACGCTAGCAAGGTCCGGGCCGAGGACGTCCCAGAACACGCGGTAGAACTCCACGGTCAGCCCGTCCGTGCCCGGGGATTTATTGGTGGGCATGAGGCGGAGGGCTTCCGAGAACTCGGCCAGGGAGAGAGGCAGCTCTAGCCGGTCCCGGTCGCCCGCGCTGACCGTCGGGAGTTCGTTCCAGAGAACCCTGCGGGCGCCGGCGTCGGTCGGATCCGGGGAGAAGAGAGAGGCGTAGAAGGCGCGAGCCCTCTCGCGCATCTCCACCGGATCCGTGAGGGGGGTGCCGTCCTCCGCCAGAAGGCAGACGATGTGCCTTTAGCCCCCTCTTTTCTCCAGGGCATAGAAGAAGCGGGAGCCTCGATCCATCTCCGAAGGAGATGGATACGAGAACGAACAAAGGCACCCGGGCTCGAAGGTCCTCGAGGCCCGGAGTTCTTCCCGCTTCTCCCGGTGCGCTCGCGGAGGGCGGATCCTCAGGGCTTGTGGCCAGCCGCCTCTCTAGCTCTAAAACCTCCCGTTCCAACTGCTCCATCGCCGCATCCCTCCGCCGGCTGGCCCCCCGGGTGTAGTCCCGGCAGAAGAGCCGCGTGCGCACCTTCCCCACATCCCACCACCGCCGTGCCGAGGGAAAGGCGCACCGCCACCCGCGCCAGGCCAGCCAGAACTCCCGGAAGGACGCTACGAAGCCCACGTCCTCCAGCAGGCTGTTATTGAAATGCCAGTAGGCGGCCCGGCCTCTCCGAAGAAAGAGAGGCCTTCACGGCCACTAAATGGTGGTCCGAGAATGGGGCCGGATGCTGGAGGAGTGGGCCCGTAGAGATGATGACGAGACAGATAAATGCGGTCCAACCGGAGTGGAAAGACCGACGACCCACCACCTGGACGTAGGTAAATACCGTTTCCTCGCCCAGGTGGAGGTCACGCCAGACGTCCACCAGGGAGTGGTGGTCTATTATCTCCCTGAGGACGTCCGCGGCGGCCGGGCACGTCTCGGGCCCCGTACGGTCCCGGTCCTCGAGGGTGCAATTGAAGTCCCCGCCCAGAACCAGGCACTCGCCGGGATCCAAAGAGCCGAGGAAGGCAGACGCCCGCTGATAGAAGCGAAGCCTCTCCGAGACGGACGACGGGGCGTAGATGTTGACAAGATTTAGCATCAGCCCTCTATCCGAACCCGGAGATGCAGCAGGCGACCCTGCACGACCTCGGCGATTCCCAGCACCTCGGGCTGCAGGTTCGGGAGAACAGGGTAGCCACCCGGCTTGACGGGCCGACAGGTGGCTGAAATAAACCCTGTCCCCACTCCAGCCGCCAGCTAGCCTCGGCTTCCGGAGCTGCGTGGGTCTCCTGGAGGAATACGACAGAGTACCTCCCTTCCGAAGGAAGGAGAGTACCTCACACCTACGAAACCCGACCCGCAGCCCCGGGTGTTTAGAGTGGTAAAGATGAGCAGCGGCATCGAGAGGGCTGGGAAGATTCTTGCCGGCAGGAGTGCCAACGACCCCCATTGGGCCTCGCAGCAAACCGTGCCCGTGCCCAAGCGAGCAGAGCGTCGCGGAAGCTACGGACCCGCTGGTAAGCCGTGGCCTCCCGCCGCCCGGTCCCTTTACCCTCCCCCAAGAGGGCCCTTACTATTTGTAGGATTAGATGAAAATCTCCCCAGCGCTGAAGGGCGAGAGCGACCTTGTTCTTGGAGCCACGGATGTCTTCCAAGAAAGCACGCATCTCGCCCTTCAGCGCATCTGGAGTCAGGACCTCAGGCCCACGAATGCCTTGGGGCCCGACCCCTCCCTGAGCCCCGTGACCCATCGACACCGGGATGCGGGGCGTCCGAGGTTCCTGCTGGGAGGACAGTGGCGGAGGGAGACCGGTCCCAGATGTGCTGGGAGCAGGAGAAACGAAAACCGCCTCCCGGGGGCCAACGTCTGGAGGAAACGTGGCAACCCCAGGGGCGGCAGTAACAGAGTAAGGGGAGGAAAAGAGTTCAGGCAGGGGATCAGGAAAGGAGGAGACGAGGAAGGGGAGTAGGGGAAGAAGAGGTGAAGGATTGGGGAAAAGACAAGGACGGGGAGGAGGAAGAGGGGCGGGAAGCTCAGTTGGGAGGGGGTTGGAACAGGGAGCAGGAGAAGGAGGAGAGCAAGAAGCCTCAGCGGAGGAGGCATCGGGACGCGGTGCCGCCTCGCAGGGCAGAGAATCGGTGGCAACGGTAGGGGTAGTAATACTCTCCCCAGTGCTGGGCTCCAGTGCCACAGAGAGTGCAGCACCAGAGGCCTCAGCACCGGGGGTGACGGTTGTTAACGGGAGCTCCCTTCCGCTGAGAGCCTCAAGGGTTTCGCGGCCGCGGCCGAAACGCTGCCGATGGCCGGGCAGATGGTCGCGCCCTGGGGCAACTCAGAGGCAGGGAGAAGGGATAGCAGCGAGTCGGAAGGGGAAGGAGAGGTCGGTTGTTGTCCCTCCAGGACCTGATGATCCCCCTCTGAGGCAGCCGGGGTTAGCCCCAAAGCCTCCACCTCCTGAGAGAGGAAGGCGAGCCCGCCGCCCGCCACCAGATGGTCATCTTTGTCGGTGGCGAGGTCAGCGGCCGCCCCCTCAACGGAGGTGGGAACAGTGGGAGCATCTTCCATGGACGCCCCCTCCTGCAGGGACCCCGGGAGGGAGGTGTTCACCTCTCCCGCAACCGCCGCGGTCACCTCAATCGCTTTGTGGTGCTGTGAATCGTTCGAGGATTCAGAGGGTGGGACGGTTCCAGCGTCCATCCCCATAGGTGCAGGGAGGTTATCCTCCTCCTGAGTGGGCGGGGTGGAATGCCGAGTGCGCTTTCGGCGCCTCCCCATCGCAAGCTCCCATCCCTCGGAGGAAGAGGGCTGGGCCTGAATGGAGGAAGAGCCAGGGGACAAGGGCGGTGGTGGGAGGGCAAGGGTAGATGAGGGCTGGGCAGCAGGGGAAAGGGATGCCTCCCCCTGAGGTAGGTCCTGCCCGAGTCCCGTCACTGACCCCGCCGCCCTCTCCTCCGCGGGCCCGGCCTTGCCGCTTTTGGCGGTGGCAGCAACAGCACCCGCCACGCTCGTCTGGGCCCTGAGGAACCCGAGCGGGATTGACGACGGTCACGGTCGGAGGAGGGGCGACCCAGGGTCCGGACCGTCAGGGCCACCGGCGATGGTAGGGCCGGTGCCCTCCCGAGCGTCGGGGTCCCGGTGCCTCCAAACCGGGCCAGGGGACAGTCCTTCGGACGTGCCCGTCGCCCGACAGAGAAAACACCGGGCCTCCCCATGGTGTAGTACACCGGTACCGGGCCCCTTGATGGGGCACCAGAAATGACCCTTCGAGGCTTCTCCGCCACGCCCGCCGGCAGTAGTTGGATTTGTACCTGCCGGCGAAAGGAAAGGACGTGGCGGAGGGTAGGATCTTTGCAGCCCAGAGGAAGGGGACTCAGGACTGACAGAGGCCTCCCCAGGGTGGAGAGGAAAGGCAGTAGGGCGGCATTGGGGAGGAAGGGAGGAACGGAGGACAAAACCACCCGTACGCCCAGGTCCTCCAAAGGCTCGAGGGGAACGTGGACTCCCCCCACCGCCAAACCCCTTTCCACCGCCTCCTGGGCGCGGCCTCGGACGCCAGGAAGAATACTACCCTCCCGAACATCCTAGAGGCCGCCACCACGGCCGCGGGTCCCACCACGCGTGCCAACGCCCGCACGTGGAGTCTCCACGTGGGCGAGGCCGCCACCAGGAGACAACGGACCCCGTGCCTCCTGGTCAAGGTGGGAAAGGGCCGCGGCCGCCGGGATGGTATTCCGGGAGCGGCTTGGGAGGCGGCAGGTGGGGTGGCGGCTACCTGGGCGTGCGCCCTGGGGCCCGGGACACCGTTGCCCCCAGAGCTGGTGGAAGGAACAGGGAGCGGGAAGGAGGGGGCCGCGGCCAGCAGATGGGTCGCGGCCGGGAGTGAGCCTCGCCTCAGGAGGTTTTGCCTTCCGGGCGGGGCTCTTGCCCTTCTTGGTCCCCCGGCCCTTCCTACCCTTCAGGGGAAGTTCTTTAGAGGTGTCGGGAGGCGCCGCGGCAGAGGCGGTCGAGGCCCCGGTGTCCCCGTCCATGTCCGCTCCCTTTGCCGTAGTGACGGGGGGCCCGGCAGCCTCAGAGGGGTTGTTGTTTTTAGGGGTGGGCGGGGAGGGTCTGGCAGGGGTGTCGCTGGACAACCCCTCCATTGTGGTCGTAGGTGGGAAGGAAAGACAGACAGACAGACAAACAAACAAACAAACAATTAGGGGAGGACCAAAACCACCAGGGGAGGGAACAAAGAGGGAGAGGAGGAGGAAGGAGGTTCACCGCTCCCCACTAGGCTGGAAGTGGGGTGGAGGGTGACAGTTCAGACAGGGAAAAGGGAAGGAGTAAGGAATACAGCTCCCAGCACAGGACGATAAGAGCGGCTCCTCCGGCTGCACTGGGAATGTGGGAGGGTCAATTATTGAAAGACACGTGGGAAGTGAAACGGTGTTTGGGAGGGTAACTAAAGAAGAATGGAAAGGCTCAGGCACCAAACGAGATGACAGGGGAGCATGGGCACATGGGTAGAGGAGAGGGGAATGCAGGCTGTGAGGAGGGGCCTGCTCAAGAAAGCAGGGGCAGCAAGACACTGCGGGGAGGAAACTAGTGTGCCCACGGCGCCTGAGTGGCAGGCTCACTGCACCTGCTGCAGGACCCACCAGAGCAAGGGAGGGGCGGGGAGGCGAGCAGTGGGGCCAAGGATGGAGATGGCCCCTACAGCACCTGGGGCTGGAGAGGGAGTAGCAACAGCAGCAGCAGAAATGCAGGGGAGACAGCAGGGAGCAGACGGAACCACCCCCCAGCACCCCACAAAAGCTGTGCCAGCTGTCACCTAGGGGCCCAGATGGCAAGAGGCCCCTTACAAACACTCACCCACCCCCCCACAAACTTGTGGAGGGGAAGGAAAAAACCCCAGGAGCAGCTATAAAGCAGCCCCCTTACCTCTTCCACTCCAGAGGGAGCAGCAGCTGCAGGAACGGTGAAGTCCAGGCCTGCAGCAATGAAGAAAGGGGCCAGGCAGTCCCCAAAAAAGATGGAAAATGGGGGTCCCGCTCCCCCCACCAGGATGAGGGCAGCAAAGGCCCCCTGTCCACCCCCACACCCCCAGCAGCTCCTGCAGCCAGCTGAGGGGTGGGGGTGGGGAAAGGCTGCCTGCAAACAGAGCAGGCAGAGAGAAAAAGGGACCTGGCCCAGAATGTAGCCAGGGCCTGCCTGCCACAACCCCAGTAGTTCCCCCACACACCCCTCCCAAAAAGAGGAGGGGAGGGGTGCAGGGGAGGAAAAGCAGAACAAGCCCAAACCAACAGCCTTCCGTGGTCAGTGGAAGTGTTTCCTCTCTCCGCCTCGAAGTCAGGAGATACAGCAGGTTCAGGAGCTTGATGGAAGAGGAAAGAGGCAGAGAGAGTCAGCAATCCTGGCTAATTAGGGGCAATTGAGACAAGGCGGCTGCAAAATCAATCAAGGCCCAGGTGAAACCAATTGAGGCTGCCTGGAGGCCTATTTAAGAAGTGGGCAGCTTGGTCCTCTGAGTGCATTGTGGCCCCCTTTGAGACAGGGTGTGCTGTGCAGGCCACACATGGCCTGGCACCCGGGACATCCCCCTCCTGTTGGGTGCAGACTGGTGCGGTCGCCGCTCACACAGGAGGGCACGGCCTCAGGGAATGTGTGTGCAGGGAGGACTGACGGCCTCTCCCTCTTGTGTGTTCTCCACAGCCGGAGCAGCCAGGACAGAGGGCCATGCCACGCCACCGCAGCCACCTGCCACAGTCTGGGGGGACCCGCAGATGAGCCAGGGGGGCAGGAGGACCTGATGCGCCAGCACGTCGGCATCCGCCGGGACATCCAGCAGACCCTGGCACGCAGGGTCGATGCTGACCTGCAGTGGCAGGAGCATGCCTGGGACCAACTGATGTCACGCTGTGACACCATGCGTGGCATCATGTCTCGCATGGCGGCACACCTGCCTGATGCTGCTGCTCCTGGGTTCCACCCTCCTGCCCCCCCTCCTATGGCCATTGCCCATCCGCCAGCCCCCCCGCTATGCCTCTGCTCCCTCCCTTAGCAATGCCCATGCCCCCTCCCCAAGTGATGCCTATGGCCCCTCCTCCTGCCTCTCTACCAACCCTGCCCCGCTCTAGCCCCCTCCTGCCCAGCCCTTTGTGGCTCCCAGACCCACACAACCCTGACGAGGTCCCCGCACCTGAGGTGGGACTTGGAGCCGGCCCGCTCCCCCTCCCAGTCCTGATCCCCCTCCCAATTCAGAGTCCCCCTTCCCCCTGCCCACCTTTGCTTCATGTTGGATAAAAAAAGACTAATTTTGTTCTGAAACCAAACAGGTGTGTTTATTGGGCGGTCAGGGAAGGGACAAGGGGAGGGGTTGAAAGGGGGAAGGGATAGAGCAACAAGGCAGAGGCCCTTGTTGTGGAGGCCCTGGGGAGAGTTAATGGGGTGCTTGAGGGAACCTCTCTCTGGCGGATGGCAGCTGTCCACGGCTGCTCAAAGGCACGGCCCTTGTGGCCAGCGTCTACCCCCCACCCCAGGAGGAAGGCCTTCCCCTTCCGCTCCACAACATTGTGGAGGACGCAACATGCCGCCATCACCTCAGGGATGTTGTGCTCCCCTATGTCCAGGTGGGTGAGGAGGCACCAGAAACGTACCTTGAGGCGGCCAAAGGCGCACTCCACCTGGATCCTGGCTCAGTTCAGATGGGCATTAAACAGGTCCCTGCTGGGATCTAGGTGGCTGGTGTATGGCTTCATGAGCCATGGCATGGTATGCCGCGTCTCCCACTATGCCCAGAGATGTGTGAACGTCTCCAACCGCAAAGTCCCAGTGGGGGAAGAATGTGCCTGCCTCCAGCTTCCTGTACAGGCTTGAGTTCCAAAAAACTCAGGCTTCGTGTGCCTTGCCCGACCACCCGACAAAAATGTCAGTAAATTGTCCCCGGTGGTCAACCAGGGCCTGCAGGACAACGGAAAAGTAGCCCTTCCGATTGATGTACTGGGCGGCTCGATGGTCCAGTGCTTGGATGGGGATGTGTGTCCTATCTATGGCTCCCCCACAGTTGGGGAACCCCAGGGCGGCAAATCCAGCCACGGTCACGTCCAGGTCCCTGAGACGGACAACCCTCCACAGCAGGATCAAGTTGATGACCCTCACCACCTGCAGAAGGAGACACAAAAACACACAAAACAGAGAATGAGAGAGGGGGTGACTGAGCCCATGGGAGGTGCCCGTATACCTTCCCTCCTGTGCCCCCCCCAACCCCCCAGGATCCACCTCCTATGAGCCCACTCCCCCTCAGCAGCAGCAGGGCTATGTGAGGGCAGGATGGCGCAAGCCCCCTGGGGACAGGGCTTTCCCCCCACCCCCTACAGTCTCCAGCCCCACTCTCCTGAGGATCCCCCTAAGGCAACACTCCCCCCGCCCATGCAGGGACTGCAGCCCAAGAGCTCCTTACCTCCATCAGGAGGGCCCCGACGGTGGACTTCCCCACCCCAAACTGGTTGCCCACTGACTGGTAGCTGTTGGGGGTGGTGAGCTTCCACAGGGCTATTGCGACCAGCTTCTGCAGGGGGATGGCGTGTCTCTGGAGGGCGGGTGCCAGCCAGGCACAGAGCTCGAGGAAGGTGGCCTTGCGCATTATAAAGTTCTGCCCCCACTGCTGGTCGTCCCACCACTCCAGGACCAGCTGGTCCCACCAGTCCGAGCTGGTCTCCAGCCTCCAGAACCTTCTGTGTCTAGTGGGGTGTGGTTGCCACAGTGGAGCAGCCGCAGCCACTGAGAGGGTCCCCAGAAGGAGTTCGGGGTCCAGGTCCAGGCCCTCCAGGAAGAGGAAGGCAGCTGGCAGCAAATACTGCACAAACTGCAGCATGGCCGTGTGGGGCCATTGCCTGCCCAGAGGCAGCGCCAGCTCCATGACACTGTCAGCCGACGGTCAGGGCAGTGTGTGTGTGTGTGCTGAGAAAAGGTTTAACGTCTGTGACTTTACTGCTAGGACCGGGGTCCCGTCGCAGAGGGCAGCCAACAGGCTGACAGACGCCCCTGTTTATAGGAAGAGCTTATTACATCTCAGATTTCAACTGCTAGGATACAGGATCCCTTTGCAGCGGGCAGTCTAGGGAAGACTGAGAGATGCCCCAACGGATCTGTCACCTGGGAGTGACACGATCCAAACGCCCAAGCTCCTCCTATACCTGTCCCTTATGACCGGCTGAAGTTCTTTTAAATTGTGCTTGGTTCTGTTACAGCAACTGAAGGAGTCAGGTTAAAACTTAACCAGTTACAGGTTTATTAAAAAGGCTTATAAAGCATATGGTTACAATGGCTATTGCTCTATTTCTTAACTGCTAGCAAATATAGATCTTAAAAATGGTTACAAAGAAAATAAAGATAGAAAATAGAAATAATGGTACCAAGTGACAGCTTAATCTTTAAAGAGCTCTAAATCTATGTGTACACTTAAGACAAAGGACACATACAGGTACAATTTTACCCCTTCTGTGCCTCTCGGTCAAGCCAGGGCAGTCCCTCAATTCCTAGGAAAGACGAATACGAGGTGGGCGTCCCCGTGGAACCTCGGGAGGTCAAACACCTAACCCGACCAGCAGATAGATGGTAGATTGACACTCAGAGTAAATGTGCTGCTGGACCCATCTTTATACCCATAGGGGCCCGTATCCTCTTTCTTATCTAAGATGCCAGATTGTGTTGGTTTGTCTTTGTGACGCCAGTTCTTACAAGCAAGTTTCAAGTTAATTTACACTTGCAAGAGAGATAACTAAATTGTGAGTACTAGACATTTTTTTACTGGGCGAGAGATTCCTCCCCGGACGGCTGTGTGTTATCAATATGGGTTTCAGTCAAGGACACTCCTCTGCAGCCTCTTGGTCAGCAATTGGCATATCTCTGTTTACAGCCATTCAGGGTTACAGCAGCCTGCCATATCCAGGCCTTCTGTTCAAGACTTTTACTGCTCTGTGTGCCCTGCATGCTCCAGGCAAGCAAAGATGGATGTTACAGGGGGGGGTTCCTGTCTGGCTACAGACACACAAGAGAAAAAAGCTGTGGCCTCCCCAAGAAGCACAGGGCAACCACAGCAGGCACTGCTGTAGCTTTGCTGGCCCTTGAAGAGGTAGCAAGCAGGCAGCAGCAGCAGAGAAATGGCTGTCCAGGGGGGGTCCCTTTAAGCACGTGTCTCTGCAAGGCTCTGGCACCAGCCCTCGTAAGCAACTGGAGACCTAAAGCCCTGCCTGAAGTGGTTCTGGGTGGCCTTTTATGTGAGAGAGCGTCCATGCAGTCTGGACGCTCTCTTCCGCAAAAGGGCATCACTTTTTTCAATGCGCTTTTGCAGTGTGAACGCTCTCTTGCACAAGAAGTTTTTGCAGAAGATCTCTTCTGCAAAAAGCTTCTAGCGCAAGAAGTCTGTAGTCAAGACGTAGCCTGACTGAGGGGTCAGCTACCAGAGACTTCAGCTTGTTTTTCGCTTTTCTTTTTTGCAAGCTCTTTTGGGGCAAAAGAACATGGGGTACCCCGGGGGTGATTTCAAGTGTTCACCCCCGGCTCTAGGGAAAAAGCACTTGATGGTGGCAGCGATTCCCCAAAATCTGTGTATTGTGATTCTGGGGGAAGTTTTTGTCACCAGTGCCTGTAGAGGCAAGGCTTTGAAGCTCTCTTGCGGGCCCCCACCTTCTGCACTTGGAGTGCCAGAGTGGGGAACAGCCCTGATAGAGCTACACCAGTGGCGGATCTGCCCCCAGTGCATTAGTTAAGAATTGAGTAAAGGGGACATTATAACCACCTAACAAATGTTTCTGGGGGATGTAAACCCAAAGGAGGGAGAGTAATTGTTTGGGGGTAATGAAAGGAATAATGAGCTACACTGAATGAAGGGAAATTTTAGATGAATTTTTTGAGGGGGGGGACAGAGGGAGGCTCTCTCAGCAGGTGGCCCTTGACTGTGGAATTTGCACCTATCAGAGAACTGAACCCCAATCTTACTGGTACCCTTGCAGAGGGTGCAAGACTCATCTCTGTGCTGGCATTTCCTTAAGAGACTTTTGGGCTGCATCTAGACTGGCAAGATTTTTTAAAAGCAGCTGCTTTTGCGCAAAATCTTGCCGCCTGTCTACACTGGCCGTGAGTATTTACACAAGAACACTGACCTTGTACTGTACAAAATCAGTGCTTCTTACGCAAATACTCTGATGCTCCCGCTCAGGGATAAGCCGGCTTGCTCAAGTATCCTTGTGCAAGAGGGCCAGTGTAGACAGCAATGTTAATTTCTTGCGCAAGACAGCCGATGGCTAAAATGGCCATTGGAGCTTTCTTCGCAGAGGCGTCTACACTGCACGGATGCTTTGCAAAGCATCCGTGCCAGTATAAACGCTCTCTTCTTAAATACTTTTAACAGAAAAACTTTTCCGTTAAAGTATTTGCGCAAAATCATGCCAGTCTAGACGCAGCCTTGGAGTCACCAGGACAATGTTCCCTTAGTTCCCACCTGGATCTGATAACTTCTTACTGTACCACTACTCACACTAAGGCCTTGTCTACGCTATGGGTATGTCTACATTTCCGCGCTATTTCAAATTAATTTATTTTGAATTAGTTAATTTGAAATAAGCTAATTAGAAATAACGCATCTAGACACAAAAACTAATTCGAAATAGCGTTTTGCTATTTCCGAAATAGCGCTTCCACACTGATTGGATGCTGGATCGCATTTCAGGGCAGCTGAAACCGGTTCCAGCAGGGCATCAGGTCAGTAGTTGCTTTGTGTGGCTGCTGTCTGAGGCTATCTGAGGCTCGTGCTTAAAGGGACCCCCCCTGGACAGTCGGTTCTCAGCTTTCCCCCTTGCTTGCCTACCTCGCCGAGGGACAGCAATGCATTTTCCTCAGTGCCTGCTTCGGTCGCTCTCGTTTGGGACACCGTAGCACTCGGCACCATGGAGCCAGAGCCGCCCCTGGGCACTCTGGTGCTCATGTTGAACGTCTTTCTGCAAGCCTGGCAGCAATTGCTGGAGGCTGCCTGGCACCTTCTGCTGCAGGCCAGCCCCTGGCCCTCCCCTGCCCCTGGGGCCTGGAGGCGCGCCGGACACAGCGTGCCCGCCGCATCTGGCATCTGGACACCAGCAGCGACTGGTGGGACCACATCGTCCTGGAGCGCTGGGGAGACCAACAGTGGACCCAGAACTTCAGGATGAAGAAGGACACCTTCCTGGAGCTCTATGAGTGGCTCACCCCTGCTCTGCGGCGACGGGACACACGCATGAGGCCCGCCATTTCCCTCCAGAAGCGGGTGGCCATCGCCCTCTGGAAGCTCTCCACGCCGGATAGCTACCGATCCATGGGGAACCAGTTCAGCATGCGGAGATCCACCGTCGGAGCGGTGCTCATGTAGTTACGGCTCTCACCAGCCACTGGGCCAGGATGGGGGGCTGCAAGGAGGAGATGGGCTGCCCCAGGGAAAACAGGGGGGAGGTGGTGTAAGTGCCCTCCCCGGGAGGGTTCGGTCTGTCCCGGCCGCGCTACAGACCACCTGCGGCGGCCAGGATTGCAGCGGGAGTTGCTCCTGGGAGTGGGGTGCGGGGCAGTGGCGGGGAACGAACACTCCCAGCCACCCGGGCACCCCAGTGACCCTCAGTTTTGTGTGTCTCTCTGCAGGTGGTGAAGGACATCAACAGGGTGCTGCTCCCCAGAGTCGTCCGCCTCACCGACCTGGACGCAGTGATCCAGGGTTCGGCGCCTGGGCTTCCCTAACTGCGGGGGCAATCGGATGGGGCACATCCCCATCCGTGCCCGGACCACCAGGCCTCCTCTTCATCAACAGGAAGGGTACTTCTCTCTGTGATCCTGCAGGCCATGTCTGACCACCGGGGCCAGTTCACGGACATTAATGTGGGCTGGTCCGGCAAGGCACATGACATGCGGGTGTACCGCAACTCCTCTGTGTGCCAGAGGTTGCATGCCGGGACTTTCTTCCCCGACTGCCACATCAGGGTCGGGGATGTGGACATGCCAGTGTGCCTGCTGGGAGATGCGGCCTACCCCCTACAGCCCTGGCTGATGAAGCCCTACAGGGGGCACTTCAACCCCTCCCGGCAGGCCTTCAATGCCAGGCTCAGCAGGGCCCGCATTGTGGTTGAGGGGGCCTTCAGCCGACTGAAAGCCCGATTTAGGTGCCTCCTCACCTGCCTCGACCTCTCCCAGAACAATATTCCGCATGTGGTGGCAGCATGCTGTGTGCTCCACAATTTATGTGAGGAAGGGAGGCTTTCCTGCCAGCCTGGATGGCAGGCTGGCTGCCTGGCTGGCCAGTATGCACAGCCCTGCACTCCTGCCAGCCGAGGCCCCAGGGCTGTCCGCATCCAGAAGCCCTGCGGGAGCTTCCAGGTGGGAGGACTGAAGTCCCCTGGCGTGCCCACTGGGGCCTTGTGCCTTACATTCCACCCCCACCTCCTTCCCTTTCCCTCCTAACCCCCTTCCTGATCATACAATAAAAACACCTGTGTTGCCACAAAAACTCTCTTTATTTAACATAACTGGGGTGGGGAGGTAGGAATGAGTGGGAGAGGGGGGAAACCTGGGAGGAGGGAGCTGGAAGGGGGAGGGAGGAAGGGGAGGAAGCTCAGGGTTGGGGTCTTGCGGCCCTCCCATCTCCACAGCACTGCGGTGCGGGGCCTCGGCGTTCGAGTGGGTGTGGAGGTGGGCAGGAGGGACGGGGGCGGAAGAAGCGGGAGGAGCAGGGGTGGAGGAGGAGTGAGCTGGCGGCTGCAGGGGCTGGAGCAGCAGGAGGCAGCAATTGGTCCCAGGGCCTGCAGGTGCTCGCGGAGGGCATGGCCCTGCTCCGCAGCTCCCGCAGCTCTCCCGCAGCAGGTCCTCTTGCACCACTGCTCCTGGCTGTGGACCTGCCGTCCCTGTAACCGCAGCTGCTGCCTCTGGAACTCCTCCAGTTGCGGGTGCCTGCTGGCCAGTGCGGGTGGATGGTCCAGGCGGGGTGGTCGTCCTGCACTGCAGGTGCTGCGGCTGCGGTGAAACAAGAGAAGTGGTCAGTTCTCCTGGGGACACAGTGGGTGAAACCCAGCCCCCTCTGCAAGGCGAGGATGGCAGGTCTCCGCACCATCACGTCCTGCTATCCCGGGAGTGTGAGCTGGCCCAGGACTGCACCCCAGCCCTGTGCCTCTAGTGTGGTTTGGGGAGGAGATGTGCCCTGCCTCTGTGTGTAGAGGCGTCTGGAGGAGAGCAGTGTGCAGTGTCTCTCCCTGGGGTCAGGAGCCTGTCATGTGCCTTCACGCGTAGATGCGTGTGGGGAACAGGCCAGGGCCCCTGCATGGCACCAAGCTGGGGCCACATGTCCTGGATGGCACAGCAGATGCACAGGTTGCTGCCTGCTCCTGTGGTCAAGGCTGGCGCATGGTCCCTGGGCTCCCCCTCCCCCGGCCCCGCAGAGGACCGTGATGTCACTCACATGTGGAGGCCTCCCAGCCTTGGATGAGGCTGCTGATGGGCTCTCGGTTCGGCTCGGGGTCCTGGGTGCAGGGCACGCTCCTGCAGGCTCCTGGCTGCGTCCTCCTCTTCCTCCTCTTCCTGTGTCAGGGCAGGGCCCTCTGCCCGGGGTCAATGACGACCAGGGGCACGGACCGTCTGACCCCCCAGGATGCGGTCCAGGGCCTCGTAGTGTGGGCAGGCCTCTGGGTCAGCCCCTGGTTGGGAGGCCCTGGCATAGGCCTGCCGCATTTCTTTTATTTTACTCCGCACCTGCTCCTGGCTGCGCATGTGGCCTCTGGTGGCCAGTCTGGCAGCCATGCGGCTGTAGACGGCCGCATTCCTGCGCCTAGTGTGGAGATCGTGGGCATTGGAGGCCTCCCCCCAAACCTCAATGAGGTCCACAATCTCCGCACTAGACCAGGAAGCGCCCGCCTTTGCGGCCCCTGGCAGGTCCTGGGAGCGCCAGCCTGGTCCTGAGGCGGTGGAGGGCTGGGTGGCAGCGGGTTGCTGGCTCATCCTGTGCCAGGTGCACGGTCTGCTGGCTGTGTGCTGGCAGGCTGGCAACTGGCACAGGCACTGTGGCCAGAGTCTGCCCCTTTAAGGGCTCCGGGGCTCGGGAGGGAGCAGACAAGTTTTCCTGGTTGTGCCCAGAGTGGCCACCAGGTCTCCCTGGGAAGGGCTGGAGGCCCCCTAATTCGAAATAAGTGTCTACACAGCACTTATTTCGTATTAGCTATTTCTAAATTGGTGTTATTCGTCATAGAATGAGGTTTACCAAATTCGAAATAAGGGCTCCACTATTTCGAATGTATTTCGAAATAGCGGTTTGTATGTGTAGACGCTATTAAAGTTAATTCGAAATAACGGCTGTTATTTCGAATTAACTTTGTAGTGTAGACATACCCTATGAGATAAGGTCTAATTTGTTAAGGTTGATTTTTTAGCACCCAAGTTTGTAAAGTCAAAGGCGCATGTCCCCACTGTGTGCAAGAGTCTGACGTAGTGAGTCCCCAGTACGGTGATTAGTGTCAGCTTTGGCAGCAATGCACCATGGGTAGCTATCCCACAGTTCCTGCCACCCAATTACATTCTGGGTTATGTTCCCAGTGCAATTTTTCCTTCCCACAGAAGCCTGCAGGTGGAAGAGGAAGGGGATCTGAGCATGGCAGAAGGGCAGGGGCTCACATGGTGACTGTGGGTTCAGTACCCCCCCCGTTTGCTGGGAGAGTGCAACGTTCCTTTCCCACAGGAGCCTGAGGGTGGGAGGGGGTCTGGGCATGCTGGCAGCAGGGTGCTCATGTAGACGCTGAGGAGCTTGCAAAGGGTTTGGGTGTGGTGGCAGAGGGCTCAAGCCATGCTTTATTGGGGATGAGCAAACAGAGGTGTACTGCCAGTGGTATCAGTTACAGAGCTTCCCCTGCTTCATCCAGGTAGCCATGCACGATATCAGTCTTCTCCAAATCACACACAGTGATAGGGAGCTGATGCTGACTGAATGTGGCCAGAAACATGGGCCTTATTCTGCAATGCTTTGTGCTGCATTGACGCCAGACCACTTACTGCTGGCTTGGCAAGGAAAGGGGTCCTACCATGGAGGATGACATTAGGCAGGCCTCCCTGAAAACCTTGTGAGCAGAATTAAAGAGAACCCCTATGAGAGCCTATAGCATGCCTAAATGCCCGCCATCAAGGCCCAGCAGTGATATGTCCTGAGAGGTGGGGATTGTCTCTAAAGTTATAAAAAGGTCCTGGCTGTTGGTGAGATCGGATGTTGCACTTGCTTGCTGACCATTCGCCTCCCCCTCCTCTTCTTCATCCAGACTGTCTTCCATGCTGCTGCTGGAGGTTGCCTGACGCGTGTCTTGGGAGGAATCCATGGACTAGGTGAGGAAACTGGTTGGGTTCCCCCCGGCCCCCTCCAAAATCCCATGCAGCTGCTCATACAAGTAGCATGTTTGCGGTGATGACCCAGATCATCCGTTTGTCTTCTGGTATGCCTGCCTCAGCTCCTTTATTTTCATGCAGCACTGCTGGGCACTGTGACGGGGCATCTGACCTGCACTGGCCCTTTAAGGGGTTAAAACCCAGCCAGGGAGAGGGCTGGATCAGTGGAGCTGCGCAGCCAGCAGCTGTGGCAGGAATTAGCCAATTAGGGCCGAGCTGGGGCTGTATAAACAAAGGCTTCTGGAGGGGAGGAGACAGACACACCCTTGCTCCAGTGGTGGAGCAGGAGGGACCTGGCTGCCAGGGAAGCAGGAGGCTTCCTGACTTAGAGCAGGGCTGGGGAAAGTCAGGCAGAGCTCGAGAGCTCTGTCCAGGCAAGCTCCCAGGCTGCAGGGCCTGAAGCGAGGTCTGAGGCTACTAGGGCTGCAGGGAGGAAGCTAGGGTAGGCAGCGGCAGCAGGTCCACTCCCCCTTGCCAATGATGAGTGGCCATTTCAGACTGCAGTTTCCCCTGAGGCAGGGGCTAGATGAAGATTGGCAGTGGGTCACTGAGGCAAGGTGGGCATAGGGGGTTGGGGGTTCCCTTAGGGGGAAGACCCCAGAGCGTGGGGCACTGTGGTAGGGCAGTACCCTGAGAGGAGGGCGTCACAGTCTAGGAGGGACGTGGGTCCTACCATGAAGTGGTGGAGACATTAACAGGTAACAGTGGGCAAGACACCAGCCAAAAGGGAGCGCTCCAGAGTGTTGAAAAGCTAATTCCTGAGTGACCAGCAGAAGGCGCCCATGGCGGTGAGGCCTGGAGTGCCCTTTCTCCACCATGCCCTGTGAAATCTTGGCGTAGATATCAGCATTTCTTTTGCTGCTTCATAGTTCTGCCTGAACTGATTCCTCTCCCCACACAGCAATCAGGTCCAGGATCTCCTGCATGCTCCATGCTGGTGCTTGTTTGTGACATTGGGCATTCATGGTTAGCTGTGCTGCTTAGGTGTGCTGCCTGCTCTGAGGTCTGCTTGCCATGCTGGCCACACAGGAAATAAAATTCAAATTTTCCTGGGTCTGTTTCTATGTACCTGGCAAGCAGCAGAGTTGAAAGTTCTGGCTGGGGTGGTCACATTGGGGCACTGTGGGATAACTCTTGGAGACCAAAAACATCAGCTTTCTCAGCACTGTGTTTGCACTACCCTAAAGTCGACCATGCAAGGTCGAATTTACCATTATTCTTTGTGAAAGCAGGAGTACCAAAATCAACTGGCCCTTAAATTCGACAGAAAGGTGTGAACTCATTGTTTAGAAAATTGACCTAATGCAGCTAAGTTCAACCTAAACTCCTAGGAATACGTCTACACTGGCATGTTCTCACGCAAAAACTCTTTTGCAGAAGAGTTCTTCTGCAAAACTCTTCCAGAAGGCGTCTACACTGGCATGTGTGCTGTAAGAGCATCCATGCCAGTGTGAAGATTCTCTTCAAGCTCTGATGGCCATTTTAACCATAGGGCTTTCTTGTAAAGTCCTGTCTACACTGGCCTCTTGCGCAAGAACAGTTGTGCAAAGGGCTTATTCCTGGCCGGGGCGTCAGAGTTCTGGCGCAAAGCCTGATTTCATACATTAGAAGTCAGTTTACTTGCAAGAACTCCCGCCAGTGTAGACAGGCAGCAAGTTTTTTCAAGAGTGGCGCTTTCAAGATTGCGCCAGTGTAGACACAGCCCTAGTGTAGACCAGGCCTGAGTAATACTTCACTTCCAGACTACTCCCGTGAGTCGGTGCAAGTAGTAGACTCACAGCCTAGCCCACTATTAACATCAGGACAACCCTTGCAGCAGTGTGATGTACTGGGCCATGACATCATTGCTTAAGACAGCCTGTAAAAAACACTGGATGAGGCCCATTGTAGGGAACAGACCTTTTTCAGCATGGAAATAGACTAGGGTTATGTCTACACTGCAGGGAAAAGTCGGAAAAAGAGATGCAAATTGCAAACTGCAATTTCGATCTTTTCTGCTTTTCGAAGAGCCCAACATTTGGCCCATCTACACGGGGCCAAATGTCAGAAAAAAAAACCCTCCTTTGGAACATCCCTTCCTCCTTGTAGAACAAGGTTTACAGGGATGCGGAAAAACCGTGTCTACTTTTCCTAATTTTTTTTTCGGAAAAGCAGACACATTCCTTGGTATCCAGGTTACCAGAGGTATCCTGGAAAAGCTCTGCAGTGTAGATATAGCCTAAAATAGATCTTTCCCATATTCCAGTGATTCTGTAACCTGTTTTGAGATGTCTAAAGAAAAAACTAAAATCTTTGTTGCTTTTACATTTCACCCTTTACTTCAGACACCCAAACAAATTTAGAAGCTCATGGGTGGCATTGGGGAACTGGCTGCATAGGGAAAGACACATTAACTTTTGAGAAATCAGAAATATTTAATGCTTTTCTTGTCTTCTGACTTGTCAGCAGTGAGATGGAGCTATTGATGATGTACCAGGGTCATTGACAGAATTAGGTATTGATGAATGGATTGCTGTAGGCAGGGCCGGCTTTAGGAAGTGTGGGGCCCAATTCGAACCACCTTGGCAGGCCTCCACCCACTAGGATTTTGTAGAGCAAAACGCACCCACAAAATGTAGTGGAACATTTCAAAAAAAAAATGCCATCCTTTATTATGCAAAATTTTACACAAAATTAAATCAGTTGCCTTAAGTGTAGGTCAAATATTTTCAATTGCAAACTATCCAATCTTTTCAATAAAGTTTAAAGTTTGATTTTAAAAGTTACCAGAGAGCGTTGCAGTTTTCTGTTACATTGATTTACTTTTTAAATAGCAAAAATGGAGTCTTTGTTAAGAAAGTGTCAGTTCTGTGGTCAAATTCCAGGCCTTAGTGATTTCAGCACCAATTATTTCACTAGGTAATATGGTACCTCACCACCATTGCCTCCTTCGCACTGCCCTTCAACACACTGCCTGCATGTTGAGTCCAAGGTCAGTCTACAAGAATTTATCAATGATTTTTGCTCAAGCGATCACTGAGACAAGACAAGGACTCTCAATTGATTCTAGTCAGCTCTGCCTTTAAACACTGCGGCTGTGTCTAGACTGGCCAGTTTTTGCGCAAAATCAACCTTTGCGAAAAACTGCCAGCTATCTACACTGGCGCATTTTCCGCAGCACTGAGTTCTCTATGAAATCAGTTCTTTTTGCGGAAAAGCTTTGGCCTTTTTCAAAAGTCCCTGCAAAACTTGCTCAAAGGGCCAGTGTAGACAGCTGAGATTTGTTTTGTGCAAAAAGCCCGATGGCTAAAAGGCGATCGGGCTTTCTTATAAGCGCTCTAGACTGGCATGGCCACTTTTCAAAAGTGCTTTGCAAGCATTCGTGCAATCTGGGCTCTCAAATACTTTTAATGGAAAAACTTTTCCGTTAAAAGCATTTGCGGAAAATCATGCCAGTCTAGACGCAGCCTGCATGTACAGTGTCAGATATAATTGAGGACTCCCAAATAGACTCTACACCTCCAGAAATAAAACCTGTTTCCATCTTACATAAAAACATAAGAACATAAGAACAGCCGTACTGGGTCAGACCAAAGGTCCATCTAGCCCAGTATGCTTGCCCGACAGTGGCCAGCACCAGGTGCCCCAGAGAGGTGGACCAAGACAATGATCAGCGATTTGTCTCCTGCCATCCCTCCAGCCTCTGACAAACAGAGGCCAGGACCCATTTTATCCCTTTTATCTTTTAGGCCAATGGACCTAACCTCCATGAAATTATCTAGCTTCTCTTTAAACTATTATAGTCCTAGCCTTCAGCCTCCTCTGGCAAGGAGTTCCACAGGCTGACTACACGCTGTGTGAAGAAGAACTTTCTTTATTAGTTTTAAACCTGCTACCCATTAATTTCATGGTGTCCTCTAGTTCTTCTATTTAGGGAACTAATAACTTTTCTTTAACCGCCCTCTCCACACCACTCATGATTTTATACACCTCTATCATATCCCCCCTCAGTCTCCTCTTTTCTAAACTGAAAAGTCCCAGTCGCTTTAATCTTCTGTGACTTTCACTTAGATGTGACTCACTATCCTCTGCTTAGTGTTCAAGTGATGGTAGACCCTAAGGCAGGTCATATTAAGTTCAGGTCTTTTAATCATACAATATGGATAACAACATTTCATTCTCCCAGCTCCAAGTCTTAAGTGAATTTCAACCCAAAAGAGCCAAAAATGATCACCTTGACACAGCAAGTGTGTCTACTGATCTCTGTGGTAAAGTAGGTTGTCTATATAAATAAGGTCTGCTCCTGAAGCCTTTTCCTACAGTTGATTAACAGATGGCAGTAGATAGCTCATTCAGACCGCTGGCTGATAATAGTTAGTCACCTGACCAGTCATTAACCATAGTCATGGACTCACCTACTCTCCATTGTCTCTGATTCTCTGATGACCTGTGACAAAAAGGAGGTGGAAAGGGAAACTGCAGGAGAGACCTCTCTAAATTCACCAATCAAAGAGCAGTATTGCCAACCCAAAATCACAAGCCTACACAAAGTTATGAGAATGGTCTACAAATCATAAGACTTTTAAAAATAAAACATGTTGGATTTTTGGCCTTTTGTTTCTTGAGTATTTGGGGTTCATGTTTTAAAGCTTTCCTCCTTAGCTGCAAGGCCCAGAAGTAGAAGAACTTTTTTAAATGAAAGCTGAGATTCCTACATAATCAATTGACTCCAGGCCTTTAGAAAAACACCAGGCTGTCTGCACTGTTTTCAGAAAGGGATGCAGATGAGACAGTCATTGCAAATGAAGCGGGATTAAATTTTCCTTCATTTTCTCCTGCTGCTCACTTTGCCGAGCGCCAGTCTAAGATCTTCAAAATAAAGCCTTTTCCGAAGGTCCTTATTCTCTTAAAATCAGAATAAGGGACCTTTCAGAAAAGGCTTTTATTTTCAAAATAGCTGACTGCGCTTTTTCGCAAAGCCCGAGCCAAGCGATATGTTTATACAAATGAAGCAGGGAAAATTTAAAATCCCTTCATTCACTGTCTCATCTGCATCCACAGAAAAAGTGCAGTCTTAAAACAAATGATTGAGACTCATGGTAAAACAATGGAGGAATTCTTGTGCCCATGCTTTTGCCCACAGTAAATAAAACAACAAAGATCTTCTCCACTAAACATCCTAATGAGATACTGCAAATGTGAACTGAATTCAACAGCTCCTGATATGAACAGGTATCAACGTAGTTTTTCATATTTGAGATGGGTTACCAGGAATCATACATGACAATATGAAATCTTTCCACTCTCAAGTCAGCATATTCACAAAGCACCTATAATTTTGATCCATGCATTTATTGATAGTGAAAGAGAAAGGAGAATTAGTGTAGATAAATGTTCAAATTAAAAAAAGCCTGAAGGAATTAGGACTGGCTCCTACATCTCATTCAGAACTGAGTAGGACACTTATGACCAGATTTTCAAAGGTGTGTAAAGATCAGATAGATAGCTTTGAAGATCCGAGTTGGCAACTGTCTCTTTAGGAGCTTAATTACCTTTGAAAATCTGAGCTTAGATTTCCAAGTCCAATTTTCAAAAATGACTTTAGTTACTCAAGTGATTTTGAAAATTTTAATTGAGCCTAAAGAGACAAAAATAGACAAAAGGCAGGAGAAATGGTATTCTTTTAAAAACGTGTGACATCTATTTTTAACTAAATTTTATATTATTTTTCTCCCAGGGCAACTGGCCTCTGCCCCCTCACTGCCACTGCCCTCCTGCAGATCTATCATCTTATGCATGTGCAAGATCTGTGAGAGCCGTCCCATGAATCTGCAGTTAGTGTCTGTGGCGCCTGCTTTTGGGTGGTGTCTCAATGCTGCCACATTCACCTCCAAAGAGGGGCTTCCCAAAGCAGGCCCTTGCTGCTGACCCCAAGGCATCCACAGGTCCAGTCTCCTTTCAATGGGCCCACTTCCCAGGGCTCATTGATCTTGGATCTGGCTTCCATCCCCTCTCCAACCTTTGCAACTGCCCAGAGGTGCTCACCTTCTGCCTTATCCATTCCCACCTCATTCACCCCACAGGACAGTCTCTGCCTCACTTGTCCTAGGGACTATTCTACCAAGACGTAATACAAAGTTTCCATGTAAAAGGACTCACTACAAAGCTAAAAACTTCAATGAGAGAATGATTAATACAGAGACATGTCTACATCTGCCAGGGAGACACCTCTGCCTGCCTCCACCCTCTCCCCAGAGTCTACAGCCCCATTGCAAAGCGGGAGTGGAAGGAAAGAGGCTGAGGCCCATCAAGGACTGAAGCAGTCATGAGCAAGCCGTGCCCGGGAGCCATTCTCCTGTCCATTGCTGGTGCAGTGTTGCTTCAGGCACGCTGAAATGCAGTCACCTCTAGGATGGGTTGGACAGCTGTTTAACACCTGCACAAGGTTTCAGGCAGGGGGCAGTGTGGGCTGCCTTCCTGCAGAGCCCCCATCAGAACCACTGGCTTAGGAAAAGAATAAACAGGAGGACTGGAAATTAACCCGCCCAGTCTCACGTCCCCTAGACAGGGAATGAGCCTACATTAGGCCCCAGCTGGAGTATCATGTCCAGTTCTGGGTGCCACATTTCAGGAAACGTGGAGAAACTGGAGAAAGTCCAGAGAAGATCAACACAAATGATGAAAGGGCTAGAGAACATGAGATATGAGGCAAGGCTGAAGGAATTGGGCTTGTTTACCTTGGAAAAGAGAAGACCGAAAAGGGACATGAGAGCAGCTTTCAAGTATCTAAGGGTATGTCTACACTACAGCGCTAATTCGAACTAACTTACTTCGAATTAGATAATTCAAAATAAGCTAATTCGAAATAACGCATCTAGACCAAACTAATTCGAATTAGCGTTTTGCTAATTAAATAAGCTCCACACTGATTGGGCGCTGGTCATTTAAGCAGCTGAAACCGGTTCCGGCAGGGCATCAGGTCAGTAGTTGCTTTGTGTGGCTGCTGTCTGAGGCTATCTGAGGCTCGTGCTTAAAGGGACCCCTGGACAGCCGGTTCTCAGCTTTTCCGCTTGCTTGCCTACCTCGCCAGGACAGCAGCGTTTTCCTCTCCGCCTGCCTGTGTCGGTGGTTCCCATTGGGGGCCGCCGCAGTTGGCACCATGGAGCCAGAGCTCGCCCTGGGCATTCTGCTCCAGTTTTTGGACTTGCTGCAAGCCTGCCAGCAATGGCTGGAGGCTGCCTGGCACCATCTGGTGCACGTCAGCCCCTGCCTCTCCCCTGGCCTCCTGGGGGCCGTGGAGAGCCAGCGCCGGACGCCAGTGTGCCCGCTGCATCTGGCGTCTGGACACCAGCAGCGACTGGTGGGACGCATCATCCTGGGAGCTGGGAGACCAACAGTGGACCCAGAACTTCAGGATGAAGAAGGACACCTTCCTGGAGCTCTGCGAGTGGCTCGCCCCTGCTCTGCGGTGATGGGACACTCGCATGAGGCCCGCCATCCCCCTCCAGAAGCGTGTGGCCATCGATCTGTGGAAGCTCTCCACGCCGGACAGCTACCGATACGTGGGGAACCAGTTTGGCGTGGGGAAATCCACCGTCGGGCAGTGCTCATGCAGGTATGGCACTCACCGGCCACTGGGCCGGGAGGAGCTGCAAGGAGGATGGGCCGCCCCAGGGGCGGGGAGGAGGCGAAAGTGCCCGCGGGGGGTTCGGTCTGTCGGCCGTACTACACACCGCCGTGCGCCAGGATCACAGCAGGGTTGCTTCTGGGAGTGGGCCGTGGGCGGAACACTCCCAGCCACCCGGGCACCCCAGTGATTTGCGGTTTGGTGTGTCTCTGCAGGTGGTCAAGGCCATCAACAGGGTGCTGCTCCGCAGGTGGTCCGCCTCGCCGACCCGGACGCGTCATCCAGGGTTTGGGTGCCTCGGCTTCCCAACTGCGGGGGGACAGGGCCATCCCCATCCGTGCCCTGGAACACCAGGCCTCCCAGTACATCAACGCAGAGTACTTCTCCGTGCTCCTGCAGGCCGTGTCTGACCACCGGGGCCAGTTCACGGACATTAATGTGGGCTGGTCCGGCAAGGCACACGCCAGGGTGTTCCAACTCCTCCATGTGCCAGAGGCTGCATGCGGGACCTTCTTCCCCGACCGCCACATCAGGGTCGGGGCGTGGACATGCCCGTCTGCCTGGTGGGGATGCGGCCTACCCCTACAGCCCTGGCTGATGAAGCCTACAGGGCACCTCAACCCCTCCCGGCAGGCCTTCAATGCCAGGCTCACAGCCCATTGTGGTCGAGGGCCTTGGACGCCTGAAAGCCGATTTATATGCCTCCTCACCTCAACCTCACCCGAGCACAATATCCCTCCCGTGGTGGCAGCATGTTGTGTGCTGCACAATAATGTGAGGGCGGAAGGAGGCTTTCCTGCCAGCCTGGATGGCTGAGGCTGACCATGGCTGGCCAGTGCTGCAGCCCCCACCGCCGCTGTCCGGGAGGCCCAGCGGGGGCTGTCCACATCCGGGAAGCCCTGCGAGAGCTTCCAGGTGGAGGAGGACTGAACTCTCCCTGCATGCCCCACTGGGGCCTTCTTCCACCCTCCCTCCTTCCCTTTCCCCTCTAACCCCCTTCCTAATGTAAAATAAAAACACCTGTTTTGCCAAAAATCTCTTTATTACATAACTGGGGTGGGGGGAGGAGAATGAGTGGGAGAGGAGGAAACCTGGGAGAGGAGCTGGAAGGGAGGAAGGGAAGGGAAAGCTCAGGGTTGGGGTCCTGCTGGCTCTCCGTCTCGCAGCACTGTGGGGTGCGGGGGTGTCGGGAGTGGGTGTGGAGGGTGGGGCAGGAGGGGGGGGTCGGAGGAAGCGGGAGGAGCAGGGGTGGGAGGAGGAGAGAGCTGGGGCGGCAGGGGCTGGAGCAGGAGGAGGCAGGAACCTGTCCACCAAGGTCTGGAGGTGGCCTCTGAGGCACGGTCCTGCTCCTCAGCGCCTCCAAGCTCCGCTGCCGCAGCCGCAGGTCCTCCCGGACCCAGTGGTCCTGGGTGCGGAGCTGGTGCTCCAGTAGCCGCAGGTGCCGCGCTGGTAGTCCTCCAGGTTGCGGTGCGCCTGCTGGCCGGGTGCGGGTGGCTGTTGCAGGCGGGGTGGTGCGCCCTGCAGTCCCAGGTGCTGTGGCTGTGGTGAAACAAGAGCAGTGGTCAGTTCTCCTGGGGACACAGTGGGTGAAACCCAGCCCCCTCTGCAAGGCAAGGTCGGCGTGTGAGAACGGCCAGGGCCCTGCATGACACCCAGCTGCTGCTCCATGGTGGGCAAGGCCCAGGCGCAGTCCTGGGCTCCTCTCCCCCCCCCATACACATAAGGGGAGCATGATGGCACTCATGTGGAGCCCTCCTGCCGGACGACACAGCCGATGTGCTCTGTGGGATGCCTCGGGGGTCCTGGGTCCTGGGCAGGCTCCCTGCAGGCTCCTGGCTCTCAGCATCCTCCTCCTTGTCAGGGATGGGCCCCTCTGCCCCGGGGTCGATCACCACCCGGGGGGCATGGACTGTGAGCCCCAGGATGCAGTCCAGGGCCTCATAATGAGGCATGCCTCTGGGTCGGCCCCTGGCTGGGAGCCTGAGTAGGCCTGCAGGTCCTTGCAGCGGACCTGCTCCCAGGTCCATGTGGCCTCTGGTGGCCAGGCTGGCAGCCATGCGGCTGTAGATGCGTTCCTGTGGCTAGTCTGCGGAGATCGTGGACGTTGGAGGCCTCCCCCCAAACCTCGATGAGGTCCACGGTCTCCGCACTAGACCAGGCGGGCACCCGCCTCTTGCGGCCCCGGGCAGGCTCCTGGGAGCCACCAGCCTGGTCCTGGGAAGAGGCGGAGGGCTGGGTGGCAGCGGGTGGCTGGCTCATGCTGTGCCAGGTGCAGGGTCTGCTGGCTGGGTGCTGGCAGGCTTGCAACTGGCACAAGCAGTGTAGCCAGACCGTGGCCCTTTAAGGGCTCCGAGGCGGGGAGGGGCAGAAGAGTTTCCTGGTTTGGCCCAGAGTGGCCACCAGGGCAACCTGGGAAGGGCTAGCCTCCAGCTAGTTCGAATTAAGTGGCTACACAGCCCTTATTCAACTTAAATTCGAACTAGGCATTACTCCTCGTAGAATGAGGTTTACCTAGTTGAATTAGCGCTCCTAGTTGAATTTAATTAGAAATAGCGGTTTGCATGTGTATCTATTAAAGTTAATTGAACTAACGGCTGTTGGTTGAATTAACTGTAGTGTAGACATACCCTAAAAAGTATCATAAGGAAGAGGAAGAAAAATTGTTCTGCTTGGCCTCTGAGGATATGAGAAGCAATGGGCTTAAATTGCAGCAAGGGAGGTTTAGGTTGGACATTAGGAAAAACTTCCTGCCTGTCAGGGTGGTTAAACGCTGGAATAAATTGCCTAGTGAGACTGTGGAATCTCCATCACTGGAGATATTTAAGACCAGGTTAGACAGACACCTGTCAGGGATGAGCTAGGGCAACTC
This sequence comes from Rafetus swinhoei, assembly GCA_019425775.1. Lineage (NCBI taxonomy): Eukaryota > Metazoa > Chordata > Testudines > Trionychidae > Rafetus > Rafetus swinhoei. The sequence continues at coordinate 2,446,687 of JAFJHL010000564.1, read as the reverse complement.
AACTTAGCCCCAGGGCCACACTGATACTTACAGAACATGCTGAGGCCTCAACTTAGTGTGGTTGCATATGCAAGCAAATATATACAAATAGCTTCTCTCACACTGACAGGCATGAATACAAAGATTAAGGCAAGACTACACAACACACAGGCCCCATTTAAGTCAGTTCTGCTGATATTAATAAAATGCAATATTTACCCGATTTCTACCCATGTGACAGCACTTTTCATGAGCAATGACAGTCCAAGAATTTAACTACTAAAACACATATCAACAGAAGATCATTACACTGACTACTTTTTGTTTTGGCTCACTCGCCACGTGTTGATCCCACATAAACCCAAACTGCACATGGCGCCAAACAAACTGGCGTGGGCAGCATACCAGTTATTAATAAATATTTTATAAACCTTTACCTTTTCTCTCTGCTGCCATGTCTCCTCTCCTTGCTCCATCATCTCCCCTGGTGCCTGCTGCCCCCAACTCCTCACCCTCCTCTGCTGTCCTGACTCCCGCCCTTCTCACTGCCCTCAGCCCTCCTGCGACCTGCCCCCTCCACCAGCCCTTCTCTCCCCTGTGCCCACTCCTCCAGTAGCCCCACTCTGATCATGTGAGCTACCCCTCCTCATTCTTAACACCTCCTCTACACACCTGCCCTGCCTCTCTCCTCTGGTGCTGGTCCCTCCCCTGCAGGTGTCTGCCCTTCTGCTTCACCCCAGAATCCCCTGGCACCTGCACCTTCCCTTAGCCCTGCACCCTCCTGGTGCCTCCCCCTTCCTTACTGCCCTGCCCCCTTTGCCCTCTTTTCCCTGATGCCCACCCCTCACCACTCTCTGCCCGTTCCCCTCCTGCCCCTCTGTGCCCTCACATGACTTGCTCCATCCCCACCTTTCTCATGCCCACCCTTCTTTCAAGCCTTCTCCCAGCACCTCCCCTCCTCTAGCCCCAATGCCCTTCCCCTCTCCTCCTCTCCCAGCATCACCTGTCCCCCCTCACTGACACCTCCTCCTGCCCTTTCCCTCATTGTCTGCACTTGGCCCCTGCCATTTGTCTCTCCTCCACCCTGTCTCTTGATGCCTTCCCTTTCTTCCCCCTCCCCAAGCCCCTTCCCCCACCTCCCCTCTCAAGCCCCTGCCTTCTTCCCTTCCCTTCCCTTCCCCTCCTACCTTCTGCCTTCCACGTTGCGGGCCAGAGTCTGCGCTCAGGCCCCGGAGGCGAACCGGAGGCAGCCGCAACGTGCCTCCGAGTTTTAAAATCCCGGGCCGTGATATCATCACGCCATCCTCCCGCCCACCTGCAATGCTGCTGGACAGCAGCAGCAGCAGCAGCAGCAGAGGGAGCGCTGAGCTGCGCACGGCAGGGATGGTCCGGGGCCGAGGGCATGCTCTGGGGGCGGGGTGGGAGGGCAGCGCGGGGGCCGGCGGGTCGCCCGCTCAGGCAGAGCCGAGAGACCCAGCTCCACATATTGCTGGAGCAGGGCCCCCGGCTCTGTAACTCGCTGGCACTTCCGGGTTCAGGGGCGCGGGGCCCCCTTAGGCGCGAGGCCCAAGTCTGCCAAATCGGCCGAACCGGCTTAAGGCTGGCCCTGGCTGTAGGTTTTGGGGGTTTTTTTTAGTCCGATAGCTGTGTCACAGCATTACCAGGGCAGTGGTTAGGGAGAGATGGTTATCCAGCTGCACAGATAGTATGGTGATGAGAGCTGCATCTCTAGTGGGAGGGAGCGAGGGGTGGTGTTGTTTATGGGTAGTGTGCTAGGCTCATCACAAGCATGCCTGGGTTCTTTTTCTGGCTCTGTTCCACTGTGTGACCTGAGGCAAGTCATCTCCCCTCCTTTGTCTATTTAGATTGTAAACTCTTTGGGGCTGTGTGCTTGGACAATGCCTAGCACTAATGCCTAGCACGGATAACCGTACTCAGAGAGTATTGTGTGGTTCACAATCCTGCTGGAAAGGCATAACAAGTGGGGTTCATGAGAGTCTGTTTTGGGACGGCTCTGTTCAATATCTTCATCAAATTTAGATATTGTGTATAGAAATCACGCTTATTAAGTTTGCAGATGATACCAAGCTGGGAGGGGTTGCGACTAATCTGGAGGATAGGGTCATAATTCAAAATGATCTGGACAAATTGGAGAAATGGTCTGAGGTAAATAGGATGAAGTTTAATAAAGACAAATGCAAAGTGCTCCACTTAGGAAGGAACAATCAGTTTCATACATACAGAATGGGAAGCGACTGTCTGGGAAGGAGTACGGCAGAAAGGGATCTAGGGGTTATAGTGGACCACAAGTTGAATATGAGTCAGCAGTGTGATGCTGTTGCAAAGAAAGCAAACATGATTCTGGGATGCATTAACAGGTGTGTTGTGAGCAAGACACGAAGTCATTCTTCCGCTCTACTCTGCGCTGGTTAGGCCTCAGTTGAGTATTGTGTCCAGTTCTGGGCACCGCATTTCAAGAAAGATGTGAGAAATTGGAGAGGTCCAGAGAAGAGCAACGAATGATTAAAGGTCTAGAGAACATGAGCCTATGAGGGAAGACTGAAGGAATTGGGTTTGTTTAGTTTAGAAAAGAGAAGATTGAGGGGGACATGATAGCAGTTTTTAGATATCTAAAAGGGTGTCATAAGGAGGAGGGAGAAAACTTGTTCATCTTGGCCTCTGAGGATAGAACAAGAAGCAATGGGGGCTTAAACTGCAGCAAGGAGGTTTAGGTTGACATTAGGAAAAAGTTCCTAACTGTCAGGTAGTCAGACACTGGAATAAATTGCCCAGGAGGTTGTGGAATCTCCATCTCTGGAGATATTTAAGAGTAGGTTAGATAAATGTCTATCAGGGATGGTCTAGACAGTATTTGGTCCTGCCATGGGGGCAGGGGACTGGACTCGATGACCTCTCGAGGTCCCTTCCAGTCCTAGTATTCTATGATTCTATGATTCTATGGTTCTATGAGGCTCTGATCTCAGATGGAACCTGAAGGTGCTGCCATCATAGAAGTAACTGTCAAATGCTGAGGACACCCCCATCAATGCTGGTACTCTTCACTGTCGTAAGGAGTAAGGGAAGTCGATGGGGGCATTTCTCCCCTTGACCTCCCGCTGTGGAGATGGCACCAAGCTATGTTATTTACGTAGACTGCATCTATGTTATTTACATAGCTGAAGTTGCCTACCTTAAGCTGACCTTCTGGGTGTAGTGTAGACCTGGCCTCAGTGAGGACATGCACAAAAGAATGCCAGGAGGAATGAAGAACAGGTTGAAAACCCTGTCCTGCATCATCTCAAAGCTCAATTTTTTTTTTCCATGCATTTTGATTTACTAACTGTGGCTCTCCATAGGCTAAATATTCAGAAGGAGCAATTGCAGATTCTACCCAGTTACTGTCACTTTCCTAATCAGTTAACCCATCAGTATCAACCAGTATCAATAGCCAACACATACCCATGTGAACCAGTCTCCTGCAAAGGCTTGGAGAACAGGTAGGCCTTGCAGGTGCCCTGAAAATCAACACATTCTGTCTGTTGTTGATCAAGGGAAGGGGAAGCAAATGCTAGATTCAAGAGCCCTGCACTGAAAGGGTTCTTCCACTAGGCCAGGGGTTCCCAAACTTTTTGACACAGGGACCAGTAAATCCATTCACGAGCTTTTGGAAGACCGGTAACATTCATTTGCATATTCATTAAGCAAATGATGAATATTCAAATAAGTTGTTTCTGGTCCTCCCAAAGCCCCAGTGCCAGCTTTAGCAAAGCTTTTGATACAGTCACCCACAATATTCTTGCCAGCAAGTTAAGGGAATATGGATTGGATAAATGGACTGTAAGATGGATAGAAAGCTGGCTAGACCAGGGTTTCCCAAACTTTTTACTTTAGTTGGAACCCGTTTTTTTTTTCAGTACTGTTTTTTGCAGCCCAAAAATATAAACGCATATAAAAAAAGAATTAAAAATGAATAAATTTTCAGTGTTTCACCCGGCTGCATCCTCCACCCAGCCTGGGCCAGGGCTTGGGGGACCCGGCGCCGCATGGGCACTCCAGGAGGCAGGAGCAGGAGCAGGAGCAGATTGGGGGTAGGGTATCTGGCTAGGAGGGAGGGTGCAAGGAGGGGTAGGGTTGCCAGGTGTCCAGTTTTGTACCGGACAGTCTGGTATTTGAGGGTTCTGTCCGGGAAACAAATTGAGAAAATACCGGACATATAAAATGTCCGGTATTTTCTAATTAGGTAAGTTTTATTATTATTAGGTGTATCAGTCCGTAGCTGTGAACTGCCTGGCTGGTAGATGTGCTCACGCTGCGTGAGTGTGTCTACCAGCCAGGCAGTTCGCAACTACTCGAGGGAGGGTATGGGGCGCAAAATGGAATCCCCGGGCCGGACTCACTCGTGTGCCCGGGTCTGCATGTGCCCGGGTCAGTCCGCTTCCCGCCCGACCGATCGCTCCCCGCCCCGCTTCTCCTCCCGATCTCACCGTCCAGCCCGCTGCCCCCATCCAGCCCTGCTTCCGGAGGCTGGTTTTCCCATCCTCCTCCTCCCGATCTCCCCCGGCCAGCGCGCCCGCCCCCCGTCCCTGCCCCCCGTCCAGCCCTGCTTCTGTTTGTCAGAGGCTGGAGAAGGATGGCAGGAGACAAATCACTTGGTCATTGTCTTCGGTCTACCCTCTCTGGGGCACCTGGTGCTGGCCACTGTCGGCAGACAGGCTACTGGGCTAGATGGACCTTTGGTCTGACCCAGTACGGCCGTTCTTATGTTCTTATGCTTCCACCGGCCGCCCACCCGGCCTCCCCCGCCATCTCCGCCGGACAGCCCCGCTGCCCCCAACCCTGCTTCCCGGCGGCTGGTTTCCCCCACACACACCCCTCCTCCCAGCCCACCCCGCCCTGCTCCCCTCCTGGCAGCCACGCTGAGGCCCGGTATTTTTTTCCCGCGGCCCGGTACCGGGCCATGGCCCATAGTTTGGGAAACGCTGATATAGGCCATGTGCTGCCTTCTTTGCACAAGACAAATTTCACCCTCCGTGAAAGGAAATTGTCTCTCAACTCCTGTCCCCAGCCTTTCCTCTGGGTCATTTGGTGCCTCTTTGGATGTTATGTTTGAACTGCCGGGTGAGTACCTGGGTAAGGGGATAGGACGAAAATCTTATTTAAATAGGTATAAGCCACCATCACTCCATTTGCTGCAGCTTGGATTGGGGGGTAGTAGTAAATTCCTTCAGAAATCTTCCCCCAGTGCAACAGTGGTGTGTCTCCAGGCTTGCTCAAGAGAAAGCTAGGCTTCTGACACAGGAAGCAACTGAACCCCCATCTTCTAATACTCAGGCCCATTTCTTAAGCACAAAATCAGCCTTCCTCTAACACAGGAGCCTTGTGGCTGCTTCCTTTCACAGTGGTCTGATTCCCCAGTGGCCAGAGGCCCCCATTCCATTCCTCCCTGACACAGGTATGGAGATTGCAGCAGTGGTCTAGAGTTGGAGTCTGGGACATGTAATGTTACAGGAGTTGGAGCTGAAGGCCACAAAGGGCCACCAGATCATCCAATCTGATTTCCTGCCTATAATAGGCCACTACATCCCACCCAGTTACCTCTGTTTTGAGCCCAATCTCCTGGCTTAAAGAACAGCATCACACCCCTCTTGACCACATGAGGTTGCCCTAATAGCAATGCATGCTGGAGCTAGAGGAAAGTCCTGTGGCCAGATTTAGATTTTTCTGAAGATTAAAGGCCTTTGCATAGGAGGCAGGATCCCCTCTGGAGGAAGAGCAATATTGTCTGTAGAACTCAAGAGCATTTTGTGGATGATGTTCATATATCCCAACCCGTTGTCTGTAAAACCACCCTCCAGCCCCTTATACCATTCACGTTGTGGAGGGGACATTGTGAATCACTCTGTCTGCGGCTGTTGCCATGGTCCTCCCAGTCTGTGCAGATATTTCAAGACTGAGCCAATCACCCCTTCCCCTCCTCTCTGCTTAATATATGGGAAGACGACCAACTAGAAAAAGCCATCCGAGCTTTGGCAAGCTCCTTTCCCGCCATTGCCAAGCCTCGAACCCCGAGTCCGAGGCTGCTTGGCTCTGAGGCTCAGTGGCGCTCCTCACCCTTTGACGAATCCTGGCATTTGCAAAGTTATTATACCTCATTATGAACTGGATTTTATCTACGGTAAATAGTCCTACCATTATAGTGTCATAAGAAGCAATTAGCCCCCTCCTTGCTTATATACACAAGGGGCAGGCTTTAATATCACTCAACAGTAAGGCCTTGCTGTGGCTCCAGCATATATATGTGAAATAAGAGGTTTCACTATTGAGATTAACCCTCTCAGTGCTGTTAACATTTGCCCCTACTCTGAAACTTCCCACGTCAATGTTACTAGGAGAACACCAAAGCAACGTGACTATCTTTGGGCTGCTGGGCTTCCTTCTGACTCAGGGATCTGTTTGGCTGTGTGCTGCAGCAATGCGGGCAGTCTTCCTCTCTCTGGTGGATGCAGTTCAAGCAATTGATAAATTGTGGCTTTTCCTGTATTGCCTTTAACCTGGCCACAAAGGGGATTATCACCTGGAGGGGTGAGAGGCATCTGGAGGTCAGTCTCTTGGTTGCTGCTCCAGGCCTTGGGGCAATTATTTCCAATCTCAATGAAGCTTTCCTTCTTTGTGGCTGGAAGGAAATTCCTGGCTGATGCTGGTGTGCTGCATATGGTTATAAATGAACCCTTCCCTGTCTCGGTGACTGAGTCAGCTGAAGCTCGAGAGAGGGAGCTGGTAGGGGTATGTCAGGCATTACTGTGAAATACTACATTATTAATAGCAAACCACGCTGATAGGGTTTGCATGTCCCTCAAGCAGCTGAGAAATGGAATTCTCCCCCCTCTCTAAACCATTGTGCCAGAAAGCCAAACCATTCCCCCTTGTACTAGGGTAGAGACTAAACACCCATTGTGCTAGGAGCGGCACACACATTGGCAAACAGTCCCTGCCTCAAGAGCCTGCAATCCAAATGGACTCATGGCACCTCTATGAACTGGGGGCATGAATCCTGGCTCGAGAAGTGTCCATGCTCGCTCTGATCAAGCCAGTGTACTTGAACCAAAGCCTCTCCAGAAGGGGTGCTAGCCACTGCAGCACCATCCTGTCTGAAGCCAATACTGCATTTATTTGCTCCCTCATTTGAGCAGAACTCGTGTGGATACATCTCCTTGAGCTGGAATTCATGCCTTGAGCTTGACCTGCAGATGTGCCTTAAGAGCAAGAGGGGAGATGACGCACCCAAGGTCACACAGGAGAGCCAACAATGGATCCAGATCCAGGGGTTCTGAAAGAATTTGTATACGGGGGGTGCTGAGAGCCATGAACCAAACTGTAAACCTTGTGCATGCTGGAAAACACTTCTGCCCTAGTTCCAGCACCTTTGTCCACATCTACCAGTTCCCAAGTCAGTGGCCACACCACTAACCCAGTCTTCCCAGGTGCCTACTTTCTTTCTACAAAAGTGAGTTTGGGTATGTCTACACTACAGTGTTATTTCAAAATAAGCTATTTTGAAATAGTTAATTCAAAATAGCTTATTTTGAAATAACGCTTCTACACACAAAATGAATTTCAAAATAGCAGTTTGGCTGTGTAGACGCTAGGAAAGTTATTTAGAAATAAGGGCCGTTATTTCAAAATAACTTTGCTGTGTAGACATACCCTTTTAATGCAAACAACCAGACACTGAACTGCTCTTGTGCCCACAATGGCGAAGAGGTGCCAGATGGTAGCCACATTACTTAATGCACTACAAGAAGGTGCTCGGACACTGTGGCAATGCGTGTCCTAGGAGAACCTATCTAGAGCAGAATGCAAACGTCTCACTGCACCAGCACTGCCAGTGCTTCTCAAACCTGCCCAGGAGGGGAAAGGCAATGGGTTCAGGCAGCTTTTTTCCCCCTCCTTGAGTCATTCAATCTCTACCCATGTGAAGAGCCACACTGAAATCAACTTGCAAAGGATCAGGCTCCAGTATCTTCCCAGTCCATTCTCTCACACATCAAAGACAATCAGGTAGCCTTTTTCATTACCTGAAACTTCTTATGGGCAGTTGTGCCAGCTGTTGTCATCCTAACTTGTGCTTGGAGGTACCTGAAAAATAGCCAAATCCTGCAACAAAGCCTCAAGACTCAGCTACACTTCAGCACTGTAGTAGTGCCATTGTAGCACTTAGTGCTATGTTGATGGAGGGCTTCTTCCATGGACACAGCTACTACCTCCTCTTGGGGAAAGGAGAGTACTTATGCCAATGGGAGAAGCTTTCCCATCAGAGTAGGTCATGTCTTCACTGTCTACACCAGGGTTAGGTTGATATAACTACATCACTTGGGGGGTTGGGGAACCCACCCCCCTGAGCGATGTAAATATACCAATATAAATTGGTAGTGTCAACCAAGCCTTAGGCCAGGGATGGGCAATAATTTTGATGGGGGCCACTCCAAGATTTTGGAAAGTGGTCGAGGGCCGCACTCTTCCATACTATTAATGGAGGAGGTGCAGGGTCTGGGATGGAGGTTGGGTGCAGAAGGGAGCTTGGGGTAAGGGACTGGGGTACAGGTAACCTGAGGACACCTGAGGCAGGGGACTGGGGTGCAGGAGGGGTATATGGGTTTGGGATGTAAGCTAGGGCAGGAGGGGTTGTGACCTGGGGCAGGGGATTGTGGTGCAGGGTCTAGGAGGGGATATGGGTTCGGGAGGGGCGCAAAGAGTTGAGGGGGAGTGTGACCGGGCTCCTGCTCGGGGTTCCCCACCGGGACCCAGGGGGGGTTAGCGCCCCCCCACCTGTAACCCCTTTCCTACCCCAAGTCCGAGCCCGGCTCTAGTCCTCGTGCGTGTCCGTCTCGGGGCGGCGTTGCCTCGCCCCAGCTCAACGGCCGCCTCCGTCCCCGTGGTTCCCGACTCCGGCCTCCGCCCCGGGTCCGGCTCCGGTGTCTGCGCCTCCGGCTTGCTCGGGCCCCGGCCTCGGCCTCCGCTGGGGCTCTCCGGCGTCGTCTGCTGCGCTTCCTGAGGGGGAGGAACTGCCGGCAGCCACAGTCCGAGCTCGCGCTCCCCGTTCTGTCCCTCCCGCCGCTTTTTAAACTCCTCGCCCAGCGGGCTTCCGGCTTCCTCCCGGCCGGCGTCAAACCATAAGAACATAAGAACGGCCGTACCAGGTCAGACCAAAGGTCCATCTAGCCCAGTATCCTGTCTGCCGACAGTGGCCAGCACCAGGTGCTCCCAGAGGGGTGGACCAAGACAATGATCAAGCGCTTTGTCTCCTGCCATCCTCTCCAGCCTCTGTCAAACAGAGGCCAAGGACACCATTTTATCCCCTGGCTAATAGCCTTTATGGACCTAACCTCCATGAAATTATCTAGCTTCTCTTTAAACTCTGTTATAGTCCTAGCCTTCACAGCCTCCTCTGGCAAGGAGTTCCACATGCTGACTACACGCTGTGTGAAGAAGAACTTTCTTTTATTAGTTTTAAACCTGCTACCCATTAATTTCATTTGGTGTCCTCTAGTTCTTCTATTTAGGAACTAATAAATAACTTTTCTTTATCGGCCCTCTCCACACCACTCATGATTTTATACACCTCTATCATATCCCCTCAGTCTCCTCTTTTCTAAACTGAAAAGTCCCAGTCGCTTAACCTCTCCTCATATGGGACCCGTTCCAAACCCCTAATCATTTTAGTTGCCCTTTTCTGAACCCTTTCCAAGGCCAAAATATCTTTTTGAGGTGAGGAGACCACATCTGTACACAGTATTCAAGATGTGGGCGTACCATAGTTTTATACAGGGGCAGTAAGATATTCCGGGTCTTATTTTCTATCCCTTTCTTAATAATACCTAGCATCCTATTTGCCTTTTGACCGCTGCACACTGTGTGGAAGTTTTCAGAGAACTGTCCACGATAACTCCAAGATCTCTTTCCTGATTTGTCGTAGCCAAATTAGCCCCCATCATACTGTACGTATAGTTGGGGTTATTTTTCCCAATGTGCATTACTTTACACTTATCCACATTAAATTTCATTTGCCATTTTGTTGCCCAATCACTCAGTTTGGTGAGATCTTCTTGGAGTCCCTTACAGTCTGCTTCTGTCTTGACTATCCTAAACAGTTTGGTATCATCCGCAAACTTTACCACCTCACTGCTTACCCTTTCTCCAGATCATTTATGAATAAGTTGAACAGGATTGGTCCTAGGACTGACCCTTGGGGACACCACTAGTTACCCTCTCCATTCTGAAAATTTACCATTTATTCCTACCCTTTGTTTCCTGTCTTTTAACCAGTTCTCAATCCAAGAAAGGACCTTCCTCTTATCCCATGGCCATGTAATTTACACAAGAGCCTTTGGTGAGGGACCTTGTCAAAGGCTTTCTGGAAATCTAAGTATACTATATCTACTGGATCCCCTTGTCCGCATGTTTGTTAACCCTTCAAAGAACTCTAATAGATTAGTAAGACAGGATTTCCCTTTACAGAACCCATGTTGACTTTTGTCCAACAAATTATGTTCTTCTACATGCTTCACAATTTTATTCTTTACTATTGTTTCGACTAATTTGCCCGGTACTGAAGTTAGACTTACCGGTCTGTAATTGCCCGGATCGCTCTAGAGCCCTTTTTAAATATTGGTGTCACGTTGGCTACCTTCCAGTCATTAGGTACGGAAGCCGATTTAAGGGATAGGTTACAAACCACAGATAATAGTTCAGCAATTTCCCATTTGAGTTCTTTTAGAACCCTTGATGAATGCCATCCGGTCCCGGAGATTTGTTAACATTAAGTTTTTCTATTTGTTCCAAAACCTCCTCTAATGACACTTCAATCCGGGACAGTTCCTCAGATTCATTACCCACAAAGGACGGTGCAGATTTGGGAATCTCCCAACGTCCTCAGCCGTGAAGACTGAAGCAAAGAAATCATTTAGTTTCTCCGCAATGGCTTTATCGCCCTTGATTGCGCCTTTTATAGTTCGATCGCCTAGGGGACCCACAGGTTTTTAGCAGGCTTCCTGCTTCTAATGTACTTAAAAACATTTTGTTATTTCTTTTGAGTTTTTGGCTAGCTGTTCCTCAAAATCTTTTTTGCTTTTCTTATTACATTTTTACACTTGATTTGACAGTGTTTATGTTCCTTTCTATTTATCTCACTAGGATTGACTTCCACTTCTTAAAAGATGCCTTTTGTCCTCACTGCTTCTTTTACATGGTGGTTAAGCCACGTGACTCTTTTTAGGTCTCTTGCTATGTTTTTTAATTTGGGGTATACATTTAAGTTGGGCCTCTATTATGGTGTCTTTAAAAGTTTCCATGCAGCTTGCAGGATTTGGCTCTAGTCACTGTGCCTTTTAATTTCTGTTTAACTAACCTCCTCATTTTTGTGTAATTCTTTGAAATTAAATGCCAGGGTGCTGGTCTGCTGAGGTGTTCTTCCCACCACAGGAATGTTGAATGTTATTATATTATGGTCACTATTCCCAAGCGGTCCTGTAACGGTTATTTCCTGACCTGATCCTGCGCCCACTCAGGACTAAATCGAGAATTGCCTCTCCTTGTGGGTTCCTGCACCAGCTGCTCCAAGAAGCAGTCATTTAAGCCATTGAGAAATTTTATCTCCGCTTCTCTTCCTGAGGTGACATGTATCCAGTCAATATGGGGGTAATTAAAATCCCCATTATTATAGAGTTCTTTGTTTTGGTAGCCTCTAATCTCCTCAGCATTTCAATGTCAGTATCCCTGTCCTGGTCAGGTGGTCGGTAATATATCCCTACTGCTAATTTCTTATTTTTGGAGCATGGAATTACTATCCATAGCGATTCTATTGAACATGTTGATTCATTTAATATTTTTATTTCATTTGATTCTACATTATCTTTCACATACAGTGCCACTCCGCCACCCACCCGGCCTGCTCTATCCTTTCGATATATTTTATATCCCGGCATGATTGTGTCCTACAGATTTTCCTCATTCCACCAGGTTTCAGTGATGCCTATTATGTCAATCTCCTCATTTAATACTAGGTACTCTAGTTCACCCATCTTATTAGTCAGACTCTAGCATTTGTGTAGAAGCACTTTAAAAATTTGCCACTGCTTATTTGTCTGCCCTTCCTGATGCATTGGATTCCTTTGTACACGGTTGTTTGTCTGCTCTGGCCCATGGTTTGCCCTCTCCCTCCTCTCTTTCTGACTACAGCTTAGAGAATCTCTATCAATGGATTCTCCTCTAAGAGAAGTCTCCCGATTTACGTGCATCTCCACACCAATCGGCTTTCCCCATCTCTCAGTTTAAAAACTGCTCTACGGCCTTTTTAATGTTTAGTGCCAGCAGTCTGGTTCCACTCTGGTTTAGGTGGAGCCCATCCTTCCTGTATAGGCTCCCTCTCCCAAAAGTGTCCCCAGTTCCTAATAAATCCAAACCCTCTTCCCTACACCATCGTCTCATCCACGCATTGAGATTCTGAATCTCTGCCTGCCTACCTGGCCCTGCGTGGAACTGGAAGCATTTCCGAGAATGCCACCATAGAGGTCCTGGATTTCAGTCTCTTTCCTAGCAGCCTAAATTTGGCCTCCAGGACATCTCTCCTACCCTTCCCTACGTCATTGGTACCTACATGTACCACGACCACCGGCTCCTCCCCAGCACTACACATAAGTCTATCTAGATGCCTCGAGAGATCCGCAACCTTCGCACCAGGCAGGCAAGTGACCATACGGTTCTCCCGGTCATCACAAACCCAACTATCTATGTTTCTAACGATCGAATCACCCACTACTAACACCTGCCTCTTCCGAACTGGCATTCCTCCTCAGAGGTATCCTCAGTGCGAGGATACCGCAACATCCTCTGGGAGGAGGGTCCCAACTACGGGATGGTTTCCTCTGCTCCCATTGAATGCTCTGTTCCCTTGAGACTTTCATCCTCCTTAAGAGCACTGGGGCTCTCAGACTGGAGGTGGGACAGTACTACAGTGTCCCAGAAAGTCTCATCCACAAATCTCTACCTCCCTTAGCTCCTCCAGTTCAGCCACCCTGGCCTCCAAAGCCCGAACTCGGTCTCTGAGGGTCAGGAGCTCTGCAACGGGTGCACACATACGCCACCCGCCACAGGGCAGGTAATCATACATGTTACACTGACGCAATAAACAGGATAGCCCCACTCTGCTGCTGGGCTTCTGTCTCCATTTTTCTAATGAACAAGTTTAAGTATAAACTGGGATTCTTTTAAACCTCTGGAATATAGATTATGATAAGAGTTATGTTTTAAAGAAGGCCAGAAGTCACTAGTGCCCTCTAACCTCCTCTCCAAACTCCCTGTTAGCAATTCCTGTTCGCAAGCTCCTGGTCGCTGAGTCACAGGCTTATATAGCTCTGGTAGCCCCTCCCCTGACTGAGGCTTAGCCAATTAACAGAGGCTTCTAGATTTCAAACCTTTTAGAAGCTCCTTCACAAACAAACAATCAAACCAACCAACCAACCAGATAAACACAAGCTCAGCACACAGCAAATAACTCCCCACACACAAACACACACTCCAGACAGCCACTTACCACAAGGGTCCTGTTTTACTCCTCTTTCACCTGGAGAACTCCCTCTCCAAACTCCCTGTTAGCAATTCCTGTTCGCAAGCCCGCTCCTCGGGTCCTACTGCTGGTTACCTGCCTCCGCCTGCGACGCAGGCGGCTTCGGCTCTGACCGGGCGGGGCCGCAGTTTCGCCCGAGGCTGGTCCCTCCCGGCGGCCGGGCAAGTGCGGTGGCTTCACAGGAGGAGGCTGGGGTGCCAGAGGCAGGCTCTGGCTGGGAGACTTACCTGGGTGACTCCCGACCAGCAGCCCAGCACGTTTCTCAGGCAGGCTCCCTGCCTGTTCCATCCCTGCACAGGCTGCAGGGGCTATTTGCATCTGTGAACAAGAGCCTGAGGGGAGAGGGAAGGGGTGCTTCGTGTGCTGCCTGTTCTTCAAACAGCAGCTCCCATTGCCTAGAAACCTGCCAATGGGATTGTGTTTGGTGCTGGGGCAGCACATGAAGCCTCCCCCAGCCCCCGCTCGCAGCTGTGAAACACAAACGGCCCAGCAGCCGCTTTTCTGAGCCATGCAGGGGTGGGTGGGGCAAGCAGGGAGTTTGCGTGAAGCTCCCTGCTGTGTCCACAGGCCAAATCCAGTGGCTCGGTGGGCCAGAGCTGGCCTGTGGGCCGTATTTTGCCCAGCCCTGACATGGCCATTGCTGGCCATTCTGTCAACTTTCAACTCTGTAGGTTCTCAGAGCATCTTTCATTCTTAGGAGATCCTGGGAAACAAGGATGCTAAAGGAAGGGGAATCTTTCTTTTAAAAACTCCTCTCTCTCCCACCTTGTTGGTGAGAGAAAGGTCAGAATTTCGTTAGGTTAGGAGGGGCAGCAGCCGTGCACTCCAGTATGTGGCTTGCTTTATCCGTTCCCGGATGCTAGGGAGTGAGGAGTAGTTGCATTCTGCATGCTTCTCACCTGGCTGGTGAGCTCCTTCACTTTCCCCTGCTCCTTAGCGTGTAGAGAATGGGATGAAAAACAGGCCACGTCCCAGAGTGCACGGCTGCTGCCCCCCTACCCTCCCAAGACTCTGCCCTTGGGTGAGAGCTCCTGGGTAGTGTTTAGCAGCGCTGTGCCTCTGTCCTGGAACAGGGAAGAGCGTTGGAGTTTTTCTCCAAGTTCGTCTTCGTTTTAATTTTAACTGAGAGATATTGTCTTGAGTTTCAGTGTACGGGGCCGGGGAGAGGGGAGGGAGGTGAGACAAATTTTCCCAGTAAACTTCCCGACAGTGTCAGTTCCTCAGCTCGTGTAAATGAGTGGAGGGCCAATGAAGTTAGTGTTACACCAGCTGAGAACCTGGTCCAATATCTTTTACAAAAGAGCAAACTGGAAAATGACTCTCAGATAAAGGCTGCTGTTATTATACCACAAGGCTATTCATCAGCTCGAGTGCTAGTTTTCCACATGGACTTTGGAGGTGACTCCCCTATGGCTGGGCTGCCCCCTCCCCACTGCCTACCCCTCACCCAATCTCTTGTCTTTTTCACCCCCACCTCCCCAGGGCATTCAGCCAGTGAAAATGGTCCCCCAGCAATGATGAAGATGGATGCGTGATTGATTCTCTTGCCTCTACCTCCACCCCTCCCCGCTTTCCATGCCCTTCTGGCAGAAAATTAAAAGGCTATTTGTTAAAGAGTGAAAGCCCTCAGGTGCGGCCCCCGGCTGGACAATTTGTCTCCATGAAAAGGATGCTATTATGAGAGAGCCTGGCTGCAGGAGGAGGGCTGGGGGAGTTTGCCAGGATTGAGAGGAGAGGGAGAGAAGGCTGCCACAGGAGACAATGGCCTTGGTGTGGGGAGGGGGTAGCAACCCCATGATTGCAGAGACTTTCCCTTTCTCTGGGACAGTCTGTCATCTGGAGGGGTGTGTGTGTGAGAGAGCCATGTGCTCTGACGAGTGGAGCCAGATCTCTTTAAGGCCTGCCATGGAGCAGAAGCTGTCCTGCCAATCCCTGCCTCTCCCCTGCGGCAATGCTGCAAACTAGCCTTGTGAAAGAACAAGCTCTGTCCAGGCAGGCTGCAGCTGGGGAATGGGCGGGGAGGGGGAAAGCAGTCTTGCCTTGCCCATCCCACACCCTTTTCATGGGGTTCAGTCATGGGGTTTGTTGCATAAAAAGCCTCTGCCTGAGCCTGCTTGATTTTACACATGCATTTTCTGGAAATACACTAAACTGTAAGGTCTAAGGTTTTAAACTGCAACTCATTGCAACCTTTGTGAAACCTTGCAACTTGCTGTAATCTTTTTTGATCTGAGGAAGTGGGTCTGGCCCACGAAAGCTCATCACCTAATAAACCATCTTGTTAGTCTTTAAAGTGCTACATAGTTCTGTCTTTTGTTTCTGCTGTAATCTTTGTAACTCTCAGCCACCTTGCTTGTAACTTCCTCTAAACTGCATTCTCCCCTGAGTGAATGAAGAGAGGTGTGTGTGTGTGTGTGTGTGTGTTTTTGAAGTTGCAATGCTGAGGCTGGAGCACATGGTGATGAATCATCAGAGACTGCTGCTTTGCTGGATAAAGGGAAGTCTGGGCATGGTCCCTGGTGATGAGGTGAATGAGTCACAGGGGCCATACAGACACAATAAAAGGAGAGGGAGCACATGTGAGACTCCTCTCTTTCTTCCCCTGCTCCTGAGAAACTCATCTCTACAGCCAAGTCTCTTTCCTGACCAGCTCCCCAGCCATGATGAGCAGACAGACCCTCCAGGATCTACATGCCTTGGCTCCTTCTGCCTGTGTAAGGGTATGTCTACACTAGCCCCCTAGTTCGAACTAGGGAGGCTAATGTAGGCTTTCAAAGTTGCAAATCAAGCCTGGGATTTAAATATCCCGTGCTTGATTTGCATCTTCCCGGCCGGTCGCCATTTTTGAAATTTACAAGTCCAGACCAGCTGCCCGCGTCTACACGTGGCAGGGACCCGGTAGTTCGAATTAAAGCCCTAGTTCGAACTACCTGTTATTCCTTCTGGAATGAGGTTTAACAGGTAGTTCAGCATTTCTGATGCTAACGATTTACAGTACTGACATTCAACACTTAACAGCCAAAGAGGCACTTGGTCACTGAAAGCAGTTGCAGGGAGCACAAAGAGAATGTGATAATATCTTCAGAATGTAAAAAATACAAATCCCCCACACAACAAAACAAAGGACATAATATGAACTAAAGTATTAAGTAGATGTTTCCACTTACGTGTATTGGCTACTACCACAAATAGGGTACGTCTAGACTACAGGCTTTTGTCGACAGAGGCTTTGTTGACAGATACTGCCGACAGGGCCGGATTAAGGCATGGGCTAGCCGGGCAGCTGCCCGGGGCGCCAACCTATGGGGGGGCGCCTGATGGTAGCTGTAAGGGGCACGCAGAGCCCCTTATAGCTGCCATCAGGCGCCACGCGCCCGGATCACAGGCTGCAGCAACTCCCAGAGGCCACCCTGCAGCGGCTGCCCGGGGCAGGGGCCACGTTAACCCCTGCAGCGCCGGCCAGAAGTGCCCTTCCCCCCGCGGCTACGGGGCCCTGCACGGCCAGGCTCGGCCCACCTCGGGCGGCCCCAGGCTGCGCGCCAGCGGCAGTAGCCGGGCTGGGCTGGGCACATGCGTCCTGCTGCCCCCAGCTCTGCGTGCCCTCCCCCACACACCGGGCGGGGCCGGGGCCGCGCATGCGCCCTCCCGCACGCGCTGGCGTGTGGCCGGGGCCGCGCAGGCACCCTCCCCCAACCCAGGGCGCAATTAACCTGTCTGCCCGGGGCGCCGGAATGGCTCAGTCCGGCCCTGACTGCCGACAAAGTCTCTGTCGACAAAAAGCATCTAGACTGCATTAAGCGGATAGACAAAGTGATCCGCTTTGTCGACAAAGAGCGTCCAGACTGCCGGACGCTCTGTCGACAAAAGAAGGCACCTGGAAGTGCTTCTGCCAGGGCATGGGGGGCAGCATGTACTTCCTGGTGCTGATGCTTGCCCTTTGCAGAGACGTGTGCTTAAAGGGACCCCCCCTGATCAGCCATTGCTCTGCTCCTGCAGCTGCCTTGCTTACCTCCTAGAGGGACAGCAAAGGTTTTGCAGTGCTTGCTGTGAGTATCCTGCTTCCTGGGACAGCACAGCAGTTTGGGGTGTTTTTTTTTTTTTGAAGGTTTTTCTGATCCCTTTTTTTTGCCATGGAGCCAGAGCTGCCCCTGGGCAGGCGCTGGCCCCACTCCACAGTGCTTCAAGTGCTGCTGCAACTGCATGAGACCTTCATGCTGTTAATGCCCGGTCCGGATCCTGCACCCAGGCTGGAGCCCCTCCTTCAGGATGCAGCAGCACTGTTCTTGCCACCGAACTTTTTCCAGGAAAGGCCATTTTGGAGGCTGGAGACAAGTTCAGACTGGTGGGACCGGCTCGTAATGGAGCAGTGGAATGACCAGGCTTGGCTCTGAAACTTCTGGATGAGGAAGTCCACCTTCCAGGAGCTCTGTACCTGGCTTGCCCCCGCCCTGCAACGACAGGACACCCACCTGCGCCCTGCCATCCCACTGAAGAAGAGGGTAGCTATTGCCCTCTGGAAGCTGGCCACTCCTGACAGCTACCGGTCAGTGGGACACAAGTTTGGTGTGGGGAGATCTACTGTTGGCACCATTTTGATGGATGTAAGTCCCTTGGTGGTGGGGAGCAGTCCATGAGGGGTAGGGGGACTGTAACAGGAGAGGGGGTGTGTGCAATGGAGTGGAGGGCTCCTGGCCTCACTCCGCCGTACTGCTGGGAGCAATCACCGGTTGGGGGACTCCTGGGGTCTTGGCGGGGAGGGAGAGGGGGGGACCTTCCAAGGACTTGGGCAACCCCTCTAACTTCCTATTCCGTGTGTTTGTATGTGTCTATTTCTGCAGGTGGTGAGGGCCATCAACTCAGAGCTGCTGAACAGGATTGTCCGCCTCGGAGACCTAGACACCATCATGGCTGGTTTTGCTGGGCTGGGATTCCCAAACTGCGGAGGAGTGCTCGATGGAATTCACATTCCCATCCGTGCACTGCCCCATCGAGCAGCCTGTTATATTAACCAAAAAGGGTACTTATCCATTGTGCTGCAAGCCCTGGTTGACCACCGTGGACTATTCACAGACATTTGTGTGGGGTGGTCGGGCCGGGCACATGATGCTTGGATCTTCCGCAATTCCTACCTTTACCAAAGGCTGCAGGCTGGAACCTTCTTCCCCCAGTGAAACTTTGCTGTTGGGGACATGGAGAAGCCAGTCTGCATTGTGGCCGATGCGGCGTACCCCCTCATGCCCTGGCTCATGAAGCCATACACTGAGCATCTGAACCCGAGCAGAGAAGTCTTTAACGCACACCTGACACGCACTTGTTTACAGGTGGAATGCGCATTTGGCCAGCTGAAGGGAAGGTTTAGGTGCCTGCTCACTCGCCTTGACATGGGGGAACGCAAAATCCCAGAGGTGGTGGCTGAATGTTGTGTCCTCCACAACCTGGTGGAGAGCAAAGGGGAGGCCTTCCTCCCAGTCTGGGGGCCAATGGCTGAAGTGGAGGGGAGGCGGTTTGCACAGCCTCGGACAGCTGCCATTCGCCAAGCCCATCAGGTGGGAGTCTGCATCAGGAGGCTCTGCATGAGCGCTTCTCAGCTGGAGCCCAATGACTTTCCCCAAGGTCTCCCAATGGGGCCTGTGGGCCTGGGCCCCCTGTCCCAAAACCTTCCTCCCACAATCCATCCCTGCATCAGCCTCCAAACAGTTAAGACACACACACCATGTTAATATGTCAAAAATATAATGTTTATTAACAATTAATGTAATCTATTAAAATAAAAAACTGTGTTTAAAAAAATTTAGAACTGTTCAACATAGAATTGTTCAACAACTGTTAAAAATAAACTGTTTTTTGAACTATTAACCTGTGTTTTTAAAACTGGGGAGGAGGGGGATGTCAACCTGGAGGGGAGGGAGGGCAGACAACTTAAGGGATAATGGTGGTATCACCTGGGCATGCAAGGCTCTGCCACCTCTTGTCCATGGACCCTGCCGTCCTCGGGCTCGAGTTGGCTGTGCCAGTGGAGCTGCAGATGGCTCTGCTCTAGCAGGGAGGGGAGCTGGAGGGGGCAGGGGCTGAGGAGAGGAAGGGGTCAGAGGGCCTGGAGCTGGATGGACAGGAGGAGTCCCCAGGGGAGAGGATCTGGCACAGCCAGGGCCTCCCTGGACACAACACACATTGTACTCCACTGCAAGAAATCCGTCCAGGAGCCATTATGCCAGCGAGCCTCCTCCCTGGTCCTTTTGGCCATGGTCTCCTCCATTCTTGCAATGGTGCCCTCCATTTTTTCCATCACTGCCACATGCCTCCTCAGGAGGTCATTATAGGCCCGCCAATGCCTGCGGGTGCTGTGGGACTGGGTGGGTGGTGGCACAGGTGTTGCCCGGCGTTCAGCAGCAGCAGGTCCGGCTGTGGAGGAGAAGAGGGAGAACCAATCAGTGTTAGGAATTCACACACAAGTCCTTACAACAAGGGATGGGAATGTTGTTACTGCAAGGCCACGTCTGGCCCTGCCAGCCGCCCCGGCCTCACAGGGGCCCCGTTGTAGCTAGGGCAATGTCCACCTCCACCTCCTACATCCTCCCCCCCTCCACCATGGCCGTACAGGCCAGGGAAGTGTGCAGCCACAGTGGGACAGGGGCCTGGAGCACCTTGGGTCTCCCAGGGCCCCCACCCACATACCCACCGCCTGCCCGCCTGCTTGCACATGCACAGAGAGATGCAAGCTGTACAGAGGACCAAGATGTGCACATTGCTCTGCTTCCTCTCTGCTCCACCTCCCCATTCTGTGTCTGTGACCTGACTGAACTCACCTGATGTTCCTTCGCCAGCGTTGGAGGATGCCTGCGAGGCTTCCTGGGTCTCTGGGACAGCTGCAGGTCAGGGTCAGGGTGTCCTCTGTCTGCCTCCTCCTCCTCCTCCTCCTCCTGCCAGTCTTCTTGGGAACCTCCTGCTGGCAACCCTGTCTGCACGAGCACCGTGGCAGACAGGTTCCTGGCCTCCCAGGATGCGGTCCAGTTCATTATAATAGGTGCAGTGCACCGGGCTGCACCTGATGATGAGCTCTGCTCTTGGGCCTTCAGACATAGCCCTGCCAAAGCTCCTTTTCACTTTGGCCTGGACCTGCTGCAGAATGTCCTGGGGTGGTGCCCTTTATCTGCCAGCCCCTGAGCCATGCGAGGCTGTAGATATTGGCATTTCTGCAGCGGGTGTGCAGGGCCTGGAGCGCTTCCTCCTCCCCCCACAGTTCTAGCAGTGTCAGGACCTCTGGCTGACCAGGCTGGGGCTCTCTTTTTTCGCCTAAGGGAACTTGGGCTGGCTCCTTGAAGGTCCTTGAGGCCTTGGGGATCTGGAGCTGCACACATGGCCACGTGCAACAGGGAGGCAGAAAGCCATGTGCTGACAGGCTTGCTCTGTGGCCAGCTTCCTGTCACAATGGCTGCCAGGGATGTCTGTGCCTTTAAAACATGGTTACATACAGGAACAATAGGTTTTTCCTGAAAAAGGACTGTCCAGCAGGGGTTTCCTGGGAGGTCTTTTCTGTCTGACAAAAGAAACCCACATCCACACTGCCCTTTTGTCAACAGAACTCTGTCGACAAAGCGTTATTCCTCGTGAATGAGGTTTACAGCGTCCACAAAACTGCCACGTTCTGTCGACTTATGTCGACAGAACTGAGCGGTAGTGTAGATGCAGGTATAGTTTTGTGACAAAACCACTGTAGTCTAGAAACACTCTAGTCTAGACACACCTAAAAAGTTTTTCCATTTCCAGGATGGGACCTGTTTATGTCTTTATCAGACTTTCACCACCCTTATCACTATCCCTTTCCTTTAGAAAGAATCATAGAATCACTGAAAAATACTAGGACTGGAAGGGACCTCAGAGGTCATCAAGTCCAGTCTCCTGCCCTCATGGCAGGACCAAGTACTATCTAGACCATCCCTGATAGACATTTAACTAACCTACTCTTCTCCAGAGATGGAGATTCCACAACCTCCTGGTGCAATTTATTCCAGTGTTTAAGATATGGACAGTTACTTTTATTTAATGTCTTTCCTAAACCTCCCTTGCTGCAGTTTAAGCCCATTGCTTCATTGTTTCCTCAGAGGCCAAGATGAACAAGTTTCTCCTCCTCCTTATGACACCCTTTTAGATACCTGAAAACAGCTATCATGTCATCAGTCTTCTCTTTTTTAAACTAACAATTCAGTTCAGCCTTCCTTCATAGGTCATGTTCTCTAGACCTTTAATCATTCTTGTTTGCTCTTCTCTGGACCCTCTCCAATTTCTCCACATCTTTCTTGAAATGTGGTGCCCAGAACTGGACACAATACTCCAACTGAGGCTAACCAGCGCAGGTAGGCGGAAGAATGACTTTCAGGTTGTCTTTCACAACACTCCTGTTAATAAAGATATATTTAATGTATAAGACTTTTTTAGATAATAGTGTGACGGGGTGCAGTCACAGAAGACCCCTTGGGGGTGCTACCCAGAGTGCTGACAAAGCCACTGACACTCGCCTTCCCACTCTCTGGGGCTTCTCACCACCCTGTTCTGCTGGGCCAGATCTCCTTGTCTCCCCCAGCCAAGGCACAGAGCTGAGATCACCTTGCCTCCCCGAGGAGCAGTACAAACACTGAAACTCTTCAGGTCCAAAGAAAATGCAGTTTTGGGCCCAGCTTCCCGGGATACCACTCTGCAAATGGGATCAGAACCCCAAAGGAATTATTTAGGTAATTGCTAAAGGGGGATTAAAGGGGGAATGTACACACTGGTTTCCCCCCACCCAGGTAAAAATTATTTACACTGGGCTTGATAGTAATTAACAGTGATTTTATTAAGTACAAGCAGTAGGATTTAAGTGGTTTTAAGTGAGAACAGGCAGAGCAAAGTAGATTACAGATTTAATACAACAAAAACCACTTGGCTAATTCTAACATTCACTCAAGCTTATTGCAAACTCACCCTAAAATTGTTCTTATTCCAGCTAAGCCTCCAAAACCAAGGAGGCTTCCCTGGTGTCTTTAGTTATGCTCCTGGGTGTGTCATGCCAGCCAAAGACAAAGAAACTGCTAGCTTCCCATTGTTTTATAGATTCCCACTTTGGGCAGGAATTCTGTTTCTACAATAACTTGGTCAGCCCCTACTAGTTGGGGTGGCCATGTGACTTCCTAAGACCAACCACTGCCTGGACTCAAAGGACAAAGGAGGTTGCTTCCCTCAATGTCTGGGTGATCACCTATAAACACCCTTGATGGCTTGCATTTGCACTTTTAAAACCATAAACCATTCCATACTCCATGGCTACGTCTACACTGGCATGATTTTCCGGAAATGCTTAAAACAGAACAGTTTTCCGTTATAAGTATTTCCGGAAAAAAGCGTCTACATTGGCAGGATGCTTTTCCGGAAAAGCCCTTTTTCCGGAAAAGCGTCCCGTGGCTAATGTAGACGCCTTTTCAGAAAAAAGCCCCGATCGCCATTTTTGGCGGTCGGGCTTTTTCTTGAGAAAGACTACTGGGCTGTCTACACTGGCCCTTTTCCGGAACAGTTTTCCGGAAAAAGGACTTTGCTTCGAGCAGCATAGTTTTTCCGGAAAAGCAGCTGATTTCTTACTGTAGATCGTCAGTGCTTTTCCGAAATTCAAGGGGCCAGTGTAGACAGCTCGCAGCTTATTCCGGAAAAGCGGCTGATTTTCCGGAATAAGTGGCCCAGTGTAGACACAGCCCATATATCTAACTTTGTACATAAGAATGATATATGCACCAGAATAGGATAAACAGACCCAGCAGATTATGATGTGAAGATTGACAGGTTACATGAGGCAATTTGTCCCAAGCATCTTTGAGTTATGTATATTTGTGTCCATAAGTGCATTTCATAAAGCATGGGGGGAAGGGGTCCGTCACGAATAGTACATATGCAATACTTTACTGTGAGCTTCAAGGGAAGAAATCTATCTTGTGGGCTATTAAAAAACTACATGCAGCATTTTCAATACCAGAATGCACGTATGACTCTCCAGCACCCAAAGCCGAACACGGGAATCTCTCAGCTTTTGAATTGCCACAAAACTAATCCACAGTTCAGCTCCTATCTCAAATCCATGCAGGCCTGCCTAATGTGAAAGCTAAACATCTGAACCCAAACCGGAATCTGCAACACCATGATTTTTCAGCAGGGCATGCTCAGGAATTTAAATTTCATTGCTTTTGGAGGAGCTGGCATGTGCCCCCATCATGGCCCCAGTGCTCATGGACCTCCATGTGTGCCAGTTAATGGGGAGACCTATGCCCTTGCTTGCCCCACCTTGTGCACACCCCTGCTCTCCAGTGACCACATCTGACATGCATCTCCAAGCTAACATGAAACCTTGCTTTCCAACCTCTGAAACTCAAAACTCTCTTCAGAGTCCAGATGTGATGACTTTGCATCAGAAATGTTCCTTGAGTCTTTTGAATGCAGTCTCATTCTTTTACACCTAAGGGACCAGAATGTACAAGGCCAAGGACAGTGACCCTGTCCCTTTCAATACTAATCTGGCTTTGTTAAAATGTTTCTTTTGTTCAGCTGTAGCTAGACTTGATCCCGTATTCTTGCTATGAGATCGCTAGCGTGTCCCTGATTCCAAGGCTCTTTTGCTCCCTGTCAGCACCTCTCCCCCTAATTGAACTGACGAGATTGGAGAGGGATGTTCAAGCAGCCCAGATCCCAAAGCCTCTTTGACCCAGTGGTGGATTTAGAGTTAGTGGGGCCCTGTGCTCAGCTTCATTTTTGGGCCACCCTGGGGACCCAGCCAAGAAAAAGAACATTCACTCTTCCTGCCCCTCCCATTTTTCATTCTTTTTTCTTCATCCTCCTCCTATATTATGCGTAATAAGAAGTAAATGAGGTACCTTGATTGTTTTTGTAGTCTGACTTTTTTTCCACAGACCACTTGAAAATTGCTGAGGGTCTCGGTGGACCACTTAATGATCTTTCCAAATATTGTTTGTACCATGAGCTCACTATTGTGAAGTGCTTTGGATAAGAACGCTTCATAAAAAAAACATAATAACCTTTCCTCAGCCCACCTGAATGGAGTTCTCAGAGCACAGTTTGAGAACTTCTGGTCTAGATGAAAACTTGTATTTGCATGAAGCTAACATGAAAAAAGTGTACAAATAAAATGTATAGATGCCACATGAATGGAAAAATAAAAGTTAACTTCCTCTGAAGAAACTTATTTAATTTGAAAAAAATATTTATTCATATATCTTGCTTTCTATACTTTCTTTACAAAATTGTCAATTAAGTCAATGTAAGTAATATTTTGTAAAGAGGCACTTACAATTGTCAATATTGCTGAACTTGTCATGTACCTGACTCATAATATTTCTCAAATAATTTTTAACTTGTTTCAATACACAAAAAGAACGTTCACCAGAAGCATTTGTGACAGGTATTGTTAAAAATATTTTCAGAATGATTTCTACATTTGGAAAGGTTGCCTGCAAACCGTCATGTACAAGTCTATACAAATCAACTGGTGATCTCAAAGCACAGACCTCATCATTTTTGATAAAATGAATGAAATGTTTCACTTCATCTTCAAAAAGATTTGTGTCTATGTCCTCTCCGTAGAATTCACTTAATTTCTTACTGCAGTGGCTTTTAGCATCTTCATCCGTACTTCTGTCAAAAAACATGCAAAATAAATCAACAGTTTTCTTTAGAGGTTCACCTATACTCTGCTGTTGCACTATTATTATCTCAACAATGATATTCTCTTTCCCTTTTAAATTGATTTCATGGTCTCTAGTTTCATAAAAAATAACTTCCAGGTTTTTTATGCTTCTCATCGGATATATCAGAGGAACCTTATTTTCTGTTAATGTTAGTGCCTCTGCTTCCACAGACCTATATTCATTTCGAACTTCCATGACAAAACTTGTAACTGAGGCTAACAATTGTGCAGCATTCAGTAAATTTGTTTTTGCACATGTTTTATCAGAATTTGATGTGGCTATGTCTAATAAGGTTCTCTTAATAACATCATAGCTCATTTTCAAAGCCAAAACAACATCTTCACGAGCAGACCACCTGGTGTTACAAATTCTTTTGATTGTCAAAATGTTTTCCATTTACCTGCCCCAAGCGTGACTGTAGCATACTCCACCGTTGCGTGCAAACTGAAAAAAAAGCATACGTGTTTTAAACAAAGTAAAAAAATGTGTAGCTCCCTCACAAGATGTGGCTGCAGCATTGCGGATTAAATTTAAGGAATGTCTGGAATATGGTATGAATAAAGCAGAGGGATTTGCATTGTTCAGTCTTGCCTGTAGACCTGAATATTTTCCTGCCATATTTGCAGCGTTATCAAAGCTCTGCCCATGCCAATTTCTGACGTCCAAACCTAAATTTGCAATGATTTCCAAAAGTGTTGTCTCTAGACATTCAGAAGTGTGGGATTTTAGTGGGACAAAACAAAGAAATAGCTCTACAACTTCACCATTGCCGGTCACATCTCTTAAAATTAATGTTAATTGTTCTACATCACTCACATCTGGTGTTGAATCAACTATTATGGAATAGTACTTGGCATCCTTTACTTCATCAGTGAATTGGTTTCTGAGCTGCTCTGCCATTATAGTAATGAATTCATTGTAGGTTTGGTGCTTCCCTGAGCCACAATACCAATAATTTTTCAAAATGTTCATTGAGAAAATTGTCAAATTCACTAAGGCTACGTCTAGACTGGCATGATTTTCAGCAAATGCTTTTAACGGAAAAGTTTTTTCCGTTAAAAGCATTTGTGGAAAAGAGCGTCTAGATTGGCACGGATGCTTTTGCGCAAATCTAGACGCGGTTTTGCACAAGAAAGCCCCGATCGCCATTTTCGCCATCGGGGCTTTTTTGCGCAAAACAGTCCTCCCCTGTCTACACTGGCCATCTTGCGCAAATGCATTTGCACAAGAGGGCTTATCCCTGAGTGGGAGCATCATAGTATTTGCGCAAGAACACTGACAATCTTACATTAGATCGTCAGTGTTCTTGCGCAAATTGAAGTGGCCAGTCTAGACAGCTGGCAAGTTTTTCCGCAAAAGCAAGTGCTTTATGGAAAAACTGCCAGTCTAGACGCAGCCTAAGGGTATGTCTACGCTACAAAGCTAATTCGAAATAACAGCCGTTATTTCGAATTAACTTTAATAGCGTCTACACATACAAACCGCTATTTCAAAATAAAATCGAAATAGTGGAGCCCTTATTTCGAATTAGGTAAACCTCATTCTACAAGGAGTAACACCTAATTCGAAATAGCTAATTCGAAATAAGTGCTGTGTAGACACTTATTTCGAATTAGGGGGCCTCCAGCCCTTCCCAGGGAGCCCTGGTGGCCACTCTGGGCACAACCAGGAAAACTTGTCTGCTCCCTCCCGAGCCCCGGAGCCCTTAAAGGGGCAGACTCTGGCCACAGTGCCTGTGCCAGTTGCCAGCCTGCCAGCACACAGCCAGCAGACCGTGCACCTGGCACAGGAGCCAGCAACCCGCTGCCACCCAGCCTCCACCGCTCCCGGGACCAGGCTGGCGGCTCTCAGGAGCCTGCCAGGGGCCGCAAAAGGTGGGCGCCTTCCTGGTCTAGTGCGGAGATCGTGGACCTCATTGAGGTTTGGGGGGAGGCCTCCAATGCCCACGATCTCCGCACTAGGTGCAGGAATGCGGCCATCTACAGCTGCATGGCTGCCAGCCTGGCCATCAGAGGCCACATGCGCAGCCAGGAGCAGGTGCGCAGCAAAATCAAAGAACTGCGGCAGGCCTATGCCAGGGCCTCCCAACCAGGGGTGACTCGGAGGACTGCCCACACTTTGAGGCCCTGGACCACATCCTGGGGAGTCAGGCGATCTGTGCCCCCCTGGTCGTCATCGACCCCGGGGCAGAGGGCCCTGCCCCTGACACAGGGGAAGAGGAGGATGACGGCAGCCAGGAGCCTGCAGGAAGTGTGCCCTGCACCCAGGACCCCCGAGCCAAACCGGAGAGCCCGTCAGCAGCCTCATCCAAGGCCGGGGAGGCCTCCACATGTGAGTAACATCACAGTCCCCTTATGCGGGGCGGGGGGGGGGGGAGCCCAGGGACCGTGCGCATCGGCCTTGACAACCTGTGCATCTGTCGTGCCATCCAGGACATGTGGCCCCAGCTGGGTGCCATGCAGGGGCCCTGGCCTGTTCCCCACATGTGTCTACGCGTGAAGGCACATGACAGGCTCCTGACCCCGGGGAGAGACACTGCACACTGCTCTCCCTCCAGATGCCCCCTCTACACAGAGGCAGGGCACATCTCCCCTCCCCCGCCCACACACCACACTATAGGCAGCACAGGGACTGGGGTGCAGTCCTGGGCCAGCTCATACTCCTGGGGATAGCAGGTGCGGAGACCTGCCGTCCTCGCCTTGCAGAGGGGGGCTGGGTTTCACCCACTGTGTCCCCAGGGAGAACTGACCACTTCTCTTGTTTCACCGCAGCCGCAGCACCTGCGAGTGCAGGACACACCACCCCGCCTGGACCATCCACCCGCACCCGGGCCAGGAGGTGCACCTGCAAACTGGAGGAGTTCCAGAGGCAGCAGCTGCGGTTACAGGGACGGCAGGTCCACAGCCAGGAGCAGTGGGTGCAAGAGGACCTGCAGCTGCGGCGGGAGAGCTTGCGGGAGCTGCGGGAGCAGGGTCGTGCCCTCCGCGAGTACCTGCAGGCCCTGGAGGACCGATTGCTGTCTCCTGCTGCTGCAGCCCCTGTGGCTGCCCCAGGTATCACTCCTCCTCCCACCCCTGCTCCCCCTCCCTTCTTCCCCCCCCCGTCTCTCCTGCCCCACCCTCCATACCCACTCCCCGGGAATGCCGAGGCCCCGCACCTGCAGTGCTGCGAGGACGGGAGGGCCGGCAAGACCCCAACCCTGAGCTTCCCCTCCCCTTCCTCCTCGCCTCCCCTTCCAGCTCCCTCCTCCCAGGTTTCCCCTCTCCTCTCTCCCACCCTCATTCCTACCCTCCCCCCACCCCAGTTATGTTAAATAAAGAGAGTTTTTTGTGGCAACACAGGTGTTTTTATCATAGATCAGGAAGGGGGGTTAGGGAGGGGAAAGGGGAAGGAGGTGGGGGTGGAATGTAAGGCACAAGGCCCCAGTGGGGCACGCCAGGGGGACTTCAGTCCTCGTCCACCTGGAAGCTCTCCCACAGGGCTTCCCAGATGCGGACAGCCCCCCAAAGGGATTCCTGGCTGTTAGCCATGCGGGGCTGTGCGTACTGGCCAGCCAGGCGGTCAGCCTCTGCCATCCAGGCTGGCAGGAAAGCCTCCCCCTTCCTCTCGCATAAATTGTGGAGCACACAGCACGCTGCCACCACGTGCGGAATATTGTGCTGGGAGAGGTCGAGGCAGGTGAGGAGGCACCTAAACCATGCTTTCAGTCGGCCGAAGGCCCCCTCAACCACGATGCGGGCCCTGCTGAGGCTGGCATTGAAGGCCTGCCGGGAGGGGCTGAGGTGTCCCGTGTAGGGCTTCATCAGCCAGGGCTGTAGGGGGTAGGCCACATCTCCCAGCAGGCACACTGGCATGTCCACGTCCCCGACCCTGATGTGGCGGTTGGGGAAGAAAGTCCCGGCGTGCAGACTCTGGCACACAGAGGAGTTGTGGTACACCCGCGCGTCGTGTGCCTTACCAGAACCAGCCCACATTAATGTCCGTGAACTGGCCCCGGTGGTCAGACATGGCCTGCAGGATCACAGAGAAGTACCCCTTCCTGTTGATGAAGAGGGAGGCCTGGTGATCCGGGGCACAGATGGGGATGTGCGTCCCGTCGATTGCCCCCCCGCAGTTGGGGAAGCCCAGGGCGCCGAACCCCTGGATGACCGCATCCAGGTCGCTGAGGTGGACGACTCTGCAGAGCAGCACCCTGTTGATGGCCTTCACCACCTGTAGAGAGACACACAAAACCGAGGGTCACTGGGGTGCCCGGGTGGCTGGGAGTGTTTGTTCCCCACCACTGCCCTGCGCCCCACTCCCAGGAGCAACTCCGCTGCAATCCTGGCGCCGGGGCGGTCTGTCTGTAGCGGCCGGGATAGACCGCACCCTCCTGGAGAGGGCACTTACACCACCTCCCCCCCGTTTTCCCTGGGGCAGCCCATCTCCTCCTTGCAGCCCCCCCTCCTGGCACAGTGGCCGGTGAGTGCCGTACCTGCATGAGCACTGCTCCGACGGTGCATCTCCCCACGCCGAACTGGTTCCCCATGGATCAGTAGCTATCCGGCATGGAGAGCTTCCAGAGGGTGATGGCCACCCGCTTGTGGAGGGGAATGGCGGGCCTCATGCGTGTGTCCCGTTGCCGCAGAGCAGGGGTGAGCCACTCGCAGAGCTCCAGGAAGGTGTCCTTCTTCATCCTGAAGTTCTGGGTCCACTGTTGTCTCCCCAGTGCTCCAGGACGATGTGGTCCCACCAGTTGCTGCTGGTGTCCAGACGCCAGATGCGGCGGGGCACACTGGCGTTCGGGCACTGCTCCTCCAGGGCCCCCGGGGGGGCAGGGGGAGGGCCAGGGGGCTGGCCTGCAGCAGAAGGTGCCAGGCAGCCTCCAGCAATTGCTGCCAGGCTTGCAGCAACACGTTCAGCATGAGCACCAGAATGCCCAGGGGCGGCTCTGGCTCCATGGTGCCGAGTGCTGCGGTGTCCCAAATGAGAGCGACCGAAGCAGGCGGAGAGGAAAACGCTTTGCTGTCCCTCGGCGAGGTAGGCAAGCAAGCGGGAAAGCTAAGAACCGGCTGTCCAGGGGACAGGCAGTGGGCAAGCGACCAAGGAGCTTGCGAACAGGTGAGTGCTAACAGGGAGTTTAGAGAGGGAGTTCTCCAGGTAGAGGAGAAGCAGATACAGGAGTCTTGAGGGAAGTGTGTGTGTTTGGGGCTTTCTTGCTGTGTGCTGAGCTTGTGTTTGTGGAGTGAGGGTTGGTGTGTGTTCTTTTTTTTGTTTTTTGTTTATTTATTTATTTATTTTCCCCTGTGTTTGAGAGTGAGGTGCTTTTTTTTTTTCCCCCCACCTCCCCTTTGCCCTCCCCCTCCCCTTGATGGAGTTTGTGCTGTGATTAGCTATGATTGGTAGGGCCTGTGATTGGCAGGTGGAAACTGTTGGCTTCTAATTAAAGTTTGAATTCTAGAAGCCTCTGATGATTGGCTGAGCCTTGGTAGGGGAAGGGGTTTTCAGGCACTCCAGGGCTTTATAAGGCAGTGGGCAAGTGACCAAGGAGCTTGCGAACAGGTGAGTGCTAACAGGGAGTTTAGAGAGGGAGTTGGGAAGGGGAGAGGGAAGGGGGCGAGGTTCTCTTGCCTTTCTTTTTGTATCCCTTCTCCAGGACAGCAGCGATGGATTTTGATGGGTCTGCTGCTGTTACCTGCACAGAGTGTGCCATGTTTGTCTTCCTCCCAGAAGAAAGAACGGATTTCATCTGCACGAAGTGCAAGCTGGTCGACATTTTGGAAGAAAAAATTAGAGGACTGGAGGCCCAAGTGTCGACCCTACGCTTGATCAGAGAGGATGAAGACTTCCTCGATAGAAGGCAGCATTTAATCCTTCAAGCATGGCAGGCAGAGGAGCCAGAGAGGGCAGTACGTGACTGAGAAGAGAATTGGCAGCATGTAACTTCTAGAAGGGGAAAAAGGCCAGCATGGGAATCCCCCGATGCTATAGAGGTAAGCAATCGCTTTCAAGCTCTCTCCACAGGCTCTGCAGTGCTGAATGCTTTGGAAGGGACCTCACAAGGAAGAAACCAGAAGGGAACACCATCTACTGGAAGGCATGGGATGCGTAGTCCTAGGGATGGGGTTCCACGCCACCACCCCAAAAGGAAACGACGGGTGGTGGTGGTCGGGGACTCCCTCCTAAGAGGGACTGAGCCATCCATCTGCCGTCCGGACCTGGAATCTCGAGAGGTGTGCTGCTTACCGGGAGCTCGCATTCAGGACGTCACTGAGAGGCTTACCAAGCTGATCAAACCTTCGGATCGCTACCCCTTCCTGCTTCTCCACGTGGGAACTAACGATACGGCCAAGAATGACCTTGAGCAGGTTACTGCGGATTATGTAGCACTGGGAAGAAGGATCCAAGAATTCGGAGCGCAAGTGGTGATCTCGTCCATCCTCCCTGTTGAAGGGAAAGGACTGGGCAGGGATCGTCGAATTGAGGAAGTAAATGCGTGGTTGCGCAGGTGGTGTCTCAGAGAGGGCTTTGGTTTCTTCAACCATGGGACTCTGTTCTGGGCACAAGGATTGTTAGGAAGAGATGGGATCCACCTAACCAAGAGAGGAAGGAGCATCTTCGTGGGCAGGCTTCCAAACCTAGTGAGGAGGGCTTTAAACTGGGTTTGTTGGGGGACGGTGACCAAAACCCTGAGGGGAGTGGGAAAGTCGGATACCGGGAAGAAATGCAAAGAGGAATGAGCAAGAAAGGAGGACCCTGATTCGAATGGAGAAGATAGGGCGATCAACTGGTTATCTGAGGTGTTTGTACACTAATGCAGAAGCCTGGGCAACAAACAGGGAGAACTGGAGGCCCTGGCCCACTCCAAGAAATATGATTTAATTGGGATAACAGAGATTTTGTGGGATTACTCACATGACTGGAGCTCTGTCATGGAAGGGTATACACTGTTCAGGAAGAATAGGCAGGGGAGAAAAGTAGGAGGAGTTGCACTATACATAAGAGAGCACTATGATTGCTCTGAACTCCAGAATATAGAGGGAGAAAAACCTGTTGAGAGTCTATGGGTTAAGTTTAGAGGTGCAAACAACAGCAGTGATGTTGTGGTTGGTGTCTACTACAGGCCACCGAATCAGGTGGATGAGATAGATGAGGCTTTCTTCGGACAACTGAGAGAAGCTTCCAGATTGCAGGCCCTGGTTCTCGTGGGGGACTTTAATCACCCTGACATCTGTTGGGAAACCAATAGGGCAGTACACAGGCAATCCAGTTTTTGGAGAATGTTGGGGATAACTTCTTGGTACAAGTGCTGAAGGATCCGACCAGGGGCCGTGCGCAGCTTGACCTTCTGCTCACAAACAGAGAGGAACTAATAGGGGAAGCAGAGGCGGGTGACAACCTGGGAAGCAGCGATCATGAGATTTCAGGATCCTGACCAAAGGAAGAAAAGAGAGTAGTAAAATACACACCTTAGACTTCAGAAAAGCAGATTTTGACTCCCTCAGACACCTGATGGGCAGAATCCCCAGGGATGCTAACATGAAGGGGAAAGGAGTCCAGGACAGCTGGCAGTATTTTAAAGAAGCCTTATTGAAGGCACAGAAAGAAACCATCCCGATGCGTAGCAAGAGAGGCAAACATGGTAGGAGACCGGATTGGCTTATGGGGGAAATCCTTGGTGAACTTAAGCACAAAAGGAAGCTTACAAAAAGTGGAAACTTGGACAAATGACCAGGGACGGGTTTAAATGTATAGCTCGAGAATGCCGGGGGGTTATCAGGAAGGCAAAAGTGCAATTGGAATTGCGACTGGCAAAGGATGTGAAGGATGACAAGAAAGGGTTCTACAGGCATGTTAGCAATAAGAGGGTGATCAGAGAGGGTGTGGGGCCCTACTGGATGAAGGAGGTAACCTAGTGACAGATGATGTGGGAAAGCTGAAGTACTCAATGCTTTCTTTGCCTCTGTATTCACGGACAAGGTCGGCTCCCGGACTAATGCGCTAAGTGACGCAAGATGAGATGAAGATGGACAGCCCTTGATGGGTAAAGAACAGGTTAGGAACTATTTAGAAAAGCTAAACGTACAGAAATCCATGGGTCCAGACTTAATGCATCCGAGGGTACTGAGGGAGTTGGCAAATGTCATTGAGGAGCCTTTGGCCATTATCTTTGAAAACTCGTGGAGATCAGGAGAGATCCCAGATGACTGGAAAAAGGCAAATGTAGTGCCCATCTTCAAAAAAGGGAAGAAGGACGATCCAGGAACTATAGGCCGGTCAGTCTTACCTCGGTTCCTGGAAAAATCATGGGATCCTTAAGGAATCTATTTTGAGGCACTTGGAAGAGAGGAAAGTGATTAGTAATAGTCAGCATGGATTCACAAAGGGCAAGTCGTGCCTGACCAATCTGATTAGCTTCTATGATGAGGTAACTGGCTCTGTGGACGGGAAAGTCAGTGGATGTGATATACCTTGACTTTAGCAAGGCTTTTGATACGGTCTCCCACAATATTCTTGCCAGCAAGTTAAGGGAATGTGGATTGGATAAATGGACCGTAAGATGGATAGAAAGCTGGCTAGAAGGCCGGGCCCAGCAGGTAGTGATCAACGGCTCGATGTCAGGATGGCGGTCGGTTTCTAGCGGAGTGCCCCAAGGTTCAGTTCTAGGACCGGTTTTGTTCAATATCTTTATTAATGACCTGGATGAGGGGATGGATTGCACCCTCAGCAAGTTTGCGGATGACACTAAGCTAGGGGGGAGAGTTAGATACGCTGGAGGGCAGAGATAGGGTCCAGAGTGACTTAGACAAATTGGAAGATTGGGCCACAAGAAATCTGATGAGGTTCAACATGGACAAGTGCAGAGTCCTGCACGTGGGACGGAAGAATCCTAAGCATTGTTACAGGCTGGGGACCATCTAGCTAAGTAGTAGTACTGCAGAAAAGGACCTGGGGTTTACAGTGGATGAGAAGCTGGATATGAGTCAACAGTGTGCCCTTGTAGCCAAGAAGGCTAATGGCATATTAGGTTGCATTAAGAGGAGCATTGCCAGCAGATCCAGAGATGTCATTATTCCCTTTATTCGGCTCTGGTGAGGCCACATCTGGAGTATTGTGTCAGTTCTGGACCCGCTTGCGCATTGGAGAGGGTCCAGCGGAGGGCAACCAAAATGATTAGGGGCTGGAGCATATGACCTGAGGAGAGGCTGAGGGAGTTGGGTCTGTTTAGTCTGCAGAAAGAGTGAGGGGATTTGATAGCAGCCTTCAACTTCCTGAAGGAGGTTCCAAAGAGGATGGAGAGAGGCTGCTTTCAGTAGTGACAGATGGCAGAACAAGGAGCAATGGTCTCAAGTTGTGGTGGGAGAGGTCCAGGTTGGATATTAGGAAAAACTATTTCACTAGGAGAGTGGTGAAGCACTGGGATGGGTTACCTAGGAAGTAGTGGAGTCTCCATTCCTAGCGGTGTTTAAGTCTCGGCTTGACAAAGCCTGGCTGGGTTGATTTAGTTGGGATTGGTCCTGCCTAGAGCAGGGGGCTGGACTTGATGACCTTCTGAGGTCTTTTCCAGCTCTATGGTTCTATGATTCTATGATTCTATGATCCCAGCCCCCAGCTCTTCCTGATTGTTCCCTCCCCCAGCCTCCCATCAGCCCCCTTCCTACTGCCCAGTGTGCCCTGGCCCCCTCCCCGTTTAGTTAGTGCCCCCACCCCGTTCACTGCACCCCTTTCATGTTGTCATCAGACCCCCTCTTTCCCAGTGCAGCCAGAGGAGCCGGCATCCCCGCCCTGCACCTGTAGCCTCACCCCAGTCCTGTCCCACCAGCACCCTCCTCCTCTGCCTCCAGCCTTGCAGGGAGGAGTGGTTGCTTTTCCCACCTTCCCCCTCGGTTACTCCTTTGCACCCTTCCCCTGCCAGCACCCTCCCTCCCTGCAAACAATCCAGCAGGAGGGAGCGGTTGCTTTCCCCATCCCCCTTCCCCCAATTGCGACCCCCCCATTCCCTCACGTCCCTGCCCTTCCCTCTAGCACCCTCCTCCTCTGCCTTCAGCCCTCCAGGGAGGAGTGGTCACTTTCCCCACCTTCCCGGTCATGCCGCCTTCCTCCCCCCACTCGTCCCTTCCCGTTTCTCTAGCATCCTCCTCCTCTGCATCCAGCTAAGCAGGGAGGAGTGGTTGCTGCTCCTTTTCCTCGGTTGCCCCCTGCTCCCCTTGGTTCCCTCCCCCTCACTCATCACCCTCCTCCTAAACCCTTGTTCCGATAGGGAGGAGTGGTTAACCCATTCCCCTCTCCCTCCTCCCCTTCCCCTCTATTGACGCCCTGCTCCCCTGCCTACTGCTTGGTGGGGAGGAGTGGTTGACCCTTGCCCCCTCCCTGCCATCTCTGCCTCCTCCAACCCCTCCCCTGGTGAGGGAGGAGACCCTTGCCCCTGGTCCCATTGCCCCCACGGTCTCTCCATTGCCACTGGCCCCGAAGACTGCTGCGGCTATCCTCCCAACCCCTGGTCCGGGCTCCGCTGCTGCCATGGCCCAGCCCTCCATCTCGACCGGTAAAAAGGGTCAGGGGAGAAAAAGGGAAAAGGCCCGGCCCGGAAGGCCAAACCCTCCGTGGCCGAGGCCACCTCACATGCTGCGGCCCCACCATCTGCCACAGCCCCTCCTTCCCCTGCCGCTCCCCCCACCGGCTCTGGGGGCGATCCACCTGCAGCCCTCAGACCATATGCCCAGGTGGCCACTGCTGCCTCTTCGCATGCCACCGCATCATCTGCCCCGACCACTGCCTCCAGCTCCATCCCTGGTGGCCCGGGCCCCTTTCCCACCATGACCAGGAGGCATGGCGTTCGCTGCCTCCTGGTCGCCGCCTCGCCCCACATCGAAACCTACATGCAGGCGTTGGCGAGGGTGGTGGGGGCCTCGACTGTGGTGGGGGCCTCCAAGATGTACGGCAAGGTGGTGTTCTTCCTTGCCTCGGAGGCCGCTGCCCAGGAGGCGGTGGAGAGGGGCCTGGCGGTGGGGGGGGTGCATGTGCCCCACGTACCGCTAGAGGACCTAGGCGTATGGGAGGTCCTCACCTCCGTTCCGCCCTTCCTCCCCAATGCTGCCCTGTTGCCTGCCCTCTCTACCCTGGGGAAACCTATTTCCACCATCAGACCTCTCCCGTTGGGCTGCAAGGACCCCGCCCTCCGCCACGTTTTGTCCTTCCACCGGCAGGTGCAGCTGCAAATGCCACGGGCAGCACGGGGCGGGGAGGCACTGGAGAGGTCCTTTTTGGTGCCCTACCAGTAGGCCCTGTACTGGGTCCATTACTCATCGGGGGAGACCCGGTGTTTCCTCTGCCGGCGACGGGACATGTCCAGGGGGACTGCCCCTTGGCCCGGTCTGAGGAGGCATCTGAGCGCCCAGGGCCTGGGAGAGGGCCAGCCCCAACATCACCGGCCCCCCTGGTAGTCCGGCCTCCGCGGCTGCCTCTCCTCCTACTGCCAACGGCTCTGCTCAGGAGGCGGGGTTCCCCCCCCCAGCGCATCCAGGCGAGCACGAGGGCCCCGCCTCTGTCCAACCTGATTCGGTGGGGCCCGAGGAGGAGAGGGCGGTGCAGTTATCGCCAGGTGAGGGAGAGGGCTCACCCCAGGGGGAGGTTTCCCTGCCCCCCATTGTTCCTCCCTTGCCTCCCAGACTTCCCCCCGCCCCCCCCCGAGTACCATCTGCGCCCCCTGGCCCTGCCCCTGCTGACCAGCCCTTCGCCTCCATCTCAGAGGGCTGGATGTTCGTTCGGGGGAATCGCAGCGCCTGTGGCCCGTGGGCTCAATCTCCTCCCTCCGACGAGGAGGGCAGGAAAGCCCCCCACAAAATATTGAGGGGAGCAACCACTGCCGACATCACCCTTGACAAGCATCAGCAGGAGGTGCTGGCCCAGGTTGCCATGGCAGCGGAGGGGGACGCCTCTATCCCCTTCGTAGAGTTCATCCCTGAGGAGGCCTCGGATGGAGCTTCCCCGACCACCTTACCACCTGTACCCCCTGTCGTCACCACAGAGGCAATTGCTGCTTCGGTGGCCGGCGGGGAGGATTTTGGGGCCGTGGGGATGGACTTTAGCTCCATCTTCAAGGAGATCGAGGCCCTGGGTCTGACCCCTCTTGCCCAGGGGGAGGACGACCCCTTGCCAACAGGCCTCAGTCTGGGTGGCGACTCAGTTGCACAGCCCCCCTCCTCCTCCTCCCTCTCCCATGCCCCAGGCAGCCATCCCCATCCTCAGCCTCGGGGCGCCCCTAATACTGCTCGCCAGCTGGCCACCGTAGGCACCTCGACTGAGGCCACTGAGCCCTTAGGGGCGCTGAGCAGCCGGGTCCCGGGCTTGTGGGTGCCCCCTCCACCTTTGAGGCGGAGTGGTTGCCTTCCTTCCCTGCTGCGGGCCCAGCAATTGACATCGCCGTAACCGATGCTGTGGCTTCGGACACAAGCTCCACCCAGCCATCTGAGCCTGGCGTCGGCGCAGGCCCCTCCCCACCTCCGTCGCCTTGGTCCCCGACCCCTTTCAGGAGGCGACGCAGGAGGCGGCACATACCTGGGGGACTGTCCCCTTGCCTCCTTTGCAAGCTCTGGTCCCATTCCCTGTCCCGATCCTTCCCTCATTCCCGTCCATACCCCCGGTCCGGACCCAACCCCTATTAATGGTCCCAGCCCCAACTCCACCCCCATTCCTAGTCCAGCCCCTACCATTACCCTCATCCCCACTCCCGGCCCAACGTCCGACCTCAACCCTACCCACCCTTCTCTCCCTACCGCAACGCCCGTTCCCCCTCCACCTTCCCCTGTCCAGTTCCTTAGGGGCTGCCCTGTTCCCTCCGCCACCCCCTCCCTCGCCGGGGATGGAGACAGGCAGAGCAGCGCTGCCGCTCCCAGCGCTGCGCCAGTGATTGGATCCCTGCTTGCCTGTTTCTGTGGCCCGTGAAGTCTATCCAGGGGCCCAGCCAGAGGAAGACCCCTCTACCACGGTCCCTTCAGTGGTGAGGGCCGAGCTGCGCCTGTTCCTCTCGGACACCCGCAGGGCTAAGGACAAGGTGCAGCTCGACGTTCGGCGCTGGAGGGATTTTCACTGCATCCTCCGGGCCACAAAGGCCCTCTTGCAGGAGGGGAGAGGAACCAAAAGACAGGACATCGCGGCCTACCGCCAGACCCGCAAATTCCATGATGCTCTCCTGGCCTTCGGGTTGGGGAGCGGTCTGTTGTGGGACCTGCGGGAGGCCGACGATCACCCTGCCCGCGAGGATCCACCCCAGCTCTCACTATGAAATACACAACCATCGCAAAATCAAACACCCAAGGCTGTAGGGCGGGTCTCCGCAGGAGCCAGGTGCTCTCCTTCCTTTGGAACAGGGGGTACTTGGTGGTTTTCCTGCAGGAGACCCAAACGACTCCAGCCGTCGAGGCTGGCTGGCAACTGGAGTGGGGGGGCGGGGTGTATTTCAGCCACCTCAGCGCCCATGGAGCTGGGGTGGTCACCCTGTTCTCCCCTGTCCTACGGCCCAAAGTGCTGGGGTTTGCCAAGGTTGTCCTCAGCTGCCTGCTACACGTCTGGGCCCGCATAGATGGGCTGACAATGAACTTGGTCAACGTCTATGCCCCAAACGCAGGCCTGGACTGGGTGACCTATCAGCAGGCAGCCGCCTTCCTCGGCACCCTGGATCCTCACGAGTGCCTGGTCCTGGGTGGGGACTTCAACACCACCCTCAAGGACCGGGACCGCTCAGGATTCGAGCACTGCCAGGCCATGGCAGGCATCCCCAGGGAGATCAGAGACCACCACTGCCTGGTGGACGTCTGGCACGACCACCACCCGGACAACAACACCACCTTCACCTACGTCCAGGTGGGGGATGATCGGTCGCGCCACTCCTGTTTGGACTGTATTTATTTATCACGCTTCCACGAAACACGAGCCCACTCCTCCAGCGGCCGGCCAGCCCCGTTCATGGACCACCATTTGGTGGCTGTGAAGGCTTCTCTAAGCGCGAAGAGGCTAGGGCCGGCCAGCTGGCACTTCAACAATAGCCTGCTGGAGGACGTGGTGCTTCGAGGCATCTTTCCGGGAATTCTGGCTGGCCTGGCGGGGGCAGCAGCCCGCCTTTCCCTCGGCGCGGCGATGGTGGGATGTGGGGAAGGTGCGCGCCTGGCTCTTCTGGCGGAGGGATGCGGCGATAGAGCAGCTGGAACGGGAGGTTTTGAAGCTTGAGAGGCGTCTGGCATCCGACCCCGAGGATCCAACCCTCTGCGAGGCGTACCCGGATCAGGGGGAGGAACTCTGGGCCCTCGAGGACCACCGGGCCTGGGGTGCCTTTGTTCGATCTCGCATCCATCTCCTTCGGGAGATGGATCGCGGCTCCCGCTTCTTCTACGCCCTGGAGAAAGAGGCGGGCCAAAAAGCATGTCACATGCCTTTTGGCAGAGGACAGCACCCCCCTCACAGATCCAGAAGAGATGCGTGGAAAGGCCAGGGCCTTCTATGCCAGTTTGTTCTCCCCGGATCCAACCGAAGCCAACGCCTGCAGGGTGCTCTGGACCGAGCTCCCAACGGTCAGCGCGGGCGACCGGGACCGGCTAGAGCTGCCTCTCACTCTGGCCGAGTTCTCGGAAGCCCTCCGTCTCATGCCCATCAACAAAACCCCGGGCATGGACGGGCTGACCGTGGAGTTCTACTGTGTGTTCTGGAATGTCCTCGGCCCAGACCTCGTCACCGTCTGGGCTGAGTCCTTGGAGAGCGGGGTCCTCACTCTGTCGTGCAGGCGAGCCATGCTCGCCTTATTGACGAAGAAGGGGGACTGTCGGGGGGCAACCCCCCCCTCAGGGGGTGCCGCCCATGTCCGGGGCATAGTTTAGAGTCCTCAGGCCTAGTCTCGCAGTACGCTGCCCCTGTATTAGGGGAAATACAGCCCACTGGCCTAGTCTCACAGTAGGCAGGCTCTGAGGCCTAGTCCTTCAGCTGTGCCCCCACTTGCTGGGGTTCAGGGCAGGAGGGGTAGGGTGGCCCGGGCCCTCCCTCTCCGCCAGGCCCCGACCCAGGGCCCTATCAGTGGCGGGTGGCTCCCACCACTGGCTTGGCGGGGGTTCCTCCCCGCAACGCGCCGAGCCCTCAGGGGCTTTTCCAGCTCCCTGCCCTGGGTCACTTCCTACCCCCTTCCCCCAGCCGGTAGCGGTCCCACCTGTTGGCATGAGTCGGGTGGCGGTAGTGGCACTTCCCCAGTCAGCGTCGGGGTTTGTGGTGGCCAGTACGGTGCCTGGGTCGCGGGGGGTTGGCCAGCGGCTCCGTCATTGCGGTCGAGCCCGGCTTGGGCCTGGCAGCGGTGCGTCCAGCGGGCCGGGCGACTCCCTCTCTGGCGGTCGGGTCTGCGACTCCGGAGGTTGGGCGCTAGCTCCAGCTCCGAGGGCGGTCTGCCCCTTCTGAGCAGGCCTGCAGCCTTTTATACCTTGGCTCCCCTGGGAGTATGCCCAGTAGGGCTGCGTGGGTGGGGCCCTCTCCGCCCCCTGCACCAGGTGGTTTCCCTGGGCTTGAGTGCGGGGTGGGGCCGCTCCGTCACAGGGACCTCCGCAACCTTCGGAACTAGCGTCTCATCACTCTCAGGAAGGGCTCCTTTATGACAGGTAGGGGGCACACAGGGGCTTTTGGAGCCCCACAGGCTTCTTCCTCTCCTGACACACTGCACAGGACCTGCAATTCTCCCTCACATTGTTCTGAATTCCAGGCCAATAGAAATTCCTCCTTTGCAGGCTGCTTAGGAGTACAGAGGACTTATGATAGGCTAAGGGGCTATCATGAGCAATTAGCAACAGTTCTCGGTATTGGCTGGGTACAATCAACTGCTTAAAAGGTTGCCCAGGGCCTCTGTCTGCTCCCATGGGAGCCTCCCTATACAGCCTCCCATTCTCCTAAAAAAACTTCTCTCCCCCTTCCTGTGGGGGAATTTCCCCCAGGGCACTCTTCCTTATGCTCTCCAGGGAGGGGTCAGTCTGTTGCCTAGCAACAAACTCCTGGCAGCCAATACGGGGTAAGATTCTCAGTCAGGGGCCTGTCCCTCACCCCCAGCCCTGGGGTGCTGTCACTTTCAGTAGGGCAGAGGCCCAGCTCTGCCTCTTCTCCATTTGGAAGCACGTTTCTACCCTGCCTTGCAGTGTTACTAGAGCCCCCGCTTACTTCCTCTGCGGATTCTAAGGTCCTCGGCCCACTGCTCTCTGGGTCTGTCGCTAGGTCAGCGGAGTCAGTGCTGCAGCTGCCAATTGGGGCAGCCTTCTCCCTGGCAGGCAAAGCCTTCCCCTCCTCCTCCTTCATGCTGCGGGTTACAACACCACCCATCTTGGTCTGGTGGACAAAATCATTCCCTACCAACATGTCCACGGGGATGTCCTCTAGCACCCCCCTGAGAAAATCGCCTTCCAAACCTTCCCACCCCACATGAACCTTTGCTAGAGGTATGGGGTACCATTCTGGCCCTACCTCCTTAATCCTGACTGTGCGCCCTGGTAAAACACTGGTCTCTGGGACCACACTCAGGCGCACTAGGGACAATTGGGCCTCAGTATCCCTCCAACCTAGACACCCCACACCCTCAATCCTAACCACCTTGATGTGTTCCTTGTTGGGCTCCCCTGGCTCAGTATTCACCAGGCAGGTGTGGTAAGTCATGGGGGTGTCTTCTGGCTCCTCCAGGCTGAGGACAACTGAGCTAACATAGGACAGGGGAGGCTCATTCTCCTTCAGCTTGGGGCAGCTATTCCTCAGGTGCCCAGTGGAACTACAGTGGAAGCACCTCCTGGAGTCCTGCATTTTAAATGGGGGGGGGGGGGATGGGCATGGAAAGCAGAACTCTGAGGAGGAGAGTGACCCCCTCCATTGACTCCCTGCTTCCTCCCAGGAGTAAATTGGGGACTCTGCCTCCCCCTAGACTTAAACCCCTCTGTTTGAGATTTCCCCTTTCTGGGGGGTTGAGACTGCTTGAATTGATCAGCAAAGTGAGCAAGAACCTCCACGTTCTCAGCAGATTTGTCCCACACACACTGCTTTACATTATCATCAATCATGTCCAGGAACTGTTCCTGAGCAATCAGATCACACACGCCCTCAAAGCTTGTGATCTCTCTTCCCCTCACCCACTTGTCTAGCAGATCCCTCATTTGGTTAACATAAGCCACATTACTTAACCCGGCCCCTCTCTTGAGGGTTCTAAATTTCACCCTGTAAGTTTCAGGTGTGATCTGAAAGTGTCTTAAAACCAAATCTTTGAATTTACCATAGTTGGAAGCATCAGCAATAGACAGCTTATGGAATATGTCCAGGGCTCTCCCTTTCAATTTTGCAATCAGCGTGGGCATTCTCTGTTCCTCAGGGATTGAGTGGATGGTGCACAGTCTCTCAAAGGTGATGAAATATTTGGCAATATCACCAGACTCATCATAAGGAGGGCACTGTCAGTCCCACTTTGTGGATTTTGGGAGAGGAGGGTCTTGCATTATTGGGGTACTTATTTTTCAAGACAAGTATGGCCAGTTCATGCTGCCTCTCCTTTTCCCTCTCCTCCTTTTGGGCTCGTAGTTCAAGTTCTTTTAATTCCAACGCTCTTTGATGAGCTATTTCTTCTCTGTCTCTTTCAGACCGTTCTAACTCCAAGGCTCTCTCATGAGTAGCTTGGTCCAAGGAAGGTTGGGCTTCTATCTCAAACCTCTTTAACTCCATTTGTCTCTTGTGTTCTGCCTCCTTCTCTGATGTGCAGCTCCAGTTTCTTCTGAATCTCACACTCATTTTGCTGATTTTCCTGCCTCAGTTCCCTAACTTGAAATAAGCAAACAGAAAATAACAAACCAGTAACCACTTTGTCTCTCCACTAAGAGCCACACTTAGTAGTGATTTTAAGTGCATTCTAACATCCAGAGCAACCAGTTGTGCACATTTACCCTGCTTGCTGCGTAATTGTGACGGGGTGCGGTCAATGAAGACCCCGGGGTGTTCTCGGAGTGTTGACAAGGCCACTGCCACTCACCTTCCTGCTCTCTTGGGGCTTCTCACCACTCTGTCCTGCTGGGCCAGCTCCCTGGTCTCCCCCAGCCAAGGCCCTGAGCTGAGATCACTGCCCCCGCCCCAAGAAGCAGCACAGACACTGAACCACTTCAGGTCCAAGGAGAGTGCAGTTTAGGGCCCAGCTTCCTGGGATACCACTCCCCAGATGGGATCAGAACCCCAAATGATTATTTAGGTAGGCCCCTAACAATGAAAGGGGGAATGTGCACACTGATTGCCCCCCCTCCCAGGTAACAATTATTTTCACTGGGCATGATAAAAACACTTTTATTTTCTATTAAGTACAAGCAATAGGGTTTAAGAGGTTATAAGTGAAAACAGGCAGAGCAAAGTAGATTACAAACTTAAAATAACAGAACACACTTAGCTATTTCTACACTAAAACCTCAGTACAAATTTATTACAAACTTATTACAAACTCATCCTAAAACTGTTCCTTTCCCAGCTAAGCCTTCAAAACCAGGGAAATCTCCTCTTCCCTGGGGTCTTTGGCTGGCTGGCGTGGCACACCCAAGGGAATGAACCAAAGACAAAATCTGCTAGCTTCCTAATGTTTTTAAAGATTTTCTTTGGGCGGGAATTCTGTTTCTATATTCCACACTTCCTGTTGGGGTGGACATGTGACTTCCTCAGCCCAACCACCGCTAAGACTTAAGGACAAAAGGCTAGTTGCATATGATTGCCCAGACATTGGAAGCACCCTTGATGGCTTTCCATTTACACATTTAAAATCATAAAGCATTCCATATTCCGCATGTCTAACTTTACACACAAGAATGATACACACACCAGAATGGTGAATGGTCTGTGAGACTCCTTAACCTCCTGTTGACTTATGTATATTTGTGTCCATAAGTCCATTCCATAAAGCATGGCGGGGGGGTGAGGGTGAACCGTCACACTCTCAAGGTTGAGGAGCCCTTGTGGGCCAGTGTGTATTCCACCGTGATCCCACGGCCCATCTGGGACATCAGTTGGCAGCTCTTCCACAGAGCCATGAGCACGGGTGTGTACCTGGCGCAGTTCACCCCTGTTTCCGATGCCTGCCCCTTCTACGGCGTGAGGGAAAACATGGTGCACGCCTACCTCGAATGCACCAGGTTGCAGCCCCTTTTCTGGCTTCTTCAGAACCTCTTGCTGAGGTTCTGGCTGCACTTTGCTCCACACCTGTTCATTTATGCACACCCCATCTGTGGCCCCACAAAGTCGCGAGACCTCCTCGTTAACCTCCTCCTGGCACTGGTGAAAGCCGCCATCTATAACACCAGGAGGTGGATGCTGGACTTTTTACCCGCACAAATTTCCTTATCCCTTCCACACTTGCTCCTGATTCCAGATGCATCCTTGCTCCTGATTCCAGATGCATCCTTGCTAGGGACAGCGAGCCGGGAAGGATTGCTGACCCATCCTGATACAGGATGTACACCAGAGACTTTTAAGCTAGCAGTTTGTAACATCTCTGCTAAGAGCCTGCATCAAGAACTTGGTGATTGGTGCATGTAATGTATTCTCCTTAACAACCTTACTCTCAACCTTTTCTTTCTTATATTAATAAACCTTTAGATCTTA
Source organism: Rafetus swinhoei (assembly GCA_019425775.1). Classification (NCBI taxonomy): domain Eukaryota; kingdom Metazoa; phylum Chordata; order Testudines; family Trionychidae; genus Rafetus; species Rafetus swinhoei. The sequence continues at coordinate 2,401,756 of JAFJHL010000564.1, read as the reverse complement.
CCCACAAGAGCACGCTGGGCCAATCCTTTAGAATCTAAAATCTAAAGTGTAAATTGACCGGGGACTGTGGCTGGTTCTTTGGGGCCGGGAGGATCTTTTTGGAGTTGGTGAGATTGGGTTCTATAACCCCTCACCTGTGTGAGGCCCGCGGCTGATTGTGGCACAGGGAGAGCTGGGGTGTCTGAGGGGTTTTGCTTGTGAGGCTTCCTGCTGGCTGGATTGGCAGCTGAAGCACTCGGTGTGACTGGTTTGGGGCCTATTTGGAAGGTCTCCAGTCTGGGGCTGTAAGGAGCCCTGGTTTTGAGCAATTCACCCTGAGTGGATGCCCTCGGCGGTGCCCAGACCTGGCCCGGTCCGTCACAACCATCTACATGTTTTGTTAGTCTTTAAAGTGCTACCACACTATTTGTTGTTTTAAGTTTTTCTTGGAGGTGAGTTCTTCTGCCAGGGCTTCCCTCCTTCTTCTCGATGTTCCTTTCCTCTTTTCTTTCCTCTTTTCCTTTTCCTCCTGGTCTCCTTCTTGGACCCCAGTTTATATAGTGAAACTTGAGTCCTGCTTAGCTATACTTTAACCAATTATTTTAGTATAATTTTACTAATCAGTCATAACATATTGTAACACAATTACCTAACCAATCATATGCCACCACCTTAGTTGATTTGCACTTAGCAACATTAATTATACAGCAGACAGAAACAGTTACAAACCAGACAGATCGCACAGACAAACAATAGGAAAGTGAGGACAATATTCATAGAATGAGGAGTTCTTTACCCATCTTGAGATCTGTTTCTTTATCTGGTGACAATGGGGGCTTGTGACGAGGCATCGTGCCCCGTGCCTCTTCTGAGGGGTGACACCCCGCAAACTGACCCCTCACCAGTAGTCCCTGGCGGCTTAGTCCACCGTCCAGCCCCAGCTTCAGGGGCAGTCCGGCCCTATGGCCCAGGCAATATCCCCCTCTCTCAGGGTATGTCTACACTAGCTTGTTAATTCGAGCTAGGTAGGCAAATGAGGCGACCGGAGTTGCAAATGAAGCCCGGGATTTAAATATCCCGGGCTTTATTTGCATGTTCCCGTCCGGTCGCCATTTTGAAATTTCACTAGCCCGAACTCACTGCCACGCAGCTACACGTGGCAGTAAAACGTTAATTCGAACTAAGTCCCTAGTTTGAATTAACTGTTACTCCTCGTGGAATGAGGAGTAACAGTTAATTTGAACTAAGGACTTCGTGTCAGGGTGGTTAAACACTGGAATAAATTGCCTAGGGAGGTTGTGGAATCTCCATCCCTGGAGATATTTAAGAGCAGGTTAGACAGAGACCTGTCAGGGATGATCTAGATGGTGCTTGGTCCTGCTGTGAGGGCAGGGGACTGGACTTGATGATCTCTCCAGGTCCAGTGTTCTATGATTCTATGAAATCAGTTCAATTCCGGGTCCAGTGCTCCCTCCCACAAAGTTTGGGCAGGGACTTTTAGAAGTGGGCCTGCTTGCACCCGCCCACCTCCTTGGATTCAAATAGTGCATCACTACAAGAGAAGGAGAAGTGTGCAGTGGCTGTTCCTGCTCTTTCCCCTTCTGTGCTCTGGAGCACCCTTCCCTCTCTCCCTTGCCCCACCCAGATGCTGCTGTTGCCACTGCCAGCTGGAGCCCTCACTGCTCAGCTCTCCCCTGCTGCTGCCTACCTGCCTGCCTGCTGGCCTGCTGCTGGGCCTCTCCCTCCCAGGACTGCTGCTGCTACTACCCACCACCTGTGCTGCTGCCTGGGTGGGGCCTTCCGGCCTGCCCCCATCCACCGGAGGGAGAGGTGAAGAGGACCCCACCATCCTCACCAGCACCCACCGCCCTGAGGTCCTTCCTTGGTTCGTTGCTGTCTGCCCGCTGCTGCTGCTGCTGCCGCCACTGTAATACCACCACCTGCAACTCCATCAAGGAGGAGGAAGTAGAGCAGGCCAACCATTTTGGACTTCTGGAGGGGGTTTGTTTCCAGGATTGAGCTTTTCACCACCTGTGCTCCAGGGGTGGTGGTAACTTGAGTTGCTGCGAGGGGGGCCGGGGGAGAGGTGTGGAGCCCTCCCCCCGGTCCAGCTGCCCCCCTTCTACTGCCACTCGCCCATCAACCCCCTTTTACTACCTGGACCTGCTCTTTGCCTCTCGGCGGGACTAGCTGCTCACCCCGTTTTCCACCTGGGAGTGTTTTGCAGCAGCAGGCAAGAGACTGAGCCCCATGAGCGCTTGTGGGCACACTCCCCCCCCCCGGACTTGACCCCCCTCTCTCAGCTGCATTTGGTTGGGGGGGAATCCTAACCCCTTGGTCTGCCCTCCCTTGCTTCCCCACCCCAGCAGCTTGCCCCCTGCTACCTGCCCCGCCCTAGCTAGTTTGTTTCTCCCTCCATCCCTGCTACAGCCCTCCCTGAGACTTAGTTTGTTGCCTGCCCCGCCCAGCCCCTGAAAGTTTGTTTGTTTGCCTGCCCCGCCCGATCTCCACACAGCTCCTTTGCCTGCCCCTCTTTGCCCAGGTTAGTTTGCTGTGGTGCTTGCCCTGCCCTCCACCTACTCAGAGCTTGTTACCTTCCCCCAGCCTCCCATTAGCCCCCTGCACGTTGTCCAGTGCGCCCTTGTCCCCTCTATGAGCGCTCGTGTCCCTTCCCTCCCTTTTTAGTTAGTGACCCCCCCCGTACACTGCACCTCCCCTTGATGTTGCTATAAACCTCCAGCACCCCTGCCCTGCACTTGTGACCTCACCCCCTGTCCTGTCCCGTTAGCGCCCTCCTCCTCTGCCTCCAGCCTTGCAGGGAGGAGTGGTTGCTTTTCCCACCTTCCCCTTGGTTGCCCCATTCATGCCCTTCCCCCACTGACACCCTTCCTCCCTGCATAGAATCTAGTGGGAGGGAGTGGCTGAGGGAGGGGCCTTTTAGAAGTGGGCAGGCTTTGCCCACCCACTTCCCAGAATTCAAATAGGCCCCACTACAGACCCATACTGAAATGGACTTGGCACAAGGTCTGGGTTGGGACTGGACTGATGCAGAATGAATGCAAAACCAAAATTCCAAGAGTCCTGACCTGCTCTTAATATCCTGGGGGCCTGAGGACTCCTAGCTCCTCTTATGGGGTGTTCAGTTCCTGGCAGCATCCGGTCCTGAGCTGCTGATAGTCTTCTTTCAGGCACTCTGAAAGAAATAGAGCTGTATGACTAGAGTCTAGTCTGTGATTCTGCAGTGTGGTTGCACATTAGAGCATAATTTAGCCCTCCTAGAGCTGCTTGAAGATTTAGCCTTCTTTGTCCAAAAAAGACACAGAAAACTTAAATTGTTTTATTAACCCACAAGGTAGGAAATGGGGAGGGGAGGCATAGATTCACACAGAGCAGTTCAAACCAAACCACAAAATAAAGAACAATTACCCTGAACGCAACTATATTCACTTTTCCCCTTTACTTAATTCCATTTTTTCCTTGTTCAGTCCACTTCCATGCCCCAAATTCCTTGGAGGCATGGTAGTCCTGCCTGGGTTTAAATCATTCTGTGTCTCTCAACTCCTGGTTTTTCTCTCCCACACAAAGAAAGCAGGCAAGGAATCTATATCCAATTCAAATTTCATCCCTCTATCTTGTTTGGTTCTTCCGCCCCCCCCGGCCAACACCTTTGCTAGCTACCTGAGTTAACCCCTTAGTCACCAGGTGCTGGTCAGGACTCCTTCTGTCCATTACGCTCCCCCCAAATCACAGACGGTGCTGGACAGGCTGGCCCACACTGGCTCTGATTCTCATGTGTTCAGTAGTAAATGTAAAGTGTGCATGTGCTTTATTAACTATGTTTTATCCTAGACCTCCAGGAAGAAATCAAACAAACCCCTTCCACATCTGTGGAGTACATGACTGATATACAAGGAGAGTTCTACATAGCTGAGTCTGGAATTGACTTTCTGGAGAGGGCATCAGCCACTTTGTTAGAAGCGCCTGGGACGTGTTGTACGTTGAAGTCAAAGTCTTGGAGAGCTAAGCTCCATCGAAGGAGTTTCTTGTTAGTCTCCTTGACTGTGGGAAGCCACCTTAGCGCGGAATGGTTGGAGTGCAGTGAAAGCGTCATCCTCACACATATGGTCCTAGCTTCTCTAGAGCATACACAATAGCATAGCAATCTTTCTCTGAGACAGACAAGTGGCTTTCTCTCTTGGACAGTTTTTTGCTGACAAACATGACAGGGTGAAGTTGTTGATCTGGCCCTGTCTGCATCAAAACTGCCCCCACACCGCGCTCGGATGCATCTGTGGTGACGAAGAAAGGCTTGTCATAGTCTGGGGCCCTTAGTACAGAATCAGACATCAGGGCAGCCGTAACATGGTTAAAAGCTTCTTGGCACTTGTCAGTCCACTTGACCGCATTGGGTTGTTTTTTTCTGGTCAAGTAAGTTAGTGGAGCGTTGATCTGACTATAGTGTGGTACAAATTGCCTGTGATACCAGCCAAGCCTAAAAAGGATTGGACCTGTTTCTTTGACTTAGGGATAGTCCAGTTTTGGATAGCCTCTACCTTAGCCTGTAGAGGGTTGATAGTTCCTTGACCCACCTGGTGTCAGGGGCAGACTGGCTCGGCGGGATACCGGGAATTTCCCGGTGGGCCGTCCTCCAAAGGGCCGGCCGAAGGGCCAAAGGGCTGGCTGGCGGCTGCTGGAGGAGGAGGGAGATTGTGATGGGGCGCCGCAGCCCCGCCAGCCATGTACAAGGCACGGTGGGGCCAAGGGAGCTCATGCACGGCGTGCTCAAACGTCGCGCAACAGCTGAGAGGGGAGACGCCCGGGCGTGGCGTGACATCATGACCGGGACTTTAAAACCGCCCGGCCCAGAGTTGCACCGCGCAACCCAGCTCCAGGCCTGGCAAGTGGTCTGGAGCCACGGAAGCAGCTGGGGCCAGGGCTGCAGGGACTTCTGGGGCCCGATCACAGACTCCAGCGCTGCAAACTGGAAGGCAGAAGGTGGGGGGGAAGGGGGAAAAATAGGGAAGGGGTGGGAGAGGAAGGGGCTTGTGCTGAGGAGGGGGCAGGTCAGGAGAAGAAAGGGAAGGCACCAAGGGACAGGGTGGAGGAGAGACAAATGCCAGGGGCCAAGTGGAGACAATGAGGAAAAGGGCAGGAGGAGGTGTCAGTGGGAGGGGACAGGGTTATGCTGGGAGAGGAGAGGGTAATGGCATTGGGAGCTAGAGGAGGGGAGGTGCTGGGAGAAGGCTTGAAAGAAGGGGTGGGCATGAGGAAGGTGGGGATGGAGCAAGTCATGTGCGAGGGCACAGGGGCATGAGGGAATGGGGGCAGAGGGTGGTGAGGGGTGGGCATCAGGGAAAAAGAGGGCAAAGGGGCAGGGCAGTGAGGAAGGGGGCACCAGGAGGGTGCAGGGCTAAGGAAGGTGCAGGTGCCAGGGGATTCTGGGGTGAAGCAGAAGGGCAGACACCTGCAGGGGAGGACCAGCACCAGAGGAGAGGCAGGGCAGGTGTGTAGAGGAGGTGTTAGGAGGGGATGAGGAGGGTAGCTCACATGATCAGAGTGGGGCTACTGGAGGAGTGGGCACAGGGGAGAAAGGGCTGGTGGAGGGGGCAGGTTGCAGGAGGGCTGAGGACAGTGAGAAGGGCAGGAGTCAGGACAGCAGAGGAGGGTGAGGGTTGGGGGCAGCAGGCACCAGGGGGCTGATGGAGCAAGGGGAGGAGACATGGCAGCAGAGGGAAAGGTAGAGGTTTATAAGATATTTATTAATAACTTGGGTGCCACAGTGGCACATCCAAACAAGCCACATGAACTCAGTACTGGTGCACAACACAAAATTCATTCTGCTCATGGGAGGAAACTCTTAGAGGGAACACTTCCCCCAGCCTCTCCGCCCCCTCTGCCCCCGAGTTAATGTCACACACATTGGGTTAATGCAATTGCAGGATAGTTGCATGAGGGGGGTTTGGTGGGGGCCAAACTAATCCCTATTGGTAGGAGGATGGTGGGAAAAGTCCTTAGAGGGTCACATGACACCTTTTACTTCTGGTCATGTGTCCATCTTGCCCCGAGTGTTACCTCCAGAGGCCTGGCTAATGGGAGTCAGGGTGTGGCTAATGGAGGTCAGGGGCATGGTTAACAGGGGTCAGGGGTGTGGCTAATGAGGGTCAAAGAGTACATTTTTAAAAAATTCTTTGATGTGAAAAAGTGGGCCGTTCTCAACCCATTTCCCGGGCCTATTTTGATTGCCAGTCCGCCCCTGCCTGGTGTCCGAGGTAAGTCACCCCGTTTAGGCCAATTTGACATTTTTTGGCCTTAGCTGTTAGCCCTGACTCCCTTATGCATTGGAAGACAGCTGGGAGGTGTTCTAGATGTTCTGCCCATGAATCAGAGAATACGGCCATATCATCCAGATAGGCCAGTGCAAATTCCCCAAATCCAGCTAGTAGATTGTCCACAAGCCTTTGGAAGGTTGCAGGTGCATTGCTCAGCCCAAAAGGGAGAACATTAAACTCATATAGCCCTGCATGTGTAATGAGGCTGACTTTTCCTTGGCTGCTTCCTCCAGAGGTACCTGCCAGCACCCCTTGGTTAAGTCTACGGTGGAGATGAACTGGGCACACCCCAGTTTCTCCAATAGCTCATCTGTGCATGGCATTGGATAGTTTTCTGGGTGAGTTACAACATTTAGCTTATGGTAGTCCTCGCAAAAATGGATTTCTCCATCCGGTTTGGGAATTAGGACTACTGGAGAAGCCCATGCGCTCTCCAAGGGGCCAATTACACCCATCTCTAGCTTGTCCTTGATCTCCTTCTCTATTAGCCGCCTTGGCTGAAGTAGCCATTTGGTTGGGTTGGGCCCTGACTGGGCGAGCATCTCCTGTGTCAATGGAGTGAAACACCCATTCGGGCCATCCCGGGGTGGCTGAGAACATTGGGGTTGACCTGGTGCACAGCTGCATGATCTGCTGTTGCTGCTCATGGCCGAGGCTCATGGAGAGGCTTACCTCTTCTACTCCATCCTTGCCTTTCCTGTCGTAGTAGGCTCCCTCGGGCCACTCCGCATTCTCCTTCTCCTGGGAAGTAAACTGAAGAACCTTGAATTCTTGGGAATAAAAGGGCTTCAGAGAGTTAACATGATATACCTTAGGCCAGTGGTCCCCAACGCGGTGCCCGTGGGGGCCATGGCGCCCGCTGGGCCATTTCTGTGAGCCCACCGAGTGCTCGGGGCCGGCCCCACCCCCCAGGCACGTGAGGCATGGGCGGTGCCGGCTCCTGGGCGCACAGCGTATGGGCGGCCCCGCCCCCGGGCACACGGCGTATGGGCGGTGCCAGCCCCTGGGCACGCGGCACAGGGGCGGCGCCAACCCTGGGCACGTGGTGCATGGGCTGTGCCGGCCCCAGGCGCAGCGGTGTACAGGCATCCCCACCCCTGGGCACGTGGCACAGGAGCAGCGCCGGCCCCGGGCATGCAGTGCATGGGCTGTTCCGGCCCCGGGCACACGGCGTATGGGCAGCCCCGCCCCTGGGCGTGCGGCACAGGAGTGGCGCTGGCCCCGGGAGTGCGGCGCATGGGTGGCGCTGGCACTGGGCACACGGCGTATGGGTGGCCCCGCCCCCGGGTGCGTGTGCGTCTCCGCCCCTGGGCATCCGGCAGCCCCAAAAGGTTGGGGACCACTGCCTTAGGCTTAAGGTCAGGGTCAGGAAATGCTATGAGGTAATTAACCACTCTTGGAAGCATGCTGGGATGAACCGTTCACATTCCATCTTATTGGCCTGGAGCACCTTCAAGACCATGACTTGCTCACCTACCTTGAAGGACCACTCTCTGGCATGCTTATCATACCAGGCCTTTTGCTCTTGCTGAGCATCCTGCAAGTTCTTTTGCTTGAGAGTTAGAGAGTCTCCAATGGTATTTTGTAGGTTGTGTACAAAATCCAAAATGTTGGTTCCTGGAGAAGGGTTAGTCCCTTCCCATTGCTGTTTTACCAGATGTAAGGGACCCTTAACTTCATGACCATACATCAGTTCAAAGGGTGAGAATCCCGAACTGGGATGTGGGACATCTCTATAGGCAAACAGTAACTGCTGCAAAGCCAGGTCCCAGTCATTGGAGCGTTGGTTCACAAATTTGCGTATCATGGCTCGCAAAGTCCCATTAACTCTTTCCACCAGGCCATTTGTTTGATGGTGGTAGGGGGTAGCAACTAGATGCTCTACCTCGTGAGCTTCCCAGAGGCGTTTCATGGTCTCTGCCAGGAAATTAGTCCCTGAATCCGTGAGTATCTCTGAGGGCAAATCTCCCCTGGCAACGATATCTGTTAGTACCTGTTAGTGCCTGACACACGTTCCTGGCTGTAGTGCTCCCTAGAGTCACTGCTTCAGGCCATCGGGTGACAAAATCCACAAGAGTCACTATGAATTGTTTCCCTCTGGAGGTCTTTTTAGGGAAAGGACCCATAATATCCACAGCTACACGCGTGAATGGGACCTCTATTATGGGGAGGGGCTGGAGAGGTGCTTTCCCACCTGCTGGCACACCTTACAAGTCCAGACATAGCCAGTTACCTCCTTGCCCACTCCCTCCCAGTAGAATGACCTTCCCAACTGGTCTTTGGTTCTGTTCACCCCAGCATGGTCACTAGGGTGAATGTGGGCTAAGCTCAAGGGCTTTTCCCAGTACTTATCTGGAGTTACCAACTGTCTCTGAGGGTGCCAGTCCTCCTTGTGCCCCCTTCCCCCGAAAGAGACTCTTGGTATAAAAGTCCTCTTTCTACCACAAACCTGGATCTGTTCGAAGAGCTGAGAGGCGGTGGTTCACTGCTGGCTGCCATCCAAGCTCCCTTGAGGCTCTCATCTGCTTCCTGTTCTGCCTGGAACTGCTCTCTCGATGCTGGAGACGTTGGTTCCTCGCTGGGTTGTGGACCTGGGCTTGGTCCCCCTGGAAGCGATGCAGGTGAGGTAGGTATCTTGGCGGGTTGGGAACCACTTTCTGCTGGTGCACTGGGTTGCGTTGCAGGCTCAGGCGGGGCCTCTTGCACAGATTCGGCTGTTGCTGCAGGGTCTGTGGTGCCTTCTGCAGCTGGTTCTGATCCTGTCACTGGCTGCTCCACCAGTTCTGGCTCTTGGGCTGGTTCCACCTGGAGTTCAGGAACTGGATCCACTGCTGCTGTTGTAGTCGCGGGTTTGGCTCAGTCACCTCCGTCTGGGTCTCCGGTGCCAGGGTGTCTGGGTGCACAGACTGGTCCCTGGTAGGAGGCTCAAGAATGGTTTTCGGAGTGGAGGCCTGCTTAGCCCTGCTGTGGGTGACCACTCCCACCCTCTTAGCCTGTCTCACATGGTTGGCTAAGTCCTCTCCCATCAGCATAGGAATGGGACAAACATCATAGACTGCAAAAGTCCAAATTCCTGACCAGCCCTTGTACTTAACTGCTAACTCGGTGGTAGGCACATCAAAAGGGTCTTCCTTGAAGGGTTGAATGGTGACTTGGGCCTCTGGGTCAATGAGTTTGGGGTCCACTAGGGATTGGTGGATCACGGACACCTGTGCTCCAGTGTCCCTCCACGCAACAACCTCCCTTCTGCCCACACTCAGTCTCCCTTTGCAGCTCATCACACCGGGGTCACACCAAGAAACCTCAGGCCCAGATGCCTCACGGATCCCCCCAGAGCAGTCTGTTGGTGCTCTTGGGACAGTTGGCCTTTACATGCCCCGGTTCATTACATTTAAAGCATCGCACAACTGGTGTATCACTGGAGCGAGGTGGGTTGCCGGAGGATGGGATAGGGGGACGAGAGGGTGTCTGTGGTCTCCCTTGAGGTGTATAGGGCCCGTCCCTGCGAGGTGGGTGTTTGGAGGGCCCCTTGTGGGATGCCCCTTCTGGATATCCCTTCTGCTTCCCCCATAGGCTGCTTTCCGTGCTGCTTTTCCCTCTTAGCTCTACCCATCTGGCACCGAGCACTCCTGCCTCTCGAAGAGTATGTCTACACTAGCCTCCTAGTTCAAACTAGGGAGGCTAATGAGGGCGACGGAAATTGCAAATGAAGCACGGGATATGGAATGAGGTTTAACTGGTAATTCAAAGTAAGGGGTTTATTTCGGAATCGCCCTTCTCTGCCGCGTGTAGACGCGGGCAGTTCTTCCGGGCTAGTCAATTTCCAAAATGGCGACCGCCCGGGAACATGCTAATGAAGCGCGGGATATTTAAATCCCGCGCTTCATTCGCAATTTTGGTCGCCCTCATTAGCCTCCCTAGTTTGAACTAGGGGGCTAGTGTAGACATACCCTTAGGGACTGAGGCTTCCCATCTATGATGTACCCTCTAATCTCTCCAGGAACACCCTCTAGGAACTGCATCAGGAGAGGGAACTCTTCCCAGGTCTCAGCCTTCTCCCCTGAGATCCATGTTTCCCAGCTTTTGGCTACATGACTGGCATGTTCGGGAAATAGTGTGCCCTGAGTCCACTTTAGGCCTCTGAACCGACACCGGTCCTGTTCGGGAGTGAGGCCCATCATCAGTCTGGCCACTTGCTTAAACAGTTCATAATTGTTCAAGGTATCCTCTGACATGTCAGTTGCCACCCGTAGTAAGGGATTAGTGATTTGAGATCTTAATTCTGCCATGTACTGATTGGTGGGGATGAGGTACGCCTGACAGGCCCTCTCAAAGTTTAGGAAGAAGTCCTCTGCATTATCTCCCACCTGGTACATGGGGAATTTCGGGTATGTCTACACTAGCTCGTTAGTTCGAGCTAGGTAGGCAAATGAGGGCAACCGGGGTTGCAAATGAAGCCTGGGATTTAAATATTAGGAACGAGGTGTACCGGTAGTTCGAATTAGAGATCCTAATTCGAACTACCTAGTCCGTGCCGCGTGTAGCCACGGGCACGGAGTTTGGACTAAGGGGGATTTTAAAATGGCGGCGCCCGGGAAGATGCAAATGAAGCCCGGGATATTTAAATCCCGGGCTTCATTTGCAACCCTGGTTGCCCTCATTTGCCTACCTAGCTCGAACTAACGAGCTAGTGTAGACATACCCTTCCTGGGGTGTGGGACAGTGATTGAAGCAAGGTTGTTGAGTGGTGCAAACTTGGGCCTCTGCTTCAGCACACGTCGCCTGTGCTTCCATTTCCACTCGCCTCACCTCAGCTTCCTTTTCTGCTTCCTTGTCCTTCATCTTTAGGCAGAAATCCATCTCTTTCTCAGTTAGAGATCTGCCTGCCTTAAGGGCACTCTCCCATAAAGAAGACAGTGGTGTGGGAGGGGCATGGCTGCCATTCGCTGCTCCTGCCCCCACAAGGTTACTTCCCCCTGGCCTCACAGGGACATGCTCCTGTCCCTCCTCAGGGTGCGAGTCTTCCCCAGAGGTGGACATCTTGCCCTGATCTGAGGCTGCTTTTCACTCTGCAATTTGTGTAGCTTTTTCCGATTGCTTTTCCGGAAAAGGCTTTTCTGCCATTTGGCCCCGTCTAGAACGAGGTATACAGGGCTCCCCAAAAGAGCACGTCTGCTCTTCTGCGAAAAAAAGTGGAAGAGCAAATGCATTCCCTGGATGCGGCAGGGATTTTTCCGGGATACCTTCAGTATCCCAAAACCCCCCTGCAGTCTAGACATACCCTAAGCTGCAAGTCCCGCATTCTCTGCCCCAAAGACTTTCCACTCTAAATAAATTGGGATTGAATTTGCTTCCTTTACTGTCTGCAAGAAGCATGTCTGCAGGAGTCCAGAGGAACCCCTTTGCCATGAGCTTCCATGCTGCACCATGGGCAGGGGTAGCAGAAGGTGGAGAGGCATGCAACTGGAGCAGAGTGCCTTCCTGTTACTCCTGCAGCTTGGATTATGTGGCATGTTGAGTGGAACTGGAGAAAGAAAGTCATAGGGGCTGCTTGAAAAATGTCTGTCAAATCTACTTTTCAACAGAAAACTGGGGTTTTGACATAACAAAATGTTTCATGAAGCATGCCTCCATTCTGAAGGAAATGTTTATTTTTATTGGAAAACCCAAAAGCTCAAACTTCAAAATATTTGCATTTGGAAATGCTGAGACAGTGCCTCATGGGAGCTGTAGTTCAGTAGCTTCATGTCTCCAGTCACCTCTCTGGGCTGAACTCTCCAATCAGACTACATCTCCAGTAATGCACTGTGGCCAACCACGTGAGTGAGTTTTCAGGAGTAATCTAATTTGTGGCATTAGGGGTTTAACAATCCAGCCCAGGGCCACAAACTCTAGAGCCTTAGAGCTTGTCTACATTTGAGTCATTACAGTGGTGTAGTTAATCCACCTCTCCAAATTGATGGAAGAATTCTTCCATTGAACTAGCACCATCTGCACTGAGGAGTCGATCAAGTTAATCATGTTGCTCTAGGGCAGGGGTGGAGAACCTCAGGCCCGGGGGGCTGGATGCGGCCCCTGGCTTGCCTGGATCTGGCCCCCAAGGCTCAGGGCTCCCTCCCCAGCATTGGGGAGCCCACACTGGCACTCCAACCCCCCCCCCACCACCCCACCACGGGGCCAGAGCACACGTAATTTACTAGCCTGCCCCACCCCCCATCTCTGGTGTGCAAGGGGAATGTGGGGAGTGTCTGTCTCCTCAGTCAGGGGCCATGTCAGTAAGGGTTTGTTTCTTTTGGCTTCTCACTTGTGTGTGGCCCCTGACTGATTGTTTTGTGGGTCAGCAGCCCCCAACCCAAAAATGGTTCCCACCCCTGCTCTAGGGAGTGGATTTTTCTCACCCCCTGAGTGGCGTAGCTGGGTTAACTTAACTTTTGGGTACAGACCTGGTATTAGCACATAATACTGTTGCCTCACCATGCTCAATAAAGATCTTCCTGCATCACTTACTGCTAACAAAACAGATTATGCATGGTGCCTCTTCCAAAATAACTGTTTGACAATCTAAGGCCCTGTGCCCTTCCCCCATTGTAAGGCATGTAGTTGCATCTGGAGTTTTCCATATGGGAAGATATGTTCTAATGTGAATTGGGCAGAATAGGAAAGAAAACCCTTTAGCGATGTTGGAAAAACCTATCACCACCTGTTTGGTGTTTAATATTTTGTTTAAAATATAGCAGCCAGATTGTGCCCATGCTCTGGGTGTGAACCTGAGGGCATGAAGTTAGTAATATACAGTATCATATATATAGTAGCCCAATGTCTGTGACTCTGTAACGCTGTAGCATTACGAGTTGCCTCTAGGGGGCACTGTTGCCTCCCACCATGGTGCTCAGCTGACTTCTGCGCCGCTCAGCTGGGCCGCCTCGGGGGAGCAAGCGGCGCAAGCGGCCGTTTGGGCCCCACGCTCCCCATGCAGCACAGGGACCGTGGGGCCCAAATGGCCGCTTGCACCGCTTGCTCCCCCGTGGCGGCCGAGCTGAGCGGCGCAGAAGTCAGCCGAGCGCCACAGCAGGAGGCGAAGGGGGGGCGGGGCGGTGAAGTGCGGTGTGACAGCGGCTCCAGGCCCGGCCCCCTGGCCGTGAACATCATCGCCCCACCCCGCTTGCCGAGCACCACGGCGGGAGGCAAAGAGTGGTGGGGCGGTGACATACACGCCCAGGGGGTGGGGCCTGGATGAGCGTGCATCCCCGCTGGAGGCAGAGGAGAGCGGAGAGAGAGCGAGAGGCAGGAGGAGGAGGAGAAGAGAAAGAGAGAGAGAGAGAGAGAGAGAGGCTGAGAGAGGGGAGGCAGTAGGAGGAGGAGAGAGACGGAGCGAGAGACCGGAGGCTCAGGAGAGAAGACGCACGTGGAGGAGAGACCTGAAAATCCCATCTTATGACGGGCTAATTGGCTAGTAATTATGAATAGAGCAAGCATACCATCCCTCCACCAGCAGGCGGAGCAGCTAATTAATTGGACTTGAAGCATCAAATAACAATAGGCTACGTCTACACTGCAGGCTTCTTGCACAAGTAAATTTACAGTAAAGCATCTCCCCACGAGGAATAAGCCCTCTTGCGCAAGAAGGCAGTGTGGACGGGCAACAAGGGTTTCTTGCGCAAGAAAGCCCTATGGGTAAAATGGCCATCAGAGCTTTCTTGCGCAAGAGAATGTCCACACTGCCATGGATGCTCTTGTGCGAAAGCACATGGCCGTGTGGAAGTGCTCTTGCGCAAGACCTTTTGTGCAAAACAATTCTTGCGCAAGAAGCCTGCAGTGTAGATGTAGCCATAGAGTATTGCTCTTTTCTTTTTTGGCTGTGTCCTGTGTGGAGTAAGCCAGGTTCTAGTGTGATGTCTGCATGTTCAGAGACTGTTTATCTGATCAGCTCAGGGAATTAAGCATGTACTGTGAGTTGCTACAATCACCCTTACTACTGGAGGTGGCTGAATTGCTTGTTGCAAAAAACCAAAATTGCCTTTTGGATTTAGCCTTTTCTTTTCTGTTTGGAAATGGGTTGAGAGCAGGTTGTGACTGCTGTACCTTTGGCCATTGTTTTTCACCATTGGATGAATATTGTTTGATTCCATGCTGTACCCACAGGAGATGCAGCACAAGGTGCAGCCAAGTAGGACAAAGGCGCCTCTACCTCTGCATCCTCCAGATTCTGGGTTGCTGTAGGGGCTATAAAACTGCCCGTGGTGTAAGTTACATCCCCTGGGACTAATCTTCTGGCTAGCAGTGCTCAGCTGTGCAGGCAGGAATCCTTGTAGCACCATTGGCCTAGTCATGACCCCCATCTGAGGGATCATGATGTTGGGTAACGTAAGGCAGCATGGAACAGCCCTGTGCTCTGCCTGCTATGGGGAGTTATACACAGACCTGCTGCAGAACATGGACAGAAGAGTGCAGAATCTGTCCCACGTGGTGCAAATACAGTTTGTGAATTAGATCACTGTGCTGGCTGTTCACAAGGTGTGATTGGTCAACCGGTGTTGTGTCTGTTCCTTGACCAGGAGCCTAAGCTTTGTAAACAGGAGGAGTTGCTAGTGTTTTTCCGTTGTCTTATGGTCCCTGCTTGGCGAGCCCCCTAAGACCATGATAAGGGCTTTTTGAAATGCTTCTGAGAGCCCTTCCAGTGGGGCATGTCCTTCCCCAGAATGCACAATGCTTTCAGGTTGCACAAATAGACTTGCGCATAAAAATAATACTTTATGCCCCAGGCTGCTGAGGTAGTTTACCTTGAAATAGCTACCAAGGTCAAAACTACACCCCCACCTGGGGTTTACCTCCACTAGCTACATTACGCTAAACACCACAGTGCCTTTCTCTGCTCTTCATGTAACACCTATTTTTGTAGCAGTGACATTGCCCCATACATCACCAACTCCCTTCCCTAAGGAATTGGTTGAGTTGTGAGTAGAGATGGGAGAGATTATAGGCTGAGCAATATCTTGCTGTATCCCTTCACATCTTTAAACCAGGCTCTAAATCTAGACCATGGCACTCCCCCCGGAGTCTGAGGGCAGCGATCTAAGCCTGGATACTTTGTGATTCCATAGCTGTATGGCAAAAATCTTTCTTGCAGTTGGTCATTTCTTCCCAGGGAGGCCTAGGGCTGCTGTGGCAGCTAAGGGATTGGTTCTGTGGGCCACCTGGTTTGAGGTCTGTGACTGGAGCAGAAAGGGGTGGGTGGTGCAGCTACTAACAAACACCAGCAGAGCTCAGCTGGTGCAGGACTGGGAAATGCAGGGGCTGGGGGAGTCAGGATTGAGATGCATTGGCAGAAAGGTTCACAGTGCCCGTTCCCCTGGTACCAATGCTGGCAGCACCCCCACTTTCAAGAGGCCTGTAAAACTAACCAGCCTGCTTGTTATGTGCAAGAAGAAGATTTGGCATGTCAAGATAATCCCTCCTTATTTTCTTATGCTCTCTGCCCATCCCATCAGTGACCTGTGTCAGGGCATTGGATCCTCTCAGCCACTGCAGCAATGAGCTGAGAGGATCCACACACACACCGACACACCCTGGGATACCATTGGGTGTGGTTATTTAATATCCTCCCTGTGGCAGCGTATGCACCCCCCGTCACAAAGGCAAGGCTATTCCAGGGTGAAGACACTGCCCGATTGGCTGCGGGGTTATCAGCCATCTCTTTAATCTGTAAATACCCCCAGTCCTGGGGTAGCACAACAAGCCTAATAGCCCGGGTCACTGGGCAGTGTGGCCTACCGGACAGAGTCAATAAGCCATCCTGTGCTCAGGGCAGTGCTGCTTAGTAGTCAGAGTCTATGAGTCACCCTTGGTTCAGGGTAGTGCGGCTTAGTAGCCAGAGTCTATGCGACTGGGGTTAGCACACCGGTAGGGGGACCCAGGCCCACCCTGCTCCACCAGGTCCCAACCCAGGGCCCTGTGAGCGGCAGCTCAGTCTACTGCTCCCTCTTGGCGGGGAATCTAGCTGAAACATGCCGAGAGTACCTGCGCGGGAGAGGCTGCTCTGGCACCCTCCCTACCAGTTCAGCTGGGTCGTCATCCCAAGTAGCTGCTGGATCTCTCGCCTCCTCAGCAGTGGCTTCTCCCTGGGGCTCCACTGGGGCTGGGTAGAGGCCTCCTCCTGGCTCCTCTGTTCCCTCTGTCTGGAACACGGGCTGTTGCAGCTCCAGAGTCCTGGCTGAAGGTCCTTCCTCTTTGCTGGTCTCTGGCCTTTTATACTGTCCCAGCACTGGGAGCATGCCCAGTGTGGTTGAAGGGGCGGGATTTCCTCCGCCCACAAGGTTTTCACTACTCCTGATCTAGTGCAGGGTATGCACACCCTGTCACCACCCCGCCCCAGCTTAGAGGGAACACGGCTGGCGTTCTCCTCCCTTTCTTCTTCCTCCTGCCTAGAGAAAAAATCCACAGTAGCATGGGCCTTACCCGGTGGATGGAATACACGGAAATGGTAGGGTTGCAGGGAGAGGTACCATCGCATGATCTGGGGGTTGGTGTCTTTCATGTTGTTGAGCGATTGGAGGGGAGAATGATCTGTCACCAACTGGAAGGTCGTTCCTAGCAGGTAATACCGCAAGGCCTCAATAGCCTCCTTCTCAATTGTAGAATATTTTGTTTCTCTAGGGAATAATTTCTGACTCAGGAATAAAACCAGATGTTCTTCCCCATCTACTTTTTGGGATAAGACTGCTCCAAGCCCCACTCCTGAGGCATCTGTCTGGAGTATAAACTCCTTCCCAAAATCGGGGTGTACCAAAACTGGTTCCTGTGCCAATTGCCTTTTGAGATTCTGGAAGGCCCTCTCACATTGCACCATCCATTTCACTTGATGGGGCTGAGAATTCTTTGTTAAATCTGTGAGCGGCGTCGCGACTGTCGCAAAGTCCGGGATGAACCACTGGTAATAACCGGCCAGACCTAAGAACTGGCGTGCTTGTCTTTTTGTTCGGGGCGTTGGTGTCTTTGACAACGCCTGGACTTTGTTAATCATTGGCCGTAACTTCCTGCCTCCCACTATGTATCCAATGTATGTCACTTGGCCGGGTTTGCCGTGAGGCCTGCTTCTCGTAGAGCCTGAAGAACCACCCTGAGGTGGTGTAGGTGGTCCTCCCGGTCATTACTGTAGATAACGATGTCATCTATATAGGCCATGGCGTACTGGTCGTGCGTTTGTAGCAGTTTATTCATCAGCCTCTGGAAGGTGGAAGCTGCCCCATGTAGTCCAAATGGCACGGTAACTGTAGTAAGTTGAGGGTCAGTAACATGGAGTCAGCAGGCCTAAATAGAGGCCTGTAACATGAAAACAGCAACAGGCCTTGCAATCTAGTGAGCAAGACTTTGGTTCAGTAACAGGAGCCAAGAAAGAGGCCCTATTGATAACTATGTGTAAGTTAGGTAGAGCATGGAAGGACACAGGAGGCACTGGGTACAAACTGTAAGCCAAAGGGAGTAACGGAACATCTTAAGAAATGTCTTGGTACAAAGACTCCTAAAAACTAATGCACATACTGACCTAGGTTCAGGACCAGGTCGGAATTGACAGCATGAAGGATAGTAAGTAAGCCCCCTTCCGTAAGGTGAGGGTGGTATCTAACAACGGAGGGTGGTAACCTGGTACGTAAAGAAATGATGTAAGTTGTTTGTACCTGTCTATAAAAGGACACATAAAGGTGCTCTCCGGCCGACCTTGGGGCGCACTAGGCGCCTGAACGGCAGGTGTCATTGCCTGAACTTACAGAACGCACAGGAGCTTAACTTTGACTAACTGCTGTTAATATCTGTTATATGGCAATAGGCCTGCCCGGTGTTAGTACCTTGTCAACGCGGGCCATAGTGCCCAGTGGTGTAACATTGTACTGATCTCTGTTACCAACTGGTAGAGCTTCGCATTTGACAATAAACCTGCTCGATTGATTTCAAACCTTGCCTGCATCTGTCGTTTCCGGGGCCTCTCAGAGATCTCTTGTGTTGACCCAAGTGCACGGGGTCTAACACTCTAGATAAAGGAGTACCGATTGTTACACGCGGCGAAGTTTATTATCACCGACGGAGTAGAGGTCCTGTCAGGAGCGCGCCAGGATGACCCTGACCAGACGACGCTGACGCTGACACTGACAGTCCAGACCACCGAAGGTACCGAGGTACGAAAACACCGAGGTACGACAGTAACAAACTGGTATAGGCCAAAGGGTGTAGGGAACGCCGTTTTTGCCCTTGAATTAGGTGTGAGGGGTATTTGCCAGTACTCTTTAGTTAAGTCGATGGTGGATAGGTACTTGGCCCCTCCTAGCCATTCCAACAGCTCACCGACTCGGGGCATTGGATAAGCATTGAAACAAGATATTGCATTCACTTTCCGGAAATCAATGCAGAACCTAATGGCTCCATCAGGTTTCGGTACTAAGACAATAGGGATCCTCCACTCGCTCCACAATTCTTCAATCACACCCATCTCGAGCATTGTTTTAAGTTCCTGCCGTATGGCATCCTACATCTTCTTTGGCAGGGGCCTATGGGCGTCCCTTACCTTCTGACCTGGCTCTGTCATAATGTGGTGATGAATCAGGTGGGTCCGTCCGGGTCGGGCAGATAAGACATCTGGGAAGGCTCCTAGTAGTTGTTGCACCTGGTCTCATTGGAGGGTTCCGAGGCCCTCACTCAATTCTGCCGGCTTCAGCTCGAGAGGTTTGCCTGCTAAAGGGCCCAACTCTGATTCAGGCGGTGCCAGTGCAATCATCATGGCCTCCCGCGTCTTCCAGGCTTTCAGCAGGTTCACATAGTAGGTGCGTACCTCCTTCCTGTGGCCTGGCAACCTAACCTCATAGTCCACAGGGCCCACGTGGCGTACCACTTCAAAGGGGCCCTGACACTTGGCTAGTAATTTTGACTCCGCTGAGGGTAATAATAGTAACACCCATTCCCTGGGTTCAAAGATTCGTACCTTTGTTCCCTTATTATACTGCCTTCCTTGAGCTTGTTGTGCTTGTATTAGGTTTTTCAGCGCAAAGGCACCTAGTGTCTGAAGCCGCTCTCTGAGGTGCAACACATATTGGGTAGTGCCAAGCACTCAGGTCTCCTGCATCTCCCAATCCTCCCTCAATAAATCGAGTATGCCCCGAGGCTGTCTTCCATAGAGGAGCTCAAAGGGAGAAAACCCCATTGAGACTTGGGGGACTGTAGCGAGGCTCTATTTGAAACCCAGGGGTGGGTGGGCATCAGCGGGCCCACTCATAAAAGCCCCTCCCCCACCCTTGCAGGAGGGACGATTGGACCTGGGACTCAACTAATTCCTTGGGGCAAGTAATAAAAAAACAGGGTCAAGGGGTGCAGGTCAAAGGTTAAGAACAAGGGAACTGGACGGGGACACCAAGCAGAGAACCCCAGACAGCGCCCACTGCTCCTCAAAGCTGTCAATGGAGCCAGCGGACGCTGCCCAGAGAAACTCTGCCCGGATAGGTGACACAAGGGATGAACGGAAGTAGGCCCCACAGTCGCAGAGAACCCCCTCATCCAGCATCCTCCTCCTGGTGTTGTATATTGCAGCTTTCACCAGGGCCAGGAGGAGGTTGCTGAGGAGGTCTCGCGACTTTGTGGGGCCACAGATAGGGTGCACATAAATGAAAAGGTGTGGGGAAAAGTGCAGCGAGCCTCAGCAAGAGGTTCCGGAGGAGCCAGAACAGGGGCTGCAACCTGGCGCATTCCAGATATGCGTGCACCAGGTTTTCCCTCAGGCCGCAAAAGGGGCAGGTGTCCGGGATAGGGGTGAACTGCGCCAATTACACGCCCGTGCTCACAACTCCATGAAGGAGCTGCCAACTGATGTCCCCGATGGGCTGCGGGATTAACGTGGAATATATACTGGCCCATCGGGGTTCCCCAGGCTCTATTGGTTTTAGATAGTCCCACCACTTGGTGTCTGGGTGGGGCACGAGGGTGAGGAAATGTAATGTGTGGCGCACGAGCGTGTACATATGTTCTCTTGGAGCGGTTCAGAAGCAGACGGTTCAGAGACCCGCCCTACAGCCCCGGGTATTCAATGTAAGGATGGTGGTGTACTTCATGGCAAGGGCTGGGGTGGATCCTCATGGGCAGGGTGATCGTCGGCCTCCCGCAACAGGCCGCTCCCCGACCCGAAGGCGAGGAGAGCGTCGTGGAATTTGCGGGCCCGCCGGTAGGCCGCGATAGCCCGCCTCTTGGTCCCTCTCCCCTCCTGCAAGAGGGCCCTTGGGGCCCCCAAGATGGAATGGAAGTCCCCCCAGCGCTGAAGGGCGAGCTCCACCTTCCCTTTAGCCCCGCGGGTTTCCGCAAGGAATTGGCAGAGCTCGGCCCCCAGCGCTGAGGGGGCACCGGACGTTTCCTCCGTCTGGGCCCCCTGAAGGACCTCGCGGGCCCCAGAGACGGGCAAACCAGGGTCCAAGCTCCGGCGCGGCGCCAAAAGCGACGGCGCCACACTGCCCGCTCCTGACCCTGGCAAGGGAAGGGGCGGTGGAGGGAACAGGGCAGCCCCTATGGGACTGGGAATTGGGGACACAAATACCACCCCCTGAGAGCTGCCCGCAGGTAGCGGGAACGAGATGGCTCCCGCGGCGGTGGCAGTAGTAGAGGGATGTAAGGGCAATTGGGAAGGGGCAAGCGTCACAACGGAGGCGGGAGCGGTGGCGGGGGGGTTGGGAGGGGGATAGCGGGGGAGCAGATTCCACAGCAGGGGCGGGAAGAAGGGCGGGCTCAGTGCCGGGCAGTGGGTCAGGGGTAGGAGAGAGAACACCGGTAACGGTTGGGGATGGATCGGGAACGGGAAGGGACTCGGGGCTGGAAACAGGTTCATAGAGGGCAGGGTCGGGACCAAGGGTGTGAGCGGGAGGGAGGGAAGGGGCGGGGCGGGAAGGGGAATGGGCACTTTGGACAGGGTCAGAGGGAAGGTCCCCTGAGTGTGGGCCACCGAGCTGCGGCGCCTCCCGAGTGGGAACCAGGGGGACAGAAGCGGGAAAGGTGGATGGTCGTCCCGCCCTATCCGCAGAGGAAGGAGCGTCCCCAAGCTTAAGACCCGGCCACTCTGCACCGGTCATCGCCCCTAAGGGCTCAGCGGTTTCGGCCCCGGCGCTCGAGTCGGCCGGGCTGGTGGGTAGCACCAGGGGCGCCCAGAGTGTGAGGACGGGATCGACCACCTGGGACATAGGGTGAGGGTCAGGGTCAGGGAGAGGAGGGGGGCGGCGCCACAGAGGCACCGCCCAGACCGAGGCCCGCTGGCGGAGGGTCGTCATCCCCCTGGGTAAGCGGGGTCAGACCCAGGGCCTCGATCTTCTTGAAGATGGAGCTCAATTCCAGCCTCTTAGCCCCGGAGCCTTCCCCGCTGGCCGCCGAGGTGACACTTACCTCGGCGGTGATGGCGGGGGGCTCAGCTGGTACCAGGGCTGGGGGAGCTCCACCTGTGGCCTCCTCAGGAGTGGGCTCTGCAGGGGGGACGTTGCCGTCCCCCCTCGCTGCCACGGCATCCTCGGCCAGCACCTCCTGCTGTCGCTCGCTGGGGGCGTTCTCGGCAGCGCTGGCCCCCCTCGGGATCTTTCGGAGGGGGGCCTTCCCACCATCCTCATCGGAGGGGGGAGATTGAGTCCGCGAACGGTGGGCTCTGCGCTTTCCCACGACGAGCGTCCAGCCCTTCAAGGTGGAGGTGGAGGGCTGGTCGGCAGGGGCAAGGCCGGGGGGCACAATTGATCTTTGGGGGGGGCGTTGAGGCAGGGGAGGGAGAGCGGGGGGAAGGGAAACCTCCACCTGGGGGGAGCCTTCTCCCTCTCCCAGCATTGACCGCGCCACCCTCTCCTCCTCGGGCCCCGCAGAGCCGGATGGAATGGAGGCAGGGCCCGCCTGCTTGCTCAGGCATGCCAGAGGGGGCGCCTCCGGCTCCCGAGCTGAGCCATTGGTTGGAGAAGGGGCAGCCGCGGAGGCCGGACTACCAGGGGGGCCGGCGGTGGTAGGGCCGGCACCCTCCCGGGCCCTGGGGGGCCCGGACGCCTCCCCCGACCGGGCCAAGGGGCAGTCCCTCCGAACGTGCCCCATCGCCCGGCAGAGGAAGCACCGGGCCTCACCCGTTGAGTAGTGGACCCGGTAGGGGCCCCCCTGGTAGGGCACCATAAAGGACCCCTCTAGCGCCACCCCGCCACGCGCCGCCGGCAGCAGCTGCAGCTGTACCTGCCGGCGGAAGGACAAGATGTGGCGGAGGGCGGGGTCCTTACAGCCCAACGGGAGAGGGCTGATGATTGAAATAGGCCTCCCCAAGGTGGAGAGGGAAGGCAGCAGGGCGGCTTTGGGGAGGAAGGGCGGGACGGAGGTGAGGACCACCCGTACGCCCAGGTCCTCCAGCGGTTCGAGGGGCACGTGCACACCCCCCCACCGCCAGGCCCCTCTCCACTGCCTCCTGGGTGGCGGCCTCCGAGGCAAGGAAGAACACGACCTTCCCGTACATTTTGGAGGCCGCCACCATGGCCGAGGCCCCCACCACCCTCGCCAGCGCCCGCACGTATGTTTCGATGTGGGGCGAGGTGGCGACCAGGAGGCAACGGACTCCATGCTTCCTGGTCATGGTGGGAAAGGGGCCTCGGCCACCAGGGATGGAGCTGGAGGCGGCGGTCAGGGCTGATGACGCGGCGGCATGCTGGGGGGCAGCAGCGGCCACCTGGGCGTACGCTCTGGGGGTCGGAGGTGGATTACCCCCAGAGCTGGTGGGGGGAACAGCAGGGGAGGAAGGGGCTGCGGCAGATGGCTGGGCCGCAGTGGGCGGGCGGCCTCGTCCACGGGAGTTACAACTTTCCGGGCCGGGCCTTTGCCCTTCTTCTCTCCCCGGCCTTTCTTACCGGCTGAGGTAGAGGGTCCACCCATATCAGGGGGGACATCGGCCGTGGCAGGCGCGGGACCCGGGTTAGGGGTCGGGAGGTCAGCCACAGCGATTGACGGGGTCAGTAGAAACGGGGGACCTTTGGGGCCTGTGAGGTTAAGGGAGGGGGCCGGAACCTCCTCCATCATGGTGGAGGGGGGCAAGCACTGGGGAGGTGGGAATTGTGGGAAGGGGGTAGGGGAACTCCTCCCCGCCTTTCAGTCGGCAGGGGAGGAGTGGGAACCAGTAAGGGAAACTGGGGAAGGCGGGACATCCGCTCCTCTTGGGTGGGATAAAGGCGGGGGGGGGTGCTCAATTGGAAGGGAGGGGTTGAGGAGAGATGCCAGGGGAACCAAAAGGATTTGAGGCCAGCAACCACTCCTCCCTGCAAGGCTGGGAGCAGAGGAGGAGGGCGCTGGCAGGGCAGACAGGGTGCAGGGCGGGGGCCGGCTCCTCCGGCTGCACTGGGGTACAAAAAGGGACTATGGGGCTGTCGAGGGGGTGTGATGTGCAGGGGGCTAACTAAAAGGGGAGGAGGGGACACAAGCGCTCGGGGCGGGGACCGGAACTCTGGGTGGGGCCAGAGGACTACTGGGAGGCTGGGGGCATTGGGTGAACAAGGCGGGGCAGGGCAAAGTAAGGGCTGGGAAACAGAATGCTAGCTAAATGTGGGCAGGGCAGGTAAAACAAACTGAGGCTGGGCGGGGCTGGTCAGCAAACTGAGGGAGGGAGGAGGAAACAGAACTGGCTAACGGGGCAGGGTGGGGTGGGCAAGGCTTCTGCAGTGGGGAGTAGGGCAGGGAGAGCAGGGGTGAGGGGCCCCAACCAAACACTGCTGAGGAGGGGGCCAAGTCAAGGGGGAGCAAACCCACGGCGCTTGTGGGAGGCTCAGTCCTCGCCCACTGCTGCAGCAGGACAGTCCTAGATGACAAAAGACGGGGACGGGACAGCCAGCCCCACTGAGGGGCGCGTCCTGGTGGTGCAAGGGTTGGTGGAGAGGGTCGTGGGGGTGGTGGTATGTGGGGGGCAGCTGGACCGGGGGGAGGGCTCTACGCCTCCCCCCCAGCCCCCCCTCTTGGTGTCTCTGTCCACCACCACCCCAAGAGCAGATAAGAGGCTCAGTCCTAGCAAAAAAACCCCCTCCACAGTCCGACTGACGATCCTCGTCTGCCTCGGTGGGGTGCAGGTGGTACGGCGGCAGCAGCGGGCGGGCAGCAACCAGGTGGAAAAGGCCTCTGGGTGGTGGTGCTGGTGGGGTCCTCCTCCTTCTCTGGAGCGGAGGAAGTGGGGGGCAGCCGGCAAGCCCTCCCCTCCCCTCAGGCAGCAACAGCAGCTGGTGGTGGTGGTGGTGGTGGTGAGGAGCAGCGGCTGGAGTGGCGTCCAGGGGAGCAGGCCTCAGCAGGCAGGCGGCTGGGCAGGGAGGGCTCCGGCCAGTGCAGAGGCAGGAACAGGAACGGGGAAGGGGGGGAGAAGTAAGAGAGCGGCCCCTGCACCCTGCTGCCTCTCCTCCCTCTCTGGAGTGGGACGCAGAGTGGCCGCCCACTGTCCCCGAAGGGGAGGCGCCCCTCCCTGAGCCATGGTGGGCGCACCTGGATGATTCACCGAGGAGGAAGCCAGGGGGCGGGGACAGGGATATAAAAGGACTGCCTGCAAGGCCAGTCGGGGCCCTGCCAGAGAGGGATCCAGAAGCCTTCTCTCCCCAGCCAGCAAGGGAGCCAAAGGCCTTCACGTCCCAGACAGCTGGGGAGCCAGAAGCCTCCCCGATCCCACCTGCTGAGGAGCCAGAGCTGAAGGGGGAACCGGAGTCGGAGGAAGTGGACAACTGACCTGGGCCTCCGGGCCCACTTCTGGATGACTACTAAGCGGGCTTGCTGTTGTGGCCGGAGGTTCCCAACCTGTGCGGCCTGGAGGACCTGCCATGGAGCCAGGTACAAGGTACGGAGGCGAGAATTGGAGCCAGCCCAGGGATAGCCGACCCTTCATGATTTTTCCAGGCACTGAGGTAAGGCTGACTGGTCTGTAGTTCCCTGGATTGTCCTTCTTCCCTTTTTTAAAGATGGGCACTACATTTGCCTTTTTCCAATCATCCGGGATCTCTCCGGACCTCCACGAGTTTTCAAAGATAATGGCCAAAGGCTCCGCAATGACATTTGCCAACTCCCTCAGTACCCTCGGATGCATTAAATCCGGGCCCATGGATTTGTAGTAAGGGCCCCACACCCTCTCTTATCACCCTCTTCTTGCTAACATGCCTGTAGAAACCTTTCTTGTTACCCTTCACATCCCTTGCCAGCTGCAATTCCAATTGTGCTTTTGCCTTCCTGATAACTCCCCTGCATTCTCAAACAATATATTTATACTCCTCCCTAGTCATCTGTCCAAGTTTCCACTTCTTGTAAGCTTCCTTTTTGTGCTTAAGATCACCAAGGATGTCCCTGGTAAGCCAATCTGGTCACCTACCATATTTGCTTTTCTTTCTGCGCATCGGGACGGTTTCTTCCTGTGCCTTTAATAAGGCTTCTTTAAAACTAGCCAATTAGCCCGTCATAAGACGGGATTTTCAGGTCTCTCCTCCATGTCAGTCTTCTCTCCTGAGCCTCCGGTCTCTCGCTCCGTGTCTCTTTCTCTCTCTCTCTCTCTCCTCCTCCTCCTGCCTCCCCCCCCTCAGCTCTCCTCCACCTTCTGCCTCTCTCTCTGTCTCTCTCTTTCTCTTCTCCCCTTCCTGCCTCTCACTCTCTCTCCGCTCTCCTCTGTCTCCAACGGGGATGCACGCTCGTCCAGGCCCCGCCCCCGGCCATGTACATCACCGCCCGCCCCCCTTCGCCTCCCGCCATGGTGCTCGGCTGACTTCTGCGCCACTCAGCCGGGCCGCCACAGGGGAGCAAGTGGAGCAAGCGGCCATTCGGGCTCCACCACGGTGGCCCACCTGAGCGGCGCATAAGTCAGCTGAGCACCACGGCGGGAGGTGAAGGGGGCGAAGTGGTGACGTACACAGCCAGGCCCCACCCCCTGGCCGTGTACGTCACCGCCCGCCCCCTTCCTCCCGCCGTGGCGCTCGGCTGACTTCTGCGCCGCTCAGCCAGGCCGCCGCGGGTACTGCATGGGGACTGTGGCACCCAAATGGCCGCTTGCTCCCCCGCAGCGGCCCGGCTGAACGGCGCAGAAGTCAGCCGAGCGCCACGGCGAGAGGCGAAGGACGTGACTCAGGCAACAGCGCCGCCCAGAGGGAACAGCCAGGGAGGCAACAGTGCCACCCAGAGGGAACAGCCAGCATTTCAGTGTTACAGAGTCACAGACATTGGGCTACTATATATATATGATACTGCCAGCTTTCCTGGGCTCCCTTCCCCTTCCTGTTAGCATCCCAGGGGATCCTGCCCATCAGTTCTCTGAGGGCGTCAAAGTCTGCTCTTCTGGGGTATGTCTCGACTACATGGCTCCGTCAACGGAGCCATGTAAACTAGTTTACCCGGCATAGGCAAAGAAGCGGGGATTTAAATAATCCCCACTTCATTAAAATAAACATGGCCGCCATGAGGTGCTGACAATCAGCTGATCCGGCACAGCGCGGTAGTCTAGACGTGGATCGGTCGGCTGGGGAAGCCTTTGCTGACCGATCCCTTATGCCTCATGAAAGGTAGCCGGAAGGTAGCTGGAAGGTAGCCCCATGGAGCCCAAAGGGCATAGTTACAAATTGGAAGAGTCCTAGAGGGGTGGCAAATGCTGTTTTCTCCCTGGAGTCCTTTGTGAGCGGTATTTGCCAGTAGCCCTTTGTTAGGTCCAAGGTGGTGATGTAGCGTGCCTTCCCAAGCCGGTCTAAGAATTCGTCCACCCGGGGTATGGGGTATGCGTCAAACTGGGAGGCAGCATTCAACGCTCTGAAATCCACACAGAAGCAGACAGTGCCATCAGGTTTAGGGACCAGGACTACCGGACTGCACCAAGGGCTTTGGGACTCCTCAATAACCCCCAAGTCTAACATGGTATGGACCTCTTGTTCTAGGGCACCCCGGAGCTTTTCAGGGACTCTGTATGTCCTGTGTTGGGGCTTAGCTGTCTGGGAGGTTCGGATCTGGTGGGTCACCAGGTGGGTTCGACCAGGTCGTGAGGAGAAGAGATGGTTGAAGTGCTCCAACAGGTTCCTGGTTTGCCATTGCAACCGTGGAGGTAGATCGTCAGCAATTGGTACATCTGCCGGGCCGGATGGGGATTGCACCTCGGGGCCTAAATCCTCTGATACTTCCTGGGGGGTCTATGAACAGAGCCTCTTGTGCTTTCCAGGGTTTTAGTAGATTAACATGAAAAATTTGTTTCTCTTTTTTCTTATCAGGGCAACAGATTTCATAGTCCACCTCCCGCACCTGCCGTATAACTTCGTAAGGGCCCTGCCATTTGGCCAAGAGTTTATTTTCTGAGCTGGGCAATAGCAGCAAGACTCAGTCTCCTGGTTGGTAGACCCTTTCCCGGGCTCCTTTATTATAGTAGAGGGCCTGGGTTTGTTGGGCTTTTTCTAAGATTTCTCTGGCAAATCTGGCCACTTGGCTCAGCTGCTCATGCATCTGTACTACGTATTGGATCACATTTTGGGACTGGGAGGCTTGCTCCTCCCAGGTTTCTTTAAGTAGGTCCAATATCCCTCGGGGCCATTGTCCATATAATAACTCAAAGGGCAAAAAGCCTGTCGAAGCCTGGGGTACCTCCCGTACTGCAAACAGCAAGTAAGGCAGCAGCTGGTCCCAATTCCAAGGGTCGGGATTCACAAATTTTCTTAGCGTACTCTTTAGAGTCCTATTCAACCTCTATACCAGGCCATCCATTTGAGGATGGTAAATGGAGGTTCGAAAAGGTTTTACTTTACTGAGGGTCCAGACCTCTTTTAGCAGCCAGACCTCTTTTAGCAGCTTCCATAAAGTTCGTCCCTTGGTCTGTCAGGATTTCAGCTGGAAGACCCACCTGCGAGAAAAGACTCACCAGCTCTGTGGCCACAGCTCGTGCCCTTATCGAGCGCAAAGAGACTGCCTCTGGATAACGCGTGGCGTAGTCTACAATGACCAATATGTACTGGTGGCCCCGGACACTCTTCTCTAGGGGACCCACAACATCGACCCCTATTCTTTCAAAAGGTGTACCTACCAGAGGCAAAGGTATCAGGGGAGCCTGCCCTGGACCCTTCGGTGCAACCAGCTGACAGTCTGGGCATGATGCACAGAAATCAGCAGCCTCCTTACAGATTCCTGGCCAAAAAAAAAATCGAGTCAACAAGCGGTCCAAGGTTTTCTCCCGCCCCAGATGGCCAGCAGAGGGAATTGAATGGGCCAAATGCAGAACCGCTCTTCTGGCCTCCCATGGCACCAAGAGCCGATACCTGAATTCTCCTGTGTTTGAATCCTTGTCGGCTCGATAGAGCAGGTCTTTCCTGAGCTCGAAGTGGGGGAATTGCAAGGCTGGAGCTTCCTGAGCAACTACCCCTTCGATGACCGAGATCTGGGAATATGTTTCCCTCAAGGTTTCATCTTCTTTTTGTCCTTTGACAAAACCATACGAGCTGGTTAACTGTTCCAACTCTAGCTCAGGGAGGGGAACCTCATGCAAAGGTTGCCCTGGGTCGGGGGCTGTGTCCCCTTCTTCAGATGGGGTATCATCCCCTTGCTGAGACAACTCTGCCTCTGGCTCAGTTTCTCCTGCTAAATGCGTTTGGAGCTATGCTTTACCCTCTTTCCACTGCTGTTGGCGGGATTTCCCCACCTTCTCAGGGGAAGCTGGTCCTTCCCATAAGTCCGAGTTCACTATGGGGAATAGCTCCTCCACTGTCTGCAGTACTGGTTTCTCTGGCGGAGAGGGCTCGGCTGGTGGAAGGAGCAACAGAGGGAACTGTTGCCAATTCCTACCAATTATCACCTTCCATGGAAGGCATTTGGCAATGCTGACCCGCATCTTTGCCTCGTAGTCCTTCACTTTTAAGTGGACCCATGCTGTGGGGTAGGGGTGCACATCTCCATGTACACAGGTCACTTTCAGGGGGCGGTCATATTGGAGGGTGCTAGGGTCCAGCACTGACTCCCAAATCAGAGTTTGGGAGCATCCCGAGTCGACCAGCCCAGGCATCGTGCGCCTTCCCACAGTGACTTGCACCACATAGGCCTTGTGCCTCTGATCAGGTTCTGCACCCAACCCAGTACACGTTTCAGCAAGTCCACAATCTAGAAAGTCACACTCCATAATGGGGCAGGAGTGGCTGAAATGTCCAGGCTTCCCACACCGGAAGCATACCAAGGGTCCCTTTGGGTCATCTGGGTTACGACTCAGCAGGGCTGGGGGGAAGAAGGTCACCGTGGGGCATGGGGATTGTGGGTAACATCTCGGGGAGCTTCATTTCTCAGCAGTTTGGGTCTATTAGGCCCCTCTTTCCTGACCCAGGCGGGGCCTTCAGCTGCGGGGTTGCACCAGCTCTTAGGGCCAGGCCGGCTAGACATACTAGGCCCAGTCACCAGAAGAAAGTCTTCAGTAGTCTGGATGGCGGCAGCCAGGGAGTCCGGGTTATGCCATCGCACCCAGGTCTGAACTGGCATAGGAAAGATCTCCAAGTATTGTTCTAAGACTATGGAGTCCATAAACTTGTAGACAGTGTGGCCCTCAGTCCGTAGCCAACGGGAGGCCCAGTCCTTGAGGCACTGAGCCACTGCTCGGGGCCGAGCACCAGCAGGAAAAGGTTTGGTACGAAACCGGTGACAATATGCCTCAGGCCATACCCCCAGGTGATCCAGTATGGCTGCTTTCACAGTCCCATAGTTGGCCACAGCCCTGTCATCCAATGCTTGATAAGCTGCCTGGGCTTCCCCTGAGAGGAACGGAGCCAGGCGAGCAGCCCAGGTGGTTGGGTCCCAACCAGCGGTTGTGGCTACACTCTCAAAGGTTACTAGGTAGGCTTCGGGATCATCATGTGGCCCAAGCTTGGCTAGTCGTATCCCAAGTCCCGAGTTTACCAGATTAGCCAGACCTGGGGTCACCAGTCGTTGGAGTACTGCCTCCTGAAACTGGTGTTCTTGTTGTTGCCTCTGCTGTTGGATCCGGAGCACCTCCAGGAGTATGTTCTGTTGCTGTTGGGCTGCTTGCTGAGCCTCTTGCTGGGCTTCCTGCAGGGTCCTCTGTGGCGCTGTGCTGCTGCTGGGCCAGCAGCCTCACCAGCTCATCCATTACCCCTTTGGCTATGTCTACACTGGCATGATCTTGCGCAAGAACTCTTCCAGAAGAGAGCGTCTACACTGGCATGTGCTTTTGCGCAAGAGCATCCATGCCAGTGTAGACGCTCTCTTGTGCAAGAAAGCTCTGATGGCCATTTTAACCATAGGGCTTTCTTGAGTAAGAAATTCATGTTGCCTGTCTACACTGGCCTCTTGCGCAAGAACAGTTGAGCAAGAGGGCTTATTCCTGAGTGGGAGCATCATAGTTCTTGCGCAAGAAGCCCTGATTTCACACATTAGAACGTCAGTGTACTTCCGCAAGAACTCGCGGCCAGTGTAGACAGGCAGCAAGTTTTTGCGCAAAAGCAGTTGCTTTTGCACAAGAGCAGCTGCTTTTGCACAAGATCGCGCCAATGTAGACACAGCTCTTGGATACAGGGGCGCTCAAAACGCCACTCCTGGTACCACTGTAACGGGTCCACCCGCTAGTGAGCACCCTACTGCGGCCAAGTGGTGCTGTGCAGGGTCCTTGCCTAGTTGTCCAGTCACCCTCAAAGTCCTGGAACCAGGGCCTGACTAGCCCTGTCCACGGTGCTAGTAAGTCTCTGCTTGTGGCTGGTCTTTGGCCACTGGGTCTGGGTCTTATTCAGATCTAGGCTCAGCTCACACTGGGAAGCTAGCCATAGTGCTGATCTCCCAGTCAGGGTATAGACCCAGCTGGGTCAAGCTCCTGAAGGGAACTGCCAGGCCCCAGCCCTGCAGCTTCTTTTATATCCCTCTGCTGGGTCCTGATTGGCTGCTGCAGAGACAGCCACTCTAGAGTGCCTGGAGGACCTCTTCTCCACTCCTCCTGCTGGGATGGGGTGTGGCAAGGCTGCTAGCTTCCTGTAGGGGGCGTTGGGGCCTAGTCCAGCCCATCACACATTCCTATTCCTTTGTTTAGTCCTTTGAACATGGGACATGTGCAAGAGCCATGAGCCAATACAACTTTCTAGGGTCATGAAGGAGAGACTATGCCAGGAATTATTTGGGCTGATTTGCTACTAAGTCAAAGATGAGTTTTGGACCATACACTCAGTTGCACCAAAGTCATGCTTGGTGCAGCTGAGCAATTGGAGGAAAATGAGAATGGTTTTATGGCAATTTTCCACCTTGCTTGATTATGGAACAGCGGGGGTCTAAAAGGTCCCCCACTAGGACCTAGAATAGCCAAAGAGTAGAGTAAACCATTGTGTGCACCTGCCCTAATGCTCCTGTCCCTGGCTTGTCCCCCCTGCATCTCTCCATGCTCTCAGCTTGCAGCCTGCACCAGGGGAATCCTTGCTTGCCTCTTGTTAGAGGTGGCCAGAGGCACAAAGGGACCTTAAAAAGCACCAAGCACCTGGGCGTGGGTGCACAAAAGGATGTTAGATATTGTAATGCTGAGCATCACAGACAGAAGCTTTCAGGCACATGAAAAATCCTTTGTGATTCACAAAGCCTGAGTGGCTCCTATAGAATGACTGGGGAAGAGATGGGCACCTGAGATGACCATTCAAAAAAAGCCAGAAAGCTAGGCAGGGAGTTTCCTAAGCTAGCCAGTGCATAATGCCACAAGAGGGATAGAGAATAAGACAGAAAATATCTTATTGCCTCTATATAAAACCACGGTACGCCACATCTTGAATACTGCGTACAGATGAGGTCACCTCATCTCAAAAAAGATATACTGGCATTGGAAAAGGTTCAGAGAAGGGCAACTAAAATGATGAGGGGTTTGGAACGGGTCCCATATAAGGAGAGATTAAAAAGACTGGGACTTTTCAGCTTAGCAAAGAGGAGACTAAGGGGGGATATGATAGAGGTCTATAAAATCATGACTGGTGTGGAAAAAGTGAATAAGGAAAAGTTATTTACTTATTCCCACAATAAAAGAACTAGGGGTCACCAAATGAAATTAATATGCAGCAGGTTTAAAACAAACCAAAGGAAGTTTTTCTTCACTCAGCGCACAGTCAACCTGTGGAACTCCTTGCCAGAGGATGCGGTGGAGGCTAGAACTTTAACAGGGTTCAAAAAAGAGCTAGATAGATTCATGGAGGTTAGGTCCATCAATGGCTATTAGCCAGGATGGGTAGGAATGGTGTCCCTGGCCTCTGTTGGTCTGGAAATGGATGACAGGGGAAGGATCACGTGATGATTACCTGATGTGATCCCTCCCTCTGGGGCAGCTGGTATTGGCCACTGTCGGCAGACAGGATACTGGGCTGGATGGACCTTTGGTCTGACCCAGTACGGCTGTTCTTATGTTCTTATAACATAGAAACCCCTAATCATTTTGAGGAGCCCTGCCCCTCCCATGGAGATAAACACCAGACCATAGAAAGGTGCCAATTTGTGTGTGTGATCCACAATCAGGAGCTCTTTGGGGCTAGGCACTGATGCAGCTTTTGCAAGAAGCCATCATGAGGAAGGACAGAACCCCTCATAACATTGAGCCTAATGGTTAGGGTACTCACCTGGGGTGGGGGATATTTAGGGGATTCAAGGCCTCCTAAATGAGAATAGAAATCTGCTACCTCTTGGGTAGGCATCCTACCCACTGGACTATGGGCTACCCCACTGTAGGGCTCCCTCAGCCTCTCCTGTTGCACTTTGTATAGGTGTCTGAAGAGTCATTGGAGCAGGAGGACTGGATCCTGGGTTACCCAGGGGAGTAACCCAACCACCAGCCTATAGAGTCAGCATCTCTCTCTTTCCCTTCCTTCCTTCTTGACTAAGAGAGTATGTACAAGTATGAGAGACTCTGCAGCCTAGTGGTTAGAACAATCACTTGGCAAATAAGCTCCCTAGGGTCTGGTCCCTCAGCTGCAATGACTAATCATTTATCCCCAGTGCAACAGTTTCAATAGGGGAGCCTCATAGGCCAGTGGTTAGAACACACACCCTGGAGGCAGCTGCTCCCTTTGCAAATCTTTTTCTCCCTTTGGTTAGGAAGGGGATTTGAACCAGGGCTTTCCCACATCCATTGGGCTAAAAGTTTGAGGGTGCTTCTCCCACACCCCTGCCAGCTGTTTTGTGCAAACCCACCTGAGGGTCCTGTTTCAGTCAGCATGCTCAGAAGGCACCTATGGGATCAGGTCCCACATGTGACAGGTGGCTGATTATCAATCTTCCCCTGGCTTGTGGATCACTCTGGAGGGAGGCTGCAGTGAGCATATCCCCAAGGCAGAGGCATGGGAACCTCGGGAACTTTTACTGCAAACAGGCAAGGAGCAAGTTTGGGCACCTACAGGGTTCAGCAGCCTCCAAGAGGGCATTTGTGTATTGCAATGGGGTGATTTCACAGTGATTTAGATGCTAACTCCTTTTGTGCAGCCAGGCCTTTATATTTACACTAGCCAATTAGCCCGTCATAAGATGGGATTTTCAGGTCTCTCCTCCACGTTCATCTTCTCTCCTGAGCCTCCGGTCTCTCGCTCCATCTCTCTCTCTCTCTCTCCTCCTCCTACTGCCTCCCCCCCCCCCTCTCAGCTCTCCTCCGCCTTCTGCCTCTCTCTCCATCTCTCTCTTTCTCTTCTCCTCCCCCTCCTGCCTCTCACTCTCCTTTCTCTCTTCTCCTCCTCCTGCCTCTCACTCTCTCTGCTCCATCTCTCTCTTTCTCTTCTCCCCCTCCTGCCTCTCCTCTCCCTTTCTCTCCTCCTCCTCCTCCTGCCTCTCACTCTCTCTCCACTCTCCTCTGTCTCCGTCGGGGATGCGCTTGTCAGGCCCGCCCCGGTGTGTGTCGTCACGCCCGCCACTCTTCACCTCCCGCCATGGTGCTTGGCTGAGTTCTGCACTGCTCAGCCGGGCCGCCACGGGGGAGCAAGTGGAGCAAGTGGCTGTTTGAGCTCCCCCACGGCAGCCCGGCTGAGCGGTGCAGAAGTCAGCCGAGCGCCACGGCGGGAGGCAAAGGGGGGCGGGGCGGTGATGTATAGGGTTGCCAGGTGTCCGGTTTTCTACCGGACAGTCTGGTTCAGACCCTCTGTCGGTAAAAACATCAGAAAATACCAGACATGTACAATGTCCGGTATTTTCTGGTTCTCCAGCTGGGCACCAGACGGAAGCCGGGCGGGGCAGTGGCTGGGAGGTGGGGCACGATCAGCTCTGGGAACCTCTAGTTGCCTCTGGGAAACAGGGGAAGCTCTGTCCCTGCTCCTGAGCGCTGTTCCAGCGCATGCTGGAGCCGCAGCTGGACTTGCTTCGCTGGGACCATGAGCGGGGCGGGCAGCACCCTGCGATCTGCATGTGCCCGGCTGAGTCTGGCTCCCCGCCGGCCGATTCCCTCTCCCCACCCCCTGCCAGCCGGTTCCTTCTCCCGATCTCCCACAGCCAGCCTCGCTGCCCCTGACTGCCACCCCCGAACAGCTTTGCTTCCCACCGGCTGCCCCTCCCCTGTTCTCCCCTGGCCAGCTATGCTGCCTCTGACCCCCGCAGCTCTGCTTCCCGCCCCCTCCCAGCCAGCCCCGCTCCTCTCGGCCGGTCCCTCCCCCTCCCGCCCCGATCAAGTGTGTCCGGTTTTTACCTACCTGGTAACCCTAGTGACGTACACGGCCAGGGGCGGGGCCGTGCGTCACCGCCCCGCCCCCTTCCTCCTCCCCGTGGCGCTCGGCTGAGTTCTGTGAGAGAGCTTCCGCAAAAACTTCTTGCGCAAAAGTGTGTTCAGACCTCAAAAGCGCATTGCAAAAGCGATGTGCTTTTGCGCAAGAGAGTGTCACACTGCATGGACACTCTTGCGCAAGAAAGCTCTGATGGCCATTCACAGAATGGCCAGCAGAGCACCTGTGCTTTTTCCGATAGGCTCTTTTTGTGCAAGAAACCCATGCAGAGTGTCCACACCTGCCTTTTTGTGCTACAGCTCTTGCGCAAAAAGGAGTTAGTCCTCATGTGGAGAAGAATAACTCTACTGGCAAAAGCCCTCTGTCCTGTCAATTTACTGTATTTTTTTTTTTTTTTTGCACAAAAATGCGCTTGAGGTGTGGACACTCCGCCGTTTTTTGTGCAAAACCAGCCTTTTTTGTGCAAAAACCTTGTAGTGTAGACATAGCCTTAACTAGGAGCAAAGTTGGATTTGAAATACATGGAATAAAATCACGTGCAGAATGGTTGGGAGCTCTCCACATTACCCCAGCTGCTCTTAGGCTTAGACTTAGACTCTCAACAGGTATTTAGGTGCACAGCTGCCATCGATGATAGTGAGACAAGGTGGGGAAAGTCAGAGCTTTCTTTGGACTGACTTTGGTTGGCAAAAGAGCCCAGCTTTCACTTCAGCAAAAGCTGGTCCCTCTCGCCAACAGAAGTTGGTCCAAAGAAAGATATGACCTCCCCCACCTTGTCCCTCTAATGTCCTGGGACTGAAATGGCTATGACTACCCTGCACCCAGGAATTTGAGTGGAAGTAAGATGCCTTTGAGGATCTGAGTCAGCATGACCATAGCAAGTCAATGACTGTGTAAAATCTTACCTGGGTTGTATATGTAGGACTGTTTGGGAGTGGGAAGGGGATTGTGGAATAGGTTAGCCTCATCTGTAATTCCGGTTCCATGATGAGAGTGGTAATCAGTGTGCTGTTTAATTATTATTTTTATGATTACTGTGAATTAAAAATAAATAGTGCCGTTCACGCACAGCAGGGAGCAGAGTCTTGCCTTAACTGGCTCTGTTTGAACCAATTTAGGCTCAATTATCCCTCTTTCTTTGGCACATACACCTCAATTACACCTCTCTGTGTGAGGGAAGTATAATAACCCCCTGGAGCTCTGCAGAGAGCAGGCGGAATAGAGTTGCTCTAGCATGCTGCTTACAGCAGGGTTGTCAAACTCACTTCAATACCCTGCCACAGGTCACAGGCCAGACCCAGCCGGAGTTGCTAAACTAGAACTAGAACAAGATGGGTCATGTTGGGGATTACAGTGAAACCTTTGTTATCCGGCACTCTGTTAACCAGAAAACTTTGTTAACTGGCATTGCCCCCAGCCACAATACTGTCACATCTTCAGGTGCACAGGCCGGGCTTGGTTTACCATGATTGGCTTAACAATTTTTTATTTAAGAAGTACTAATCATCTTTAACTCAAAATAGAAATGTGAGACCAACTGCCTCACACTACAAAACTACCAATATTAAAAACTTGAGTTTTACTATTATTGTCTATTGGTTTTTCCTAGGTTGATAGGACCCTCAGATAACCGGAATTTTTAGATAACCGGAACGCCCTAATCCCCAAGCGTGCCGGATAACACAGGTTTTACTGTAGTTTGAAACAGGGTCTAGATCAACATTTCTGATTATTTGAGATGGTTGGAAAATAGATTATTTTATCATGGAAAATGTTGATGAAAACCAGGCCATTTGCACTGAAATTTTTCATTAGAAAATTTTGACTTTTCATCTCTTTTTTGATTTTCAGAAAATAAATTCCAAACATTTCCATCCCCAAACCACCAAATAAGGAACAATTGGGATAGGACTGAAAATGTCCAATTCTCCAGTTTCCTGATGAAAACATTGACAATTTGAGGAAAGTAGACACTTTCTCCCAAAAACAAACCAATACATCACATTTAGGGTGCGTCTAGACAGCACCCTTATGTCTGAATAAGCTACGCAATTTGCGTAGTGCAAATTGCGTAGCTTATTCCGAGTCTAAGTTGAAAGAGCTTATTTTAAAATTTGGCTCCGTCTACACATTGCCAAATTTCAAAATAAGGCACTATTCCAACAAATCCCTTAACACGATTGTTTACAGGGACACCGGAGTAGCACGCCCACTATTTTGGGAAATAGTGGGCACTTTTAAAGATGCGGCATTGCTATTTTGGGATACTTCCAGTATCCTGAAATAGCAACTCAGTTAAGGCGTACCCTTAGTCAATCAAAACTCCAATTTCCCACCAAAAATAAAAGTTGTGATAGAATTTTTTTTTTCACTAGCTCTATTGATTATGCTCACAGGACTCAGCCAGTGGTCTATGAAACACAGGATATGACAGGAACATTTCCTCCTCTTAACCACAGGCAGTGATGGGGAGAGAGGAAAATATCTTGCAGGGTGGGTGTGGATTCTCCCTCGTAGCCTGCCATGACTCTTCCCCACCATCCATTCAGCTCTCAACTGTCTCGAGTGAGAGTGGGACAGGAACACCTTGGTATTTGGCATTGGTGTGTCCACTGCTGGAATACCGTGTCCACTTCTGGTGCACACAGTTCAAGAGAGATGTTGGTAAACTGGAGAGTTCAGAAAAACGCTACAACTGGAAAATGTGCCTTCTACAGACAGACTCAAGGAGCTCAGTCTACTTACTTTAAGGTGAAGGGGTAACTTGATCACAGCCTATAAGAATGTACATGGGGAAGAAATATTTAGTAATGGGCTCTCAATCTAGCAGGGACAGATATAACATGGTCCAATGGCTCTCAGTTGAAGCTAGACAAATTCAGCCTGGAAATTACACTCATTTTTTAAAAATGGTCTAATTAACTGGGACAACTCACCAAAGGTTGTGGCGGATTCTCATTTCTCTAAAAGCTCTGCTCTAGGGTTCTCTATCCTGCATTGTGCAGGGGGTCAGACTAGTTTATCACAATGGTCCCTTCTGAACTTGAATCTGTGCAAAACTACCATGCAGAAGGGAAGATGAAGTTTTATTTGCTTTCTGCACCCAGTCACCCATACTGAAGTTGTCCTGGACAGTGATGATACCTGCACATTGGGACTCATTACTCACAAGAGCTGAGTTCGGTTCCCAGCTGTGCCACGGGCTTGCTGGGTAAACTTGGGGCAGTTACATCCCCTTTCTGTGCCTTAATTTCCCCTCTCAGCCTTCATCTTAGCTATTTAAAATGGCAGCTTCTTGGGGCAGGGACTGCCTCTCACTGTGGGTGCACAGTGCCTAGCACTGTGGGGTTCAGATCTCAATTCAGGGTCTCTAGACAAAGGAGTAAGGAACCTAACACATAGCGCTTAGCTTCTGTACATCCAGACTGAAAGCTGGGTGAGTAGCACTATGCCTATTTCAGGGAGGGGGCAAACTGAGACCAAGGGGGGACATGACTCACATGAGTCACAGTCACCACCTGGGCAAAGACTGAGATGAGGATCTCCAGAGGGTACTGCAGCCACAGCTCCCTCACTGGGGCTGTACGGTAGGGCCTCCTCTGCAAGGTGGGGACAGAGCAAGCCAGTAACAGCCACTCACTGGTGGGTTACACGCACAATAAACCAGAGGCAGGAACACTTAGAATTACTTAGCTTGCAAGGTCTCTGGGGTCAGGACCATCTCTTTGTTCTATGTTTGCACAACACCTGGCCCAACCAGATTCTAGTCCCTGACTAGGGCTCTACCGTAATACCAGTACATAAAATAGAACCTGCATCTTCTGGTACTCAGTCCATTGGCCCACCCATCACCCCAGCTGCCTTCTTATGGCACCATCCCAATGTAGGAACAACGAGAAGTCCTGTGGCACCTTATAGACTAAGGGTATGTCTACACTTGCTCCCTAGTTCGAGCTAGGGATGCAAATGTAGGCGACGGAAATTGCTAATGAAGCGGGGATTTAAATATCCCGCGCTTCATTAGCATGATCTCGCCGGCACGTTACTCTGCTAAACAGCTGATTTGAACCAGGAAGTGTGTGCCGGGACGCGTTAGTTCGAACCAAACCCCTTGGTTCGAACTAGCGTTACTCCTCAAAAAATGAGGAGTAGCGTTAGTTCGAACCAAGGGTTTTAATTGAACTAATGCGTCTGGGCGCACTTCCTGGTTCGAATCAGCTGTTGAGCTGAAATAACGCGCCCGGCGGATGCTAATGAAGCTGCGGGATATTTAAATCCCGCTATAGCATTTCCATCGCCTGTTGCATCCTAGCTCAGCTAAAGGAAATGTGTATACCTAACAGATTTATTGGGCGTAAGTTTTTGTGGGCAAGGACCACTTGTCAGATGCATCTGACGAAGTGGGTCTTTGCCCACGACAGCTTATGTTCCAATAAATCTGTTCATCTATAAGGTGCCACAGGACTTCTCGTCATTCTTGCATATTCAGACTAACCCTGCTACCCCTCTGATACTTATCCCAATGTAGGAGGAAGCTGCAGGGGTAAGTGGTCAGGTTGCTATACCAGCAATTATCGTAGGCAAGCAAAGGTTTGATCTGAGAGGGGTCTCATTTGAGCAGAATAAGGTCATCCTATTGCTACCAAGCCCTCACCACCATGAGCATGGCCTGCTCCGAAGCCTGGTTTATAGGAGTGCCCCTTTGGCAACTGGGACTGCAGCAGAAAATGGCCGATATTCCTTTTCTAAAGCAAAACAAACAGCCCCCCCAGCCTTGAAAGCTGGCCACCCCCCCACCCCTCACACACTTCCCAAGCCCGTGCACAAAGCTGCCGACTGGAAGGTGGCACAGGGCTTGGCGCAGGGCTGATTAGATCGCTGTCACAGGGGAACACAGAGGTTAATTGCCATTCTCTTTGTGTGCCACTCGGAGAGGAGACCGATTTCAGCTCAGTAGCAACGAAGTGTTGCCTGGTTGCTGTGGGTGGGGGCAGGAAGGCATGCTGGAGTGGGGTGCAGGGGGTGTGAATCAGCTGGACTTTGAACATAGCTGTGTCTTGTCTGGTCCAGCAAAAGAGAAGTGCTTAACAAGTATTAAGAGAGACAAATAATTCTCCTTTTCTCCCCTTGCCCATTCTTTTCTCTCTCTTTGCTTGTAAATCCTGCTTATTGCATCTGAATGGCAGAATGGCTTCACACCGGACCTTTAATCAGGCCCCTGGTAGCCCCTGGAGGGGCAAAGTGGCTGAGGATTACCTTTTATTTTATTTTTTTAACTCCCCACCCCCTGCACCTCCCCCCTTCCCTTGTGTTTTTCTTGCTCTTCATTTGTTTTTGAAGTAGTAAGAAGTAGTAAGAAGTGAAGGCTTAAAGGGAGGGAGGTGGGGGTTTTCCCCCTACAAATTTAAGGAGATTTAGGCCTATTCAGGCTGACTTGTCCATAGCCTCGCTGCTTTTGTTCAGCTGTCATTCTTCAGCTGATTTCTTCACTAGTCAAAGCACTTTAATTCCCTTTTTAGATACAGAGAATCTGTCCCCCCTGTTGCCCCCTGCTCTCACCACCCCACATACCCTCTTTCACTTTCTCAGACTCTTTATCCAATGTCCTCCTAACCACCAACAAAGCACCAAGCTCATCTCAAAGTATTTCTTTCAGAGAAAGAGAACAAGAGAGAAGCCGGGGGAGACAGAGCTGATGGGAGGTGGTGAGCGTATGCACTGTTCGCCTGTACTAATGCCTCCAGGTACAGAGTACTTTGCAAGACCCTGTGGGTCATTCTGCCCAGAGAGGAAGGAAGGTTGAAAGAGTCTCTATGTGGCAGGTATTTGATAGTTTTGAGGATATGTAAAGCTTCTCTCCCAAAGCCATCAAATACTTGCCACTTAGAAACCCTTTAAACCTACTTTCCTCACTGGGCAGAATGACCCAAAGGGCCTTGCAATTAATTTTATACTTGCAGTAGGGTGACCAGATAGAAAGTGTGAAAAATTGGGATGGGGGTTTAATAGGTGCCTATATAAGAAAAAGCCGCAAATATTGGCACTGTCCCTATAAAGTTGGGACATCTGGTAAGACTAACGTGGAGCCATGGAGCCAAGGGGCAGCAAATGGGACTTCTCACTTTGTAGACCCATTTTTGGTCAAGGGAGAACTTGAAATCAGAAGCATCAGGAAGGCATTAGTAAAGGGGAACTGTGTGCGTGAACACACACACACAAACACACAGAGTCACTCCAGCAGTCCACTGCCAGTCTGGCTCCAGGAGCTTGGGATACAATACTGGGAATGGTTTCACCCACACAGTTGTGTCTCATGTCACCAGGCCCCCAGGCAAGTTCAGCCCTGTTGACATTTGTGGTAGCTCACATTCATTGACTTTGTCCTGGCATTGGGTCTAATTTTGGAACAAATGCTCTTCTATAGCTGAATGGCATGTTGGTTTGGAAGAGCACTTAAACCTTTGGATGACTAACCCAACAATCTGGTTCAAGAGCACTGGCTGAGCCAAAAGGTGATCACTTTCCACCTGTGTTAGATGATCCTGGAAACATGCTCTCTCAGGGGATTTTGACAGTAACCAGCAATGGTATGTGAGTGTTATTTAAAGCCTCTGCCTGAGCTATTACCCTGTAAATTGGAGCTACTTGATTTACACAGAAATTTTCTGGAAATGCATGAAACTGTAAGGTCCTGCCAACACATGACTTAGAGACTGACAAAACCTGCTGCTGACTGCATTGCTGTGAACACTGTTTGTGTTCTAAGTCACTTTATTACTGATGATTTGTAGATGATTAAGATGGGAATTGTTCTCAGTCAGTTGCTGTGCTTTGGAAGGTACCTTTTAACTATTGAGCTTTGAAGCTTTGTAATTGTTTCTTTGTCACTTTCAGCCGCTTTGCTTTTTAAGTTCGGCAACTTATTGTAAGCCCCAATTGTTGAACTTTACAATTTTGTAATCTTTGTAACTTTCAGCCGCTTTGCTTTTTAAATTCTGTAACTTGCTCTAAGCTGCAGTCCACCCTGTGAGAAGAGAGTGGGTGAATGGAGACTGGACCATGTTTGGGGTGAGGAAAACAGCAAGGCTAAACAGGTGAAGCCAGGAGTCA
Source organism: Rafetus swinhoei (assembly GCA_019425775.1). Classification (NCBI taxonomy): domain Eukaryota; kingdom Metazoa; phylum Chordata; order Testudines; family Trionychidae; genus Rafetus; species Rafetus swinhoei. The sequence goes on along the minus strand of JAFJHL010000564.1, from coordinate 2,359,683 downwards.
GGTGATGACTAACTAAAGCAATCACTGAGACACCGCTGCTCTAAGCAAACAAAGGACCAGGACTGAGGGAGGTCTGGGCATGCACCTTGTGGAGGTAGGACCCCTGCGTGCCTGACAGGATCTGCCCAGTTCCAATAAAAGGAGAGAGAGCAGCTGGCAGAAGCCCTCTTTTCTGACCAGCTCGCCGGCCGAGATCCATGCCTGCAGCCAGAGGCTCTGGACTTACTAGGCCTTGGCTCTCTCTCTCTGCAACCCTTGCTTGCCTAAGTGTGTGAGTGCCTGAGGGCATGAATGAGTGTGTGTATGTGTATGTGTATGTGTGTGTGGGAGATAGCTCCTTCCCCTTGAGTTTAACCCTATAGTGGCATTCAATGACAGCTCAGTCCCTTTTAGTTTAACCCTGTAGTGGATTGTTAATTCCTCATTTAATAAATCCATATGAGTGTAACCCTGGGGTGGTCTCCAGTGAAATTGGGGTAACAGTGAGATGGCTCCATGACAGATCATTTGGAGCCTCAGAAGGACTAAGGACTTCAGTGTGAGGTTGAGGGGAAGGGGAGAAGTTCTAGGATTGTCCTTGCTCCATTTAAACAAGTTCATGGCACCCATGCTAGCAAATTCCCTGGAGAAGCCTCCATCTACCTACCCCTTGCTCAGGCAACCTCCGGTTAAGTTAGTGAGAAACAATCTGAATACAGACTGGGGAAGAACTTTGAGCCAATGGGAGTTAGCATCCCAGCACCTCTCAGCACTTGCTTCATTTACATTAATTACAAGTTTTGCCCAAGTGATCACTGCAGAATGTATCTCTTAGCACTTCATTTTGGCCTAGTTAAGGCTGGAGACACATCTACACTTGTGTGAGCCTCTGTCACCCACAAATCAGGTGTTCCAGTCCTGCCTCAGAATAAAACCTATTCTTGCAGCTTGCCTTCCAAGGCATTTTGGCACATTCTCTGCCAGATCCTGCAGAAACCTGGAAGCTCAGAGGTGAGCCAAAAGGAAAAAACAAAACCAGAAGAAGCGGCGAGGAGTCCTGTGGCACCTTATAGACTAACCGAAGTGTTGGAGCATAAGCTTTCGTGGGCAAAGACCCACTTCGTCAGATGCAGTGGGTCTTTGCCCATGAAACATGCTCCAACACTAATCTATAAGGTGCCACAGGACTCCTCGCCACTATTGCAGATTCAGACTAACACAGCTACCCCTCTGATACTTAAAACCAGAAGAGTTATTCTAGAATCCTTGGGCATGGTGGATCTGTATGCTGTGACTGATGCTTTTTCCATCCATAGAGGATTGTCCTTCCCCATCATAGCTGGGGATGAGCCCAGCTGGCTGAATGTCACCACCTTGCTTCTTTTGGCTGCTTCTTTTCCCTGGGCAGGTTGATGCCTTCAGTACAGTTCCCTGATGCTAACATCAGAGAGCACGGCTCTGCCAACAGTCATTTAAACCAGGAAGGTGGCTTGCAGGCCAGGAATAATGCTAATGGGCAAATACCTTGGGTCACTACCAAAACAATCCAGTCACATTGTGAATGGCTGCTAGCAATTTCTGTGAGAATTGCCAAGCAGAGAAATGGCAAACCAAGCCAAATCTTTCTACAGGCAAAAATGGACTCCCTGCTCCCTCTCCTCTTGGATGGTGTGGAGGTCAGAAAGCTGCTGTACGGGTAAGAAAACAAACAGGGAAAATATGGCAGTGTAATTCAGTGGGGTGAGAGCCAGGAATTCCTAAATTCTAATCCCAGTTCTGACACAGATGTACTGCATGGCCTTAAGGAAGTTGCACAGGGCAAGATTTTAAAGTGTACGGCCCCCAGCATTTGAGCCAAATTATTAGCTCAGCACCCTTTAGCCACTTAAATGAGGGCCAGATGTGCAAAAGTGCTCAGCTCCCATTGGGGTGCTCAGCTTTTTTACAATCTAGCCTCCTGGGACTCCCTTTCCTTATCTATAGGCCCTGGTCTACACGAGGGCTTGATTTCAAAATAACCCCCCTTAAGTCGAATTTATAAGTGGAGCATCCACACTACCAAGCCCTTTATCTGAAATAGGGGGCCACTTATTCCAAAATCTGTACTCCTGCTTTCCTCAGGGAATAACACTAATTTCAAAATTGTTATTTCAAAATAGCGTTAGTGTGGTCACTCCACTGCTGCTATTTTGAAATAACTATGCCCCAGAGTCATTCGAACTAATTACTCCCCAGTGCTTCCTGGGGCTCTGAGTCAAGGTAGCACATTCACATTAACAGATCTTGCCTCGGACTCATTTCGAGGCTTCCCTGTAGTGGGGACACGCTAGTTCGATTTTGTAAAATCAGTAGTTAAGTCAAATTTAGTTATTTTGAAATAGTTTCCTAGTGTAGACATGGCCTAGGAGGATAATATTTAACCTATGATTAATATTTTCATAACAAGTCGGGTTGCCCTGATTTGGGTCATTACGTTATTGCTATTTGCAGCTATTCACACCACATCTGGGCATTTGTCAAAGTGCTCATCAGTCCCCAAAGTTTCACAAATTTTGCCACAAATGATGATTGACCTGGAAATGGGGCACCAGGAAGTGCCTTATGTGCTCAGTGTTAGTCCTGGGTTATCTTTCTTCAGGCATCTGATCAGCAACAGCATGCCACATGAACACTGCTGGACAAGGGAAACTGTCTATGGTCTGAACACTGTTTGGCCAAACTATTTGACAAATGGCACAAATAATAAATCTTTATAAAGAAGAGTATTAGGCTCAGTGGATGAATGATTTGGCCAAGCAACACTGTGACTGGATCTGTGTGAGGGGACACCCAAGTCTGGTCAGAGTTCCCTTGGAACTAGGGGCACTCTGCAAAGGTGCATTTGACCAACAATGGTGAGTGAATCATGGGATCAGGGCCCATGTTTATAACCAAATCTGTCCCCACTTATGTTGGAGTAAATCAGTATTAACTGTCCAGGGATCATTGGCGTGACTGTAATGTGAGTCACAGGGCAATCTGACCAGTTATCTGAAGCAGGTAGTTTATCCAGCCCTCTTAATACCAGTGACTGCTCTAGATTCATTGTCCGTGCCCAAAGAGCAAATCAGAGTAATGGTATGATCAGTGCCAATGATGCTAGGTTTTTACAATTCCTCGCTCCACTCCTAATCTCAGATATTAATGACACAATTTAGGCACTAGACTAGGTCTGCAGTTGGTGTAAATCAGCAGCACTCCAAGACTCAGTGAACTACACTGATTTACACCAATAGGAGACACAATGTATATCCTGGCAATGACTAATTTTGGTTTCTGATCCCCCTCCCTGCAGGACTGCAAGTCTTTTGGGGGGAAGCCAGGGCATGGCTCCTTCTCAGATCCCTGAAAACCCTGGCACAACTGCTACAAAACGCAGGGAGGCTGCTGACATAGGCATGGGGATACTGCTTTTACAGATGGCTGGATTTCTCCTGCAGCCACCACGGTGATGTTGGATTAAGCCGCAGGCCAAACACACAAGCAGTTTAATAATGAATGATGCAGGCATTGGCAGCGACTTGTAATTCACGCAATGGCATGTACAGCACAGCTGTTGTGTGAGCACCCAGCCTTCAAAGGGTGAATGAGCATTAAGACTGTTCCATAAAGCCAGCCCTGCAGTTGGAGATGCTTTCTGAAGGGAGGCTGAAACTTGGAGCTAGCATTTTGCAGTAGTTACATGGGAAGATTTGGAGTGCATGTTAAATTAGACTGAGAGGCACCAGCGGAGCAGTAGGGAAGCCCAGGACAGGCATGGCAGGCAGTGTCAGGCATCAGGATGCAAAGCAGCAAGAAGGAGGCTTGGAAGACAGCACAGAATTTCAGGAGTTTCCAGGGGAGTCTCATCTTTGGCTGTTCCAAAGTCCTGGTCAGCAGTGTGGAAGGGATGCCCCCTTTGGCCCCTCTGACATTCCAGTGGGTAGTCAGACAGTGAATATTAAATATCCCCAGAATGACTTGTGGACAAGACAAGCTCTGCACAGCTCTGGCTGCTGGAAGGCTGTCCCTTTGACTTGCCTGGGTAAGCTGCTGTTTACAGACCATGAGAGTGGTGTCTTGGGCCTGTGATTTGGGCCTCCAAGTGGGGGATTCTGCTAACGGGTGAGACCAGGCTAGTGTCTGGCCACATATTTGTGGATGAAACATGGGTATTTCTAGGGTCACTTTCTCTCTGGAGGAGAGACTATCGTTCTCAGCATAGAACCGTAAGGGATCCTGGGCCAATTTCCCATTTTAGAAACTCAGGGTTAGATTCTCTGGTGGTGTAAATTGCTGCAGTTCTATTGAAATCAGTGGAGCAATGCCAATTTACAGCAACTGATGATCTGCCCCTAATAACAAAGGCTGCCTTGTCACAATAAATCATGCTACCTAGTGCAAATGTAGTGCATCTGAGCTGCAGGGTTCCATATGCACATGAACTAAGTTTCCCAGCACCCCTCCCCACTCTACAAAGATAGGCATTATGGACTCTTTTTTCACAGAGGGGAAAATTGAGGCAGAGATTCTTGCCCAAAGTCACACTTCTCTAATGGCAGAATCCAAGAGCACCAATTCCCAAGCCTCCTGTGCTGATCACTAGGCAACACTATCTGTCCCTGAGCATAAGAGGTTTAGTGCTATCTTGGCTGGAAATTGCATGCTTTCCTGTTTCCTTCCTCCTGTAGGAATTTTGTCCTTCCTCAACTTGGGATGCCTTGCCCAACCTCCTGTCGTTGAAATACTAGTCAGAGGAAGGGAGAAAAGGGAAAAAGAGAAGGGGGGGGAGTGATATTTGCCAGCAAATAAAAGACTGTGTGTTTAAATACTGTTCACAGCCTGTCCCCACCCGGTGGTGTTTGCTCAGCAAACAATACTAATTCACCAGATTCCCTTGGTTTGATTCAGTCTGCAAAAGCAAACCTTGTTTTCCACATTCCCAGTGACTACCCCTCCCCCTGTACCCAGCCTTGTCACTCATGCCCAAACCACTTCTGAGACTGGTGTTCTTCCTAGGTGACCAGACATCCTGATATTAGGGACTTTGTCTTATATATGCAACAACACATCCTGCCCTCTGGAAAGAAAAAAAGTGTGTCAATTTTTCACACATGCTATCTGTTCACAAACTTTGTCTAACTACAAGCAGGTTCAGGAAACAGGATGTGAGGCGTGGCATGCTCTCTCTCTGTCTACACAGCGTGGGGGGCGCGGAACAGCTTGTTCAGGTGTCTGCAGATGGAGCAGGAGTCTTGTCTGCACAGCTCCATGAAACTCTCACATAGGAACTCTTTGATCCTTTTCACAAGGTTCTGGGGAGGCCAGCCTTATGCTGGCTGCCACAGTAGGACACCTTCCCATGCCAAAACACCAGTAAGTGGTCTGGTGTCACTGAACCACAAAGCATTGCAGCATAAGGCCCAGGTTTATGGTCACATTATCATAGAATCATAGAATACTAGGACTGGAAGGGATCTCGAGAGGTCATCGAGTCTGGTCCCCTGCGCTCATGGCAGGACCCAGTACTGTGTAGACCATCCCTGATAGACATTTATCTAACCTGCTCTTAAATTCAGTCCGTATTCGCTCCCAATCACTCTGTGTGATTCGGAGAAGACTGATATCTCGCATGGCAACCTGGAGGGAGGAGGAGGGAAACTCTATTAGCACTCTCTCTGGGAGGTCGCATGTGCTGCACCCCGTCCCCACCCGTCCTGCAGTCAGGAAAGAAACCATTGTCTAGGGGAGGCCACGTGTGCCAGACCCAGCATGTTCCAGACAAAGCAGGAAGCCATCCCGTCCCTTCCCCCACTCATGCCCGCAGTCTCCTGTCCTGGCTGGGAAAGTATCAGTCTCCCTGGGAGGCCCCATGTGCTGGACCTGGCGTGTGCCAGTGTCACGTTATTGGATATTATAATGAGCAGACAGGTCACTGCTGCGCCTACGGGGAAGGGGGGGTTGCCCCAAATTCGGTACAAAGGGGGCCATGTGAGGTGTCAAATGAAAGCTTATGTTCTACTGATTCTATGTATGATACTCATGTACTTGTGTGATGTCTGTATGTGGGGTTATGACTACGGACTCTTTGCTGATACTGTGAATGGACTGCCTGCTGTAAGGAAGGAGTGTCCAATGAATGACTATGCTAACTAGCACGGCTTCAGGGACAATGGCTCTCAGAGAGGCCAATACACATCTGAGGAATTCATCTGGAAACCTGCAACCAGTCAAGGCATAATGGCTGCCGGCATGTGAAACAGAGACAGGTCACTTGACCATGTGACCAGCTCCAGCTTGGGAGACACCAGGAATGGATATAAAATGCCATGAGGCGATCTCCGTCATAGAATCATAGAATCATAGAGCTGGAAGAGACCTCAGGAGGTCATCAAGTCCAGCCCCCTGCCCAAGGCAGGACCAATCCCAACTAAATCAACCCAGCCAGGGCTTTGTCAAGCCGAGACTTAAAAACCTTGAGGGATGGAGATTCCACCACCTCCCTAGGTAAACCATTCCAGTGCTTCACCACCCTCAGGGTGAAATAGTTTTTCCTAATAGCCAACCTAGACCTCTCCCACTGTAACTTGAGACCATTGCTCCTTGTTCTGCCATCCATCACTACTGAGAACAGCCTTTCTCCATCCTCTTTGGAACCTCCCTTCAGAAAGTTGAAGGCTGCTGTCAAATCCCCCCTCACTCTTCTCTTCTGCAGACTGAACAGACCCAACTCCCTCAGTCTCTCCTCATAGGTCATGCGCTCCAGCCCCCTAATCATTTTGGTCGCCCTCCGCTGGACCGTTTCCAATGCGTCCACATCCTTTCTATAGTGGGGGGCCCAGAAGTGGACCAGATGTGGCCTCACCAGAGCCGAATAAAGGGGAATAATCACTTCTCTGGATCTGCTGGCAATGCTCCTCCTAATGCACCCTAATATGCCATTAGCCCTCTTGGCTACAAGGGCACGCTGTTGACTCATATCCAGCTTCTCATCCACTGTAACCCCCAGGTCCTTTTCTGAAGAACTGCTACTTAGCCAGAACTGCTACTTAGCCAGTCGGTCCCCAGCCTGTAACATTGCAGCGTATCTACCTCTCCCCCTAACTTAGTGTCATCTGCAAAGAAGTTATGCCCAACATTCTCCAAAAACTTCCTGGATTGTCTGTATACTACTGTATTGGTCTCCCAACAGATGTCAGGGTGATTAAAGTCCCCCATGAGATCCAGGGCCTGCAATCTGGAAGCTTCTCTCAGTTGTCCAAAGAAAGCCTTGTCTACCTCATCCACCTGATCCGGCGGTCTATAGCAGACACCAACCACAACATCACCCCTGTTGCTTCCACCTCTAAACCTAACCCATAGACTCTCAACAGTCTTTTCTCCCTCTAAATACTCTAAATCTTGTCTCCAATCTTGCTACTGATCCCAGATGCAGCCTTGCGAGGGACAGTGAGCCGGGAAGGATTGCTGACCCATCCCGACATAGGATGTACACCAGAGACTTTTTAGCTAGCAGTTTGTAACAACTCTGCTGAGAGCCTGCATCAAGAACTTGGTGATTTGATGCATGTAATGTATTCTCCTTAACAACCTTACTCTCAACCTTTTCTTTCTTTTATTAATAAACCTTTAGATTTTAGATTCTAAAGGATTGGCTCAGCGTGCTCTTGTGGGTAAGATCTAAAGTGTAAATTGACCAGGGATTTGTGGCTGGTTCTTTGGGACCAGGAGAACCCGTTCTGGGTAGGTGAGATTGGGTTCTATAACCCCTCACCTGTGTGTTAGGGCCGGGGCTGATTGTGGCACAGGGAGAGCTGGGGTGTCTGAGGGGTTTTGCTTGTGAGGCTTCCTGCTGGCTGGATTGGCAGCTGAAGCACTCGGTGTGACTGGTTTGGGGCCTATTTCGGAAAGGTCTCCAGTCTGGGGCTGTAAGGAGCCCTGGTTTTGAGCAATTCACCCTGAGTGGATGCCCTCGGCGGTGCCCAGACCTGGCCCGGTCCGTCACAACCATCTACATGTTTTGTTAGTCTTTAAAGTGCTACCACACTATTTGTTGTTTTAAGTTTTTCTTGGAGGTGAGTTCTTCTGCCAGGGCTTCCCTCCTTCTTCTCGATGTTCCTTTCCTCTTTTCTTTCCTCTTTTCCTCCTGGTCTCCTTCTTGGACCCCAGTTTATATAGTGAAACTTGAGTCCTGCTTAGCTATACTTTAACCAATTATTTTAGTATAATTTTACTAATCAGTCATAACATATTGTAACACAATTACCTAACCAATCATATGCCACCACCTTAGTTGATTTGCACTTAGCAACATTAATTATACAGCAGACAGAAACAGTTACAAACCAGACAGATCGCACAGACAAACAATAGGAAAGTGAGGACAATATTCATAGAATGAGGAGTTCTTTACCCATCTTGAGATCTGTTTCTTTGTCTGGTGACAATGGGGGCTTGTGACGAGGCATCCTGCCCCGTGCCTCTTCTGAGGGGGTTACACCTCATTCCAGGAGGAGTAACAGTTAATTCGACCTAAGGACTTAGCTCGAATTACTGTTTCACTGCCGCGTGTAGCCGCGGGTAGTTACTTCGGACTAGTGGAATTTCAAAATGGCGACCGGATGGGAACATGCAAATAAAGCCCGGGATATTTAAATCCTGGGCTTCATTTGCAAGTTTGAATGCCTACATTAGCCACCCTAGTTCGAACTAGGGGGCTAGTGTAGACGTACCCTATGAGAGTCTGGACAAAGAGGCTCTGGAAGATTTGTGCTTGGAAAGAGGCATTGCCTTTAGAGAGAAGGCTACTAAGCCAGAGCTGAGATCTTTGCTAATGCTAAATGACCAGCAGGCAAGAGAGCAGCACCCACCCAATGCCACGGATGCTGTTGCAGAAGCCGTTTGAATGCAGCAGGCATTGAAGGGAGTGGAGCTGGAACACGAAAGGGCACTTGCAGCCCTGCGTCGAAAGGAGAAGGAAGAGGCCCACGCCCAGCGAATGGAAAAGCTGGCGGCGGAGGAGAGATCCAGGTGACTCCAGCTGCAGGTGCTTGAGGAGCAGCAAAAGCTACAGCGATCTGAGAGCCCACCCCCACTGGCCAGCAGGAGTTGGGAAAGGATCTGTCCCATCTACAAGGATAATGAGGACATTGAGGAGTTTTTGGCCACCTCTGAACGTATTTGCAATGTGAACCGGATCCCAGATGACCAGCGCATGCCTGTCCTGATGACCAGACTGACTGGCAAGGCCTGGGAGGTATTTAATGAACTGGGGGAGGAAGAAGCTTTAGACTATGGGCAGTTTAAAGATTATGCACCGAGACGGTTCAAGGTTACCCCTGAATCCCACTGGGTTAAATTTAGGAGCTTTAGAATGTCTAGTGAGTGTACTTACATGGAGTGTGCTCACAAGCTGGTGGGCTTTGTTAAAAAGTGGGTTGTGGGGGCGAAAGGAAATGGGGATTGTGAGAAACTGCTGGATTTGATTACCCTGGAGCAGTTTCTGAATATTGTGCCTGACCAGGTCAGGGCAGCTGTGTGTGATCGGGAGCCTGAATCAGTCCTACGGGCTGCAGAGTTTGCAGATGCATATACCCAGAATAGGGCCTGAGATGGGTGCAACCCCCCTCACAAGAGTAGCCTCTATTCCCCCCCATCCAGGAGAAGAGAAGGGTTTAAAGGTGGGGTCAGCCCCACTTCTGCTAGAAAAGCTCATGCACCAAACAGCTCCTACACTCAAGGGAGGCAAGTGGTGTGTCACTTGTGTGGGACACCTGGACACCTCAGACGAGAGTGTCCGAGGTAGTGAGTGGGTCAACAAGCCCAGTCAATGCTAATCCTGTTGTTGCAAGCACCCAGGTGAACACCACAGAGCCCAGCACTGGGGCCCTGTGTGCAAATGCTGTTTCTATTGTCGCAAAAGGGCTCAGCTATAAAACTCACCTTAGGGCTGGGTATGGGAACTATAGTTCATCAGTGGCGCTGAGGTGAATGGGGTGAGGTGTGAGGCCTGGAGAGACACTGCCGCAGAGATTACTCTGGTCAGAGCCAGCCTGGTCAGGGAGGAGGATTACTTGCCGGGAGGAGGATTACTAGGGTTGCCAGGTGTTCGGTTTTGAATTGGACGGTCCAGTATTTGAGCTTTCTGTTCGGGAAACAAATTGAGAAAATAGAACTGTCCGGTATTTTCTAAATAAGATGTAATGCAGATTGTGATGTAATGTCAAGTGTGTCCGGTATTTTTGTTGAAACCATCTGGCAACCCTAAGGATTACTTGCCAGGAGAAGGCCTGACTGTTGCAGCCTTGTCTGAATATGTTGTAAAAGTGCCTTTAGCTAGAATCCGACTGGCATGGAAGGGGTTTGAGGGCACCATGGTTGTGGGAGTGAGAGACACAATCCCTAAGGATCTCATGATTGGGAATGATATTAAAGCTGTGTTCAGTCAGAGTGTCCTGACTGAAGCATGGGGGAAAAACAATCCTGAGCCTTTGTCTGCCAGGGGCAGGGACTTGCCTGGCAAAGGTTACTCTAGGTGTGTGCCTGAGGCAGATGGCCGTGTGTCTGTGCAGGGGAGCAGTGAGCCTGTGAGTGAGGGTTCCAAGTGCCTGTCTGATGCCTCAGAGTTGAGGCTGGAATCAGAAGCAGGGCAGGGGGACCCCAGGGGTCGGGACAATGCTTCTCTGGAGCAGCTTGCAGTGGATGGCCAGGGTGAAGTCCTAACTGAGGAACAAGATAAAGTTCTGGAGGATGATGGGTTGTTGGCTGGTGGTGCTTGTGAAACTACACTTGCACAAGCTGGAAGTGAGTTGTGTGAAGAAGCAGTGTGTGTGGAAACTGGCAGTTTGGCTGCTGGGAGTGGCAGTGTGTCAGTGAAAGAAGCTGTCTCAGTTGCTAGCTGTGTGCCTGAGAATAGCCAGGGGAGCTGGGACAAAGGAGAGACTGTCTCTAGTTGTCTGTCTGTGTGTGGCAGCAGCATGCCTGTGGGGAAAGGGTTTCTTCCCAATCCTGTGTCTGAGGAAGGTGCCCCTCTGCCTGTGATGGCTGAGAGCAGGGCTGTTGTCCCAGAGTTGGGTCTGGATACAGCTAAAGCCCAGAAAGGGGAGAACCCTAGGTTTGTGTCTGCTGGGGAGAATGATGCTGTGACTGGGGTAGGTCCAGTCAGTCTCCTGCCAGGATCCCAGAGATCAGACAGTTGTGGTGCGTGTATTTTACCTGAGGAAGAGAGAATGATTCCTACCCTTGTGTGTGCTTGTGTGTGCTGGGACAGGGAGCCTTCAGGGTGCCAGTCTGGAGAGTTGCAAAGGGAAGGAAAATGTCTCTGACCTTCTATCTCGAGATTCTGTCTGTTTGCCTGAAAGGGGATTGTCTAGGAATCCACCTGATGGGCCAGAGATGATTCAGGAGTAAAGGAATCTCGGGAGGAGTTGGTGGTAGCTGAAGAGAGTAAAAGTTCCTTGCTTGGGGAAGATCAGGAGAAAGCTCTGCCTGTAAAGGCAGCAGTTTATTTTATGAGACACTTGTTTCAGTGCCTGATAGACAGAATTGTTCTGTTAACAGTGACTCCACTGACTTGGAGTTAGACAGATCCAGTGTGGATGGTTTGGGAGCGGTTTCAGAGGGGCTGAGGATAGATTCAAATGAGGCAGGAACAGCCAGAGAGTTGGGACAGTCTTGTGATAACCAAATGACTGTATTTGACCAGCTTGCTGGGAAGTCAGTGTGGTTGGGACAGAAATGTTTCCAGGTTGATTATGAGATTGGACAGCATGTGTCTCAGATTCAGGAAGGGCTATGTAGCTAAGTGCAGGGCAGAACAGCTGTGTCGTTGGTCTCTCTAGAATGCAGGAGATGGCAGGTAAATGCCCATCTCTAGACACTGTGGACACTTGTAATCGATCAGGGAACTTAACATCTGATTCCATGTGGAAGCAGAGGTTGGAGGTGGAAGGAGGAGAGATTTGTAAGTCTGCTGCTTGTTATTGTTACCTGACTGACTGGGAAGACACACCCAGCCAGCCCTTTGTCTTTGTTAAGCCAGAGACTTCAGGTTTTGGATCCACAGGACAAGGGGGAAGGGCAAAACTTGCTTTGGGAAAGGAAAATTGCAGTTTAAACCCGAAGGGCCAAAACTACAAGGCTGTGTCTACATTGGCACCCTTTTTCGGAAAAGGGATGCTAATGAGACACAGCGCAATTGCAAATCGCGGGGATTTAAATATCCCCATGGTATTTATTACATAGCTTTTTTCGGCTCGGGGCTTTGCCGGAAAAAAGCGCCAGTCTAGACGGGGATCTTGCGGAAAATAAACCCTTTTCCGCAAGATCTCTTATGCCTACTTTCAAGTAGGCATAAGAGATCTTGCGGAAAGGGTTTATTTTCCGCAAGATCCTCTAGACTGGCGCTTTGCCGGCAAAGCCCGAGCCGAAAAAGCGGCAGTTATGTAATCAATACCGCGGGGATATTTAAATCCCGAAAGATGTGGCATGACAGAAAGTGTTGTCAATATACACTTGATATGGAGTTGTTCTTGTGACTGATGTTAACTTTTGTGACCAATGTGCTATTGTTACCAAGAACTGTAAAAATGTACAATGTGCATACTGTTTTGAAAAAAACCATTGAACCTGTCAAGAAATGTTCCAAATGACAGACTGTATGGTAAAGGACCCTGTGATAGTGATATGTCACAGTTAATGCCCGTAACTGATCTTGGAACTTCTTACAGGACAAAGAAGATTCCAGCCATAATGTACTGTGTGGAAAGGGAAACTGAGGCACACCACCATGCTGTTTTCATGGCTAAGGGCCAAGATGCCTACACTATGGGGGATGAGAATACCTACATTAACTCAGTGGTAATTGGATTTCAGACAGTTGCCAGAGCTGGCCTGGATAATTTTACTATTTTCTTTAGCTCTGGGCAAGATCACCTGACACACATGGGGCTCATGCTGCAAAAGCAGATCCGATTGGCTATGGTTCTTACCAAGTTTTACCTTGGGTTTATAAAACAGTGCAAGGACATTGTTGTCTCTATGACAGACCTTGCAGTGATGAAGTCTATTGTAGGCGAGCCTGGTTTTCATACACTTGTCCAGTTCTGTACTCTTGTTTCTAATATTGGATTAGAACCTGTAATAACACAGAGCCAAAACATGGGGAGGTCTATGATGCCCTCAGTGATGTTACTGGCATCACTTCCTGCATAAATTTTGCGCTGGGGGTGTCACGTTACTGGATTTTAGGGGGAACAGCCAGATCACTGCTGCACCCAGGGGTTGCCCCAAAGCCTATACAAAGGAGGCCATGTGAGGTGTCAAATGAAAGCTTATGTTCTACTGATTCTATGTATGCTCTTCATGTACTTATATGATGTCTGTATGTGGGGGTATGAGTATGGGCTCTGTGATGGTACTATGAATGAACTGCCTGCTGTAAGGAAGGCGTGTCCAATGAATGACTATGCTAACTAGCACGGCTTCAGGGACAATGGCTCTCAGAGAGGCCAATACACACCTGAGGAATGTGTCTGGAAACCGGCAAACCAGTCAGGGCATAATGGCTGCCGGCATGTGAAACACAGACAGGTCACTTGACCATGTGACCAGCTCCAGCTTAGGAGACACCAGGAATGGATATAAAGTGCCATGAGGCGGTCCCCCATCTTGTCTCCAATCTTGCTACTGATCCCAGATGCAGCCTTGTGAGGGACAGAGAGCCGGGAAGGATCGCTGACCCATCCTGACATAGGATGTACACCAGAGACTTCTAAGCTAGCAGTTTGTAACATCTCTGCTAAGATCCTGCATCAAGAACTTGGTGATTGGTGCATGTAATGTATTCTCCTTAACAACCTCACTCTCAACCTTTTCTTTCTTTTATTAATAAACCTTTAGATTTTAGATTCTAAAGGATTGGCCCAGCGTGATCTTGCGTGTAAGATCTAACGTATACATTGACTGGGAATCTGTGGCTGGTTCTTTGGGACCGGGAGGACCCGTTCGGGGTAGGTGAGATTGGGTTCTATAACCCCTCACCTGTGTGTAGTCCCGGGGCTGATTGTGGCACAGGGAGAGCTGGGGTGTCTGAGGGGTTTTGCTTGTGAGGCTTCCTGCTGGCCGGATTGGCAGCTGAAGCACTCGGTGTGACTGGTTTGTGGCCTATTTGGGAAAGGTCTCCAGTCTGGGGCTGTAAGGAGCCCTGGTTTCGAGCAATTCACCCTGAGTGGACGCCCTCAGCGGTGCCCAGACCCGGCCCGGTCCGTCACAGCCAGACACAGTGGGAATCTGCCCTCTGCCACCACCCCCCTCCTGCCTGCAGGCTTCTGGCCTGGCAGGCCCCTTACCATGCCTGCCTGCCTCTGGATTGAGTGTGTCCTGATGCTCCCCTGAGACATCTGGGCACCTGCCGTAAAGTGCCTGTTTTAAAGCTAACATTTGGCCTTGCATGGAACACTTCTCTATTGTCTTTACAGAGACCTTCAGGGGTGGCCAACCCGCGTCTCGCGAGCTGCATGCGGCTCTTCACCCCTGAAAGTGTGGCTCGCAAAGCCTGCCCCGCTGCTTGCGAAGCCGCCCCATGCACCCCTACAAACGGCCCCCGGCCCCCTGTGCTCACTGTGTGCAGGGGAGCCGTCCGGCGTGGCAAAATGGTGTCGGCAAGATGGCGGTGGCCGACAGGAGCCTGATGTTGCCAAAAAGCCTAACCTGTGGTTTTCAAAGGGGCTGCATCTTTTTTTTGCTCAACAATTCTGGTGCAGCTCTTCGCATTTTTTCTGCCGCTGCTTCGGCTCTCTTCGTTTAATGGGTTGGCCACCCCTGGTGTAGGCTAACAGATTAGGGGTAGGCTTCACACAGTGTATCTGCTGTAAAGTCTGCCCTTGTAACTTTTCTTTGCAGCTGGGACAGCAGCCAGCTTGGTGCGTCCTCCACCTCCTACTGCATCTGCCCACCTGGCTGACATCCGCCATTGCAAATGCACCTGGGAGGAGATGTTCCACGAGCAGATGGACTGCCTGCACACCCTTGTGGCAGAGATCCAGGCAGAGCGGCAGGACCAGATCGCTGAGTGGCAGGAGAGGAGAGATGCCAGGAAGCAACTCACACACTAGCACAAGACAATGTTCTCCACCCTTACCACTGTAATGGAGCATGTGGCAATCTGCTTGGAATGGGCCACTGACCAAAACCCTGCCTGCCCTGATGACACCCCCAGTCCCTCTTCCACCAGCCCTGTGGCTTCCACCCCTAGGGTCCCCAGGGGCCGCCGGGGTCCACATTCCCCAGAGTCACAACCCTCGGTAGCAGTATGTTGTTGATGGCCTTGGCTACTTCTATGAGAAAAAGCCCCTACCATAGATTTCCCCACCCCAAACTGGTTCCTGACTGACTGGTAGCTCTCTGGCATGGCAAGCTTCCACAGGGCAATTGCCATGAGCCTCTGCATGGTCAGAGCGGGACTCATGTGAGTATCCTGGAGCCTCAAAGCAGGGGCGAGCCATTTGCAGAGTTCCAAGAATGTGGCCTTCCGCATGTGGAAGTTCTGCAGCCACTGCTGATCGAACCATCTCTACATCACAATGTGGTCCCACCAGTCTGAGCTTGTTTCTTGGAGTCAGAAATAGCATTCCACTGTGTCCAGAGGTTTGACTGATGGGTGTGCTAGCATGAGCGCCAGGCCTTGCTGGAGCTGGGCCCTCATGCCACGCTGAGCTTCGTCTCCCCCTCTTCCTGGTGGAGCAACATGCAGGCGCTCTTGAAGTACAGTGCCATGAGGCACACCATGACACTCATGAGCATGACAATGTTTTCCAGAACACCGGGCTCCATGCTTGTGCTGCTCTGGTGTCTGCGCGGTCAACCAGGGCACAAAAAGGCATGGGCACACTGTGTCCCCTTTATCTCACGTGAGGGGGGCGGTACTAGAGGAGTGCCTTATGGGACGCTGGCGACATGAGCCCCTCTAACCACCCACTTCCAATTTTTTGACCCAGCGGGCACCGTGAGCATAGCCCAGACTTACAAGCGATGCCTCCCACGGTGCCTCGCTCTCTGAGTCGATGGCAGGCTCCCTAATGGGGACGTGCTACTTTGGACAACATTCGATTCCTGCCTGTAGTGAGGACACGGCCCTTTGCCTTCTTAACATCGGGTGCCCAGAAAATGACCATAGAAGATTCAACCTTATCTCGTAGTGTAGATGTGCCCTGAAAGAGCAAGTGGTGATGGGAGGTCTGTATGTGTGCAGAGAGGAAGTGTCCTGCCATGGCAGTTTCAGAGACAGCTTGTGTGCTAAAGAGAAGAGCTCACAGGAGTGAAGTGCAACAGGGAGCAGCAAAGCCTTTGTCTAAGGGTGCGTCTAGACTACATGGCTCCGTCGAAGGAGTCATGTAAAGTAGTTTACTCGACATAGTCAATGAAGCGATTTAAATAATCCCGGCAGTTAAAATAAAAATGGCGCCACTCTGTGCCGACAATCAGCTGATCGGCTGGCGCAGCGATCTAGGCGCAGATTGGTCGACAGGAAGCCTTTGCCGACCGCTCGCGGTATGCCTCGTGAAGCGAGGTTTGCGGAGCGTCGACAAAGGCTTCCTGTCGACCGCTCTGGTGCTGCGCTGCGAATCAGATGCTTGTTCGGCTTTGTGGCGCCATTATTCAAGGCATTATTTAAATCCTCTTCATTGACTATGCCGAGTAAACTACTTTATATGGCTCTGTCGACGGAGCCATGTAGTCTAGACGCACCCTAAGTGTTGTCAGAGTTTCTCCATACTCTGGCCTATGATAAGGTCACTCTCAACACAGTTTGGGCACGTCTACTCTATAGTATTATTTCAAAATAACAAGGCGAGCATCCACACAGCAAGCCCATTATTTTGAAATTATTTTGAAATAAAAGGCTTCTTATTCCAGAATAAACCCTCAGGGTATGTCTACACTACAGTGCTATTTCGAATTAACTTAATTCGAAATAGTTAATTCGAATTAAGCTAATTCGAAATAACGCATCTATACACAAAAACTATTTCGAAATAGCATTTTGCTGTTTTGAAATAGCACTTCCACACTGAGTGGACCCTGAACCGAGGTTAAGACTAGCCGGAACCAGTGCCGGCAGGGCATCAGGTTAGGACTTAGTGTGTGGGGCTGCTGCCTGAGGCTAACTGAGCTCCGTGCTTAAAGGGACCCTACCCCCACCCCAGACAGACAGTTCCAGGGTTCCCCGCTTGCTTGTCTACCTTGATGAGGGACAGCAAAGCAGTCCTGTCTTGGGGTATGTCTACACTAGCCCCCTAGTTTGAACTAGGGAGGCTAATGTAGGCATTCGAACTTGCAAATGGAGCCCGGGATTTAAATATCCCGGGCTTTATTTGCATGTTCCCGTCGATCGCCATTTTTAAATGCCACTAGTCGGACTAACTGCCCGCGCACGCGGCAGTTAACGTAATTCGACGAAGTCCTTAGTTCAAATTACCTGTTACACCTCCTTCCAGTAGGAGTAACAGGTATTCGAACTAAGGACTTGGTTCGAATTACCGTTAACTGCCGCGATGTCGCGACAAGTTAGTCCGGACTAGTGGCATTTAAAAATGGCGACGACGGAACATGCAACTAAAGCCCGGGATATTTAAATCCTGGGCTTCATTTGCAAGTTCGAATGGCTACATTAGCCTCCCTAGTTCAAACTTGGGGGCTAGTGTAGACATACCCTTGGAGTGCCCTGAGTGCCCGCACTCGGGACACCACAGCACTCGGACACATGGAGCCAGAGCTGCCCCTGGGCATGCCATCGTTGCCATCAGCCCGGCTGCACTTGCTGCAGGCTGCCATCCGGGAGGTCCATCAGGGGGCTGTCAGGATCCAGGAGGCCCTGAGGGAGAGCGTCCACCCCGAGAAGCCCTCAGAGCCTCCCCGGTCCTCCCCACTGGGGGCTCATGTCCCATTCCTCCCTCACGTCCTTCCACTTACCCCTCCCTAGCCCCCCTTCCTGATGTCAAATAAAGACACGTATGTTCAAAAATAGAAACTGGGTTTATTGAACAAAACTGGGGGAGATGAACCTCTGGGGAGACTGGGAAAAGGAGGTGGGAGAGGGAAGAGAGAGGGTGGAAGAGGGAGGGGAAACCTGGGAGGAGGGAGCTGGAAGGGGAAGCAAGGGAAGAAGGGGAGGGAAGCTCAGGGCTCAGGGTTGGGGGTCTTGCCAAACCAACTTGACTTTCATGCTAACCTGCTCCTGAGTTCGCATGTGGCCTTTGGTGGCCAGGCTGGCAGCTATCCTGCCATAGACGGCCGCATTCCTCCGTCTAGTGCGGAGATCATGGACGTTGGGGGCATCCCCCCCAAACCTGAATAAGGTCCATGATCTCCACCCTGGACCAGGAAGGCGCCCGCCTTCTCCAGTCCCTGTCAGGCTCCTGGGAGCTGGCAGACTGCTCCTGGGGAGCGGTGGAGGGCTGGCTGCCAGTGGCTTGCTGGCTCATGTTTTGGGGCCACTGGGTCAGGGGCCCCGGTGGCCACTGCTGGCTCTGGGCTGGCAGGCTTGGAGCTGGCACAGGCACTGTGGCCAGGGTCTACCCCTTTAATGTCTCCGGGCTGAGGGAGAGGAGAGTAAACTTTCCTGGTAGTGGGCACCAGGGCTCCCTGGGAACGGCTGGAGGCCCCCTATTTCGAATTAAGTGTCTACACAGCACTTAATTCGAAATAGCTATTTCGAATTTGGCATTACTCCTCATAGAATGAGGTTTACCAAATTCGAAATAAGGGCTCCACTATTTTGAATTTATTTCGAAATAGCAGTTTGCCTGTGTAGACGCTATTAAAATTAATTCGAAATAACTGCTGTTATTTTGAATTAACTTTGTAGTGTAGACATACCCTCATTTCGTAAGGAATAACGCCTGTTTCAAAATAGGGTGTGTGTGGATGGCACAGATATTGTTATTTTGAAATAATTGGCCTCCAGCGCTTCTCACAGCTGCTCTGGTGGCTACTCTGTTCCATGAGCTGTTTTCCCTGTGGCTGCAGCTTTAAAGGCTGCAGGGGAAGGGAAACTATAGAGGTCTGAGGGGTGTGGCCAAAGTAGGCCCTGTCAGCCCTGTGCCACACTGCAGGACTCAGTTGTGCTTCCATGAGTGACCCCAGTGCTCTCACTGAGCCCCCCAGGTCTGCTAGTGATCTGGCAGCCAGCTCCCAAGACCCTGCCCATGGGCAGAAGAAGAGGGCCCCTTCCTGGTCTGGTGTGGAGATCCTGGATCTCATTGAGGTCTAGGGAGAGGAGACAAACCTTCAGGATCTTTGAACCAGTCTCAGGAATGCCAATGTACAGGGCTCGCCAAGCAGCGGCGAGCCCTGCTCACCAGCTGCGCGGTTCTGCGCATGCGCAGATCGCTCTGCTCCGGCTCTTCCGGGTTGTAATCTACTCGCCACGGGCGAGTAGATTATATTATTTGTCAAGTCCTGCCAATGTGTACAGCTGGATAGCCACAAGCCTGGGCCAGAAGGGCCACATGCGCAGCCAGGAGTAGGTGCATATGAAAATAAAAAAATTGAGGCAGGCCTACACCAAGGCCAGGGAACATGGTTCCCGCTCAGGAGCGGAACCCCAGACCTGATGCTTTTATGAGCAGCTGCACCACACCCTTGCGGGGGCGGTTGTGAGCCTCTCAGAGGGCGGGGCTGTGCACAAGGAGGAGGTGGAAGATGAGGCCAACCAGGACACGATGCCCGCCAGCCAGGAGGTCATCCTGTCCCTGGAGCCGGTATCCCGCTCCCAGCATGTCGCCCAGGGTTCAGATGAAGCCAGGGAAGGCCCATCAGGTGAGTTCCATTACTTTCTCTAGACACAGGCTGGGGGAGGCGGTGCGTGGTGAGGGGCTGCATGCTCCTCGCTCGCCCTTCTTGGCCTAGGGATTGCACAGTGGCCTGTGCATGTGGGTGCACATGGAGCACCAGTCCAGAGCAGACAGGCGCATGAGGCTGCCACAAAGAAACCTTTCGCTCCTGCTCACAGGGTTTCTGGAGAAGCCTGCCTTACTCCTGACTCCGTAGTAGTACACCTTCCCACCACAAGCCACCACTAAGGGGGCTGGGGTCATGGATCCACACAGCAGCACTGCACACAGCACAGGCTCATGCCCACACTCCCAGGGCACCATCTGCTTCTGGTCAAGCACGGCGAGGCGGAGGACACCAAGCCCCTGCATGGGAACCTGCTGGGGGGAGGAAGATGGGGGGGAACCCCCAATAGCAACCTCCCTGGCAACCACCCCTTCATCCCCCTCCCGCTCATAGGCTCCTGGCCTGGCCAGCACCTTCCCATGCCTGTTTGTCCCTGGGATGTGGGGGTAGCGAGGCTCCCCTGGGACATCTGTGCTCCTGCAGGACAGTGCCCACTGTCTAGGCCACAGATGGCCTTGCTCGAAGCACATAGCCATTGTCTGAACCAAGACCTTTCAGTGTTGGCTTGAAGATGAGGGCTAGGCTTCTTGCACAGTGTCTCCTGGGATGACTGCTCTTGTCACTTTTCTTCACAGCTGGACCAACACCGCCCGTGCCGTCCTCCCAACCCCATGACAGCCTCCACTGCAGATGACCCTGTGAGAAGCTGGAGCGGGAACACATCGCCAGCCTGCGTACCCTGCAGTGGTGTCTCAAGCAGCTGGAGCAGAGACACCCGCTCCTTCCCAAATACCCCCTGCACCCACTCCTGCTCTTGCCCTTTCAGTTTCTTCCCCTAGCCCCACGTCATGGCTGCCGAGGGCCCCACACATGAGGTGGTGGGACCACCCGAAGCATGCACTAGTTCCAGCCCCATCCCTGAACAGCTCCTCCCCCGCTCCTCACCCTTCCTCCCAGGTTCTTTCCTCAGTCCCTCCCCAGATTTATTATATATATAAAAAAATAAAAGTCTGGTTTATTTGATCTGCAGGGGAGGGGAGGGGAGGGGAGTGGGAGGAAAGGCACAGAGGGGCACTGCAGATGCCCCTTCTGGGGAGGCCCAGGGGAGAGTGTCACAGCTGTCCTTATCTGAAACTCTCCCTCAGAGTGTCCTGGATGGGCACAGCCATGTGCAGCTGCTCAAAGGCCCTGGTGAGATGCTCAGCCACTGCCAGGGTGGGGGGCAGAAACATCTCTCCCTTGTTCTTGCACAGGTTGTGCAGGACACAGCAGGCCGCCACCACTTGGGGGAAGTTCCATTCACCGAGGTCCAGGCGGATGAGGAGACACCAGAACCTCCCCTTAAAACAGCTGAAGGCGCCCTCCACAACGAAGTGGACCCTGCTGAGCCTGGCATTGAACCATTCCTTGGTGGGGTCCAGGTGTCCCCTGTAGAACTCCATTAGCCAGGGGAGCAAGGGGTAGGCTGTGTCGCCCATGATGCACATGGGCATGTCCATGTCCCCAACCCTGATGCTGCAGTCAGGGAGAAGTGCCAGTGTACATCTTCTGGAACAGGCTGGAGTTCCTAAAGATGCGGGCATCGTGCACCTTCCCCAACCACCCAACATTAATGTCGGTGAAGCGGCCTTGGTGGTCCATGAGGGCCTCCAGCACCATTGAAAAGTACCCCTTCTGGCTGATGTAATCGGAGGCCAGATGGTTGGGGGCCTGAATGGGGATGTGGGTACTATGCTTAAAAGAAGCACGCAGGATCTTTTATAGGGGAAAAGGCAGTACACCGCATTTATTGAGAATACAACAGTAGCATATGCTTTTCAGTCACACACGTGCACAGTCCCACCAGTTGATGTTATAGTTACCAGTCCAGAGTCTGAATCAATCTAGTGGCCAGCCAAATTGATCACAGAGGGGAGCCAGGCTTTGTCGGTCGGTCGATCTGATGCTCCTGGAGTTGGTGGCAAGACGAACCCAAAGTTCCATGGCAAAGCACCCTGCTTTTATAATCCTCTTTCCCTGCTGAAATCTATGGATTCCGCTGTGTCAGTCTGTGACTGGTTACTGTTATCTTTTTTATGTTAACATTCCAAAACATCTCCAAGAGGTCATCCTGTCCTGGATTGTTAATCAATTCTCTTTAGGGGGTGCCAGCTTCACCTTAGAGTCATCAGTTCTGCCAATCCTTGACCATGGGTACGCACTGATGTTTCTTCTGACGCCGATGAGTCTGTCTTCACCCTGCATTCTCCCCCTTCTCTCTTGACCATCTGGCTTTAACAATGGCCTTCACACCTTCTCTCTTCCTGAAGCATACATCTCCCATTCACACAAACAGCCTTTCACAGAGACCTTCAAAGGTATGCAAACAGCTGTTTTTTATATTGGGCAAAAGCAAAACAGCATTGTAAATTAAACCTTACTAAATCTTGTAATCAAAACAGTTCACATCGGAAGGCCCGGGCCTTCAATATTTCTAATCTCATTAACAGACACAATATTAAAATCCTGTCTCTACTCACTAAACCTTAAAACAAAGAAATGTATATTTAACTAAAGGGCTTAATTGGTAAAATGTTAGATGCGTTCCCCAGGGGGGGTCACAAGAAAAAAGGATGACTAGCAAAATGAAATTAAATCATACATTACTACATTATTAAACCTGAAATACAAATATAAAATCCCACTCCTATATGGGTGATGTCAATGGCCCCCCCACAGTTTGGGAAGCCCATGGCAGCAAAGCCAGTGACAATGGGGTCTAGGTTGCCCAGGATGATGACCCTGCACAGCAGGATGGCGTTGATGGCCCTCACCACCTGTAAGATTATACCAACAGAATCACAGGGTTGCAAGAGCCCTTGGGATTTCCCCAAGCCCAAATCCCCTTCCCACAGAAGGAGCAACCCCAACTACCCCATCCCCGGCAGGGCTTTGTGAAGGCGGGACTGAAAAGCCTCCAGGGAGGGATAGTCCACCACCCCACCTTCCCGAGGGAACCCCATTCCAATGATTCACCACCCTCCAGGACAACAGCAAGAGAGTTATATCTGCACGAGCACAGCCACAACAGTTGATCTCCCCATGCTGAACTGGTTCCCAACGGAGCGGTAGCTGTGTGGTGTGACGAGCTTCCAGATGGCAATATTATTATTATTAAAATATTTGTACCCCACCTTTCTATTTAAAATATTCAAGGCGGCTTACAAGAACAAAAATACAAATATATATATATATATACACACACACACACACAAATTTAATATATGAGACCTCAGAGGGACATAACCAGCTAAAAACATATAGGCTGCGTCTAGACTGGCATGATTTTCCTCAAATGCTTTTAACGGAAGAGTTTTTCCGTTAAAAGCATTTGAGGAAAAGAGCGTCTAGATTGGCACGGAGTGCCTTTGCAAAAAGTGCTTTTTCAAAGCATCCATGGCCAGTCTAGGCGCATTTTATAAGAAAGCCCCGATCGCCCTTTTCGCCATCGGGGCTTTTTTGCGCAAAACAGTTCTTACCTGTCTACACTGGCCCTCTTGCACAAGTATTCTTGCACAAGAGAGCTTTTTCCCTGAGCGGGAGCGTGAAAGTATTTGTGCAAGAAGCACTGATTTTGTACATTACAAAGTCAGTGCTCTTGTGCAAATTCAAGCGGCCAGTGTAGACAGCTGCAGAAGTTTTTGCAAAGCAACTGCTTTTTGCCAAAAACTTGCCAGTCTAGACGCACCCATAGAGAGGAGGAACACACACATACAGACTCAAACATTAATAAAACCACGAGTAAAAAGGGTGGCTTTAGCCTGCTGCTGGAACAACGCTAGTGTTGGTGCCACGCGAATATCCTGAGGAAGGTGGTGACTCGCTTCTGGAGGGGGATGACGGGTCGCATGTGGGTGTCCCATTGCCAGAGGTGAGCCACTTGCAGAGTTCCATGAAGGCATCTTTCCACATGCAGAAGTTCTGGAGCTACTGCTGGTTGTCCCACCCCTCCATGATGAGCCGGTCTTACCAATAGGAACTGGTGTCCTGGCACCAGAAGAGGCGGTGCATGGTGTGCAGGAGAGGGTGGGAGGGGTTATGTTGCATGAGCAGCATGTGGAGTGGGGTGAGGAGGTGCCCCAGAGTGAGCTGCTGGTCCAGGTCCTCCAGTGCTATGAGGGCAGCCTGCAGTAACTGCACCAGGAGGTGCAGCATGGGGTCTAAGAGCCGGCGAGTGCTTTGCAGCAGGTCCGGCTCCATGGCTGGAGTGCTGTGGTGTCCGCAAGGGCAAACAGAACCCGCAGTGAGAAGGGTTTGGTGTCCCTTGAGGAGGTAGGCAATGTAGAGGTGACTGAGACATGGCTGTAGAGGGGTGTCCCTTTAAGCACAAGCCTCATCTAGCCTCAGGCAGCAGCCACAGAAAGTGACTGCTGTCCTCATACCCTGCCCAGAGTGCTTCACGGGGCTTTAAATGCAATTCAGCTTCCAATCAGTGTAGACACTATTTCAACATAATTCTTCACTATTTTGATGGACATTTGTCGTGTGGACACGTTTTGAAATAGTTATTTTGGGAGTTGTTATTCCGAAATAGCTTATTTAAAAATAAGTGAATAGTGTAGACATTTCCTTTATGTGCTCTTGAATGGTTGTTTTAAGCCATTACTACACTTCTGACTCAGGAAGTGTCTTCACTGCAGAGTTAACTTGTACCCAGGCATTTCCCCTACTCCCACTCCTCCCCCCTGTCCACACACATAGCACTCTCACCCGAGGGTGTGTCTACTGACGTTGTTTCAAAATAACAATGCGAGCGTCTACACAGCAATTCCGTTATTTCAAAATAATTTCTAAATAACAGGTGGCTTATTCCGACTTCTGTAAACCTCATTCCACGAGGAATAACGCCTCTTCCGAAATTGCTATTTCGAAATAGCTGTCGTGTGGATGCTGCACTGCCACTGTTTCGAAATAGCTCCTCCTCAGGGCCATTCAAAGTAATAACTCCCTAGGGTACATCTACGCTGCACACTTATTTCAGAGTAAGTTATTCTGGAAGAAATACTCCGAAATAGCTTATTTTGAAATAACATGTCTACACTACAGGGAAGCCTCAAAATTAGTCGGAGGCAGGATTCCCTAATGTGGATGCACTACCTCGACTTAGAGCCCCAGGAGGCACTGGGAAGTAATTACTATGAATAGCCCTAGGGCGGAGCTATTTCGAAATAGCAGCAGCGGAGCATCCACACGACAGCTATTTCGAAATAGCAATTTCAGAAGAGGCGTTATTCCTTGTGGAATGAGGTTTACAGAAGTCAGAATAAGCGGTCTGTTATTTTGAAATTATTTCAAAATAATGGAATTGCTGTGTAGACGCTCGCATTGTTATTTTGAAATAATGTCAGTTATTTCAAAATAACTGTGCTGTGTAGACCCACCCTAAGTGTGCTGGTGCTTTCCACCCAGGCTAGCTGGCCTGGCAGTGGGTGAGTTAGGGCCCAGGTGCTGCTTTCACTAGGGCTGGTGGTAACCCCTCCACTTTGCAGAGAGGCCACAGCTAAATCTCTAAGTATCAGTAGTCCTCCAATGCTTTCCCACAACCCCTCCAACCCCAGATGCCCAGCAGGACAGATACATCCCCCCACAATTCACTTGGAAAGAGTCATAGAGTGTCTCAGCTCAGTGCTGCACAAAGAACCAAGGGATGTGTCCTAGAAGCCACAGAAAGGCAGCACAGCACCAGTGAGGACAATGCCTCTGTGATGGACAGGAGGAGTGCTGGCCAGCACTCAGTGACTAAGGGGTTAAACTCAGGTGGCTAGCAAGGGTGTTGGCAGAGGGCCAGAAGAACCAATGGGATACAGTGCTGAAATTTGAATTGCATTTAGATACCTTGTCTGCTCTTCCTTTGTGGGATTCTAAGTTAAGGGCTGGAGGGAGCAGATGCAGTAATCAGAATTACAATGCCTATAAGAAATATTGGACATGGGAGTGAACTGGGCCTTGAAGTATGGATCAGCATGGAGCATGAGTAGAGGGAAAAGTGGATGTAGTTGCGATCAGGGTATTTTTCTTTATTTTGGTTGTCTGGTTTAAACTGCTCTGTGTGAATCTATGCCTTCTCTTCCCCCATTCACTATCTGAGGGTATGTCTACACTATGGAGTTGTGTCAGAAAAACAGCCGTTTTTCCAAGAAAACCTGAGTTATGCCCACACTGCAATCGCAGTCTTCTGAAAGTAAATCCAAAAAAAGAGGGTTTTTTCCAGCGTCGGTAATCCTCTTTCTACGAGGACAAAGCCTTTTTGCGAGAGCTCTTTCGCAAGAAGGTGTGTGTGGATGGGGAAGAGGGAGTTCTTTCGAAAGAAGAAGAGGAAAGAGGAAAAAGCACAGGTGCCCTGGTGGCCATTCCACCCATAGTAATCACAGCTGAAATGCGAGATAGCGTCCATTCAGTGTGGACGCTATCTTTGGAAAAAGCAGATTGCTTTTTCCATGCGCTTGTGTGGATGCTCTCTTTCGGAAGAAGTTTTTTCAGAAGATCTCTTCCAAAAAAGGTTCTTCCAAAAGAAGCCTGCAATCTAGACATAGCCTAAGAGTTGTTCCCAGAGATGTTCTCCGTTTTAATTTGTTTTACTCAGTTGCTCTGTAACACCTAGCAACCAAGTATGCCGTCTCAAGTTTTTGTTTTGTTAATAAAAATCACTTTAAGGCGATGATTTGATTCTTGTGTCCTGGAAAGTAACAGGAGATCTGTGTGTGTCTGGCTGCCTAAGACTGAGCAGTCAGCTACCAGAGACTGCAGCTTGTTTTCTCTTTTTTGCCCCAAGAGAGTTTGAAAAAAGAAGAGCTTGGGGTACCCCTGTGGAAGGAATTCAAATGCTCCCTCCTGTTTTTTTTTTCCAGGGTTAAATCACTTGATGGTGGCAGGTTTCTTTCCACACTGCAGGTCTGGCTACATTGCAAGCACATAAGCTCTTTAACACAGGAGAGAAGGGAAAAGATTTATCACAGATGTGACAAAGTTAAAAGACAGTAAAAAAAGTTGTTTGAGAGTAATTACTGAATTTTACTTATTATATGAACCAGTGGGGGCACATGTGGCTGACTTAAAGATCACCCTGTGCATGTGATGAACTATGTGACTCCTTAATAAAAATAATTTGTATTTGGCATTCACATGCATAATACATAATGACTATGTGAAAGACAGGCTGCTAAGGGAAACTGCTTTAACCTTAACCTGAGCCAGACAATTGCAGAGCCAGTGAAGTTAGCAAAATGGAGATTCAGGCTTTGAGTGACCTGGTAGTGAACCAGAAACCAGCATTATAGCATCCTTTCAGAAACAGAAAACTATGAGCGACAAACACCAAAATGACCAGCGAAATAAGGGCTTGATTGCACAACCCATATTCACTCTGGCAAGCATTTACTCACTCGAGTATGCCACTCCCATGACATGACCCACAATACAATGCAATGCCTAGCCTAAAGGACAGGGGTGGGCAATAGTTTTTGATGGGGGCCACTCCAAGATTTTGGAAAGTGGTCGAGGGCCACACTCTTCCATGATATTAATGGAGGAGATGTTGGGTCTGGGATTCCACGAGGTGTAACAGTTAACTCGAACTAAGGACTTAGTTTGAGTTAACGTTTGACTGCCGTGTGTAGACGCGGGCAGTTAGTTCAGACTAAGGGGATTTAAAAATGGCGCCCGGACGGGAAGATGCAAATAAAGCCCAGGATATTTAAATCCCAGGCTTCATTTGCAACTTCGAATGCCTACATTAGCCTCCCTAGTTCGAGCTAGGGGGCTAGTGTAGACATACCCTAACACCCCCACCAACGGTCACTCCATTTGCATGGTAGTTTGTCTCTTCCTGCAACTCAGCATTCCAGCCTGGCCATGTTTTAGTTCCACCATGTGGCAGGCCCCTCCCACCTGCCCTCTTAAGTCCAAGGCCCTCCGGCCTGAGTCCATAACACAGTTTAAGGTTGTAGCAGGGACGCACCCCACGTAGGGGGACCCAGGCCCACCCTACACCACCGGGTCCTGGCCCAGGGCCCTGTGAGCGACCGGGTAGCGGGTCACTCCCTCAGCGGGGCAATCCAGCCAAAATGCACTGAGGTTCTCTGGGCGGGAGGGGAGGCTCCCGCTCCTGCCCTGGGCCACTTCCTACCTGGGTCCCTGGGGTTCCTTCCCCTGTACTCGCCCAGCTTGCTGCGACCTCCAGGCCGGCGTCTCCTCGGCAGGCAGTCCCTGGGTCGCACCCGCTCGCCTCCGCGTCCCCTCCGGCCTCTCCTGGAGTCTCAGGCAACAGCTGTGCAGGAGCCCTCTTTCCCAGGTCCTTCTCCTCCAGCTGACCTTCTAGACTGAGTCCTTCCCCAGGCTTTTATAGTGGAGCTACAGCCTGGGCATGCTCAGTAGGGCTGTGGGGAAGGGGCCTCTGCAGCCAGGTAACCCTGGCTGGGCCCTTCAGGTTCAGTGCGGGGCTGCCTTGCCCCATCACACACCCCTTCCAGGTAACAAAGTTCAACAATGAAGAGTCCAGTGAACTTACAATAGGTCTTCAGCCTTGGTTCTGGGTCCCATGCGTCTCACACCCTTGTCTCAGGGTTTACAGTTGTGCTTATCCCCTTCTCAGGGGTTGGTAGCGGAAGCCAGACCCATAATCTACAGTGGGTTTCAGTCCAGGGACCCTGTAACCAGCAGCCACAATCAGTTCCATTAGAGTCTGGGTTGGAGTAAAATGCTGTCAGGAAAATGTCCTGGTTCAGGTGAAACTGTGACACTACTTCCAGAAGAAAAGCCGGGAGAGGCCTGAGCTGGATCTTGTTCTTACAGAACATGGTGTAGGGTGGTTCTGATGTTAGGGTCCTCAGTTCAGGCATTCTCCTGGCTGTGGTTATGGACACTAAGAAAGCCACCTTATATGAGAGCAAGGGCACCATTCCGTGAGGGTAGGAGGAGCAGCAGCCGCATGCTCCGGGATGCGGCTTGCTTTTCATCCTGTTCCCCGGATGCTAAGGGAGTGAGGGGAAAGTACTTGCATTCCTCTCACACCTGGCTGGTGAGCGCCCTTCACCACCCAGGTGTGAGAGGCATGCACAGAATACAAGTACTTTCCCCTCACTCCCTGATAGTCCAGGGAATGGGATGAAAGGCAAGCCACGTCCTGGAGAATGTGGCTGCTGCCCCCCCCCCCCCCTTCTGAAATGACGCCCTTGTATGAGAGGTAGAGCAGCGAGCAGTTCGTCAAGGGCTCAAAAGGTGGTCCTGTGAGCCTAGACAGGACTAAATTAAGGTAAAATAAGGAATTTCAAACCGAGAGAAGAGGAGTTTTTTCCTTTGTTTTTGGGTCAGAGCAGTTTTTCTCCAGGTAGCAAGAGAGATGGGCTCTCCCAAGAACAGACTCCTTGAAATGTGTAAGGAGGGAAAAGTTTAGATAGTCCATCAGGTTTTATTGTTTTCCTTGTTTGGGGGTTTGGAAATCATGTCTGAACTGGTTAATGGTTTTTCTCTTTTGTAACTAAGGATTCCAACCCAGGGATTCTCCCTGAGTTTATTTCAATTGATGGCTTTTAACACCCAGTCATTTACTATGCTTGTAACAGTAGTCTTGTGTTAATAAAAGTGTTTTCTTTTTGTTTTGGTTAACCGGTATTGGTTGATTTTTTTCTTTGTGTCCTTAAACCTACGTGCCTAAGTTACCTGGGAAAAGCAGAGTCCCATTTTTCTCTGCAGATTACCTCTGTTTGTTTTCCCAACGCCAAGCAAAACGGGGGTTGGGGTAGGGGGAGAACTTCACCTCAGGGAGGGGATTCCATGTGATCGCTTCCCTGGAAAGGGGCTTATTTTATATTTTTTATTTACACTTGGTGGTGGCAGCAAACCAATCATCTTTCTTTTGGGTCTCAGGGAAACTGAGACTGAACAAGTTTGTCTCTGGGAGTTACAGAGACAGGTTCTTACAGAGTTTATTCTGCTAGCCGGCCTCCATATCTACACCTGAAGTGCCAGGTTGGACAACTGAGCCGTGACACACCCTCTGACACTACTTAAATACCACCCATCACCCAAGACCTCGTGGTTCGATTAGAACATCTCTGTCCATCATGGTGTCATTTTACATCCTTTCCTAAACCTGGGTTGGTATTTGTGGGGAGTGTGGGTACCAAGGTCTTTTTTAACAAGATGTTGTTACCATCCTTTTGGCATGTGCTTTCAACTTATGACCAGTACCAATTACTGTTCTACATCTGGGCCTATTTCCAATTTGTGTTTTGCCTCTTGCTCACAGCTTAGCTTAGCTTTATATAAGCCAAGTTTTGTCCCTCGTTAGCTAGGCCTCAGACCTCAAACCAGGCCTGTGCTACATGGACTTTTGTTTCAGGCCCTCATCTTACTACACTATGGCCTGCGCTCACTCCTGCCTGATCTTGAGGAGCACCCTGTGAATGAGCTGAATAGGTGGAAAAGTGTACAGGAGGGGACCTTTCCAATGTATGAGGAATGCGTCCATGGCTGTGTTTCTGGAAGGAGCAGAACTGCTGGCACTTTCTGTTGTGATGGAACAGTACATCTGGGGAAAGCCCCACCTCTGGAAAACAGAAATTGCCACATATGGGGGAGTGGCCACTCATGATTGTGGAAGGACCTGTTGAGATGGTCTGCCAGCTCATTCTGCCTCCCAGGGAGGTATGACACCTGCAGATATATTGAATGTTTTACACAGAAGTCCCAGAGTTTCAGGGCTTCCTGGCACAGGGGAGAAGACTGCCCCTGCCCAACTCCCCACCCCCCGTTTGTTGATATAGAACATTGGTGTTTGGCTGTATTGTATTTGGGCACTCCAGCCCAAACTTGATGTGCCCATCACTAGCAGTGGGGATGGCTGTGGGCTGGTGAAGGAGACCCCTGCACATGCCTCCTAGAGGTTGATGCACCAAAGGAGGGAATCTAGTACTGAGTCAGGAAGAGTCATGATTTTGCCCAGTTTGTCTCGGCTAGTTGATACACTGACTCTAACCATGATTGGAGTGGTCAGAGCCTGGAATATGGCCAATGGGAGCAGGAGGACGCCATGCCTGGGACACGATGCCTGGGAGTGGCAGGGGGTACAAAGCCAGATAAGTGCCCCCCCTTCCCCTCAAACCCAGACCCTGCACCCCACCCCCCTCATGCACACACCCCACTGAGACCCTGCACCTCCCCTGCTCCTGCACCCTCCCCTCTGGCCAGACACCCTACCCCACCCTACTTCTGCACCCACCCTGCCGCCTCCTTCCTGGTCACACACTGCACCCTCCCTTGCTCCTGCCCCTTCCCCCGGCCAGACACACTACTCCCAGTCTGCTTCTGCACCCTACCTCCCACCCAGACCTCGCACCCTCATGCCCTCCTGCACCACACCTCCCGCCCAGGTCCTGCACCCCCATTCTTATCCTACTCACTGGCAGCCCTGTCCTGCACACTAAACCCCTCATTTTTGGCCCCGCTCCAAAGCCTACGGGGGCCCACAAAATCAACTAACCCTGGAACCCCAGAAGAGTTAATCTGGCCTGAGGCCTTGAACCTCAGTCCTCCCTGCCCCTCCCCCGCATGGAGCTGGAGCACCAGGGGAGTGAGGTGTCAAATTTGCACCAGCTTCTAGAGTTGATGGGGGTTGGCATGGGAGAGCCACCCTGCTGTGCTGGGGCCCTGTATGACAAGTATTTCCACTGCCAAGAGAAAATACCCCCCACCCAGTGCCTGTGCAGTGGCACATATTCCTTCCCTCTCCCTGCCTTCCCTACATTGAGGGTATGTCTACACTACAAAGTTAATTCGAAATAACAGCAGTTATTTCGAATTAACTTTAATAGCATCTACACAGGCAAACTGCTATTTCGAAATAAATTCGAAATAGTGGAGCCTTTATTTCAAATTTAGTAAACCTCATTCTACGAGGAGTAACACCAAATTTGAAATAGCTATTTCAATTAAGTGCTGTGTAGACACTTAATTGAAATAGGGGCCTCCAGCCCTTCCCAGGAGCCCTGGTGGCCACTCTGGGCACAACCAAGAAAACTTACTCTCCTCTCCTAGCCCCGGAGCCATTAAAGGGTAGACCCTGGCCACAGTGCCTGTGCCAGCTCCAAGCCTGCCAGCCCACAGCCAGCAGTGGCCACTGGGGCCCCTGACCCAGTGGCCCCAAAACATGAGCCAGCAAGCCACTGGCAGCCAGCCCTCCACCGCTCCCCAGAAGCAGTCTGCCAGCTCCCAGGAGCCTGACAGGGGCTTGAGAAGGCGGGTGCCTTCCTTGTCCAGGGTGGAGATCATGGACCTTATTCAGGTTTGGGGGGGATGCCCCCAGCTTCCATGATCTCCGCACTAGACGGAGGACTGCAGCCGTCTATGGCAGGATAGCTGCCAGCCTGGCCACCTGTGAACCCAGGAGCAGGTTAGCATGAAAGTCAAGTTGGTTTGGTGAGACCCCCAACCCTGAGTCCTGAGCTTCCTCCCCTTCTTCCCCTTGCTTCCCTTCCAGCTCCCTCCTCCCAGGTTTCCCCTCCCTCTTCCACCCTCTCTCTTCCTCTCTCCCACCTCCTTTTCCCAGTCTCCCCAGAGGTTCATCCCCAGTTTTGTTCAATAAACCCAGTTTCTATTTTTGAACATACATGTCTTTTATTTGACATCAGGAAGGGGGGCTAGGAAGGGGTAAGTGGAAGGACGTGAGGGAGGAATGAGGCATGAGCCCCCAGTGGGGGGGACCGGGGAGGCTCTGAGGGCTTCTCGGGGTGGACGCTCTCCCTCAGGGCCTCCTGGATCCTGACAGCCCCCGATGGACCCCCCGGATGGCAGCCTGCAGCAACGACCCCATGAGACGCACCGGCGTGCCCAGGGGCAGCTCTGGCTCCATGTGGCCGAGTGCTGTGGTGTCCCGAGTGTGGGCACTCAGGGCACTCCAAGACAGGACTGCTTTGCTGTCCCTCATGGAGGTAGACAAGCAAGCGGGAACCCTGAGAACTGTCTGTCCGGTGGGGTAGGGTCCCTTTAAGCACGGAGCTCAGTTAGCCTCAGGCAGCAGCCCCACACACTAAGTCCTAACTTGATGCCCTGCCGGCACTTAACTTCGGTTCAGGGTCCACTCAGTGTGGACGTGCTATTTTGAAACAGCAAAGTGCTATTTCGAAATAGTTTTTGTGTATAGATGCGTTATTTCGAATTAGCTTAATTCGAATTAACTATTTTGAATTAAGTTAATTCGAAATAGCACTGTAGTGTAGACGTACCCTGAGAGTCTTCACAGGAGGCCCATTAAACACTTAGCTGACCTTGGACCCACCTGTTACAGCTGCACGTGACAGAGAAGGGGCTTGTGAACAGAGGCTGCTAACAGGGAGTTTGGAGAGGGAGTTTGGAGAGGCAGTTGGGAAGGGGGCGAGATACACTTGCCATTCTTTAAAATCTTTTCACTAAACTATTATCAAAACTTCCTGAGCTCTGGTGGGCCTTCAGGGGTTGATTGCATCAGAGGCAAGGCTTTGAGCCGGGCCTAGCCTCAGCCTTATAAAAAAGGCAGCCAGAGCGAACGCAGAGAGCAGCGAACAGGGCAGCAGCCAACAGTGGAGTTTGCCTGGGAATTCACCCTGGGAAACCCCCGTAGTGTTTGGTGCTCTTTTCCTTAAAAAAAAAAACACTTTTTTTCCTCTCTCCTGCCCTTCAAGGAGGCATTTAATAACATCTGAGGAATCTCTCAGAAGGAAGGCAGGTATGGATGGTGAAAGGTCTGCTGTTGTTACCTGCACAGCATGTGCCATGTTTGTCTTCCTCCCGGAAGAAATAAGGGATTTCATCTACACTAAGTGCAAGCCGGTAGCCATTTTGGAAGAAAAAATTAGAGGACATGAGGCCCAAGTATCGACCCTACATTCCATCAGAGAGGATGAAGACTTCCTCGATACAAGGCAGCATTTAATCCGGCAGGCACAGCAGGCTGAAGAGCCAGTCAGGGCAGTACAGGACAAGGAAGAGAACTGGCAGCATGTAACCTCTAGAAGGAGAAGAAGGCCAGCTCAGGTATCCCCCATTCCTGTAGAGGTAAATAACCGCTTTCAGGCTCTCTCCACAGGCACTGCTGTGGAGTATGCTTTGGCAGGGACCTCTCAGGGAAGAAATCAGAAGGGAACACCATCTACCGGAAGGCATGGGATGCATAGTCCTAGGGATGGGGGTTCCACGACCACCACCCCCAAAAGAAGAAGATGGGTGGTGGTGGTCGGGGACTCCCTCCTAAGAGGGACTGAGTCATACATCTGCCGTCCAGACCTGGAATCTCGACAAGTGTGCTGCTTACCAGGAGCTCTCATTCAGGATGTGACCGAGAGTCTTCCAAAACTGATCAAACCTTCAGATCACTAACCCTTCCTTCTTCTCCATGTGGGAACTAATGATACGGCCAAGAATGACCTTGAGCGGGTCACTGCAGATTATGTAGTGCTGGGAAGAAGGATCAAGGAATCTGAAGCACAAGTGGTGTTCTCATCCATCTTTCCGGTTGAAGGAAAAGTAAATGCATGGTTGTTCAGGTGATGTCGGAGAGAGGGCTTTCGTTTCTTCAACTATGGGACTCTGTTCCGGGCACAAGGAAGAGATGGGATCCACCTAACCAAGAGAGGAGAGAGCATCTTTGCGGGCAGGCTTGCAAAACTAGTGAGGGGGGCTTTAAACTAGGTTCGTTGGGGGACGGTGACCAAAGCCCCGAGGTAAGTGGGGAAGTCGGATACCGGGAAGAAACACAAGCAGGAATGAGCAACAAAGGAGGACCCCTGACTCGAATGGAGAAGGTAGGACAATCAACTAGTTATCTAAGGTGTTTGTACACAAATGCAAGAAGCCTGGGAAACAAACAGGAAGAATTAGAAGCCCTGGCCCAGTCAAAGAACTATGATTTGATTGGAATAACGGAGACTTGGTGGGATGACTCGCATGACTAGAGCACTGTCATGGAAGGGTATAAACTGTTCAGGAAGAACAGCCAGGGGAGAAGAGGAGGAGGAGTTGCATTGTATGTAAGAGAGCAGTATGATTGCTCGGAGCTCCAGTATTTATAGGGAGAAAATCCTGTTGAGAGTCTATGGGTTAAGTTTAGAGGTGGAAGCAACAGGGGTGATGTTGTGGTTGGTGTCTGCTATAGACCGCCGGATCAGGTGGATGAGGTAGAGGAGGCTTTCTTCAGACAACTGAGAGAAGCTTCCAGATCGCAGGCCCTGGTTCTCATGGGGGACTTGAATCACCCTGACATGTGTTGGGAGACCAATACAGCAGTACACAGACAATCCAGGAAGTTTTTGGAGAACGTTGGGGATAACTTCTTGGTACAAGTGCTGAAGGAACCGACGAGGGGCCATGCACAGCTTGACCTGCTGCTCACAAACAGGGAGGAACTAGTAGGGGAAGTAGAGGTGGGTGACAACCTGGGAAGCAGTGATCATGAGATGGTAGATTTCAGAATCCTGACCAAAGGAAGAAAGGAGAGTAGCAAAATACACACCCTGGACTTCAGAAAAGCAGACTTTGACTCCCTCAGAGAACTGATGGACAGGATTTCCTGGGATGCTTACATGAAGGGGAAAGGAGTCCAGGAGAGCTGACAGTATTTTAAAGAAGCCTTATTAAAGGCACAGGAAGAAACCGTCCCGATGCACAACAAGAAAAGTAAATATGGTAGGCAACGAGATTGGCTTACTGGGGACATCCTGGGGAGCTTAAACACAAGACGGAAGATTACAAGAAGTGGAAACTTGGGCAGATGACTAGGGAGAAGTATAAATATATTGCTCGAAAATGCAGGGGAGTTATCAGGAAGGAGAAAGCACAATTGGAATTGCATCTAGCAAGGGATGTGAAGGGTAACAAGAAAGGCTTCTACAGGCATGTTAGCAATAAGACAGTGATCAGAGAGGGTGTGGGGTCCTTACTGGATGAGGGAGGTAACCTCGGCAACCCCCAGCACCTCGGGCTGTAGGGCAGGGGAGAACAGGGTGACCACCCTAGCTGCATTGGCACTGAGGTGGCTAAAATATACCCCATCCCCCCACTCCAGCCACCAGACAGCCTCGATGGCTCGAGTCATGTGGGCCTCCTGAAGGAAAACCACTGAGTACCCCCACTCTCGAAGGAAGGAGAGCACCCGGCTCCTGCGGAGACCCGCCCTACAGCCTCGCGTGTTTAGCGTCGCGATGGTGGTGGAGTTCATGGTGAGGGCTGGGGTGGATCCTCGCGGGCAGAATGATCTTCGGCCTCCCGCAGGCCCCATAACAGACCACTCCCCTGACCTGAAGGTCAGGAGAGCGTCACAAAATTTGCGGGTCCAGCGGTAGGCCATAATGTCCTGTATTTTGGTCCCTCCCCCCTCCTGCAAGAGGGCTCTTGTGGCCCGGAGGATTGAGTGAAAGTCCCCCCGGCACTGAAGGGCAAGCTGCACCTTGCCCTTAGCCCCGCTGGTGTCTGCAAGGAGCTAGTGGAGCTCGGCCCTCAGCGCCAAGGGGGTCAGGGTAGAGGGGTTCTCCTCCGGATGGACCCCCAGATGGACCTTGTGGGCCACAAAGACGGGCAAGCAGGGTTCTGATCCCCTGCGCAGGGAAGGGGACCAAAACTTGCAAGGGGGGCTAAGGAACAGTCCCCTAGGCCTGGGCCACCGGGCTGCAGCGCCTCCCGAGTGGGGTCAAGGACCGAGGGGAGGGAGGTGGGAAGGGGGCCTGTGCCAACGCTGGGCTCCGACGCCTGGACGGAACTGTTGTTCGGTGCCAGGGCGTCAGTTAGGGTGGACGCTGGGCCCCCAACAGGGAGGGAAGGCGACTGCTCTGCCTCAAAGATGGAGGAGGGGGAGCCCACAAGCCTGGGACCCAGCCGCTCGGTGCCAGCCATCGCCCTGATGGCTCTGTGGCATCAGACGCGGTGCCTGAGATGGTCGGGCCGAAAGGCAACACTAGGGGTGCCCCAAGTGTGAGGACGGAGGCGGCCGCCTGGGGCGTGGGGGACAGTGGAGGAAGGGGGACGCAACAGAGTCGCTGCCCAGACTGAGGCCCATTGGCAGAGGGTCGTCCTCCCGCTGAGTGAGCGGGGTCAGACCCAGGGCCTCAATCTCCTCAAAGGTGGAGCCAAAATCCACCTGAGGCCTCCTCGGGGGTGGGCTCCGCAGGGGGGAAGATGCCATCCCCCCTCGCTGCCATGGCTTCCTCAGCCGGCGCCTCCTGCTGGCATTCGTTGGGGGCGTTCTTGGCAGCGCTGGCCCCCCTCAGTATTTTGCGGAGGGGGGACTTCCCGCCCTCCTCGTCGGAGAGGGGATACTGAGCCCGCGGGCCGCGGGTTCTGCACTTCCCCCAAACGAGCGTCCAGCCCTCCGAGGTAGAGGTGGAGGGCTGGTCAGCAGGGGCAAGGCCAGGGGGCAGAGATGTTTTTGCGGGGGGTTGGGGAGGCAAGGGAGGGAGAGAGGGGGTAGGGAAACCTCCCCCTGACTCCCTGAGAGAAATGATGGGCAGGATCCCCTGGAATGCTTATATGAAGGGGAAAGGAGTCCAGGAGAGCTGGCAGTATTTTAAAGAAGCCTTATTAAAGGCACGGGAAGAAACCGTCCTGATGCGCAGCAAGAAAAGCAAATATGGTAGGCGACCACATTGGCTTACGGGGGCCATCCTTGGTGAGCTTAAACACAACAGGGAAGCTTACAAGAAGTGGAAACTTGGACAGATTACTAGGGAGGAGTATAAATATATTGCTCGAGAATGCAGGGGAGTTATCAGGAAGGCGAAAGCGCAATTGGAATTGCAGCGAGCAAGGGATGTGAAGGATAACAAGAAAGGCTTCTACAGGCATGTTAGCAATAAGACAGTGATCAGAAAGGGTGTGGGGCCCTTACTGGATGAGGGAGGTAACCTAGTGACAGATGATGTGGGGAAAGCTGAAGTACTCAATGCTTTCTTTGCCTCTGTCTTCACGGACAAGGTCAGCTCCCAGACAAATGCACTAGGCAACGCAGTATGGGAAGGAGGTGGGCAGCCCTTGGTGGGGAAAGAACGGGTTAGGAGCTATTTAGAAAAGCTAAACATACACAAATCCATGGGCCCAGATTTAATGCAGCCGAGGGTACTGAGGGAGTTGGCAAATGTCATTGCGGAGCCTTTGGCCATTATCTTTGAAAACTCCTGGAGATCAGGAGAGATCCCGAATGATTGGAAAAAGGCAAATGTAGCGCCCATCTTTAAAAAAGTGAAGAAGGACGATCCAGGGAACTACAGACCAGTCAGCCTCACCTCAGTCCCCGGAAAAATCATGGAAGGGATCCTCAAGGAATCCATTTTGAAGCCCTTGGAAGAGGGGAAAGTGATCAGGAATAGTCAACATGGATTCACGAAGGGCAAGTCGTGCCTGACCAATCTGATTAGCTTCTATGATGAGGTAACTGGCTCTGTGGATATGGGAAAGTCGGTGGATGTGATATACCTTGACCTTAGCAAAGCTTTTGATACGGTCTCCCACAATATTCTTGTCAGCAAGTTAAGGGAGTATGGATTGGACTGTAAAATGGATAGAAAGCTGGCTAGACTGTCGGGCCCAACGGGTAGTGATCAACGGGTCGATGTCAGGCTGGTGGTCGGTTTCTCGCGGAGTGCCCCAAGGTTCGGTTCTAGGACCAGTTTTGTTCAACATCTTTATTAATGACCTGGATGAGGGGATGGATTGCACCCTCAGAAAGTTCACAGATGACACTAAACTAGGGGGAGAGGTAGATTCGCTGGAGGGCAGAGATAGGGTCCAGAGTGACCTGGACAGATTAGAGGATTGGGCCAAAAGAAATCTGATGAGGTTCAACAAGGACAAGTGTGGAGTCCTACACTTGGGACAGAAGAATCCCAAGCGTTGTTACAGGCTGGGGACTGAATGGCTAAGTAGCAGTTCTGCAGAAAAGGACCTGGGGATTACAGTGGATGAGAAGCTGGATATGAGTCAACAGCGTGCCCTTGTAGCCAAGAAGGCTAATGGCATATTAGGGTGCATTAGGAGGAGCATTGCCAGCAGATCCAGAGATGTGATTATTCCCCTTTATTTGGCTCTGGTGAGGCCACATCTGGAGTATTGTGTCCCGTTCTGGGCCCCCCCCTATAGAAAGGATGTGGACGCATTGGAGAGGGTCCAGCAGAGGGCAACCATAATGATTGGGGGGGTGGAGCGCATGATCTACAAGGAGAGGCTGCGGGATTTGGTTTTATTTAGTCTGCAGAAGAGAAGAGCGAGGGGGGATTTGATAGCAGCCTTCAACTTCCTGAAGGGAGGTTCCAAAGAGGATGGAGAGAGGCTGTTCTCAGTAGTGACGGATGGCAGAACAAGGAGCAATGGTCTCACGTTACAGTGGGGAAGGTCTAGGTTGGATGTTGCTCCCTCGCAGTGGCCCGGCTGAGTGGTGCAGAACTCAGCCGAGTGCCACAGCGGGAGGTGAAGGGGGCCGGGGCGGTGACGTACACAGCCGGTCCCCGCCCCCTGGTTGTGTACGTCACCGCCCGGCCCCCCTTCCCCTCCCGCCGTGGCGCTCGGCTGACTTCTGCGCCGCTCAGCTGGGCCGCTGCGCGGGAGCAAGCAGCACAAGAGGCCGTTTGGGCTCTGCGGTCCCCGTGCTGCATGGGGAGCGTGGAGGCCAAACAGCCGCTTGCACTGCTTTCCCCCGCACGGGGAGCGCAGAGCCCAAACAGCTGTTTGGGCTCCTCGGTCCCCCGAGTGAGAGGCAGAAGAGGGAGGAGAAGAGAAAGAGAGACAGAGAGAGAGGCAGGAGGCGGAGGAGAGCTGAGAGAGAGAGCGGGGAGGCAGGAGGAGGAGGAGAGAGAGACGGACATGGAGGAGAGACCCGAAAATCCCGTTTTATGATGGGCTATTGGCTAGTTTCAAAATAATAGGCTTCTTACTCCAACTCCTGTAACCCTCATTTCTCGAGGAGTAAGTGAAGTCGGAGGAGGAGTGTTCTTCCTTCGACTTCCTGCTGTGTAGACAGTGACAAAAGACGAATTAAGCTATTTCAACTTCAGCTACGCAATTGATATAGCTGAAGTTGCGTAGCTTAAGTCGACTTTTGCCCTGCTGTGTAGACATACCCCCCAGAAGCACCATATCACATTTCCCCCACCCCACGAGCTCAGACATGCGTCTCTTTTTACCTGTAACCTTTTAATTTCTTTAAAGTACATTTTTGTAACATGGTGTTGCATTACTGTGGGGTTGGCTTTGGTGGCTACAGTTTTAAACTTAAACAGAGTGAAAGTTACCTTTGTTACTTTTTTAAATTTAGAGTTTTTAGGAACACATAAAGACGAAAGGTAGTGACCACATACATATTTACAAGTACAAGGTTAATTTATGTTATACGTTTTATTAAAGTTGCAATTAAAGTTATGGTTACCCAAACATACAGAAATTTTATACAGACCTATGCACAAATTACAAATATAGTTATACTTAAAATTGTTGATGACAGTGTTAGGCTTTGATGGGTTTTTTTATGGCTTGATTATTACTAGAGGGATGGTTTTTGCTGGGGTATTCCAGAGAGAGCTTAGTTATTTTATCTTGGGCATTCACTTTTTATAATGTAATTTTGTTTACACCTACATTTTGTGTTCATTATAAAAGCATTTACTCTTTTTAAAACTGGTTTGCGTTTCCCGGAAACTTAAGGGACCCCAATTTTATATAGGCTGGGTAAGTTTTTTATTTAATTAACATTGATGCACAACTTGTATTTTGTAATTAAGACAATGTTTGACACAGAGGCATTTGTATGGTATTTTTAATTTTTGGTAATTTTGTGCAATATTATTACTTGGTACCTTTTAAAATAATTTTAGGGAATTGGTCTATTTTTTGGTTACTTATGTTATTTTTTGTTTTTAAGGCCTTATAAATAGTTAAGCTAAAGTTTTGCAGGCCTTACCCTAGGGTTCTTTGCATTTTAGCTTGCTTACTAATATTTAGAACATAGTATTTAGAGGAACTATTTTATACTCTTGTAGGCCGGTTAGGCCTTCCGGAGGGGTTCCTCCACCTCCAGGTCCGTGAGCGCCCCCTCCGTGCCCCACTGCAGAGCACCCTTCCCTCCCCACATACCCTGCCCTGCCTGCTGCTGGGAGCCCTCCCTGGCCAGCTCTCTGCTGCGGCTGTCTGCTGTTGCTGGGCCTCTCCCTCCCTGGATTGCTGCTGCCACCACCCACAACTTGCTGCTGTCTGGGGGGGGGGACCTGCCGGCTGCCCCCACCTGGAGGGAGAGGTGAAGAGGACCCCACCAGCACCCACCACCCAGAGGCCTTTCCTGGCTGGCTGCCACCCGCCTGCTGCTGCTGCTGCTGCTACAACACCTCTGCCCTGTCGAGGAGGAGGAGAAAGAGGCCCACCACCGGGACTTGTGGAGGGGGGTTGTTCTCTGGGACTGAGACTTTAACACCTGTGCTCCTGGGGTGGTGGTAAATTGAGTTGTTGTGAGGGGGGCCAGGGGAGAGGCGCAGAGCCCTCCCCCAGTCCAGCTGCCCCCCCTTCCTACTGCCACCAACCCCCTTGCGCCACCTGGACTTGCCCCTCAGCGGGGCTGGCTACTCTTCCCCTTTTTATCCACCTGGGACTGTTCCGCTGCAGCAGTGGGCAAGGACTGAGCCCCCACAAGAGCTCATGGGCATGCTCCCCCCACCCCCTTGGACTTGGCCCCCTCCCTCAGCTATGTTTGGCTGGGCCGGGCCTCCCTTACCCCAGCTCACCCCGCTTTGCCCCCCACCACAGCAGCTTGCCTCCTTCCCTGCTGCCTGCCCCGCCCTGATAGCCCAGTTTGTTTTCTCCCTTCCTGCCTGAGTTTGCTCACCTGCCCCACCCAGCCTGAGAGTTTGTTTGTTGCCTGTCCTGCCCCTGCCCCAGCTAGATTGCTGTAGTGTGTGCCCCGCCCCCCAGCTGCTGCTTTGCCTCGCCCTGCCCTTTACTCACTCAGTATTTCTCTCCTCTCCCAGCCTCCCACTAGCCCTTTGCTACTGCCCTGTGTGCCCTGGCCCCCTCCCCAAGCGCTTGTGTCCCTTCCCTCCCCTTTTAGTTAGCCCCCCCTGCCCCACTGCACTCCCCTTGATGACTCCATAGTTCCCCCCTGTACCCCAGTGCAGCCCGAGGAGCCGGCTCCCGCCCTGCACCCGCTACTGCATCCCCTGCCCCATCCCACCAGCACCCTCCTCCTGTGTCTCCAGCCTTGCAGGGAGGAGCAGTTGCTGGCTCCTGACTCCCTGGGTTCCCCATCTGTGCCCTGCCTCCGCTAGCACCCTCCCTCCCTGCAAACATTCCAGCAGGAGGGAGTGGCTGCTTTCCCAACCCCCCTCCCTCCCCAATCGCGAACCCCCCTTCCCCGCACCCTTACCACTTCCTCTGGTGCCCTCCTCCACTGTTTCAGCCTCACAGGGAGAAGTGGCTGCTAGCTTCCCCCTTTCCTCAGTTTTGTATCTGTGCTCTGTTTCCGCTGGTGACCTCCCTCCCTGCAAAAAGTCTAGTGGGAGGGAGCAGTTGCTTTCCCCATTCCTCCTTCCCCCAATTGTGACCCCCCCCTTTTTCCCTCGGGTCCCTCCCTCTAGCACGCTCCTCTTCTGCCTTTAGCCCTGTGTGGAGGAGTCGTTGCTTTCCCCACCTTCCCAGTCGTGCCCCACCCCACGTGCCCCTACCCCTCTCTCTAGCACCCTCCTCCTCTGCATCCAGCTAAGCAGGGAGGAGTGGTTGCTACCCCTTCCCTCGGTTGCCCCTCCTTGAATCTAGTGCCCTCCTCCCCAGCCTTCAATATAGCGGGGAGGAGTGGTTGCTGCCCCTGCTCCCCATATTTCCTCTCCCCGACTCAGTACCCTCCTCCTGATCACCACTCCTGTAGGGAGGAGTGGCTAACCCATTCCACTAACCCCTCCGCCCCTTTTCCCTCCATTGACGCCCTCCTCCCCCGCTTGCTGCTTGGTGGGGAGGAGTGGTTGACCCTTGCCCCCCTCCCTGCCATCTGTGCCTCCTTCAACCCCTCCCCCAATGATGGAGGAGGCCCCTGTCCCCATTGACTCCACGGTCCTCTCATTGCCACCGGCCCCAAAAATTGCTGCGGCTGACCTCCCGGCCCCCGGCCCAGGCTCCACCGCTGCCATGGCTGACGCACTCCTAGATTCGGGAGCAGCCTCCACCTCGGCTGGTAAAAAGGGCCAGGGGAAGAAAAAGGGCAAAGGCCCGG
Organism: Rafetus swinhoei; assembly: GCA_019425775.1. Lineage (NCBI taxonomy): Eukaryota > Metazoa > Chordata > Testudines > Trionychidae > Rafetus > Rafetus swinhoei. The sequence continues at coordinate 2,316,548 of JAFJHL010000564.1, read as the reverse complement.
CTCAGAAGGCCAAACCCTCCGTGGCCGAGGCTGCCCCGCCCACTGTGGCGCCGCCATCCACCACAGCCCCTCCTTCCCCTGTTGTTCCCCCCACCAGCTCTGGGGGCGATCCACCTGCAGCCCCCAGAGCGTACGCCCCGGTGGCCCCCGCAATGTGCTGCCGCATCATTGGCCCCAACTGCCGCATCCAGCTCCATCCCTGGTGGCTGGGGCCCTTCCCCACCCTGACCAGGAGGCACGGTGTCTGCTGCCTCCTGGTGGCTACCTCGCCACACATCGAAACATACGTGCGGGTGTTGGCGAGGGTGGTGGGGGCCTCGGCTGCGGTGGCGGCCTCCAAGATGTACGGCAAGGTAGTGTTCTTCCTTGCCTTGGAGGCCGCCGCCCAGGAGGCGGTGGAGAGGGGCCTGCTGGTGGGGGGGGGTGCACGTTGGAGGACCTGGGCGTACGGGTGGTCCTTACCTCTGTCCCACCCGTCCTCCCCAATGCCGCCCTGCTAACCGCCCTCTCCACCCTGGGGAGGCCAATTTCTACCATCAGCCCTCTCCCACTGGGCTGTAAGGACCCCGCCCTCTGACACCTTTTGTCCTTCTGCCAGCAGGTACAACTGCAAATGCTGCCAGTGGCCCGTGACGCGGTGGTGCTTGGAGGGGTCCTTCATGGTGCCCTACCAGGGGGCCCTCTACCGCGTCCACTACTCCACGGGGGAGACCCGGTGCTTCCTCTGCCGGGCGACGGGGCACATCCAGAGGGACTGCCCTCTGGCCTGATCAGAGGAGGCGTCCAGACCCCCCAGGGCCCAGGAGGGTGCCGGCCCCAACACTGCCAGCACCCCTGGTAGTCTGGCCTCCGCGGCTGCCCCTCCTCCAACCGACAGCTCTGCTAGGGTGCCGGAGGCTCCGCCCCCAGCAAGCCCGGGCGAGCAGGCGGGCCCCTCCTCTATAAAATTCAACTCGGCAGGGCCCGAGGAGGAGATGGTGGTGCGGTTGCCACCGGGCGAGGGAGAGGGCTCCCTCCAGGGGGAGGTTTCCCTACCCCCCCTCTCTCCCTCCCTTGCCTCTCTGACCCCCACAAAAAACATCTCTGCCCCCTGTCCTTGCCCCTGCTGACCAGCCCTCCAACTCCACCTCAGAGGGCTGCACGCTCGTCTGGGGGAAGCGCAGAACCCATGGCCCGCAGGCTCAATGCGTTATGTCTGAACTACATGGCTCCGACGGGCCGTGTAGATGAGTTTACTAGACATAGGAAAATGGGCGGCGATTTAAATAATCGCGCTTCATTTATCAAAATGGCCACCGTGCTGTGCCGATCATTTCACGAGGCATGCGGAGCGGTCGACAAAGTTTCGCCGTGTCGACGCGCGATCCCAGACTGCCCGCTGTGCATGCCAAACGGCTGATCGGCACAAGCGGCGCTCTTTGATGTAAATGGGCGGCGATTATTTAAATCGCCGCTTCATTTTCCTATGTCTAGTAAATCATCTACATGGCTCCGGGCGACGAGCCATGTAGTCTAGACATACCCAATCTCTCCACTCTGATAAGGAGGGTGGGAAGGCCCCCCTCCGCAATATACCGAGGGGGGCCTGTGCTGGTGAAAATGCCCCCGATGAATGCCAGCAGGAGGTGCTGGCCGAGGAGGAAGCCATAGCAGCGAGAGTGGACAACGCCGTCCCCCCTGAGGAGCCCATCCCCAAGGAGGACTCGGGTGGAGCTCCCCCGGCCCCTGTACCATCCGTGCCCCCCGTCATCACTGCCAAGGTAATTGTTGCCTCGGCAGCCAGTGAGGAGGACTCTGGGGCCCACAGGGATGGAGATCAGCTTCATCTTGGAGGAGATGGGGGCCCTGAGTCTGACCCTGCTCGCTCAGGGGGAGGACAACCCCCTGCCAACGGGCCTCGGTCTAGGCGGCGACTCTGCTGCGCCTCCCCCTCCTCACCCTTCCCCCATGCCCCAGGCGGCTGACCCCATCCCCACCCTCAGAGCGCCCCTAGTGTTGCCTGTCGGCCCGGCCATCTTGGGCGCTGCGTCTGAGGCCACCAAGCCCTCAGGGGCGATGGCCGGCACCGAGCAGCCGGGTCCCGGGCTGGTGGGCGCCCCTTCCTCCACACCTGAGGCGGAGCGGTCACCTTCCCTCCCTGTTGGGGGCCCAACAGACAACATCCCTCCACCCGATGCCGTGGCTGCAGACATATGCTCTGCCCAGCCATCTGCACCCGGCATCGGTGTGGGCCCCCTCCCCACCAGTCCCCAAGCCCGTTTGGGAGGCGCTGCAGCCCGGTGGCCTAGACCTGGGGGACCCTCCCCTAACCCCTGTCCAAAGCTCGGGTTCCCCTTCCCTGTCCCGCCCCTCCCGTCGTCCCTGTTCATGCCCTCGGTCCCAATCCCATCCCTTTGTATGAACCCGTATCCAGCCCCAAATCCAGTCCCGTTCCAAGCCCCTCTCCCATCATCACCCTCATCCCCACCTCTGCTCCCGACCAATCATCCAGCCCTGATCCTACCCCCACCGCGATGCCTGCTCCCCCTCCACTGTCTCCCCATCCCCCAGTTATTGCCACCCCCGTGGGGGCCGTCACATTCCCGCTAGCTGTGGGTGACCCTCGGGGTGGTATTCGTGTCCCCAGTCCCTAAGGAGCTGCCTTGTTCCCTCCGCCGCCTCCTCCCTCACCGGGCTTGGGGACGGGCAGCGCGGCTCCATCGCTCCTGGTGCCATCCCTGTTTGCCCGTCTCCGCGGCCCGCGAGGTCCATCAAGGGACCCAGATGGAGGAAAAGCCTGGTGCCCCCTTGGCGCTGGGGGCCGAGCTGCGCCAGTTCCTCGCAGACACCTGCGGGGCCAAGAGCAAGGTGCAGCTCACCCTTCAGCGCTGGGGGGACTTTCACTCCATCCTCCAGGCCACGAGAACCCTCTTTCAGGAGGGCAGAGGGACCAAAAGGCAGGACATCGCGGCCAACTGCTGGACCCACAAGTTTCGTGATGCTCTCCTGACCTTCAGGTCGGGGAGCGGTCCCTTGCGGGGCCTGCGGGAGGACGATGAATACCCTGCCCATGAGGATCCACCCCAGCCCTCACCATGAAATACACCATCATCGTGACTTTAAACTCCCGGGGCTGTAGGGCGGGTCTCCACAGGAGCCCGTTGCTCTCCTTCTTTTGGGGGGCGCGGGGACTTGGTGGTTTTCCTGCAGAGATGCACATGACTCCAGCCGTCAAGGCTGGCTGGCGGCTGGAGTGGGGGGACAGGGTGCACTTCAGCCACTTCAGTGCTCATGTGGCTGGGGTGGTCACCCTGTTCTCCCCTGCCCTACGGCCCGAGGTGCTTGGGGTCACCGAGGTCATCCCCAGCCACCTGCTGCACGTCCGGGAGGGGCTGATGTTGAACTTGGTCAATGTCTAGGCCCCGAACGCGGGCCCAGACCGGGTAACCTTTCATCAGCGGGCGGCCACTTTCCTCGGCACCCTGGATCCTCACGAATGCCTGGTCCTGGGTGGGGATTTCAACACCACCCTGGAGTACCAGGACCATGCAGGAGTCGAGAACTGACAGGCCGCAGCAGGCATCCTGGTGGACATGTGGCGCAACCACCACCCGGACAACAACACCACCTTCACCTATGTCCGGGTGGGGGACATTCGGTCGCACCACTCCTGGTTGGACCGCATTTCTCTCTCGCGCTTCCATCTAGCACGAGCCCACTCCTCCAGTGTGCGGCCGGCCCCATTCACGGACAACCATTTGGTGGCCGTGAAAGCCTCTCTCAGTGCGGAGAGGCTGGGTCCAGCCTATTGGCATTTTAACAATAGCCCGCTGGAGGATATGGGCTTCGCAGCGTCCTTCCAGGAGTTCTGGCTGGCCTGGCGGGGGCAGCGGCCTGCCTTTCCCTCGGTGCGGCGATGGTGGGATGTGGGGAAGGTGATCACCCAGCTCTTCTGCTGTGAGTACTCCCAGGTCGCCAGCTGGCAGAGGGATGCAGCGATAGAGCAGTTGGAGAGGGAGAAGTGGGAGGAACTCTGGGCCCTCGAGGACCACCAGGACCGGGGTGCCCTTGTTCGATCCCGCATCCATCTCCTTCGGGAGAAGGATCGCGGCTCCTACTTCTTCTACACCCTGGAGAAAAAGAGGGGGGCTAAAAGGCACGTCACCTGCCTTTTGGCAGAGGACGGCACCCCCCTCACGGATCCGGAGGAGATGTGTTGAAGGGCCAGGGCCTTCTACGCCAGTTTGTTCTCCCTGGATCCGACCGAAGCCAACTCCTGCAGGGTGCCCTAGACCGAGCTCCCGACGGTCACCACGGGCAACCGAGACCGGCTAGAGCTGCCTCTCACTCTGGCCAAGTTCTCGGAAGCCCTCCATCTCATGCCCCCCATCTGGGCCGAGTCCTTGGAGAGCGGGGTCCTCCCTCTGTCGTGCAGGTGACCCATGCTCGCCTTTCTGCCGAAGAAGGGGGACCTCCGTGACCTTCGGAAGTGACGTCTTGTCTTGCTTTTCAGCACGGACTACAAGGTCATAGTGAAAGCCATTTCGCTGTGGCTGCAGTCCGTGCTGGCGGACGTGATCCACCCTGACCAGACCTACACCGTCCCGGGCCGTAGCACCTTTGATACTTTGTACTTGGTCCGGGATCTCCTAGAGGTCGGGTGTAGGGACAGTCAGTCATTTGCCCTCCTGTCCCTGGACCAGGAGAAGGCGTTCGACAGGGTGGACCACGGGTATTTCCTGGGCACTCTGCAGGACTTCGGCTTCGGGCCCCATTTTGTGGGTTTTCTCCGGGTGCTGTATGCCCTCGCAGAGTGTTTGAACTGGACCCTGACCGAGTCAGTCAGCTTCAGGCGAGGAGTACGTCAGGGGTGTCAGCTGTCGGGCCAGCTGTACGCTCTGGCGATCAAGCCCTTCCTCTGTCTCCTCCACCAGAGGTTGACAGCGTTGGTGCTCTGAGAGCTGGGGCTGCGGCTGGTCCTTTCAGCATACGCCGATGATGTGCTCCTCGTGGTACAGGACCCGGGCGACCTGGAGCGGGTGGAGGCAAGAGCTCTGGCCTGGTGGTCGGGGACGGGTGGCAGGCAGGCTCCCTCCCACCCGCGCTTCAGGCCATCAGGTGGAGCGTGGGTCTGCTGCTCTATCTGGGTGTCTTTCTATCCGCCACGCATCCCTCTCTGCCGGAGAACTGGCAAGGTTTGGAGGCCAGGGTGGGTGAGCATCTGCAGAGATGGACAGGACTGCTCCAGTGTCTCTCCCTGTGTGGGAGGGCGCTGTTGCTGAACCAACTGGTCCTGCCCATGCTCTGGCACCGGCTCAACACCCTGAGCCCAGCCCCAGAGGTCCTGGCCAGACTCCAGAGGACAGCCCTGTAGTTCTTCTGGATCTGCAGCTGGTCTGCTTTCGAACCGTGCCTAGGAAACATCTGTACATGCTTGTGCTCCATACGATACATTTCCTCACCCTCGTGTCCCGCCCCAACACTAAGTGGCGGGACTATCTTAGACTTGTAGAGGGTGGGGAGCCCTGATGGTCCAGCATGTATTCCACCTTAATCCCGCGGCCCATCGCAGACATTAGTTGGCGGCTCCTTCACGGAGCTGAGAGCACGGGCATGTACCTGGCGCAGTTCACCCCTATTGCAGACACCTGCCCTTTCTGCGGCGTGAGGGAAACCCTGGTGCACGCCTACCTTGAATGCGCCAGGTTGCAGCCCCTAGTCCAGTCCTCCAGAACCTCTTATTGAGGTTCTGGCTCCACTTTTCCCCACACCTTTTTATTTATGCACACCCTATCCGTGGCCCCACAAACTTGCAAGACCTCCTCATCAGCCTCCTCCTGGCCCTGGCGAAAGCCCTATAAATAAGACCAGGAGGAGGATGCTAGATGAGGGGGTTCTCTGTGACTGTGGGGCCTACTTCTGCTCCTCCCTGGTCTCAAGTATCCAAGCACAGTTCCTCTGGGCGGCGTCCACTGGCTCCATCGACATCTTTGAGGAGCAGTGGGTGCTGTCTGAGGTTCTCTGCTCAGTGTCCCCATCCGGTTCCCTTGTTTTAAACCTTTGACCCACACACTTAGACCCTGTTTTGTCATTATTTGACCCCCGGAATTAGTTGGACCCTGGGTCTAGTCATCCCTCTCGCAGGGCTGGGGAAGGGGCTTTGGAAGTGGGTGGGCTAATGCCTGCCCACTCCCTGGGTTCAAATAGTACCCCACTACAACTCTTATAAATTAAAACGTATGTACATTTAATTGACATAAAACAAATATATGGCTACGTCTAGACTGCAGGCTTCTTTCAGAAGAAGCTTTTCCGGAAGAAATCTTCCAGAAAAACTTTTTGAAAGAGAGCGTCCACACAGCAAAAGCACAGCAAAAATCAATCTGCTTTTTTGAAAGATAGTGTTCACACTGATTGGACGCTATCTCACATATAAGGCCGCCCAGAACCAGTTCAGGCAGGGCATTAGGTCAGCAGTTGCTTCCGACTCCTGTTACCTAAGCCTAGCTGAGACACGTGCTTAAAGAGACCCCCTTGGACAGCTGTTTCTCAGCTTCTGCTGCTTGCTGTGCCTCGGAGAGGAAGACAAGCAAAGCTTTAGCAGTGCGTGGTCCGGTTGCCCCTGCCTTGGGACACCACAGCATTCTTCTTGCCATGGAGCTGGAGCTGCCCTGGGCACTCGATGGCCCCACACGGCCATGCTGCAGTTTCTGCAGCAGTTTCTGCAGGCTGCCTTCATGGCTCTGCACGAGCTCGACACCAAGCTCATATTTGAGACCCTCACCCTTTGTGCGAGAGCAAGGCCCTTGCAACTGCACCCCACTGTGGAGAGACGCTTTTGAAGGTTGGACACCAGTTCTGACTGGTGGGACTGGCTGGTGATGGAGCAGTGGGATGACCAGCTGTTTCTCCAAAACTTCCGCACATGGAAGGCCACCTTTTTGGAGCTGCGTGCCTGGCTCACCCCTGCCCTCCGACGATGGGACACCCACCTACAGCCCGCCATCCCCCCGGGAGAAGCGGGTCGCCATCGCCCTCTGGAAGCTCGCCACTCCCGATACCGGTCGGTGGGCAACCAGTTTGGCGTGGGGAAGTCCACCATCAGGGCCCTCCTCATGGAGGTAAGGCACTCTCAGGCTGCAGTCCCTGCAAGGTGGGGGCAAGTCCTGGAAAGGGGACCCTCGGGAAAGGGGGTGGGCTGGGGTGGGGCAAGCCCCGTCCTGGGGGTTCTGCCAACCCGCCATCACACAACCCTGCTGGGGAGCAGCCTCATAGGAGGTGGCTTCTGGGGTGTTTGAGGGGGGGAGGGGAAGGGAGGGGGGCAGGCATCTCCCAAGGGCTCAGGCACTCCCTCTCATTCTCTGTTTTCTCTGTTTCTTTGTCTCCTTCTGCAGGTTGTGAGGGTCATCAACTCAGTCCTGCTGCGCAGGGTCATCCGCCTGGGAGACCTGGACCCGATCGTCGCAGGATTTGCTGCCCTGGGGTTCCCTAACTGCGGGGGAGCGATTGATGGAACCCATATTCCAATCTGCGCACCACATCAAGCGCCCCAATACATAAACTGCAAGAGCTACTTCTCCATGGTGCAGAAGGGCCTGGTCGACCACCGTGGACACTACACAGACATTTTCGTTGGGTGGTTGGGCAGGGCACATGACACCCACATTTTCAGAAACTCAAGCCTCTACGGGCAGTTGGAGGCTGACTCATTCTTCCCCCAGCGTGAATTTCACGTTGGGGACGTGCACATGCCACTGTGCATCATGGGGGATGCAGCCTACCCCCTCATACCATGGCTTATGAAGCCATACACCGGCCACCTGGACCCCAGGAGGGATCAATGCCCACCTCAGACGGGCCCGCATCCAGGTCAAATGTGCCTTCAGGCACCTCAAGGTGCGGTTCAGGAGCCTCCTGTCCCACCTCGATGTGGGCGAGCACAACATCCCCGAGGTCATAGAATCATAGAATACTAGGACTGAAAGGGACCTCGAGAGGTCATCGAGTCCAGTCCCCTGCCCCCATGGAAGGACCAAATACTGTCTAGACCATCCCTGATAGACATTTATCTAACCTACTCTTAAATATCTCCAGAGATAGGGATTCCACAACCTCCCTGGGCAATTTATTCCAGTGTTTGACTACCCTGACAGTTAGGAACTTTTTCCTAATGTCCAACCTAAACCTCCCTTGCTGCAGTTTAAGCCCATTGCTTCTTGTTCTATCCTCAGAGGCCAAGATGAACAAGTTTTCTCCTCCTCCTTATGACACCCTTTAGATACCTGAAAACGCCATCATGTCCCCTCAGTCTTCTTTTCTAAACTAAACAAACCCAATTCTTTCAGCCTTCCTTCATAGGTCATGTTCTCTAGACCTTTAATCATTCTTGTTGCTCTTCTCTGACCCTCTCCAATTTCTCCACATCTTTCTTGAAATGCGGTGCCCAGAACTGACACAATACTCCAACTGAGGCCTAACCAGCGAGAGTAGAGCGGAAGAATGACTTCTCGTGTCTTGCTCACAACACACCTGTTAATGCATCCCAGAATCATGTTTGCTTTTTTGCAACAGCATCACACTGCTGACTCATATTCAGCTTGTGGTCCACTATAACCCCTAGATCCCTTTCTGCCATACTCCTTCCTAGACAGTCGCTCCCATTCTGTATGTGTGAAACTGATTGTTCCTTCCTAAGTGGAGCACTTTGCATTTGTCTTTATTAAACTTCATCCTGTTTACCTCAGACCATTTCTCCAATTTGTCCAGATCATTTTGAATTATGACCCTATCCTCCAAAGCAGTCGCAACCCCTCCCAGCTTGGTATCATCTGCAAACTTAATAAGCGTATTTTCTATGCCAATATCTAAATCGTTGATGAAGATATTGAACAGAGCCGGTCCCAAAACAGACCCTGCGGAACCCCACTTGTTATACCTTTCCAGCAGGATTGTGAACCATTAATAACTACTCTCTGAGTACGGTTATCCAGCCAGTTATGCACCCACCTTATAGTAGCCCCATCTAAGTTGTATTTGCCTAGTTTATTGATAAGAAGATATCATGCGAGACCGTATCAAATGCCTTACTAAAGTCTAGGTATACCACATCCACCGCTTCTCCCTTTATCCACAAGACTCGTTATCCTATCAAAGAAAGCTATCAGATTGGTTTGACATGATTTGTTCTTTACAAATCCATGCTGGCTGTTCCCTATCACCTTGCCACCTTTCCAAGTGTTTACAGATGATTTCCTTAATTACTTGCTCCATTATCTTCCTGGCACAGAAGTTAAACTAACTGGTCTGTAGTTTCCTGGGTTGTTCTTATTTCCTTTTATAAATGGGCACTATATTTGCCCTTTCCAGTCTTCTGAATCTCTCCTGTCTCCCATGATTTTCCAAAGATGATAGCTAGAGGCTCAGATACCTCCTCTATCAGCTCCTTGAGTATTCTAGGATGCATTTCATCAGGCCCTGGTGACTTGCAGGCATCTAACTTTTCTAGGTGATTTTTAACTTGTTCTTTTTATTTTATCTTCTAAACCTACCCCTTCCCACTAGCATTCACTATGTTAGGCATTCCTTCAGACTTCTCGGTGAAGACAGAAACAAAGAAGTCATTAAGAATCTCTGCCATTTCCAAGTTTCCTGTTACTGTTTCTCCTCCTCACTGACCAGTGGGCCTACCCTGTCCTTGGTCTTCCTCTTGCTTCTAATGTATTTATAAAAAGTCTTCTTGTTTCTTTATTCCTGTAGCTAGTTTGAGCTCATTTTGTGCCTTTGCCTTTCTAATCTTGCCCCTGCATTCCTGTGTTGTTTGCCTATATTCATCCTTTGTAATTTGTCCTACTTTCCATTTTTTATATGACTCCTTTTTTATTTTTAGATCATGCAAGATCTCGTGGTTAAGCCAAGGTCTTTTGCCATATTTTCTATCTCTCCGACGCAGCAGAATAGCTTGCTTTTGGGCCCTTAACAATGTCCCTTTGAAAACTGCCAACTCTCCTCAGTTGTTTTTCCTCAGTCTTGATTCCCATGGGACCTTACCTATCAGCTCTCTGAGCTTACCAAAATCCGCCTTCCCTGAAATCCATTGTCTCTATTTTGCTGTTCTCCTTCTACCCTTCCTTAGAATTGTGAACTCTATGATTTCATGATCACTTTCACCCAAGCTGCCTTCCACTTTCAAATTCTCAACCAGTTCCTCCCTATTTGTTAGGATCAAATCTAGAACAGCTTCCCCGGTAGCTTTTTCAACCTTCTGAAATAAAAAGTTGTCTCCAATGCAGTCCAAGAACTTATTGATAGTCTGTGCCCTGCTGTGTTATTTTCCCAACATATATCTGGATAGTTGAAGTCCCCATCACCACCAAATCTTGGGCTTTGGATGATATTGTTTAAAAAGCCTCATCCACTTCTTCCACCTGGGTAGGTGGCCTGTAGTAGACTCCTAGCATGACATCACCTTGTTTTTAACCCCTTTAGCCTAACCCAGAGACTCTCAACACTTCCGCTCCTATGTCCATCTCCACCTCACTCCAAGTGTGTTCATTTTTAATATATAAGGCAACACCTCCTCCCTTTTTCCCTGTCTATCCTTCCTGAGCAAGCTGTACCCTTCCATACAAACATTCCAATCATGTGTGTATTATCCCACCAAGTTTCTGTGATGCCAACAATGTCATAATTGTACTTATTTATTAGCACTTCCAGTTCTTCCTGCTTATTACCCATACTTCTTGCATTTGTATATAGGCATCTAAGATACTGATTTGACCTTGCCTCCCAGTTTTGCCCTGATCCTCCTTTCTCTCTGCCATTATAGCCCACGCTCCCTCCCATTTCCGACCCATCTCCCAGGTCTCCATGTTCTCCACTTACCTGTGGGCTTTGCTCACCTGTCCCCATCGAACCTAGTTTAAAGCCCTCCTCACTAGGTTAGCCAGTCTGTGTCCAAATAGGGTCTTCCCCCTCCTCGAAAGGTGAACGCCATCGCTGCCCAGCAGTCCTTCCTGGAATAGCATCCTGTGGTCGAGAAAGCCAAAGCCCTCCTGGCGACACCATCCTCGCAGCCAGGCATTCACCTCCAGGATGCACCTGTGTCTGCCCGGGCCCCTGCCTTTGACAGGAAGGATCGAAGAGAATACCACCTGCGCTCCAAACTCCTTCACCCGTACTCCCAGAGCCCTGTAGTCACTCTTGATCCGCTCAGTGTCACACCGCAGTATCATTTGTGCCTACATGGATGAGTAGCATGGGTAGTAGTCAGAGGGCCGGATAATCTCGACAATGCCTCCATAACATCTCGGATATGGGCCCCGGCAGACAGCATACCTCCTGAGATGAAATGTCAGGGCGCCTGATGGGCGCCTCCGTCCCCCTCAGAAGAGAGTCTCCGAGCACCACTACCCTACGTTTCCTATTCGCAGTGGTGGCAGCAGACCTCCCAGCCTTGGGGGTATGAGACTTCTCCTCCTCCATTGTGTAAAGAAGAGCATAACGGTTTCCTAGTACCACGGCGGGAGGGTTCAGAGCAGGGGTGGAGCAGTGCCTGCTGCCAGAAGTAACCAGCTGCCAGTGTCCACCCTGAGCCGTCTCCTCCTCCACCAGTGGTGTGGCCACAGTCCTGTGTACTGGGACAGCTACCTCAGCTGTCTCCTCATGAACACGGTCCAGGAATTGCTCGTGGATTCGGGTGCTCCTCAACCTAGCCACCTCCTCCTGTAGCTCTCCCACCTGCTGCCTGAGAGATTCCACCAGCAGGCACCTTTTGCATTGGATGATCTCCCAGCCTGGATATCAGTAAGTGGAATTGCAAGCCACAGTCCCTGCAAAACCACACCAGGATCTGCAGAGGCATCCATGCTCAGGCGCTCTGTCTGGCTACAGGCGAGGAGGAGGAGACAGAAGCAGTGCTGGCACAGGTGTTGCGGGTCTTCCTGACCATTGTAGGCCTCCCTCTGTCAAACTCCCTCTCAAACTCCCCTTTCTGCAGCCCCCTGTCTGCTTTCTCTCCCTGGTCGCTCTGCCTCTGGCTTTTAAAGCCTTCTAGGTCATCTTGGTGTGTCTAGGGGAGGCCTTCCTACCGAGGTGGAGGGCAGAGGCCAGCCACGAAGGGAGGGCCTTCGATCAACCACACACAGCTGCCATCCACCAGGCACATCAGGTGGGGGTACACATCCGGGAGGCTCTGAGGGTGAGTTTCTCTCAAGGACCCCAGTAACTCTCCCAAGGGCCTCCCCACTAGGGGCCTGTGTCTTGGTCCACTATCCCTTTCCCACCACAACCCCTCCCTTCCCCCCTTCCCTGAACTCTCAATAAACACACCTGTTTTGATTTCAACAAAACAAACTTTGTATTTTTTTTATAATAAAATCAACTGGGGAGGAGGGGCACTGAGAACCTAGATGTGGGAGGGAGGAGGGGGGCTCAGCGAATTTGGGGTTGCGTGGGGCCTGGGACAACAGGAGGGGGGCTGGAGCAGGGTCAGGGATGGCAGGGGAGGGGCAGAGGCATCGCTTGGGGCTCAGGGGAGGAGGAATGAGCATAGCAGGGGGGGCAGGAGGATGGGAGGCAGGAGAAGCGACAGCAGCCGGGTGTGCCATCATTTCCCACATGATGGCACACATGTTGTCGCCCTGTCGCAGGAGCTGGTCCCACATGCAGCTCTGCCACTCAGCATCCTCCCGGACCTTCTGGGCCAGGGTCTGCTGCATGTCGCGCAGGATGCCCACATGCTGCCTCAGGAAATCCTCGTGCACCCTCGTGTGCTTGTGGCTCCCCCGGGATCAGGCAGCTGCCTCGGCTGGCGTGGATCGCCCCTCTGCTACGGCTGGTCCAGCTGTGGAGAACAAAGAGGGAGAGGCAGTCAGTCATCCATGCACACGCTGTCCCTGAGGCCGTGCCCTCCTCTGTGAGCAGTGACCAACAGTCCTCGGGCTAGAGGACAGGGATGTCCTGGGAGCAAGGCCATGTGTGGCCTCCACAGCGGGCCCTGCCTCACAGGGTCCCCGAGGTGCCATGGGGACCATACTTCCCGCTTCCCCCCACCCCCCAGCCTACGGACAAGCAGGCAAAGGAAGTGTCCGTCCACACTGGGATCCCATGGGCAGTAGAGGCTCCTGGAGCAGCCTGGCCCTCCATGGGGCCCGCACACACACCTGCTCCTGGCAGCGCTGTCCACGGGAGCGGGTGGTGCCTTGTGTGAGCAGGCATGCCCGTTTGCTGTGTGCGGCACTCCTCAGGCTGTGTGCAGCCATGTGTGTGCCCTTGTCCCCAGCCTGCTTCCAGCGGTGGCTGGTGGTGGAGGGCATCCCCAGGGTCAGACGTGTGTGGCCTCCTGATCCTGTGAGCAGGATCCCAGGGGTGCTCCGGGGCTGCCTCCTGAGGCTGTGTGGTGCAGACTGGCGCTGCACATTCTTCTACGTGCACCGACTGCAGCACGACGTCCAGGCCGAGAAGGCCAAGCAACGATCAAACCCCATCCCCTCTGCGCCCCCCTCCTCTGCCCTGTGTGTGTGTAAAACTGAGAGCACTCACCCGATGATCCCTCCCCACCATCAGAGGATGCCTGTGACACGTCCAGGACCTGGGGTACTGGCTCGAGGGTGAGGGTCACCGTACTGGCCGTGTCCTCCTCCTCTTTCACCTGATGTTCCTCGTCCTCCTCCTCCTCCTCACCAGGGAGCTCCGGGTGGGTGACCACGGGTGTCTTGAGCCCCGAGTCCACCACCACAGGTGGGGAAAGGGCTTCCCCAATCCCCAGGATCTGGTGGAACTCCTGGTAGTAGGGGCAGGAGTGGGGTCCTGCCCCAGAGTGAGAGCTGCACTCCCTGGCCCTGGAGGAGCTCTTTCACCTTACTCCAGACTTGTTCTAGCCTGAGCGACACTTGCCCCCGGCCCCCTGTGCACCCGCCTCCCCCCCCCCGTGTGTGTGACAAAGTGAGAGCACTCACCTGAAGATCCCTCCCCAGCATCCTAAGAGGCCTGGGAGACATCCTGGCTTACTGGCAATGGCTCCAGGGACAGGGTGACGGTCTCCTCCTCCAGCTGGCCCTGGTCCTCCTGCTCCTCCACCGCCACTGTGACCTCTGGCTGGGGGACCACGGGAGTCTCGAGGCTGGAGTCGAAAATGGGTGGGGAAGACGTTTCCCAACCCCCCAGGATTTGGTGCAGCTCCTGGTAATAGGGGCAGGTGTGGGGTCCTGCCCCTGAGCGCGAGCTATGCTCTCTGGCCCGGATATATCCCTGATGGAGCTCTTTCACCTTACTCCGGACCTGTTCCAAGGTCTGGGGTGGGTGTCCGTGCTCCGCCAGGGACTTGGCCATGTGCTTGAATACATCTGTGTTTTGGCGCTTGGACTGGAGATCCTGCAAGGTGTCCTCCTCGCCCCATAGCTCAAGGAGGGACAGGCTCTCCAGTCTGGACCAGGAGGGTGCGCGCCTCTTGGTCCCCCTGGGTGGGTCCTGGGACCCCTGGGGCTGCTCTCTGCAAGGGCCAGGGGGGTTGCGGGGGTCTTGTGGCTCAGACATAGCTCCGAATGCCTGTGGCAGGGAGAGCCAAACAGTCAGAGTGCTGCTCCAAGGCCGGCTTCCTGCCACAAGGCTTGTCCAGGGTGCTTGCAGCTTTAAGAGGAGCCAGGAGACAGGAACTATAGAGTTGTGATTACTTTGGATGGAGTGTCCACCAGGGCGCCTGTGTTATTTCCTGGAGGCCTCTTCTTTCGGAAAAAACCCTTCTCCCCATCCACACACGCCTTTTCCCGAAAGAGCTTTCGGAAAAAGGCTTCTTCCTCGTAGAAAGAGGAGTACCAACGTCAGGAAAAGCCCTCTGTTCTTTCCATTTACTTTCGGAAGAATGCGATTGCAGTGTGGACATTCTGCAAGTTTTGTTGGAAAAATGGCCATTTTTCCTACAAAACTCTAGTATAGATATACCCTCATCAGAGAGCAACTAAGGAAAACAAATTAAAAGACAGAGAAAATCTCTAGGAACAATGCTTAGATGGTAAATTGGGAGGGGAGGCATAGATTCACACAGAGCAGTTCAAAGCAAACCACAAAATAAAGAAAATACCCTGATCGTGGCTAGATTCACATTCCCTGTACTTACTTCCAATCTTGGTTCAGTCTACTTCCATGCCCCGAATTCCTTGGAGGCATGGTAGTCCTGCCTGGGTTTAAATCATTCTATGTCTCTCATCTCCTGGTTTAACTCCCCCCGGCCCCAGAGAAAGCTGGCAAGGAATCTTATACAATTCAGATTTCAACACCGTAGTCCCACTGGTTCTCTGGCTCCCTGCCAACCCCTTTGCTAGGTACCTAAGTTTAACCCCTTAGTCACTGGGTGTTGGTCAGCACTCTTTCTGTCCATCACAAGGCCCAGTCACAGTTCTCTAATCCAGTTTCCCCAAGATAAACAATAAAGTCTTTGCAATACAGCATAAATTCAAAGAGTCCTCGCTTGGCTTCTAGCTGGATACAGCTGTTCTCCCTGAAGGTCTATCTTCCTGCTCTCCAAGCAGCAACTCTCCACTGACTGTAGGCCCCCGTCTTACTGCAATTTCTGTAGCCTCCCCAGGCCTCTTCTGTATGCACCTGGAGACCTAAGTGGGTCCGATGATCCATCAGTCACATGACTTGGTTTGATTGCCCCACCTGCCTCACAGGTGAGGCTGCCAGTGCCAGTCCCATCACTCCTTGAAGGAGCCAGCCACTGTGAGGCCATTAAAGAGCATTTAGGCAGAGCCAAGTGGCCATCAGGCAAAGTGATACATGAAGATGCAGGACTAGTGGTCCCTTCCATCCCAATTGTTTCTGCACAGACCAGGCACCATACTGTGATAATGCACTTACATCAATATAGGTATGGGAAGGGTCTTTTCCATACTGGGAAGATATTTACTTGTAAAAGCCAATATTCTCAGAAGTGGCTAGTGATTTGGGGGGCTTTCTGATTTTGGATGTCCAACTCTAGACACCTCAAAGTGGCCTAATTTTCTGAGAGTGGTGTCTCGGCACTTTCTGAAAATCAGTCCCCTTTAAGTCACTACAAGTTGGAAACCCCAACACGGAGGACACAAAATCTCTAGCTACTTTTAAAAATTTTGACCTGGACTCTTATTTGAATATCTTGGGCATGCAGAGCTGGGAATGAATTGAGATGAAATTTTGCAATTCTAGGGGTGGGAAACAGAGCAGAACTTGCAAATGGAGAAGAATATGGAAATGATAAACAGTGAAGATAAAATGTTCTCTGAGCTTTCTGGAAACACAGTGCTGCCATTGTGGGGATCAGATTTTGTATAAGGGATGTCTATGCACTAGCAGCTGGGCCGAGACCCACCAGTGTATTTCACCCACCAGGCATTAGATACCAATAACTTTTTGTTGGGGTTCCTAATAACTGCTTTGGAAAGGAAATCCCCAAATCCAAACCTTGGTATTTTTGCAGAAAAGCATTTGAAGGACAGTTGGATGTGCAAAGTTCTATTTCCAAGCTAGACCTGTTATAACAGCTATGACAAATCAAGTATTATATGTACTTGGGTGTCAGTACAGCGGTGTGTGGCTTAGCCCTGTAGATGTAACCGGGTCCCCTCACTGAGCAATGCCCCCTCGGTTGCTAGACAGAGGACACCGCTCTCATGTGGTAGTGGCTGAACATCAGGGCTGAACCAAAGAACGTGCTGGCACTTCCCTGAGCAGTACCCGGGGGAGTCTCTCTGCCTCTGGAGTAAGTGGAGATGGGCGATCTCGCTTTCTGCTTAGTCTCATCCTTGCCCTGTTCCAAGGCCCAGGGAAGTCAGCAGAAATATTACCATTGACAATGAGCACAGGGATCACTTCTCCTCTGGTCCGTCTCACAATGGTATCCTGAGACTAAAGGGAGAAGAGATGAACTAGCTAGTCATTTGGGCTTTTGAGCAATGGGCACATGTGGCACCCTTCTGCCATTTTCTCCACAGTGCGTGTCTCCCAGGGACGGAGAGGACAAGAAAAATTCTAGTGCTCACCCTACTTCCTGTATCTGTGTCTTCAAAGAAAATGCACCAGCCCCGCAGAAGGGCAATAGGATTCCCTCCCCCACCCCCCACCCCTTTCTTTAAATTCATCTCCGTCAGCCATCCGGGGCTGTCCCTGCCGGAAAATTACTCTCACAAAACCTCCCTCAGCAGTAATTACCGAACTGGGGGGAGGGGAGGGGAGATCTATTTAGAATCCACTTCAGCTCAGGATTAGCTAATTAATTAACGGTTTCACTGACAACTCAAAGGGGAAGTGTGTGTTAAATGGGAATGCTACGGCGCTTGATTTATGTGATCTGACATCCACGCTCTCTCTGCCATCTCCCTGCCCCTCCCCCTCCAGCCCTGCCATGAAAGGCCCATTCTCGTGCTGCATCTCTGGAGACCAGGAGTGCTGTTCCTTACTCAGCAGAAGGACTGCAATGAACTGACAGAAGGATGGTGTGGGGAAGACAATGACGAGGTAATGAGACTGAGAGGGTTATTAAGTGGCAGATGAAGCCAGTAGCAGAATGGGCTATGGCCCACCGAGCTGTTTGGCTAGCAGGGCCACCCATCTGCCTTGCTTTGCCACGTGCTCACAAAGGCCTTGGGAAGAGAAAAAAAAATCAACAGCCCACTGAGGGCATGGCTGGTGATTATGGCAAGAGTGGAGCTCTTAGAGGAAAAGGCAGAGTCAAGATTTATCCAAATGCATTTACCAGAATCAGTCTAAACACCCATTCATCCCATGTGCCTTCCCTCCCTCACCCCACTGCCTGCATCTCATTGCCTAGCCTCAGGGCAGCATAGACTAGTGGTCTAGGAAATCTGCTCTCTCAATGTTCATGTTGTAGGTCCAGATTTAGAGGATAGAGTTCTTTCCTCTGAAGCTCTGGGACACCTTGGAGAAATGGATGTTGTTTGGAAGTCCTCTGTTCCCTGCCCCTTTCTGGTGCCCTGGTTTTAACACTGCACCCCCCCATGCCTCTCGGCTCATTTTTGTGTGCTTGGTGCTTGATTGATGTCTAGGTTCTGCAGCCCCTCCCACATCTGAAGGGGGCAGGTCTTCTTTTGCTGTGGTGAGCTCCATTCACCAATTCTAGTAATCAAATAGCCCACCACCTTTAATCAGCACCAAATACAATTCAAAAGAGAAACTGTCACATTGTTGTGACAGGTGTTTCCCCTGAATGCAACTCATTCCAAGGGCTAAAATGTCATCATTTTCCTCACTTTTTTTTTTTTTTTTTTTTGCATTATGACTTGAGATGATTCCACTCCTATAAAAATTACAAAGTTTCACACATTTGATTTAGGTGAAAATTTGTCAGTGTCACAGAAAAAAGCCATCTATTTTTTCTTTTGGTGTCAAAATGTCAGTCTTGTTTTCCTTTCACTTACATCACCTTTTGTTGGCATGGAAGGAAAAGCAGTGATAAAACCACAGTGAAACCACAAAATGTTTCACTCCCCACCCACACCCCCGAATTTCCAGCAAAAAAGTAAAACTTCTACAGGTTAATTATTTTGCCTTATAACTTTTTATATTCACCCTGTAAAATAGCTGGGATGTTTGCAGTTGATTCTATATGGCATGAGATTTTTTTGACATTGTTTGAGAGCAATACCTTAACCTGAAACTTTTGTCTCATTGTTTCCTTGTGCCTCCTCGTCCTGTGTCTTTCTGTCGCTCTTCATCTGTTGTCTTTTGTCTTGTACTGAGATTGTCAGTTATTTGGGGCAGTATGATGGGGTGTATTAACCCTGCACTGTAGCTGACGGAGTGACCTTGGCCCAGCTGGCTGAAAGGGCCCCACCCCCACAGCCCTTCTGGGCATGCTCCCACTGTAGACTGACTATAAAAGCCTCCGGAGCAGCTCAGTCAGGGCTGGCTGCTGAAGGGGAAGAAATTGCTGAAGCAGCTCCTAGAGAGGAAGTACAGCCAGACCAAACAGTGGCAGCCAGGCCGAGAGGTGCTACCTAAGGAGCTGCAGAACCGGAGTGAGACTATGGGGAAGACATCTGCCAGGTACCGGTAGGAAGCAGCCCAGGGCAAGGAATTGCTCGCAGAGCACTCAGCGTGTTGCGGTGGGATTCCCTGTGGAGCGAGCAGTGGACCGTGACACTGCCAACAGAGCCCTGGGCTGGGACCCAGTGGAGTTGTAGGGCCTGGGTCCCCCTACCCTCTCCATACATACCCCCCATGTGGGGGAGTTTTCCTTGCATATGAACTTAGGCCGCTGGGCCGTATTATCCTGTGTATGTATTACCCTGCCCTGAATGACAGAGACTTGCATATGGACTGGGGTCATTGGGCCACAATACCCTGAGAAAAGGGCTGAGGGTATAGACTGAGGCTGCCTAGCCACCCTGTAAAGTGACTTGGTGATGGTCAAGGCACCCCATCAAAGGAAATTAGGCTCAAGGGGTGTCCAAGGGTTGGTCGCCCCTTGACAGGCAGGAACCATCTTTTTGTTCTGTGTCTGTATGGTGCCATGTTGTCATGGCCCAGCTCTGGAATTCCTCAGCACTACAGCAACACAAATGCACTCAGACTGGTAATTAATTAAGGATATATTTTTCTGTTCAGGGAAGTCTCTGCTTGGGATGGGAAGTTGATAAATAAAAAAAAAAAAAAAAAATTCACCAAAATCCTATTGAATTCATTATCAGTTTAAAAAGAAAAGCCATCAGCTGATGTCATCTATGCACTTTGCACTAGGAATTCTTTCATTTTAGTTTTTGACAATCATTTGTTTGCTAATATGTGGATTTCCCCCACTGCCCTTCCATGGGCTCTTGAAAATAGGAAGATGAGACACCTTAATACTGTAAATTTCTACCATGGGTCGCTCTCCTGCTGTGCACATTAAGCTTCTTCTCCCCATTGACACTGAGCAAGTGTAATCAATTGCCAGGGCACCTTTTTCCTCTTTGCAGAGTTGGTTACCTCTACATCTACCTCTCCTGGAGTGGAAGAATTCTGGATCCCAGGACAACAGACGACATAAGCTGATGCACTTCTTCATCATGCCTTTTACAGCACCCTGCACTGATGTTGGGAACACCATGAGCAGAAAGTAACAGCTCTGCTGTGAGAGCCAATGGGAGGTTTGCCTGTTGGATTTCAGAGAACTCACCATACGCAAAGTTCAATGTGTGCATAAGACTTTGCAGGACCAGGGGTTTGGATAGCTCATGGGGATTGATAATTGGGTTATGCAGCCCTCCCCCTCTGGACAACTGGTTCACATTCAGCCTGGATTGGCCATGGCCCAAAGCTGTTACTTAGGTGAAGAGCTGGTGAGTCTCCGCTGTTAAGTAAACAGGTGTTCGGAAATTGGCAGTTATTGGCCACTTTGCTTGCAGCATGAATAGAAAAGCCAAGGTTTTGAACTGGGCGCTAGGCAGATCTCCTCTCTGACCTCTGCCAGTGATCCCTGCAGGCCAACATTGAGTCACATTGATGGGACGTGCAGGGAAAGCTTGCATTTTTGCAGCTCATGTACCATTCCGGCGGAGAGAAGATTTCAGGCTTCAGGCTGTTCGTCTGCTCCCTTGTGGGATGGGGCAGGGGAGGTTCACTGCTACTGCAGACCCAGCCCTTCTCAGCAGGAGGTGAGATAGGGAATGGAATGGGAGAGCTGACCACTTCCACACCACTGCCAGCTTCTCTGAGCAGGAGGTGCCTTACAGACTGATGGGGGAGAGCTTCTGTGTTAACTTCGGTTTCTGTCATCCGGAGATTGGAAGGAGCAGGACAGGGCACTGTCTGAGGAAATCCAAGCCAGCAACTGTATGTACAGCACTCGGGCAGGAGGGCTACTCTGGGGGAACCCGCTGCTTGAGCTTGTATATATAGCAACTAGCCAATAGCCCGTCATAAGACGGGATTTTTGTCTCCCTCTCCCTCGGGGGACTGCGGAGCCCAAACAGCTGTTTGGGCTCCGCGCTCCCCGTGCTGCATGGGGAGCATGGAGCCCAAACGGTCGCTTGCGCCACTTGCTCCCACGTGGCGGCCCAGCTGAATGGCGCAGAAGTCAGGCGAGTGCCACGGTGGGAGGTGAAGGGGGGCAGGGCGGTGACGTTCACGGCCAGGGGGCGGGGCCTGGAGCCGCTGTCACGCCGCCGCGTCACCGCCCCGCCCCACCCGCCTCGCCGCCAAGGCACTCGGCTGAGTTCTGCCGCTCAGCCGGGCCGCATGGGGAGCAAGCGGAGCAAGCGCCGCTTGGGCTCCCAGCAACCCGGCTGAGCGGCGCAGAACTCAGCCGAGAACCATGGCAGGAGGCGAAGGGGGGTGGGGCGGTGATGTACACAGCCAGGCCCCGCCCCTGGCCGTGTCGCCACCGTCCCCGCCCCTTCCTCCTCCGCCGTGGCGCCTCGCTGACTTCTGCGCTCAGCCGGCCGCAGAGCAAGTGCAGCGCCCGTTTGAGCTCGCGCTCCCCATGCAGCACCGCGTGCTGCATGGGGAGCGCAGACCCCAAACGGCTGCTTGCGCCACTTGCTCCCCCGGGGCGGCCCAGCTGAGCTGCGCAGAAGTCAGCCAAGCACCACGGAGGGAGGCAACAGCGCCGCCCAGAGGGAACAGCCAGCATTTCAGCGTTACAGAGTCACAGACACTGGGCTATTATATATATGACTAGCCAATTAGCCCGTCATAAGACGGGATTTTCAGGTCTCTCCTCCACGTCAATCTTCTCTCCTGAGCCTCCGGTCTCTCGCTCCATCTGTCTCTCTCTCTCTCCTCCTCCTACTGCCTCCCCCTCTCTCTCTCAGCTCTCCTCCACCTTCTGCCTCTCTGTCTTTCTCTTTCTCTTCTCCCCCTCCTGCCTCTCACTCTCCCTTTCTCTTCTCTTCCTCCTCCTGCCTCTCACTCTCTCTTCGCTCTCCTCTGTCTCCGTCGGGGATGCACGCTCGTCCAGGCCCTGCCCCCTGGGCGTGTACGTCACCCGCCGTGGTGCTCAGCTGACTTCTGCGCCGCTCAGCTGGGCCGCCGCGCGGGAGCAAGCAGCGCAAACGGCCTCTCTCTCTTCTCCTCCTACTGCCTCGCCCTCTCTCTCTCAGCTCTCGTCCGCCTCCTGCCTCTCTCCCTCTCCGTCTCTCTCTCCTCCCCCTCCCGCCTCTCACGCTGTGTTTCTCTTCTCCTCCTCCTCCTGCGTCTCGCACTGTCCTCCGCCTCCTCCGTCTCCTTCACGTCCTCTGTGTCTGCTCTGCTTTCCTCCTTTTGAATCCAGCGCCCTTTCCTGATGTCAGAGAAGCATGCTTGTCCAGGCCCCGCCCCCTGGCTGTTCCCTCTGGGCAGCGCTGTTGCCTCCCACTGTGGCGCTCGGATGACTTCTGCGCTGCTCAGCTGGGCCACCGCGGGGGAGCCCAAACGGCTGCTTGCTTCATTTTTTCCACCACAGGGGAGCAAGCGGAGCAAGCGGCCATTTGGGCTCCCCCGCGGCGGCCCGGCTGAGCGGTGCAGAAGTCAGCTGAGCGCCATGGCGGGAGGCAACAGCACCGCCCAGAGGGAACAGCCAGCGTTTCAGCATTACAGAGTCACAGACATTGGGCTACTATATATATATGATGGGGCAGGAGGGCTGACTCTGGGGAAACTCCCCTGCAGCAGCCTGTGTCTACAACCCAGGGCAGGAGCACTGGTTCTGTGGATGTGCCCTGCAGCAGTCTGTCCATACAGCATGGGGCAGGAGCCCTGCCAAGAATGGGCAGCTCTCTCTAGCTTTAATGCTGTTTCAGTAACTTGAGCGCCAGAGGCAGAAAGTGGGTTAAAGCAAAATAAATGTTAAAATCCAAAATAAATAAATAATGGGGCTCTTCTCCAGCCCCGCCTCTCGGCACTTAGATTGCTTTTTGATGGTTTCTAAATAGAGCCAGCTGATCGCATCTGGGAGTGAAATGAAACAGATTTCATTTTCACACGCAGCACAATGGCGGCACTGACAAAGGAGGAAGGCTGCCCATTGTTCCACTCTGCCATCCTCACATCCTACCTCTGTACCGTGAATTAACCCCTTTCACCTCTGCCATTGTCACGACACCACTTCTGAGCTGCCAAACAAAGGTGCAAGAAAGCCCTCTCCATGTACAGAGGGGGGAGCACTGAAGGGTGGAGTGGGCCAAGACAAGTTTGGATGCAGGGCTGGTATCTGTCATTTCTCTCTCCCTCCCTGTATGTGGCTGTCTCTCCCTGTCCTGACTGTCAGAGGACTCTTTCCTCTCGGCCACTGCTCATCCAACTTTGCTTGCCACAAGCAACCTCCTCGCTTTACCTGCTTGGAGCCCTCTCTCCCCTTCTGCAAACTGCAGTACAGATTCACACAGGAGGGGGTGCAAGGCGGGGGAATTGTATTCCACTGACCCAGAGTCCCCACTCTCTTACACCAGGGCAGGCCACTGGCATGAGCATTCTGTCTCCTGATTAACACTGGAATGGGGTTTCTCCTATTTTTCTGTGCTGGGACTTTTGTAGGACATTGGGTCACATGGTACCATTTCCCCTCTCCAGCTCCACGGCTACTTTTGCAAGCAGGGATGATGGAGTACAAAGCCTGTCATGAACAGGAGTGCTGACCAGCACCCGATGACTAAGGGGTTAACTCAGGTAGCTAGCAAAGGTGTCGGCCACAGGGCCGGGAGAGCCAATCGAGATAGCAGGTTGAAATTTGAATTGGATATAGATTCCTTGCCTGCTTTCTTTGTGGGAGAACCAGGGGTTGAGAGACACAGAATGATTTAAACCCAGGCAGGACTACCACCCCCACCCATGGAATTCAGGAGCAGACTGAACAAAGAAAAATTAGGAGTGAGGACCAAGGAAATATGAGTCGAATTACGTTCAGAGTAATGTCTCTTTATTTTGTGGTTTGGTTTGAACTAGTCTGTGTGAATCTATGCCTCCCCTCCCCCTTTACCATCTAAGCATTGTGCCGAGATTTTTCTCTGTTTTAATTTGTTTTCCTCGGTTGCTCTGTAACACCTAGCAACCAAGTATGCTTTCTCAAGTTTATCTTTTGTTTTGTAATAAAATTCACTTTTTTTAAGGTGATGATTTGATTCTTGTGTCCTGGAAGGTCTGTCTGTGTGTATCTGCATGCCTATGACTGAGGGGTCAGCTACCAGAGACTGCAGCTTGTTTTTCTCTTTTCAAGCTCTTTTGGGGCAAAAGAGCTTGGGGTACCTGGGGGTGGTTTCAAGTGTCCACCCTGTCACATAAAAAGTCATATGTGGGTCCTGCAGCTTAGCAGGTCCATAGCCTGGGACCCTGCAAGTGCAAACAGCAGCTGGCCCTTATCAGCTTTAACCCATGCCTTGGGCTGGGAAACTACTAAGCAGTAAACAAGTTTGACCTTGGTTTCCGCTCATAAGAGTGATAAGAATGGCATTGAGCCAAGAACGCGCACACCCGGTAAACAACTGTAGTAGTATGACTAGTGTAGGGAGTCCCGTGCCCGGTGAGTCTCACCAGGGACCTAGACCTTGGAGGGTGCCCTGGATTCCCACAGCTGGAGCCATGTCCACTGCAGCCTGGTGCGAGGTGACAGGAACGGGACTCCCCACAGGCTGAAGGGGGAGTAAGCATTTCTAAGTGCCTGTTGCTCTCTTATGCATTGCTCTGCCTGTGCTTATTAATGTGTCACTTTGCAGTAGCTGTGTAACCATTTGGCAGTATTAAGCCTGTAATAGTAGTGACGTAGTGAGATTAATAAAAGCAACTATCCCTAATTGACTCTGGTGTGAAGCGAATCCATAATCCTGTTTGGCCATGGCCTCCCTGAGTTGACACACCCCTGTTTGTTCTTTTTTTTGGGAGGGGACTGTGATGGGGCACTCTCTCTAGACCCCACCGAGGGGCCCGGAAAGACCTCAAGTCCACAACTCCCTGCACTGTCTATCCTTTCAGAGCCAGGCTCACCCGCCTGAGTCCATAAACACAGTATCCGCCCATACAGTTTAGGCTGGCCCCTTAAGGCAAGGTCCACGGGCCTGAGTCCATGAGCAAAGTCGCCCAAACATAGTCTAAGGAGGGCCCTTTAAGGCTAGATCCCCCTGGCCTGAGTCAATAAGCAAAGTCTTAACAACTGCAGTTCTAGGATGGCCCCTTAAGGCTAGGCCCATCGGCCTGAGTCCATGAACACAGCCTCTGTGCAGCCCTTTAAGGCAAGGCCGGCACTGGCGGAACAGGGTTATAGTGGGGGTGCACCCCAGGTAGGGGGACCAGGGCCCGCCCTACTCCACCGGGTCCCAGCCCAGGACCCTGTGAGTGACAGGACGGCATGCCACTCCCTCGGTGGGGAAGTCCTGCCAAAACACACCAAGGTTCCCAGGGTGGGAGAGGTGGCTCCCTCTCCTGCCCTGGGCCACTTCCTACCTGGGCTGCTGGAGCTACTCCCCACATACTTGTCAGGCTTGCAGTCCTCCCTGGGGCAACATCTCCACGGCGGGCGGCCTCTGCGATGCCCCAACTCGCCTCTGCATTTCCGCTGGCTTCTTCCGGGGTCCCAGGTCACTGCTGGTCAGGAGCTCCCTGCATAGATCCTTCTACTCCGGCTTCCAGCCCAGACTGAGCCCTTCTCCAGGCTTTTATAGTTGAGCTGCAGCCTGGGCATGCTCGGTAGGGCTCTGGGGAAGGGGCCTCTGCAGCCAGGTAACCCTGGCTGGGCCCTGTGGATTCAGTGCGGGGCTGCCTCGCCCCCTCACAGGGACCAAAAAGCACTTGATGGTGGCAGCAAATTCCCCAAATTCTGGGTATTAGGATTTTGGGGGGAAGTTTTTGTAACCAGTGCCTGTAGAGACAAGATTTTGGAGCTCTCTTGTGCCCCCTTCTGCATTCGTTGCCCCAGAGTGGGGAACAGCCTTGACAAAGCCAGTGCTGGGTTGTGCCATCAATGGGATCTCTTAGCTCCATGTGCAGAAGAGAAGTTGGTATCCCCATTTCCATGGACCTGGTCATCTAGACTGTCCCCACTGTTCCCAGCACAAATGCAGATAGAAAGATAAAGAGAAATGTCCTCGAACCACTTTAGGTTACCACTCAGACCCAAAAGCTTTTTAGCTCAAGTACAGTTACCTCTGCAATGGTCAAGGGTTACATTTTCACTAAGCCAAAGCAAAATTATTCTGTAACATCATACGCAGGGGAGTCAGGTTGTGTCTGATCGCTAGGTCTGTCTGTAGCATCTTGCATGGAACCTAAAGGGAGGAGCACAGGTTGCAAGAGTTTGGAGGACGCACTAAGAAGCCAGTCTGTGTGCACATCACTGTAATGCTAGCTGCAGCACTTCTGTACGTTATTTCATAATAAAGAGCAAGGGAGCCCATAGTGAGACCCACTACAAGTGCTGAAGGATCCGACCAGGGGCCGTGCAGAGCTTGACCTGCTGCTCACAAACAGGGAGGAACTAGTAGGGGAAGTAGAGGTGGGTGACAACCTGGGAAGCAGTGATCATGAGATGGTCGATTTCAGGATCCTGACCAAAGGAAGAAAGGAGAGGAGTAAAATACACACCCTGGACTTCAGAAAAGCAGACTTTGACGCCCTCAGAGAACTGATGGGCAGGATTCCCTGGGATGCTAACATGAAGGGGAAAGGAGTCCAGGAGAGCTGGCAGTATTTTAAAGAAGCCTTATTGAAGGCACAGGAAGAAACCATCCTGAGGCGCAGTGTGGCGGGTTCCCCTTGCCGCCAAGTTGCCTTTCAGGTCACTGCCCTCCGGCAGTGGCAACCACAGCCTCTAAGCTTTCTCTTCCGGGGTGGTCCTTAGTTCACGACCCCAGCCTTACTTCAGGTCCAGGGTAAGGTGTGACAGTTCAGGGGCCCGGCCTTACCTCAGGTCCGGGCCACGGGGAAAGAAGTCTACTCGGGAGTCGAGTCTCTCAGCCTTCCCGCGTTCCGGCCAGGGCCTCGACCGGCACCACCGAGTCAGGGACGCCCGGCCCTCAAGCAGGGCGGGCAACAAACACCCTGGTCGGTAGGAGCTCCTGGTCCAGGAACTGGGCGTAGGTGCACCAGCTACAGGCGAGGGGAGGCTGCCACCCGATTGGCGGGCGGGGCGCAGGCCCACCCTCTCCACTGCGCCCGGCCCAGGGGCCCTGGATGCAGCCGTGCAGCTGCCACTGGCTCAGCAGGGCTCCAGCCCGCAGCTTGCTGGCCTAGGACTGCTAGCAACCCCGTGCTACCCCTGGGCCGTCTCTCGCCTCCCCTCGCAGGTACCTGTGCTTCTCGGCGGTCTCTCCGGGAGTCGAGGCCCGTGTCGCCCCAGCCGGGTCCGGCGGCCCCTCTGGGCTTCAGGAAGCTGTAACTCCGCCAGGTCCCCGCCGGTCCGCCGGTCCTTTGGCTCACCAGGCCCCTGCAGAGTCCGGGGGTCCTCCAGGTCAGAGGAGATCCCCGCTGGCTGGCTTAGCCAGGCCTCAGCAGTCCTGGCACGGAGGCCCTTGATGGCCTTCGGAGAGGCTGCTGGGGGAAGCCCAGGCCGACTCCCGGCCTCCTCAGCCAGGAACTCTGGCCAGACCTCTGTCTCCCTCGGAGGCTGGGCCTCTACTGAGCTCCCTGGCAGGGTTCTTATAGTCCTAGCCACGCCCCCTAGCTTCCGGTCAGGTGAGGGGGCGGGGCTAGGCTGTGCCCAAAATGGCTCCCAGAGGGGTTCCTCTGCCTTTGGCTCAGCGAGCAGCCATTCCGCTCCGCTACACTCCCGAGAAGGAGGAGAGGCAGCGGGGTGCAGGGGCTGCCCTCTTCCCTCTCTCCCTGCTCCTGCTCCTGCTCCTGCTCCTGCTCCTGCTCCTGCTCCTGCTCCTGCTCCTGCTCCTGCTCCTGCTCCTGCTCCTGCTCCTGCTCCTGCTCCTGCTCCTGCTGGGGCTCTCCCTGCCCTACCCAGTCACCACCCGCCCGCCCGCCGAGACCTGCTCCCCCTGGACAACGCTGCTGTTGCTGCTCCAGCCCACCACCACCACCACCAGCTGCTGTTGTCTGCGGGGAGAGGGGGGGCTTGCCGGCTGCCCCCTCTCCTCCACTCCAGAGGAAGAGGACCCACCTGCACCCACCACCCGGAGGCCTTCCCTTGCCGGCTGCTACCCGCCCACTGCTGCTGCTGTGCCCCGCCGAGGAGGAGAAGAGGAGACCGCTGCCTAGAACTGTGGAGGGGGCTTGTTTAGAGACTTAGTGTTTTTCATCTGCTCCTGGGGTGGTGTGCATAGAACTGAGCTATTAAGAGGGGGGGCCGGGGGAGAGGCTTAGAACCCTCCCCCAGTCCAGCTGCCCCCCCCCTCTTCCTGCTGCCACCACCCCCACTGCCCCCTCCACCACCTTTATCACCACCGGGACTTCTCTTCTCCCTTGGTGGGGTTTACTGATCCACCTGCCCCTGGGACTGTTTGCTGCAGCGGTGGGCGAGGTCGAGCCCCACAGCGCTCGTGGGTGTGCTCCTCCCACCCCGTGGACTTGGCCCCTCCCTCAGTTACATTTGGCAGGGGCCCCTCACCCCTGCTCACCCCACCCTACCCCAGCAGCTTCTCCTTCCCACTGCCAGCCCAGTTTGTCCTTCCTCCTAAGGTTCCTTGCCTGCCACACCCACTCCCACAGCTAGTTACCTGCCACGCCCCTGCCCCAGCTAGCCTGGCTGTGTGTGCCCGCCCCTCCCAGCTGCTGTCTTGTCTCCCAAGTCCTACCTTCCTTAGAATCTCCCTTCCCCAAGTTCCCGCTGGCCTTTGGCACCGCTCTGCCTGCCCGGACTCCTCCCCCGAGCGCTCGTGCCTCCCCCACCTTTTAGTTAGCCCCGTACACTTCACTCCCCTCACTGATCCCATAGCCCCTTGGGACCCCAGTGCAGCCAGAGGAGCCGGTCCCCGCCCTACATACGCTACTGTGTCCCCTGTCCCATCCTGCCAGCGCCTCCTCCTCTGTGTCCAGCCTTGCAGGAGGAGTGGTAGCTGGCCCTCGGTTCCCCTTTACCCCTGCCCCTGCCAGCGCCTCTCCTGCAATCAGTCAGGGAGAGAGTGGCTGCTTCTCCCTTCCTCCCCTCAACTGTATATTCCCTTGCCCTCGCGCCTCTCCCCTGCAATAGCGCCTCCTCCTCTGCCACAGTCTAAGCAGGGAGGAGTGGCTGCTGACCCTCCCCTTCCACGGTTGCCCTTTCCTCGAACCAGTGCCCTTCCCTTTTCACACCCTTCCTTTCATTGATGCCCTCCTCCCTGCCTGTTGTTGGGTGAGGAGGAGTGGC
Source organism: Rafetus swinhoei (assembly GCA_019425775.1). Taxonomy (NCBI): domain Eukaryota; kingdom Metazoa; phylum Chordata; order Testudines; family Trionychidae; genus Rafetus; species Rafetus swinhoei. The sequence continues at coordinate 2,287,342 of JAFJHL010000564.1, read as the reverse complement.
TAGCCCTTACCCTTCCTCCTTCCCATCTGTGCCTCCTTCCACCCTCTTCCCACGATGGAGGAGGCCCTGTCCCCGCTGGCCCCACGGTCCCCACTGCCACCGCCCCAAACAACTGCTGCGGCTGACCTCCCGACCCCAGCCCGAGCTCCGCCGCTGCCACGGCCGATGCCCCCTGCTACGGGTGGGCCTTCTACCTCGGCCGGTAAAAGGGCCGGGAGGGAAGAAGGGCAAAGGCCCGCCCGAAAGCCGACTCCTCCGTGGCCGAGGCCGCCCGCCCACCGCGCCCCGCCACCCGCTGCAGCCCCTCCTCCCTGCTGTTCCCCCACCGGCTCTGGGGTGATCCATCACGGCCCCCAGAGCGCACGCCCAGGTGGCCGCTGCCGCCCACGTGCCGGGTCATCCGCCCCTACTGCCGCCTCCAGCTCCATCCCTGGTGGCCGGGCCCTTTCCCACCCTGACCAGGAGGCACGGCGTCCGCTTCCTGGTCGCCGCCGCCCCACGCCGAAACTTACGTGGCGGGCGTTGGCGAGGGTGGTGGGGCTCGGCCGTGGTGGCGGCCTCCAAATTGTACGGCAAGGTGGTGTTCTTCCTTGCTCGAGGCCGCCCAGGAGGCGGTGGAGAGGGGCCTGGCGGTGGGGCGTGCACGTGCCCCTCGAACCGCTGGAGGACCTGGGCGCACGGGTGGTCCTTACCTCCGCCCCGCCTCTTCCTCCCTAATGCCGCCCTGCTGCCTTCCCTCTCCACTCTGGGAGGCCCATTTCTACCATCAGCCCTCTCCTGGGCTGTAAGGACCCCGCCTCCGCCACGTTTGTCCTTCCGCCGGCAGGTTCAGCTGCAGCTGCCGGCGGCGCGGGCGGGAGGCGCCGAGGGGTCCTTCATGGTGCTCCTACCAGGGGCCTCTACCGGGTCCATTACTCCTCGGGGGAGTCCCGGTGCTTCCTCTGCCGGGCGATGGGGCACGTCCGGAGGGACTGTCCCTTGGCCCGGTCGGAGGAGGCGTCCGGCCCCGGGGCCCGGGAGGGCGCCGCCCCACCACCGCCGCCCTGGTAGTCCGCCTCCGCGCCGCCTCCTCCAACCGACGGCTCTGCTCGGGAGCCGGGGGTGCCCCCTCCGGCGTGCCCGAGCGAGCAGGCGGGCCCCGCTTCTACTCGATCTGTCTCTGCGGGGCCCGAGGGGGAGAGGGTGGCGCGGTTGTTGCCGGGCGAGGGAGAGGGCTCCCCCCAGGTGGGGGTATCCCTTTCCCTTCCCTTCCCACCCCTGCAACAACGCCCTCCCCGAAAACTGAAAGCGCCCTGCCTTGCCCCTGCTGACCAGCCCTCCACCTCCACCTCGGAGGGCTGGACGCTGCTCGGGAAGCGCAGCCCGCCGTTCGCTGGCCCCATCTCCCCTTCGATGGGGAGGGTGGAAGGCCCCCTCCGAAAGATCCCGAGGGGGCCAGCGCTGCCGAGAGCGCCCGACGAGCTTCAGCAGGAGGCACCGGACGAGGAGGCCGTGGCAGCGAGGGGGACGACGCCCTCTCCTGTGGAGCCCTCCAAGAGGAGGCCTCGGGTGGAGCTCCCGGCCCCGGCTCCAACCGAGCCCTCCGTGCCCGCTGAGGTAATTGTTGCCTTGGCGGCCGGAGGGGAAGGCTCTGGGGCCGAGGGGATGGAACTTAGCTCCATCTTCGAGGAGATCGAGGCCCTGGGTCTGACCCGCCACTCAGGGGAGGACGACCCTCCGCCAGCGGGCCTCGGTCTGGGCGGCGACTCGCGGCGCCGCCTCCTCCTCCAACCTCAACCCTGTGTCCCAGGTGGCCGACCCGCCTCACACTCGGGCGCCCTGATATTACCCACTGGCCCGGCCGACTCGAGCGCCGAGCCGATGCCGCCGAGCCCTCAGGGGCGACGGCAGGCGCCGAGCGGCCGGGTCCCGGATCTGGGGCGCCCTCTCTCGTAGACCGAGGCGGGCGGTCATCTCCCTTCCCGCAGGGGGCCCAGCAGAAGGCACCACCCTAGCCGACGCCGAGGTATCAACTCCTGCCTCTCCACCTGAGCCCGGCGCCGGGCGTGGGCCCCTTCCTGCCCCTGAATCCCAGGTCCCCGCTCGGGAGGCGCCGCAGCCCGGTGGGATAGTCACGGGGACCCTCCCAGACCCCGCCAGGGACTCTGATCCTCCCGCCCCGATCCTCCACCCTCGCTTTCCGCCCCTTTATGAACCCATCTCCAGCCCCGAGTCCTCTCCTGTTCCCGATTCCTTTCCCACCCCTGCCTCTCCTCACTCCCAACCCCGAACCCTTGTCCGGTCCACAGCCCACCCTCCTCCCGCCCCTACCACCAAAAACACCCTTCCGCTGCCGCCTGCTCCTTTCCCCAACCCGGTTCCGCCGCGACACCTGATCCGCTCCCATTGCCCCCAAATGTCTCTAGTGCCACCACCCACGGGGCCGCTCTCGCGCTAGCTGCGGGCGGCCCTCGGGGTGGTATTTGAATCCGGTCCCCAACCCAGTTAGGGCTGCCTTGTTCCTCCGCCGCCTCTTGCCGGGTCGGGACGGGCAGCGCGCGCCGCCGGTGTCGGGCGCCGCTGGGGATCGGATCCTCGTTTGCCCGCCTCCGTGGCCCGTGAGCTCCACCCGGGGCCCGGACGGAGGAGACTCCTGGTTCTCTCGGCGCTGAGGAGCGAGCTGCGCCACCTCGCGGATAACCGCGGGGCGAAAGGGAAGGTGCAGCTCGCCTCCAGCGCTGGGGACTTTCATTCCATTCTTCAGGCCACCAGGGCCTGTTGCGGAGGGGAGAGGGACCAATAGGCAGGACGACGCTGCCTACCGCCGACCCGCAGATTTCAGACGCTCTCCTGACTTTCGGTCGGAGAGCGGTCTGCTGCGGGCCCGCGGGGGCCGCCGATTCACCTGCCCGCGAGGATCCACCCCAGCCTCACCATGAAGTACACCATCCTAGCAACATTGAATGCCCGGGCTGTAGGGCGGTCGCCGCAGGAGCCGGGTGCTCTCCTTCCTCCGGGAGGGGGTACTCGGCCTTCCTGCAGGAGACCACACGACTCCAGCCGCCGAGGCTGGCTGGCGGCTGGAGTGGGGACGGGGTATATTTCAGCCACCTCGGCGCCGCCGGCCGGGTGGCCACCCTGTTCTCCCTGCCCTACGGCCCGAGGTGCTGGGGACCGCCGAGGTCATCCGGCCGCTTGCTGCACGTCCGGGCTCACAGGAGGGGCTGACGCTGAACTTGGTCAACGCTCACGCCCCGAACGCTGGCCCGACCAGGTCGCCTTTACCGCAGGCGCCACCTTCCTCGGCACTCTGGATCCTCGCGAGTGCCTGGTCCTGGGCGGGATTTCAACACCACCCTCGATGACCGGGACCGTAGGACTCGCGAACTGCCAGGCGCAGCAGACGCCCTCAGGGAGATCGTGGACCATCACTCCCTGGTGGACGTCTGGCGAGACCACCACCCGGACGACAGTACCACCTTTACTTACGTCCGGGTGGGGCACAATCGGTCGAGCCACTCCCGGTTGATCGCATTTACCTTTCTCGCACCTGGCACGGGCCCACTCCAGCATCCGCCGCCCGCTCACGGACCACCATTTGCGGCCGGAAAGCCTCTCTGAGTTCGGAGAGGCTGGGGCCGCCTATTGGCATTTTAATAATAGCCTGCTGGAGGACGTGGGCTTCGTGGCGCCCTTCCGGAGTTCTGGCGGGCCTGGCAGGAGCAGCGCCCGCCTTTCTCGGCGCGCGATGGTGGGACGGGGAAGGTGCGCGCCGCTCTTCTGCTGCGACTACTTCCCGGGCGCCAGCCGGCGGAGGGATGCGCGATAGAGCAGTTGGAACGGGAGGTCTTGAAGCTTGAGAGGCGCCTGGTGTCCGCCCGAGGATCCATCCTCCGCGGCGCATCGGGAGAGGCGGAGGAGCCCGGGCCCTGAAGATCACAGGCCCGGGCGCTTTGTTCGATCCCCGCATCCAGCTCCTTCGGAGATGGATCGCGGCTCCCGCTTCTTCTACGCCCTGGAGAAAAGGAGGGGGCTAAAAAGCACGCCACCTGCCTTTAGCGAGGACGGCACTTCTCACGGATCCGGGCGGAGATGCGTGGAAGGGCCAGGGCCTTCTACGCCAGTTTGTTCTCCCGGATCCGACCGGCCGACGCCTGCAAGGTCCTCTGACCGAGCTCCCGACGGTCAGCTGGGCGATCGAGACCGGCTAGAGCTGCCTCTCACTCTGGCCGAGTTCTCGGAAGCCTCCGCCTCATGCCCAACAATAAAACCCCGGCATGGACGGGCTGACCGTGGAGTTCTACCGCAGTTCTGGGACGCCCTCGCCCAGACCTCGCACCGCCTGGGCCGAGTCTCTGAGAGCGGGTCCTCCTCTGTCAGGCAGGCGAGCGGTGCTCGCTTTATTGCCGAAGAGGGGGACTCGCGACTCCACGGAACTGGCGCCCCGCCTCGCCTCCTCAGCACGGACTACAAAGTCGAGCAAAGCCATCTCGCTGCACTGCAGTCCGTATGGCGGACGGATCCATCCCGACCAGACCTACACCGCCCCGGCCGAGTATTTTTGACAACTTGTATTTGGTCCGGGATCTCTTAGAGCTGGGGTGTAGGGACGGCTTGTCGCTCGCCTCCTCCTGTCCCTGGACCAGGAGAAGGCGTCGACAGGATGGACCACGGGTATCTCCTGGGCACCCTGCAGGCCTTCGGCTTCGGGCCCCGCTTTTGTGGGTTTTCTCCGGTGCTGTACGCTCGCGGAGTGTCTGGTCAGGCTCAACTGACCCTGACCGAGCCGGTCAGCTTCGGGCGGGGTACGTCAGGGGTGTCCGCTGTCGGGCCAGCTGTACGCCTGGCGATCGAGCCCTTCCTCCGCCTCTCCGTAGGAGGTTGACGGGTTGGTGCTGCGGAGCCGGAGCTGCGGTTGGTCCTGTCGGCGACGCCGGCGACGACGTGCTCGTGGTCCAGGACCTGGCGACCTGGCGCGGTGGAGGCCTGCCAAGCCGCCTACTCGGCAGCCTCCTCCGCCCGGGTCAACTGGGTCAAGAGCTCTGGCCTGGTGGTCGGGACGGGTGGCGGGCCGGCTCTCCCACCCGCGCTTCAGGCCATCAGGTGGAGCGCGGGTCCGCTGCTCTATCTGGGCGCCTATTTATCCGCCACGCATCCTTCTCCGCCGAAAACTGGCAAGGTTTGACGCCAGGGTGGGTGAGCGGTTGCGGGAGGTGGGCAGGACTGCTCGGTGCCTCTCCTTCGCGGGAGGGCACTGGTGCTAAATCAGCTGGTCCTGTCCATGCTCTGGCACCGACTCAACACCCTGCGCCCGGCCCCGGAGGTCCTGGCCAAGCTCCAGAGGACAGCTTTGGGAGTTCTTTGGCCAGGACTGCACTGGGTCTCTGCAGGGCCTTGTCTCTCCCCTGGAGGAGGGGGCCAGGCCTGGTCTGCGTGGCGCAGCCAGGTCCGGACCTTCCGCCTCCAGGCCCTGCAGAGACTCCTCTTTAGTGCAGGTAGTCCGGCATGGAGCACTTTGGGGTGCGCTTCTCCGCCGCCTCCGAGGGCTCCGACACGACCGCAGCTCTTTTTATCCATCCGAGGGGTCTTCCGCGAGACCTCTCAGAGCTGGAATTCTACCAGGACCTCCTCCAGACCTGGAAGCTGTTCTCAGCGACCAGGTCCGTTGTGGCCGCCGAGGAGCAGACCTCTCGCGGAGCCCCTGCTCCACAATCCAGCCTTGTGCGTGCAGGTGGCGGAGTCTCCTTCGTGCGCCGGAGGCTGATCCTGGCAGAAACCACCAAGGTCGGAGACCTCCTGGACTACGCCGGGGACTGGGTGGATCCCCGTGGCGCCGCTGGCCGCATGGGGCTTTCCACCTCGAACCCCTCTGCGCCTACTCCGGGAGGTGAAGGCGGTTTTGCTGCCCGCCTCGACTTCCTGCAGAGAGCCCTGCGAGAGGGTACGCCCGCCTCCCTTCCTGCAAACCTCCGTCCCTTATTATCGGGCCCCTGTTCCGCGGGCCCCCGAGCCCCATCCTGATTCCCAGCCGGCTGCAAAATTGCAGCCGGTCTGCTTTCAACCGCGCCTAGGGAACATCTGTACACGCCGTGCTCCACACTCTGCATTTCCCACCTCGTGTCCCGCCCGATACCAAGTGGCGAGACTATCTAAGACCCACAGAGGGTGGGAACCCCGATGGGCCAGCGTATTCCATCTAATTCCCACGGCCCATCGGGACATTAGTTGGCGGCTTCTTCACGGAGCCGTGAGCACGGGCGTGTACCTGGCGCGTTCACCCCATCCCGGAAGCCTGCCCCTTCTGCGGCGTGAGGGAAAACGTGATACATACCTGGAGTGCGCCAGGTTGCAGCCCCTATTCTGCTCCTCCAGAACCTCTTGTTGAGGTTCTGGCTGCACTTTTCCCTCACCTTTTATCTATGCACACTATCCGCTGGCCCCACAAAGTCGCGGGACCTCCTCGTCAACCTCCTCCTGGCCTTGGCTAAAGTCGCCATTTATAACACCAGGAGGAGGATGCTAGACGAGGGGTTTCCTGCGACTGTGGGGCCTATTTCCGCTCCTCCCTTGTGTCACGTATCCGGCAGAGTTCCTCTGGGCGGCGCCCACTGGCTCCCTTGGACAGTTTCGAGGAGCAGTGGGCGCTGTCCGGGTTCTCTGCTCGGTGTCCCCATCTGGTTCCCTAGTTATTAACCTAGCCTGCACTCCTTATCCCTTTTGTCATTATTTGTCCCCAGTAATTAATTGGACACGGGTCCAGTCGTCCCTCCCGCAAGGCTGGGGGAGGGGCTTTTAGAAAGTGGACGGGCTTCGCCCGCCCACTCCCCCGTGGTTTCCAAATAGTGCTCCGCTACACGCAGCAAGAAAAGCAAATATGGTAGGCGACCAGATTGGCTCACCGGGGAAATCCTTTGTGAGCTTAAACAGAAAAGGGAACCTTATAAGGAGTGGAAACTTGGACAGATGACTAGGGAGGAGTATAAATATATTGCTCGAGAATGCAGGGGAGTTATCAGGAAGGCGAAAGCGCAATTGGAATTGCAGCTAGCAAGGGATGTGAAGGGTAACAAGAAAGGCTTCTACAGGCATGTTAACAATAAGAGGGTGATCAGAGAGGGTGTGGGGCCCTTACTGGATGAGGGACGTAACCTAGTGACAGATCATGTGGGAAAAGCTGAAGTACTCAATGCTTTCTTTGCCTCTGTCTTCACGGACAAGGTCAGATCCCAGACTAATGCACTAGGCAACTAGGGAAGGAGGTGGGCAGCCCTTGGTGGGGAAATAACAGGTTAGGAATTATTTAGAAAAGCTAGACATACACAAATCCAATGCATCCGAGGGTACTGAGGGGAGTTGTCACATGTGACTGCAGAGACTTTGGCCATTATCTCTGAAAATTCTTGGTGATTGGGGGAGGTCCTGGATGATTGGAAAAAGGCAAATGTAGTGCCCATCTTTTAAAAAGGGAAGGAGGACAAGCCAGGGAACTACAGACCAGTCAGCCTTACCTCAGTCCCCCGGAAAAATCATGGAGGGGATCCTCAAGGAATCCATTATGAAGCACTTGGAAGAGGGGAAAGTGATCAGGAATAGTCAACATGGATTCACGAAGGGCAAGTCATGCCTGACCAATCTGATTAGCTTCTTATGATGAGGTAACTGGCTCTGTAGATATGAGAAAGTCAGTGGATGTGATATACCTTGACTTTAGCAAAGCTTTTGATACGGTCTCCCACAATATTCTTGCCAGCAAGTTAAGGGAGTATGGATTGGATAAATGGACTGTAAGACGGATAGAAAGTAGATGAATTCAAACTGGAACAGGTACAAAGAAGGGCCTTTAGGATGATCCGAGGAATGGAAAACCTGTCTTATGAAAGGAGACTCAAGGAGCTTGGCTTGTTTACATTAACCAAAAGAAGGCTGAGGGGAGACATGATTGCTCTCTTTAAATATATTAGAGGGATAAATACCAGGGAGGGAGAGGAATTATTTAAGCTTAATACCAATGTGGACACAAGAACAAATGGATATAAACTGGCTATTAGGAAGTTTAGACTTGAAATTAGTCAAAGGTTTCTAACCATTAGAGGAGTGAAGTTCTGGAACAGCCTTCCAAGGGAAGTAGTGGGGGCAAAAGACCTATCTGGCTTCAAGATTAAGCTAGATGGGTTTATGAAGGGGATGGTTTGATGGGATAACATGATCTTGGTAACTAATTGACCTTTCACTATCAGTGGTAAATAGGCCAATGGTGGGATGATAGGAGTTACTATAGAGAACTTTTTCCTGGGTGTCTGGCTGGTGAGTCTTGCCCACATGCTCAGGGTTCAGCTGATCGCCATATTTGGGGTCAGGAAGGAATTTTCCTCCAGGGTAGATTGGCAGAGGCCCTGGAGGTTTTTCGCCTTCCTCTGTAGCATGGGGCACAGATCACAGCTGGAGGATTCTCTGCATCTTGGGGTCTTTAAACCATTTGAGGACTTCAATATCTGAGATATAGGTGAGAGGATTATTCCAGGAGTGGGTGGGTGAGATTCTGTGGCCTGCATTGTGCAGGGGGTCAGACTAGATGATCATAATGGTCCCTTCTGACCTTAAAGTCTATGGCTGTGTCTAGACTGGCAAGTTTTTCCGCAAAAGCAGCCGCTTTTGCAGAAAAACTTGCCAGCTGTCTACACTGGCCGCTTGAATTTGCACAAGAACACTGACGATCTAATGTATGATTGTCAGTGTTCTTGCACAAATACTATGCTGCTCCCGTTGGGAAAAGCCTCTTGGCGCAAATGTATTTGTGCAAGAGGGCCAGTGTAGACAGCTCAGGACTGTTTTGAGCAAAAAGCCCCAATGGCGAAAAATGGCGATCGGGCTTTCTTTAAGAAAATCACAAGTTTAGAACTGGCATGGACACTTTTCCGCAAAAAGTGCTTTTGCGCAAAAGCGTCCATGCCAATCTAGACGCTCTTTTCCGCAAATGCTTGTAATGGAAAAACTTTTCTGTTAAAAGCATTTGCAGAAAATCATGCCAGTCTAGACATAGCCTATGAGAAAGCTGGCTAGACTGTCAGGCCCAGAGGGTAGCGGCTCCTCTACTCAGCTCCACAGGGCCCAGGTTCAAATCTGCCTGGTGGCGGTTACACTGACATGGCCACTGACACTCGCCCTCTGGCTCGCTCTGGGGCTTCTTGCCACCCTGTCCTGCTGGGCCAGCTCCCTCTTCTCCCCCCACCCAAGGCACAGAGCTGAGATCACTACCCCCCCCTGAGGAGCAGTACAGACACTGAAACTTGTCAGGTCCAAAGAAGATGCAGTTTGGGGCCCAGCTTCCTGGGAAACCACTCCCCAAATGAGATCAGAACCCCAAAGGAATTATTTAGGTAATCCCCCTGTAACAATGAAAAGGGGAATGTACACACTGATGGCTCCCCCAAGTAACAATTATTTACACTGAGCCTGATAGTAAATAAAAGTGATTTTATTAAGTACAAGCAGTAGGGTTTAAGTGGTTGTAAGTGAGAACAGGCAGAGCAAAGTGGATTACAAATTTAAAATAACAGAAAAGGCTTAGCTAATTCAAACACTTGTGGCAAGGGCCCCTCTTACCCTGACCACCACTGGAACTAGCCTCTCACTCCCAACCCCAGAGTTTGGGGTTTGCAGCAGGGCTTGGTGTTAGGGAGCCCAGCCACACCTCCTTGGACTCCCTCCCTGGCTGGCTGGCTGTTTCTGTCTACTGCTGTTATGGATCATTCTCTCTATCCTTTTGCTCCCTATCTCCCCCTCCCAGCTTCCAACTGCTGAGGCTTTTAAAGGCATTCAGCCAGCCAGCAGAGGAGTCAGCTGGCCCCAATCTGCCTGAGCCAGCTCCCTCCCAGCTGCATCTGATTGTCCTGGAGCCCTCTGCTTCTAATTACAGGTTTTTAAGCTTTTTGGGCTGCCTTTTTCCCCCTCTGCAGCAGCTCTCTGGCCTGACCCTGCCACACATCCCCCTCCCCTGCTCAACACCAGGGGGTTGGGCTACTTGGGTCGGTCAACAATGCACCCTTGTCAACCTGTCTGCATTCCCATGCGGGGTTCCCGATCTGTGTTGCACCCGGAAGTGAAAGGGCTGCAGGGACAGGAACCACCGGGTTACCCTCGCATCCTTGTCCTTGTTTCAGTGCATCCATTGCAGGGGTGCATGATCGGTGACAAGGGTAAACTTCCACCCAAGGAGGTAGTAACGTAGGCTTTCCATGGCCCATTTTACCGCAAGACATTCCCTCTCAACCACCGCATAGTTTTGTTCCCTTGGCAGAAGCTTCCTGCTGAGATACAGAAACGGGTGTTCCTCTTCCCCAGCCATTTGTGACAATACGGCCCCTAGCCCTACTTCTGAGGCATGATAAACTCCGTCTTAAAATCAGGGGCTATGAGAACTGGGTCACCACAGTGGGCTGTCTTGAGATCCGTGAAATCTTCTTAAGAACATAAGAATGGCCATATCGGGTCAGACCAAAGGTCCATCCTGCCCAGTACCCTGTCTGCCGACAGTGGCCAATGCCAGGTGTCCCAGAGGGAGTGAACCGAACAGGTAATGATCAAACGATCTCTCCCCTGCCATCCGTCCCCACCCTCTGACAAACAGAGGCTAGGGACACCATTCCTTACCCATCCTGACTAATAGCCATTAGTGGACTTAACCTCCATGAATTTATCTAGTTCTCTTTTAAACCCTTTTATAGTCCTAGCCTTCACAACCTCCTCAGGCAAGGAGTTCCACAGGTTGACTGTGCGCTGTGTGAAGAAGAACTTATAGAATCATAGAGCTGGAAGAGACCTTAGAAGGCCATCAAGTCCAGCCCCCTGCCCAAGGCAGGACCAATCCCCATTAAATCAACCCAGCCAGGGCTTTGTCAAGCCGGGACTTAAACACCTCTAGGGATGGAGACTCCACTACTTCCCTAGGTAACCCATTCCAGTGCTTCACCACCCTCCCAGTGAAATAGTTTTTCCTAATACCCAACCTGGACCTCTCCCACTGCAACTTGACACCATTGTTCCTTGTTCTGCCATCCATCACTACTACTTCCTTTTATTTGTTTTAAACCTGCTGCCCATTAATTTCATTTGGTGGCCCCTAGTTCTTATATTATGGGAACAAGTAAATAACTTTTCCTTATTCACTTTCTCCACACCACTCATGATTTTATAGACCTCTATCATACCCCCCCTTAGTCTCCTCTTTTCCAAGCTGAAAAGTCCTAGGCTGTGTCTACATTGGCATTTCTCGGAAAAGGGATGCTAAAGAGACAAGTCTGCAAATGCCGCTGATTTAAATTTTCAGCGGCATTTTATAATATCGCTTTTTCCAGCTCGGAGCTTTTGACGAAGCGCCCGTTTAGACAGCTCTTGCGGAGCCTTTTCCGGAAGATCCCTTATTCCTCTTAAAATCAGGAATAAGGGATCTTCCGAAAAGGCTTTTACAGAGCTGTCCCAACTTTTTGAGATGAGAGACCACATCTGTACGCAGTATTCAAGATGTGGGCGTACCATGGATTTATATAAGGGCAATAAGATATTCTCCGTCTTATTCTCTATCCCTTTTTTAATGATTCCTAACATCCTGTTTGCTTTTTTGACTGCCGCTGCATACTGTGTGGACGTCTTCAGAGAACTATCCATGATGACTCCAAGATCTCTTTCCTGATTAGTTGTAGCTAAATTAGCCCCCATCATATTATATGTATAGTTGGGGTTATTTTTTCCAATGTGCATTACTTTACATTTATCCACATTAAATTTCATTTGCCATTTTGTTGCCCAATCACTTAGTTTGGTGAGATCTTTTTGAAGTTCTTCACAGTCTGCTTTGGTCTTAACTACCTTGAGCAGTTTAGTATCGTCTGCAAACTTTGCCACCTCACTGTTTACCCCTTTCTCCAGATCATTTATGAATAAGTTGAATAGGATTGGTCCTAGGACTGACCCTTGGGGACACCACTAGTTACCCCTCTCCATTCTGAAAATTTACCATTTATTCCTACCCTTTGTTTCCTGTCTTTTAACCAGTTCTCAGTCCATGAAAGGATCTTCCCTCTTATCCCATGACAACTTAATTTACGTAAGAGCCTTTGGTGAGGGACCTTGTCAAAGGCTTTCTGGAAATCTAAGTACACTATATCTACTGGATCCCCTTGTCCACATGTTTGTTGACCCCTTCAAAGAACTCTAATAGATTAGTAAGACATGATTTCCCTTTACAGAAACCATGTTGACTTTTGCCCAACAAATTATGTTCTTCTATGTGTCTGACAATTTTATTCTTTACTATTGTTTCAACTAATTTGCCCGGTACTGACGTTAGACTTACCGGTCTGTAATTGCCAGGATCGCCTCTAGAGCCCTTTTTAAATATTGGCGTTACATTAGCTATCTTCCAATCATTGGGTACAGAAGCTAATTTAAAGGATAGGTTACAAACCATAGTTAACAGTTCTGAAATTTCACATTTGAGTTCTTTCAGAACTCTTGGGTGAATGCCATCTGGTCCTGGTGACTTGTTACTGTTAAGTTGATCAATTAATTCCAAAACCTCCTCTAATGACACTTCAATCTGTGACAAGTCCTCAGATTTGTCACCTACAAAGGACAGGTCAGGTTTGGGAATTTCCCCAACATCCTCAGCCGTGAAGACTGAAGCAAAGAATTCATTTAGTTTCTCCGCAATGACTTTATCGTCTTTAAGTGCTCCTTTTGTATCTCAGTCGTCCAGGGGCCCCACTGGTTGTTTAGCAGGCTTCCTGCTTCTGATGTACTTAAAAAACATTTTGTTATTACCTTTTGAGTTTTGGCTAGCTGTTCTTCAAACTCCTTTTTGGCTTTTCTTATTACATTTTTACACTTAATTTGGCAGTGTTTATGCTCCTTTCTATTTACCTCACTAGGATTTGACTTCCACTTTTTAAAAGATGCCTTTTTATCTCTCACTGCTTCTTTTACATGGTTGTTAAGCCACGGTGGCTCTTTTTAGTTCTTCTACTATGTTTTTTAATTTGGGGTATACATTTAAGTTGGGCCTCTATTATGGTGTCTTTGAAAAGTGTCCATGCAGCTTGCAGGATTTTACTTTTGTTACTGTACCTTTTAATTTCTGTTTATCTAACCTCCTCATTTTTGCATAGTTCCCCTTTCTTAAATTAAATGCCACAGTGTTGGGCTGCTGAGGTGTTCTTCCCACCACAGGAATGTTAAATGTTATTATATTATGGTCACTATTTCCAAGCGGTCCTGTTATATTTACCTCTTGGACCAGATCCTGCGCGCCACTCAGGACTAAATCGAGAATTGCCTCTCCCCTTGTGGGTTCCTGTACCAGCTGCTCCAAGAAGCAGTCGTTTAAGGTATCAAGAAATTTTGTCTCTGCATCTCGTCCTGAGGTGACATGTACCCAGTCAATATGGGGATAGTTGAAATCCCCCACTATTATTGAGTTCTTTATTTTGATAGCCTCTCTAATCTCCCTTAGCATTTCATAGTCACTATTACTGTCCTGGTCAGGTGGTCGATAATAGATCCCTACTGTTATATTCTTATTAGAGCAGGGAATTACTATCCATAGCGATTCTATGGAACATGTTGATTCATTTAAGATTTTACTTCATTTGATTCTAAATTTTCTTTCACATATAGTGCCCCTCCCCACCCGCACAACCTGTTCTGTCCTTCCGATATATTTTGTACCCGAATGATTGTGTCCCATTGATTGTCCTCACTCCACCAGGTTTCTGTGATGCCTATTATATCAGTATCCTCCTTTAACACGAGGCACTCTAGTTCACCCATCTTATTTTTAGACTTCTAGCATTTGTGTACAAGCACTTTAAAACTTGTCACTGTTTATTTGTCTGCCCTTTTCTGATGTGTCAGATTCTTTTTTTATGTGAATGTTTTTCTTCCGATCTGGCCCATACTTTATCCTCTTCCATCCTCTCCTCCTGACTAAAACCTAGAGAATCTCTATCAATAGACTCTCCTCTAAGAGACGTCTCTGTCCGATCCACGTGCTCCTCTGCACCAATCGGCTTTCCCCCATCTCTTAGTTTAAAAACTGCTCTGCGACCTTTTTAATGTTAAGTGCCAGCAGTCTGGATCCACTTTGGTTTAGTGAAGCCCATCCTTCCTGTATAGGCTCCTATCCCAAAAGTTTCCCCAGTTCCTTATAAAGCTAAACCCTCTCCTCTACACCATCGTCTCATCCACGCATTGAGACTCTGAAGCTCTGCCTGCTTAAATGGCCCTGCACGCGGAACTGGAAGCATTTCAGAGAATGCTGCCATAGAGGTCCTGGATTTCAGTCTCTTTCCTAGCAGCCTAAATTTGGCCTCCAGGACGTCTCTGCTACCCTTCCCTATGTCAGTGACTAGAACCAAATCCCTGCAAACTGCATGGAAAATTTTTAAAGACACCATAATAGAGACCCAACTTAAATGTATACCCCAAATTAAAAAACATAGCAAGAGACCTAAAAGAGTCACATGGCTTAACCACCATGTAAAAGAAGCAGTGAGGGACAAAAGGCATCTTTTAAGAAGTGGAAGTCCAATCCTAGTGAGATAAATAGAAAGGAACATAAACACTGTCAAATCAAGTGTAAAAATGTAATAAGAAAAGCAAAGAAAAGATTTTGAGGAACAGCTAGCCAAAAACTCAAAAGAAATAACAAAATGTTTTTAAGTACATTAGAAGCAGGAAGCCTGCTAAAACCTGTAGGTCCCTAGGATGATCGAACTATAAAGGCGCAATCAAGGGCGATAAAGCCATTGCGGAGAAACTAAATGATTTCTTTGCTTCAGTCTTCACGGCTGAGGACGTTGGGGAGATTCCCAAATCTGCACCGTCCTTTGTGGGTGATGAATCCGAGGAACTGTCCCGGATTGAAGTGTCATTAGAGGAGGTTTTGGAACAAATAGAAAAACTTAATGTTAACAAATCTCCGGGACCGGATGGCATTCATCCAAGGGTTCTAAAAGAACTCAAATGGGAAATTGCTGAACTATTATCTGTGGTTTGTAACCTATCCCTTAAATCGGCTTCCGTACCTAATGACTGGAAGGTAGCCAACGTGACACCAATATTTAAAAAGGGCTCTAGACGCGATCCGGGCAATTACAGACCGGTAAGTCTAACTTCGGTACCTGGCAAATTAGTCGAAACAATAGTAAAGAATAAAATTGTGAAGCATGTAGAAGAACATAATTTGTTGGACAAAAGTCAACATGGTTTCTGTAAAGGGAAATCCTGTCTTACTAATCTATTAGAGTTCTTTGAAGGGTTTAACAAACATGCGGACAAGGGGGATCCAGTAGATATAGTATACTTAGATTTTCAGAAAGCCTTTGACAAGGTCCCTCACCAAAGGCTCTTGTGTAAATTACATGGCCATGGGATAAGAGGGAAGGTCCTTTCTTGGATTGAGAACTGGTTAAAAGACAGGAAACAAAGGGTAGGAATAAATGGTAAATTTTCAGAATGGAGAGGGGTAACTAGTGGTGTCCCCAAGGGTCAGTCCTGGGACCAATCCTTTTCAACTTATTCATAAATGATCTGGAGAAAGGGGTAAGCAGTGAGGTGGTAAAGTTTGCAGATGATACTAAACTGTTTAGGATAGTCAAGACAGAAGCAGACTGTGAGGGACTCAAGAAGATCTCACCAAACTGAGTGATTGGGCAACAAAATGGCAAATGAAATTTAATGTGGATAAGTGTAAGTAATGCACATCGGAAAAATAACCCCAACTATGCGTACAGTATGATGGGGGCTAATTTAACTATGACAAATCAGGAAAGAGATCTTGGAGTTATTGTGGACAGTTCTCTGAAAACTTCCACACAGTGTGCAGCGGCGGTCAAAAGGCAATTAGGATGCTAGAATTATTAAGAAAGGGATAGAAAATAAGACCCAGAATATCTTACTGCCCTGTATAAAACTATGGTACGCCCACATCTTGAATACTGTGTACAGATGTGGTCTCTCACCTCAAAAAGATATTTTGGCCTTGGAAAGGGTTCAGAAAGGGCAACTAAAATGATTAGGGGTTTGGAACGGGTCCCATATGAGGCGAGGTTAGCGACTGGGACTTTTCAGTTTAGAAAAGAGGAGACTGAGGGGATATGATAGAGGTGTATAAAATCACGAGTGGTGTGGAGAGGGCCGATAAAGAAAAGTTATTTATTAGTTCCCTAAATAGAAGAACTAGAGGACACCAAATTAAATTAATGGGTAGCAGGTTTAAAACTAATAAAAGAAAGTTCTTCTTCACACAGCGTGTAGTCAGCCTGTGGAACTCCTTGCCAGAGGAGGCTGTGAAGGCTAGGACTATAATAGAGTTTAAAGAGAAGCTAGATAATTTCATGGAGGTTAGGTCCATAAAAGGCTATTAGCCAGGGGATAAAATGGTGTCCTTGGCCTCTGTTTGTCAAAGGCTGGAGAGGGATGGCAGGAGACAAATCGCTTGATCATTGTCTTCGGTCCACCCTCTCTGGGGCACCTGGTGCTGGCCACTGTCGGCAGACAGGATACTGGGCTAGATGGACCTTTGGTCTGACCCAGTACGGCCGTTCTTATGTTCTTATGTACCACGACCACTGGCTTCTCCCCAGCACTACACATAAGTCTATCTAGATGTCTCGAGAGATCCGCAACCTTCGCACCAGGCAGGCAAGTCACCATACGGTTCTCCCGGTCATTGCAAACCCAGCTATCGATGTTTCTAATGATCAAATCTCCCATTACTAACAACTGCCTTTTCCTAATGACTGGAGTTCCCTCCCCCAGAGAGGTAACCTCAGTGCGAGAGGACATCCCAACATCTGGAAGGAGGGTCCCGACTATGGGAAGGTTTCCCTCTGCTTCCGTTGACTGCTCTCCTTCCCTGAGCCTTTCATTCTCCTTAACAGAGCAGGGGCTGTCTGACTGGAGGTGGGACAATTCTACAGTGTCCCGGAAAGCCTCATCAACATACCTCTCTGCCTCCCTCAGCTTCCGGGATTTGGAGGCCAGGGTGGCTGAACTGGAGAAGCTGAGGGAGGCAGAGAGGTATGTTGATGAGGCTTTCTGGGACACTGTAGAATTGTCCCACCTCCAGTCACACAGCCCCTGCTCTGTTAAGGAGGATGAAAGGTCTCTGAGGGCCAGGAGCTCCTTGAACCAAATGCACGCATACACCACCTGGGCAGGTAATCATACGTGCTACACTGGGTGCAATGAACAGGATAGCCCCCACTGTGCTGCTGGGCTTCTGCCTGCATTCTCTCCTACAGCTACCTAGGTTATTGAAAGGGTTTTTATTTAAATCAGGAAGTTTTGATTATAGTTTAGTTTAAAGGTTTTAAAGAATGTCAAATGTACCTCGGCCCCTTCCCACTCCCCTTCCAAACTCCCTCTCAAAACTCCCTGTTTGCTGCCTCTGGTCGCTGACGCTCTGCTTTATAAAGCCCTGGCCTTCCTGATAGCCCCGCCCCTGACTAAGGCTCGGCCAATGAACAGAGGCTTCTAGATTTCAAACCTTTAGAAGCTCACAGCTTCCAACTGCTGGCCACAGCACACGCTCCTTCCAACAAACAAACAAACACAAACAAACAGACAAACACAAGCTCAGCACACAGGAAGTAACCCCCAAACACAAACACACACTACAGACAGCCACTTACCTCAAGGGTCCCATATTTGCTCCTCCTTTACCTGGAGCACTCCTTCTCAAAACTCCCTGTTTGCTGCCCCTGTTCGCCACAGTGGTCCATTTTACAATGTCGGGACCGTGAGCTCTGGTCAGGTCAGTCAAAGGGTATGCCCTGGAAGCGAAGTTGGGGATGAATCTGCGGTAATATCCAGTCAATCCCAGAAATGCCCTGACCTGCTTCTTTCGGGCTGGTTGGGGCCAATTTTGTATTGCTTCCACTTTGTTGAGTTGGGGCCTCACTACACCCCTTCCCACAATATACCCGAGATATTTGGCCTCGGCTAGCCCAATTGCACACTTTGCGGGGTTCGCCGTAAGTCCAGCTCTCCTTAGGGTTTCCAACAGAGCCTCTATTTTCTCGAGGTATGTGTCCCAGTCAGCACTGTGGACAACAACATTGTCCAAATAGGCAGTTCCGTACTTGGCATGTGGCCGTAATAGCTTGTCCATAAGCCTTTGGAATGTCGCGGGAGCCCCATGCAAGCGAAAAGGGAGGACTGTATACTGGAAGAGACCCTCCAGAGTTGAAAAGGCCGTCTTTTCTTTGGCTCCTGGGGCTAGAGGGATCTGCCAGTAGACCTTGGTCAAGTGAAGGGTGGATAGAAATCGGGCCTTGCCCAGTTGGTCAATGAGTTTGTCTACCTGTGGCATGGGATAGGTATCAAATTTGGACACCTCCTTTAACTTTCGGAAGTCATTGCAAAATAGAAGGCTTCCATCAGGCTTGGGCACCATAACAATAGGACTAGACCACTGGCTATGTGACTCTTCAATTACTCTGAGTTTCAGCATTTTCTTGACTTCAGCTCGGATCTCCCCTTGCTTTGTCTTGGGTATTCAGTATGGCTTAACATTCACCTTCACCCTGGGATCGGTGACGATGTCAAGTAAATCTCCATAGTCCTACTAGGCTTTGTCGAAAACACATCATGATTTCACTCAATCATGTCAGCTACTTCTCCCTGTTGGTCCGGGGCCAGTTCAGGGGATATTCCCACTTGCCTTTGTGGGCTTTCCCTTTGGGGTGGTGACCCCAGAGCAACCAATGACAATTCTCTGTCTCACCAGGGTTTCAACAGGTTGATGTGATATATTTGCTCGGGCTTTCGCTGGTCAGGCTGGCAAAGCTTATAGTTTACCTCTCCAACAGCTTCTATTATTTCATATGGCCGTGCCACAAGGCTAGGAGCTTACTCTCTGCTGTTGGTACTAGCACCATCACCCGGTCTCCCACCTGGAACTTCTGGGATGTTGCTCACGGGTTGTAATAGGCCTGTTGGGCCTCCTGCACCTTCTCTAAATGTTCCCGCACTATGGGGGTGACTCTGGCTATACTGTCCCTCATCTGGAGCACATGATCAACAATCATAGAATCATAGAATCACAGAATACTAGGACTGGGAGGGACCTCGAGAGGTCATCGAGTCCAGTCCCCTGCCCTCATGGCAGGACCAAATACTGTCTAGACCATCCCTGATAGACATTTATCTAACCTACGCTTAAATATCTCCAGAGATGGAGATTCCACAACCTCCCTGGGCAATTTATTCCAGTGTTTAACTACCCTGACAGTTAGGAACTTTTTCCTAATGTCCAACCTAAACCTCCCTTGCTGCAGTTTAAGCCCATTGCTTCTTGTTCTATCCTCAGAGGCCAAGATGAACAAGTTTTCTCCCTCCTCCTTATGACACCCTTTTAGATACCTGAAAACAGCTATCATGTCCCCCCTCAATCTTCTCTTTTCTAAACTAAACAAACCCAATTCTTCAGCCTTCCTCATAGGTCATGTTCTCTAGACCTTTAATCATTCTTGTTGCTCTTCTCTGGACCCTCTCCAATTTCTCCACATCTTTCTTGAAATGCGGTGCCCAGAACTGGACACAATACTCCAACTGAGGCCTAACCAGCGCAGAGTAGAGCGGAAGAATGACTTCGTGTCTTGCTCACAACACACCTGTTAATGCATCCCAGAATCATGTTTGCTTTTTTGCAACAGCATCACACTGCTGACTCATATTCAGCTTGTGGTCCACTATAACCCCTAGATCCCTTTCTGCCGTACTCCTTCCTAGACAGTCGCTTCCCATTCTGTATGTGAAACTGATTGTTCCTTCCTAAGTGGAGCACTTTGCATTTGTCTTTATTAAACTTCATCCTGTTTACCTCAGACCATTTCTCCAATTTGTCCAGATCATTTTGAATTATGACCCTAATCCTCCAAAGCAGTTGCAACCCCTCCCAGCTTGGTATCATCTGCAAACTTAATAAGCGTACTCTCTATGGCAATATCTAAATCGTTGATGAAGATATTGAAGAGAGCCGGTCCCAGAACAGACCCCTGAGGAACCCCGCTTGTTATACCTTTCCAGCAGGATTGAGAACCATTAATAACTACTCTCTGAGTACGGTTATCCAGCCATTTATGCACCCACCTTATAGTAGCCCCATCTAAGTTGTATTTGCCTAGTTTATTGATAAGAAGATCATGCGAGACCGTATCAAGTGCCTTACTAAAGTCTAGGTATACCACATCCACCGCTTCTCCCTTATCCACAAGACTCATTATCCGATCAAAGAAAGCTTTCAGATTGGTTTGACATGATTTGTTCTTTACAAATCCATGCTGGCTGTTCCTATCACCTTACCACCTTCCAAGTGTTTACAGATGATTTCCTTAATTACTTGCTCCATTATCTTCCCTGGCACAGAAGTTAAACTAACTGGTCTGTAGTTTCCTGGGTTGTTCTTATTTCCCTTTTTATAAATGGGCACTATATTTGCCCTTTTCCAGTCTTCTGGAATCTCTCCTGTCTCCCATGATTTTCCAAAGATGATAGCTAGAGGCTCAGATACCTCCTCTATCAGCTCCTTGAGTATTCTAGGATGCATTTCATCAGGCCCTGGTAATTTGCAGGCATCTAACTTTTCTAAGTGATTTTTAACTTGTTCTTTTTTTATTTGATCTTCTAAACCTACCCCCTTCCTACTAACATTCACTATGTTAGGCATTCCTTCATCAGACTTCTCGGTGAAGACAGAAACAAAGAAGTCATTGAGCATCTCTGCCATTTCCAAGTTTCCTGTTACTGTTTCTCCCTCCTCACTGACCAGTGGGCCTACCCTGTCCTTGGTCTTCCTCTTGCTTCTAATGTATTTATAAAAAGTCTTCTTGTTTCCCTTTATTCCCGTAGCTAGTTTGAGCTCATTTTGTGCCTTTGCCTTTCTAATCTTGCCCCTGCATTCCTGTGTTGTTTGCCTATATTCATCCTTTGTAATTTGTCCTACTTTCCATTTTTTATATGACTCCTTTTTAATTTTTAGATCGTGCAAGATCTCGTGGTTAAGCCAAGGCGGTCTTTTGCCATGTTTTCTATCTTTCCTACGCAGCGGAATAGCTTGCTTTTGGGCCCTTAACAATGTCCCTTTGAAAAACTGCCAACTCTCCTCAGTTGTTTTTCCCCTCAGTCTTGATTCCCATGGGACCTTACCTATCAGCTCTCTGAGCTTACCAAAATCCGCCTTCCTGAAATCCATTGTCTCTATTTTGCTGTTCTCCCTTCTACCCTTCCTTAGAATTGTAACTCTATGATTTCATGATCACTTTCACCCAAGCTGCCTTCCACTTTCAAATTCTCAACCAGTTCCTCCCTATTTGTTAGGATCAAATCTAGAACAGCTTCCCCCCGGTAGCTTTTTCAACCTTCTGAAATAAAAAGTTGTCTCCAATGCAGTCCAAGAACTTATTGGATAGTCTGTGCCCCACTGTGTTATTTTCCCAACATATATCTGGATAGTTGAAGTCCCCCATCACCACCAAATCTTGGGCTTTGGATGATTTTGTTAGTTGTTTAAAAAAGCCTCATCCACCTCTTCCACCTGGGTAGGTGGCCTGTAGTAGACTCCTAGCATGACATCACCCTTGTTTTTTACCTTTTAGCCTAACCCAGAGACTCTCAACACTTCCGTCTCCTATGTCCATCTCCACCTCAGTCCAAGTGTGTACATTTTTAATATATAAGGCAACACCTCCTCCCTTTTTCCCTGTCTATCCTTCCTGAGCAAGCTGTACCCTTCCAAACCAACATTCCAATCATGTGTATTATCCCACCAAGTTTCTGTGATGCCAACAATGTCATAGTTGTATTTATTTATTAGCACTTCCAGTTCTTCCTGCTTATTACCCATACTTCTCACGTTTGTATATAGGCATCTAAGATACTGATTTGATCTTGCCTCCCAGTTTTGCCCTGACCCTCCTTTCTCTCTGCCATTATAGCCCACGCTCCCTCCCATTTCTGACCCATCTCCCAGGTCTCCATGTTCTTCACTTACCTGTGGGCTTTGCTCACCTGTCCCCGTAGAACCTAGTTTAAAGCCCTCCTCACTAGGTTAGTCAGTCTGTGTCCAAAGAGGGTCTTCCCCCTCCTCGAAAGGTGACGCCATCTCTGCCCAGCAGTCCTTCCTGGAATAGCATCCCGTGGTCGAGAAAGCCAAAGCCCTCCTGGTGACACCATCCTCGCAGCCAGGCATTCACCTCCAGGATGCACCTGTGTCTGCCCGGGCCCCTACCTTTGACAGGAAGGATCGAAGATAACACCACCTGCGCTCCAAACTCCTTCACCCGTACCCCCAGAGCCCTGTAGTCACTCTTGATCCGCTCAGTGTCACACCTTGCAGTATCATTTGTGCCCACATGTATGAGTAGCATGGGGTAGTAGTCAGAGGGCCGGATAATCCTCGACAATGCCTCCATAACATCTCGGATATGGGCCCCCGGCAGATAGCATACCTCCCAAGATGAAATGTCAGGGCGAGAGATGGGCACCTCTATCCCCCTCAGAAGAGAGTCTCCGACCACCACTACCCTACGTTTCCTATTCGCAGTGGTGGCAGCAGACCTCCCAGCTTTGGGGGTACGAGGCTTCTCCTCCTCAACCTAGCCACCTCCTCCTGTAGCTCTCCCACCTGCTGCCTGAGAGATTCCACCAGCAGGCACCGTTCACATTAGATGGTCCCCCCAGCCTGGATATCAGTAAGTGGGAATTGCAAGCCACAGTCCCTGCAAAACCACACCAGGATCTGGGTAGAGGCATCCATGCTCAGGCGCTCTGTCTGGCTACAGGCGCCGGTGGAGGAGACAGAAGCAGTGCTGGCACAGGTGTTGCGGGTCTTCCTAACCATCGTAGGCCTCCCTCTGTCAAACTCCCTCTTAAACTCCCCTGTCTGCAGCCCCCTGTCCACCTCGCTCCCCTGGACGCTCTGCCTCTGGCTTTTAAAGCCTGCTCGCCTAGGTCAGGCCTGCCCCCTTGTGAGTCACACAGGGGAAGGCTGATCAGAGGCAATCAAGGGAACAATCAAGGGAACAAAGGTCAGGCACTCAGTCCCAACTGCCACAGCAGCTGAAACTGAAACTGCAGTCACCTGAAATCAAAATTAAAATTCAAAGAGTCGAGCAAACTCACTCCACCAACAGCTAGTACTCTCACTCTCACCTGGTAGCCTGTTCAGTGGCGGGATCTCTTGCTCTCCCTCTTAAACTCCCCTGTCTGCAGCCCCCTGTCTGATGTTTCTCCCAGGGCTGGGCTACTCCTCCCAGGCTTCTTGAGCAAGGTCCAGTATGCCCCATGGGTTACACCCATACAAAAGCTCAAATGGGGAGAACCCAGTAGAAGTTTGAGGGACTTCCCTACCGCGAACATGAGGTATGGCAGCAGCGTATCCCAATCTTTGCCATCCCAGCTTACCACTTTCTTTAGCATATTTTTTCAGGGTCCTGTTAAACCACTCAACAAGACCGTCAGTTTGGGACTGATAAACCGACGTCCTCAGGGACCGTATGCGGAGAACGGCACACAAGTCCTTCATGAGCTTGGACACAAAGGGTGTCCCTTAGGATTTCTTTGGGTATCCCTACCCTAGAAAAAATTTGAATTAGCTCCCTAGCAATTGTCTTGGATAGGCTATTGCGTAGGGGCACTGCCTCTGGGTACCAGGTGGTATAGTCCACAACAACTAATATGCTCTGATGGCCCCATGCAGACTTCTCTAGTGTGCCAATTATGTCCATAGCAATCCTTTCGAAGGGGACTTCTATGATGGGTAGGGGTACCAGTGGGGCCCTCAGGTGTGGTCGGGGCCCATGTAACTGACATTCAGG
The DNA here is from genome assembly GCA_019425775.1 of Rafetus swinhoei. Classification (NCBI taxonomy): domain Eukaryota; kingdom Metazoa; phylum Chordata; order Testudines; family Trionychidae; genus Rafetus; species Rafetus swinhoei. The sequence goes on along the minus strand of JAFJHL010000564.1, from coordinate 2,263,487 downwards.
GCAGGAAGCACAATATCTCTGGACTTCCACATAGACCCTTGGCCAAAAGAACCTCCAGAGAATGTGGTCCAGGGTCTTGTCCACCCCCAGATGTCCTCCAAACAAATGACTGTGTGTTAACTCCAGTACTGCCCTCTGGTGCTTTCGAGGTACCAAGAGTTGTTCCACCTCTTGGTCCTGTATACGGGCTACTCTATATAGTAGGTCCCCCCTTAATTATATAGTAGGGCCCAGTGCCTTTGTTCCTTCCCTCCACTGGGACCCCATTAACTTCGACCACATCCTTACGGACATTTTGATACACTGGGTCATTGGCTTGATCCTGCCCAAAGGTCTCCCTTGGGGATCCAACCTGTCCAAGCTCCAGGGAACCTACTCCAGTTTCCTCCCCTGATGAGCGGGGTCCTGCCTTGGGCTCATCACATTCTGGGGTTTCCGTCCTAGTAGTTGGGTAGGCTCCCCCCCCCCCACCAGTGCCTGCTTCCAATTTTGGGCCAAAATCCTTGTCCCCAACCTCTTAGCTGCCCTCCTCTCCCGCTTGGTCTTCCGGGGTTCCCCCGGTCACCGAGAACAGGTCCTGGGAGAATTCATGGAAGGCCAGGAGGGAGCTATCTTCTTCGACCCAGTCCCACAGCAGCAGGTCATTAAATCCAGGGAAGCACTGGAATGGGTTACCTAGGGAGGTGGTGGAATCTCCATCCCTAGAGGTTTTTAAGTCTCGGCTTGACAAAGCCCTGGATGGGTTGATTTAGTTGGGATTGGTCCTGCCTAGAGCAGGGGGCTGGACTTGATGACCTCCTGAGGTCTCTTCCAGCTCTGATTCGATGATTCTGTGAAGTCTTGTCCTATGACCACTGGGTACGGGAGCTTTGGGACCACCCCCACAGTCACACTTGTGACCAGCCCTTGTACTTCTAATTTCACGGGGATGGTGGGGTAATAATTAATGTCTCCGTGTACACATGATATCCCAGTGCGTTTGGCTTGGGTCAGCTGTTCCTGCCGCACTAGCTTCCCTGAGACCAATGTAACTGCGCTCCTGGAATCTACTAATGCTGTGGTTTCCACCCCATTCATTTTCACTGGTCGGGTGTACCGATGGGGGGGCCATTGTCACGCCTGCAAGGTTGATCAGGGTACAAGGGTCTTGTAGGTTCCCCAGGTCACATTGCATGGGCTCTTCTAAGTTGGGGCATTGAGCCACTATATGCCCTATTTCCCCACAGGCATAACATCTATACCCTGGGTGGGACACCCCCCTTCTCTTTGGGCTGTTGGGTCTTGCCCCCTGGCCCTCTCCAGCCCAGCCCCTGAGTTCCTTTGCAAGCTCTGGTCGCTCTTCAGTCTCCTTTCTCCCTGCCTACACTCGGTCTGAGGCATCAGGGGCACGGGTCCTCTGGGTGAGGGTGGACCTCCTGTTCCAACGCACCTCGTCCCCGGGGCTTTGGGAAAGTTCCTTGGCAGTCAGCCGTCTCTCCATGAGAGCCACCAACTCATTGAACGTTGCGGGGTCATTCTGGCCAACCCACTCCCATAGGTCTGGAGGTAACCCCCTCATATACCTGTCAAGGACGATCACCTTGATAATTTTCTTGGGGCTGTGGATGTCGGGTCACAGCCATTTCCGGGCCAGATGGAACAAGTCAAATAATTGAGTTCTGGGTGCTTGGTCATCCTGATATTTCCATTTGTGGAATCTCTGGGCTCTCACCACGGCTGTGACCCTTGCCCATGCTAGGATCTCAGCTTTCAACTGGGGGTAGCTGGACGCAGCTTCCTCTGTCATATCAAGGTACGCCTTCTGGGCTTCCCCACTCAGGAAAGGGGCTAAAATGCTGGCCCACTGAACTTGAGGCCAGGCCTCATGCAAAACTGTCCTTTCAAAGGCCAAAAGGTAGGCCTCCACATCATCATCTCCTGCCATCTTTTGTAAGTAGCAATTGGCCCGTAATGGTCGGGCCCCATCTTGACTATGTACCTGGACCTTTCAGCTGGTTCACCACCTCCTGCAGGGTGGCTCTGTCCTGGGCTGCCTGGCTCATCAGCAACTGGTTGGTTTCATGTTGGAGCCGCACCGACTCCTGCTGGGCAGCCAATTGCACCCGGGTAACCTACTGCTGGGTGGCCGTGGCCTGCACCAGTGCCTTCGCCAGGTCTTCCATAAGTACTTTTCCTTTAAGAGGGGTCAAGTTGGCCGGCTTTATGGTCACTGTGAGGCCTCACAGCAGAGCTTCCCACCCCTGACACCATGTGTGGAAAGGGCCCCTCTTACCCTGGCCACTGCTGGGGCTAGCCTCTTGCTCCCAACCCCAGAGTTTGGGGTTTGCCGCAGGTCTCTGTAGTAGGGAGCCCGGCCACTCCTCCTCGGACTCCCTCCCTGGCTGTTTCTGTTCTAGTGCTGGTATGAATCGCTCTCTAACCTTTTGCTCCCTGTCTCTCCTTCACCTCCCTTCCATCCTCTCACTCTCCCCCCTGCCCCCCCAGCTTCCAACTGCTGAGGCTTTTAAAGGCATTCAGCCAGCCAGCAGAGGAGTCAGCTGGCCTCAATCTGCCTGAGCCAGCTCCCTCCCAGCTGCATCTAATTGTGCTGCAGCCCTCTGCTTCTAGTTACAGGTTGTCACGTTATTGGATTTTAAGGGGAGCAGCCAGATCACTGCTGCACCCATGGGGGGGGGGGGTTGCCCCAAAGTCTATACAAAGGAGGCCATGTGAGGTGTCAAATGAAAGCTTATGTTCTACTGATTCTATATATGCTACTCATGTACTTGTGTGACATCTGTATGTGTAGTTATGAATATGGACTCTGTGCTTGTACTGTGAATGTTCTCTGAGACAGAGCAAAGGGCCTGGGCTGCCTGTTGTAGAGAACAATTGTTCAGCCAATGACTATGCTAATTAGCAGGGCCCCAAAGACAATGGCTCTCAAGGTGCCCAATACACACCTGAGGAATGCGTCTGGAAACCTGCAAACCAGTCAGTATCTAATGGCTGCTGGCATGGGACACAGGGATAGGTCACTTGGCCATGTGACCCGCTCCAGCTTGGAAGGTACCAGGGATGGATATAAAATGCCATGAGGCAAACTCCATCTGGTCTTCAATTCTGCTACTGATCCCAGATGCAGTCTTGTGAGGGACAGCGAGCCGGGAAGAATCGTTGACCCATCCTGACATGGGATGTACACCAGGGACTTCTAAGCTAGCAGTTTATAACATCTCTGCTGAGCGCCTGCATCAAGAACTTGGTGATTGGTGCATGTAATGTAGTCTCCTTAACAACCTCACTCTCAACCTTTTCTTTCTTTTATTAATAAACCTTTACAGTTTAGAGTCTAAAGGATTGGCCCAGTGTGCTCTTGTGGGTAAGATCCAAAGTGTAAATTGACCAGGGATCTGTGGATGGTTCTTTGGGACCAGGAGGACCCGTTCGGGGTAGGTGAGATTGGGTTCTATAACCCCTCACCTCTGTGTTAGGCCCAGGGCTGATTGTGGCACAGGGAGAGCTGGGGTGTCTGAGGGGTTTTGCTCGTGAGGCTTCCTGCTGGCCGGATTGGCAGCTGAAGTGCTCGGTGTGACTGGTTTGTGGCCTATGTGGGAAAGGTCACCAGTCTGGGGGCTGTAGGGAGCCCTGGTTTTGAGCAATTTGCCCTGAGCGGACGCCCTCAGCAGTGCCCAGACCCGGCCCAGTCCATCACACAGGTTTTTACCCTTTTTGAGCTGCCTTTTCCCCCATCTGCAGCAGCTCTCTGGCCTCACCCTGCCACACAATAAAACCTCAGTACAAACTTATTACAAACTCACTCTAAAATTGTTCATTTCCCTGGGGTCTCTGGTTCATTCTCCTGGGAGTGCCATGCCAGCCAAAGACAAAGAAACTCCTAGCTTCCTATTGTTTTATAGATACCACCTTTGGGCAGGAATTCTGTTTCTACATTCCACCCTTACATGGAAAAATCACAGGTGGTCAGTCCCTACCAGTTGGGGGGGTCACATGACTTCCTAGGACCAACCACTGCTTAGACTTAAAGGACAAAGAAGGCTGTTTACAGGTCATCTAGACATTGAAGGTAACACCCTTGATGTCTTGCATTTGCACTTTTAAAACCAGTATTCCATACTCCATGGCTGCGTCTACACTGGCATGATTTTGCGCAAATACTTTTAATGGAAAAGTTTTTCCGTTAAAAGTATTTGCGCAAGAGAGTGTCTATACTGGCATGTGCCTTCGTGCAAAAGATTTGCTTTTGCGCAAAAGCATCCGTGCCAGTGTAGACGCCTGCGCAAGAAAGCTCTGATGGCCATTTTATTCGCCGGGCTTTCTTGCGCAAGAAATTAACGTTGTGTCTACACTGGCCTCTTGCGCAAGAATACTTGCGCAAGAGGGCTTGTCCCTGAGCGGAGCATCAGAGTATGAAGAAGCACTGATTTTGTACATTACGCCAGTGTTCTTGCACAATAGTGCCAGACAGGCGGCAAGATTTTGCCGCCTGTCTACACTGGCCGCGTAGTATTTGTGCAAGAACACTGACGTTGTAATGTACAAAATCAGTGCTTCTTGCCAATGTAGACACAGCCCATATCTCTAAGGGTACACTAGCCCCTTTCAGATCGATCTAGGGAGGTTAATGAGGCGGCGAATTGCAAATCAAGCCGGGATTTAAAATATCCTGCGCTGATTTGCATGTTCCGTCCGGTCGCCATTTTAGAAATTGACTAGCCGGTAACTGCCTGCGTCACACGCAGTGAAGCGAATCTGATTTAAAGCTTCGAATTAGCTGGCATTCCTCCTGCAATGAGGTTTACCAGCCAATTCGAATTAGGGGCTTTAAATCGAATCCCATTTCACCGCCGCATATAGACGCCGGCAGTTACTTCAGGCTAGTCAATTTCTAAAATGGCGACCGCTGGGAATAACATGTAAATCAGCCGGGATATTTAAATCCCGGGCTTGATTTGCAATTCCCGTCGCCTCATTAGCCTCCCTAGATCGATCTAGGGGGCTAGTGTAGACGTACCCTAACTTTTCACACAAGAAAGATACACACACCAAAATAAGATAAACAGACCCAGCAGACTATGACATGAAGATTGATAAATTACATGAGGCAATTTGTCCCCAGCATCTTTGAGTTATGCATATTCGTGTCCATAAGTCCATTTCATAAAGCATGGGGTATCTGTCACACTGGGGATGCTGGATTTCCACATAAAAACAACTTGCACAAGCATAGAATCAGTGGAAGCCAGAACTGAGTCTGCATACAAATAGGCCTCGGGGATAAAAATGAGAAAGTGAAGAAGGTTTTTTTTGCCATCTCATGGGGAAAAAGGAAAAGAAGTGAGACGCTGTTGCCAGGAATAGTGCCGAAAATAGTGGAACAGCTGGTGAGTGTTTGATGAGTATTGTGACCCCAGACAGAATGAGACTGTAGAGAGACATTAATTTTTTAACCCAGACCCTGAAGCAGATGATGGAATAGTTATTTGCATTAGTAGAGCTGATAATTCCAGCACCCAGCTGGAACTTTGAAGACATAAAAGGTTTGTCTGAGACACCTACTTAAGGCTTAGAAGAGAGGTTGTTGAGAGAAACAGATTTCACCCTGGAGAAATGCATCCAAATAGCAGGGGCAGCTGAACTGTCCAGGGAAAGGGTCAAACAACATCATCCACTCATGCAGAACAAGTACCCAGGGTTCAAGCCAAAGCAATACAGGAAACAGGACAGAGACAGACTAAGCAAGAATGAAGTCATCGTGGTTCAGTGTATGCACTGTAGAATGCAGCACACCAGGCAGAAAGAAAAATGTGCAGCCCATGGGCAAGGAAGCGAGGGGTGGGCGTACAGGCACTTTATGTCTCAATGCTGCAGTTACCCCCAGGAAAAAAAAGCAGTGGTGTATGCAAAACTTGATGACAGAGAAACTTCCAATGAAGAGGAGGGTATTTGCAGTGTGACATACAGTGCAGAGGACGGCTGCTAGACATTCAGCCGTCATATTTGCAACTATGCTATCAGATCAATGACCAATTCGAGTCCAGCTGGGTTGTAATGTAATCCCATCAACACTGATAAGCAGCAGTCTTAGACTGGAGAAATGTAACCTAGGGCTGGGGCTGTACAATAAAAACATCCTGAGGCCAGTGAGCAAATGCAGACTGCCAATAAGAAACCTACTAAACATGAGATGTTGTAGTTTAGAGGAGTTGCCACACAGGAGAAGCCCCCACTGCTGGGCAGCAGGGCAGTACAAGCCATGAGTTTGATCGCAGAACAACAGCACCGTACCTTCAGCATGAGAGAGGAGAGAGAACTCTTACCATGGGCCCTGTCCAGCAGTCTAGCAGAATATAAGAATGTATTTCAAGGAAATGGACTCCTCGAGGGCAGGTTGAAGTCAGCAATAGACCTCTACTTGCAGCCCATGAGACTAACGCAGTTCCATCGCCATGGTGGAGTTCCTGGAGGAGGACCCAGAAAGTCTGCAAAGGGGCATCAGCGCACCTGTGGAAACTAGCGCAGAGTAGGTCAGTAGCATCTTAGCTAAGAGAAAACTCTCAGGTAAACTGAGGCTCTGCACTGATTCAAAACTGCAAAACAGAGCATTGAAACAAGTTGTTACCCATAGCGATAAAAAGGTGTGGGGAAAAGTGCAGTCAGAACCTCAGTAAGAGGTTCTGGAGGAGCCGGAATAGAGGCTGCAACAGGGCGCTTTCCAGATATGCGTGCACTATGTTTTCCCTCACGCCGCAAAAGCAACAGGTGTCTGGGAAAGCAGTGAACCGTGCCAAGTAAATGCCCGTGCTCACAGCTCCATGAAGGAGCTGCCAACTGATGTCCCCGACGGGCCATGGGATCAAGGTGGAATATACGCTGGCCCATCGGGGTTCCCCACCCTTAACTGATTGTAGGTAGTCCCGCCACTTGGTATCGGGCCGGGAGATGAGGGTGAGGAAGTGTAATGTGTGGAGCACGAGCGTATACAGATGTTCTCTTGGCACGGTTCGAAAGCAGACCGGTTGCCAATCTGGCAGCCGGCTGGGGATCCAGGGATGGGGAAGCCAACGGGGCTCGCGGACGAGGGGCCCAAGAAAAAGGGTCGTATGGCTTGCAGTGAGGGGGCATACCCTCTCACAGGGCTCTCTGCAGGAAATCGAGAGCAGGCTACAACAAAGCCGCCTTTACCTCCTGGAGTAGGCACAGGGGGGTTCGGGGGGTGAAAAGCCCCATGTGCTGAGTGAGCGCTCGGGGATCCACCCAGTTCCCGCTGTCATAGTCCATGACCTTGGTGGTTTCTGCCAGGATCAGCCTCCGGCGCACCGAGGGAGACTCTGCCACCTGCACGCACGAGGCTGGATTGTGGAGCAGGGGCTCCGCGAGGAGATCTGCTCTCTCAATGGCCACAATGGACCTGGTCGCTGAGAACAGCTTCCAGGTCTGGAGGAGTTCCTGGTAGAATTCTGGCAGCTCTGAGAAGTCTCGCAGAAGACCCCTCAGGTGGATAAAAAAGAGCTGCCGGTCGTATCGGAGCCCTCGGAGGTGGCGGAGGAAGACGTGCACCAAAAGGCTCCACGCTGAACTACCTGCACTATAGAGGCGTCTCTGCAGTACCTGGAGGCAGAAAGTCCAGACCTGGCTGCACATGCAGACCAGGCCCTGGCCCCCCTCCTCCAGGGGGAGAGACAGAACCCCTGCAGAGACCCAGTGCAGTCCTGGCCAAAAGAACTCCAGAGCTGTCCTCTGGAGCTTGGCCAGGACCTCCGGGCCGGGCACAGGGTGTTGAGCCGGTGCCAGAGCATGGACAGGACCAGCTGATTTAGCACCAAAGCTCTCCCGCAGAGGGAAAGACACTGGAGTAGTCCTGTCCATCTCCGCAGCAGCTCACCCACCCTGGCGTCCAAACCTTGCCAGTTCTCTGGCAGAGAAGGATGCGTGGTGGATAAAAAGATGCCCAGATAGAGCAGCAGACCCGTGCTCCACCTGATGGCCTGAAGCGTGGGTGGGAGGGAGCCTGCCTGCCACCCGTCCCCGACCACCAGGCCAGAGTTCTGGACCCAGTTGACCCGGGCGGAGGAGGCTGCCGAGTAGACGGCTTGGCAAGCCTCCACCCGCGCCAGGTCGCCCGGGTCCTGAACCACGAGGAGCACGCCATCGGCGCACGCCGACAGGACCAGCCGCAGCCCGCCCCGCAGCACCAACCCCGTCAACCTCCTACGGAGGAGACGGAGGAAGGGCTCGATCGCCAGAGCGTACAGCTGGCCCGACAGCGGACACCCCTGACGTACCCCCCGCCCGAAGCTGACCGGCTCGGTCAGGGTCCAGTTGAGCCTGACCAGACACTCCGCGAGAGCGTACAGCACCCGGAGAAAACCCACAAAACGGGGCCCGAAGCCGAAGGCCTGCAGGGTGCCCAGGAGATACCCGTGTGGTCCATCCTGTCGAACGCCTTCTCCTGGTCCAGGGACAGGAGGGCGTAACGACAAGCCGCCCCTACACCCCAGCTCTAAGAGATCCCGACCAAATACAAGTTGTCAAAATACTACGGCCCGGACGGTGTAGGTCTGGTCGGGATGGATCACGCCCGCCAGCACGGACCGCAGTCGCAGCGAGATGGCTTTGCTACGACTTTGTAGTCCGTGCTGAGGAGCGAGACGGGACGCCAGTTCCAGGTCGCGGAGGTCCCCTCTTCGGCAACAAGGCGAGCACCGCCGCCTGCACGACAGAGGAGGACCCCGCCTCCAAGGACTCGCCCAGACGGTACGCAGGTCTGGGCCGAGGACGCCCCAGAACACGCGTAGAACCCACGGTCAGCCCGCCCATGCCCGGGTTTTATTGTTGGGCATGAGACGGAGGGCTTCCGAGAACTCGGCCAGAGTGAGAGGCGCCCAGCCGTCTCGGTCACCCGCGCTCACCGCCGGGAGCTCGGTCCAGAGCACCTTGCAGGCCGGCTTCGTCGGATCCGGGAGAACAAACTGGCGAGAAGGCCCTGGCCCTTCCACGCATCTCCACCGGATCCGTGAGGGGGTGCCGCCTCTGCTAAAAGGCAGGTGACGTGCTTTTAGCCCCCTCCTTTCTCCAGGGCGAAGAAGCGGAGCCGCGATCCATCTCCGAAGGAGCTGGATGCGAGATCGAAAAGGCGCCCCGGGCCCGGTGATCTTCCAGGGCCCGGAGCTCCTCCCGCCTCTCCCGGTACGCCTCGCGGAGGAGTGGATCCTCGGGGGCAGATGCCAGACGCCTCCCAAGCTTCAAGACCTCCCGTTCCAGCTGCTCTATCGCCACATCCCTCTGCCGGCTGGCGCCCCGGGAGTAGTCACGGCAGAAGAGCCGGGCGCGCACTTTCCCCACATCCCACCATCGCCGCGTCGAGGGAAAGGCGGGCCGCTGCCCCCGCCAGGCCAGCCAGAACTCCCGGAAGGACGCCACAAAGCCCACATCCTCCAGCAAGGCTATTATTAAGTGCCAATAGGCCGGCCCCAGCCTCTCCGAACTCAGAGAGGCTTTCACGGCCACCAAATGGTGGTCCGTGAACGGGGCCGGCCGGATGCTGGAGGAGTGGGCCCGTGCCAGGTGGAAACGGGAGAGGTAGATGCGATCCAACCGGGAGTGGCTCGACCGATCGCCATCCACCCGGACGTAGGTGAAGGTGGTACTGTCGTCCAGGTGGTGGTCTCGCCAGACGTCCCACCAGGGAGTGATGGTCCACGATCTCCTGAGGACGCCCGCTGCGGCCTGGCAGTTCGCAGTCCTACACGGTCCCGGCCATCGAGGGTGGTGTTGAAATCCGCCCAGGACCAGGCACTCGCGAGGATCCAGAGTGCCGAGGAAGGTGGCCACCTGCCGATAAAGGTGACCTGGTCCGGGCCCGCGTCGGGCGACGCTGACCAAGTTCAACGCCAGCCCTCCACGCCGGCCCGACGTGCAGCAGGCGGCCCGGGACAACCTCAGCGGTCCCCAGCACCTCGGGCCGAGGGCAGGGGAGAACAGGGTGGCCACCCGGCCGAGCGAGCGCCGAGGTGGCTAAAATGCACCCCGTCCCCCACTCCAGCCGCCAGCCAGCCTCGACGGCTGGAGTCGTGGGTCTCCTGCAGGAAGACCACCGAGTACCCTCCCTCCCGAAGGAAGGAGAGCACCCGGCTCCTCCAGAGACCCGCCCTACAGCCCCGGCATTCAATGTTGCAAGTGTGGTGTACTTCATGATGAGGGCTGGGGTGGATCCGCGGGCAGGTGAATCGGCGGCCCCGCAGGCCTCGCAGCAGACCGCCCCGACCCAAAGTCAGGAGAGCGCTCGAATCTGCGGGTCCGGGCGGTAGGCCGCGTTGTCCTGCCTATTGGTCCCTCTCCTCCTGCAACAGGCCTCTGGTGGCCTGAAGAATGGAATGAAAGTCCCCAGCGCTGGAGGGCGAGCTGCACCTTCCTTTTGCCCCGCGGTTATCCGCGAGGAATTGGCGCAGCTCGCTCCTCAGCGCAGAGGGGAACCAGGAGTCTCTCCGTCCGGGCCCCGGGTGGAGCTCACGGGCCACGGAGACGGGCAAACAGGATCCGATCTCAACGCGCGCCGACACCGACGGGCGCTGCGCTGCCCGCCCCGCCCCGACCCGGCAAGGGAGGCGGCGGAGGGAACAAGGCAGCCCCTAACGGGTTGGGGACCGGGATACAAATACCACCCCTGAGGGCCACGCAGCTAGCGGAACGAGACGGCCCTGTGGGGGTGGCACTGGAGGACATTTACGGATCAGGTGTCACGGCGGGAACCGGGTGGGAAAGGACGGGGATGGCAGCGGAGAGGTCTTTTTTGGTGGTAGGGGCGGGAGGAGGGTGGGCTGTGGACCGGACAATGGGTTCGGGGTTGGGGAGTGAGGGAGAGGCAGGGGTGGAAAGGAATCGGGAACAGGAGAGGACTCGGGCTGGAGATGGGTTCATAGAGGGCGGAAACAAGGGTGGGGAGGATCGGGACGTGGAGGGGATCAGAGTCCCGGCGGGTCTGGGAGGGGGTCCCCGTGGCTATCCCACCGGGCTGCGGCGCCTCCCGAATGGGGACCTGGGATTCAGGAGCAGGAAGGGGGCCCACGCCGACGCTGGGCTCAGGTGGAGAGGCAGGAGTTGGTACCTCGGCGTCGGCCAGAGTGGTGTCTTCTGCTGGGCCCCCAGCGGGAAGGGGAGATGACCGCCCCGCCTCGGTTGCGGGAGAGGGGGCGCCCCCAGATCCGGGACCCGGCCGCTCGGCACCAGCCGTCGCCCCTGAGGGCTCGGCGGCATCGGCCCAGGGCGCCGAGTCGGCCGGGCCAGTGGGTAATATCAGGGGCGCCCGAGTGTGAGGACGGGTCGGCCACCTGGGACATGAGGTTGGGGGGGAGGGGGCGGCGCCGCAGAGTCGCCGCCCAGACCGAGGCCCGCTGGCGGAGGGTCGTCCTCCCCCTGAGTGAGCGGGGTCAGACCCAGGGCCTCGATCTCCTCGAAGATGGAGCTAAGTTCCATCCTCGGCCCCGGAGCCTTCCTCTGGCCGCCAAGGCAACAATTACCTCAGCGGGACGGAGGGGGCTCAGTTGGAGCCGGGGCCGGGGGCTCACCCGAGGCCTCCTCTGAGGGGCTCCACAGGGGGCGACATCGCCCCCTCACTGCCACGGCCTCTCGTCCGGTGCCTCCTGCTGAAGCTCGCCGGGCGCTCAGCAGCGCTGGCCCCTCGGGATCTTTCGGAGGGGGCCTTCCCACCCTCCCATCGGAGGGGGAGATGGAGCCCGCGAACGGCGGGCTTTGGCGCTCTCGAACGAGCGCCCAGCCCTCCGAGGTGGAGGTGGAGGGCTGGTCAGCAGGGCAAGGCCGGGGCGCCGGTTTTCGGGAGGGCGTTGTTGCAGGGGTGGAAGGAAGGGAAAGGGATACCTCCACCTGGGAGCCTCTCCTCGCTCGCAACAACCGCGCCACCCTCTCCTCGGGCCCCGCAGAGACAGATCGAGTAGAAGCGGGCCCGCCTGCTCGCCGGGCACGCCGGGAGGGGCGCCTGCCCCCGAGCAGAGCCGCCGGTTGGAGGAGGGGCGGCCGCGAGGCCGGACTGCCAGGGGCCGGCGGTGGTGGGGCCGGCGCCTCCGGGCCCCGGGGCCCGGACGCCTCCGACCGGGCCAAGGGACAGTCCTCCGGACGTGCCCCATCGCCCGGCAGAGGAAGCACCGGGACTCCCGAGGAGTAATGGACCCGGTAGAGGGCCCCTGGTAGGGCACCATGAAGGACCCTCGAGCGCCTCTCCACGCGCCGCCGGCAGCAGCTGCAGCTGAACCTGCCGGCGGAAGGACAAGAAGGACAGGACGCGGAGGGCGGGTCCTTACAGCCCAATGGGGAGAGGGCTGATGGTAGAAATGGGCCTCCCAGAGTGGAGAGGGAAGGCAACAGGGCGGCATTAGGGGAGGAAGGGTGGGACGGAGGTAAGGACCACCCGTGACGCCCAGGTCCTCCAGCGTTCGAGGGCACGCACGCCCACCGCCAGGCCCCTCTCCACCGCCTCCTGGGCGGCCTCCGAGGCAAGGAAGAACACCACCTTGCCAGACATAATTTGGAGGCCGCCACCACGGCCGAGGCCCCCACCACTCGCCAACGCCCGCACGTAAGTTTCGACGCGGCGAGGCGGCGACCAGGAGGCAGCGGACGCCGTGCCTCCTGGTCAGGTGGGAAAGGGGCCCCGCCACCAGGGATGGAGCTGGAGGCAGCAGATGATGACCCGGCACGTGGCGGCAGCGCCACCTGGGCGACGCCTGGGGTCAGATGGATCACCCCAGAGCCGGTGGGGGGAACAGCAAGGAGGGGAGGGGCTGCAGCGGGTGGTGGGGCTGCGGTGGGCGGGGCAGCCTCAGCCACGGAGGGGTCGGCTTTCTGGGCCGGGCCTTTGCCCTTCTTCCCTCCCCAGCCTTTCTTGCCGGCCGAGGCAGAGGGTCCACCCGCATTAGGGAGGGCAGCGGCCGTGGCAGCAGCAGAGCTCGGGCCGGGGGTCGGGAGGTCAGCCGCAGCGGTTACTTGGGCCGGTGGCAGTGGGGACCGAGGGCCAACAGGGGCGGGGCCTCCTCCATCCTGGGAGGTGGAAGGAGGCACAGATGGCAAACGGGGAGGGGGCAGGGCTAGCCACTCCTCCTCACCAAGCAACAGGCAGGGGAGGAGGGTGTCAAGGAGGGGGCAGGGAATGGAGAAAGGAAGGGCACTGGGTACAGGAAGGAATAACCGGGAGGGGAAGGAAGCAGCCACTCCTCCCCGATGAGGCAGAGGAGGAGGGCGCTACCACGGGGAGAGGGAGGCGAGGGAAGGGCGCGAGATAAAGGAATGCAGGGGAAGGAAAGGTGGGGGTGGCAGCCACTCCTCCCGCTGATTAGTTGCAGGGAGGGAGGGCAACAGGGAAAAGGGGTCTGAGCCAGCAACCGCTCCTCCCTGCAAGGCTGGACCGAGGAGGAGGGTGCTGGCAGGGCAGGCAGGGGTTAGGAACAGGCACAGGGTGGGGCCGGCTCCTCCGGCTGCACTGGGGTACAAATCAAGGGGGGGACTATGGGACCATCGGGGGGTCCAGTGCAGCAGGGGCTAACTAAAAGGGGGGAAGGAAAGGTGGGAGGCGCTCAGGGCAGGGCTAGGTGCGCTGGGTGCAGGGAGGCACGGGAGGCTATGGGAAGGTGGGCAAACAAGGGCGGGACTAGGCAAGCAGGGGTTGGAAGGCGGGACACACTATAGCAGGCGGGGCAGGGTGGGAGGGGTTGTGCTAAGCTCCGACAGGGCAAGTGGCAAACAAACAAACTCTAGGCTGGGCAGGGTAAATCAGCAAACTTAGGAGGAGGGAGAAAGAAAACTGGGCTAACAGGGCGAGGGCAAGGCTGCTACAGTGGGGAACAAGGGGTGCAGGGGCCCCCAACCAAACACTGGCTGAGGGAGGGGGCCGAAGTCCAAGGGGGTGGTGGGAGCACACCCACGAGCGCTGTGGGGGCTCAGTCCTCGCCCGCTGCTGCAGGAAACAGTCCCAGATGAGGGGATGACAGCTAAACCCCACCAAGGGGCGAGTCCAAGTGGTGAAAGGGGTGGAGGGGTGGTGGCAGCAGGGGCAGCTGGACTGGGGAGGGCCTGAGCCTCTCCCCAGCCCCCTCTTGTTGTCTCAGTCCACCACCACCCCAAGAGCAGGTGAAAAAAACTCAGTCTAGGAAACAAACCCTCCACAGTCCAAATGGTGGTCTTGTCCTCTTCTCCTCGGTGGGGTGCAGGTGCAGCAGCAGTGGCGGCAGCAGCCAGGCAGGGAAGGCCTCCAGGTGGTGGGTGCTGGTGGGGTCCTCTTCCTGGAGCAGGGGAGGAGGAGGGAGGAGGGGGGCAGCCGGCAGGCCCCCTCTCCTCAGGCAGCAGCAGCAGCCGGTGGTGGTGGAAGGCGGTGGCGCCTGGGGAGCAGGTCCAGCAGCACGGGGCCTCAGGTGGTGGCTGGGCAGGGCCCAGCTGGTGCAGGAGCAGGAGCAGGAAGGGGGGAAGGAAGAGGGCAGCCCCTGCACCCTGCTGCCTCTCCTCCTTCTCGGGAGTGTAGTGGGGTGCTGAGTGGCCGCCCGCTGACCTGGAGGCAGAGGAACTGCCCTGGGAGGTCTAACCAGCTTATACCCCCCCATTCACTATATCTAAGCTGCACCCAGAGATATTATGTTTCTCTGTGTTTTACTTTGTTTTTACTCAGTTGCTCTGTAACGCCTAGCAACTAAGTATGCTTTATTAAGTATACTTTTTGTTTTGTTAACAAAATCACCTTTTTTAAGGCCATGATTTGATTCTTGTGTCCTGGAAAGTAACAGGAGGCCTGTGTATGAATGCCTAAGACTGAGAGGTCAGATATCAGAGATTGCAGTTTGGTTTCTGTTTTTTCTCAAGCTCTCTTGTAGTAACAGAGCTTGGGCGGCAGGTGGGGCGCAACTCCTCTGGAAGAAGTTCAAGTGCTTCTTCCTGGGTTTCAGAAGAAGGGTTTTTTTACACTTGATGGTGGCAGCTACCTCCCAAAGCCAGGGAATCTGTGACCTTGGGGAGTCTTTTAAGCAGAAGCCTATAGAGGCAAGGTATTTAAGGTCTCATGTGGGCCCCCACCTTCTGCACTCGGAGTGGCAGAATGGGGAACAGCCCTGACATGCTCAATAGGGACTTCTGGCTCTGCTGGGTGGGATGGCACAATTCCATCCAGTCCCCTCTGGGCACCAGGTGGGCATGCAGCCTGATCACAAGCTATTAGAAAGCATCATGGAAAAGCCGTTGCTGAGCACACCCAAGCAACTACATCAGGTGTTATGGAGATTCCAGTGCTGCAATGGGAGGATAATGGACCACCCAGGAAACTCACTGCCCAGACACAATGAGCTGGGTGTACTTTCCAGAGTACCACATAGCTGGTTCTGTGGGCTAGAAGACAGAGTCTATCAACATGCTACAACACCTTCCCCTGTCTGAAGGGAGGCTCCAAGCAAGCCAACAAAGCACCATACAAGATGAGGTGCTGCACGCAGTACAATGATTCATATGACAGCATTGGCCAGAAGGCAAGGAGCAAGTACCATGTGATCTGTGTGCAAGATGGGTTTTCATCCCAGTCAAGTGAAGGACTGACATAAAGAGATGGACACATACTCCACACCTGAGGCTAGACAGTCAGCCTCACATCAATCCCTGGGAAAATCATGGAGCAAGTCTTCAAAGAATCCATTTTGAAACACTTGGAGGAGAGGAAGGTGATCAGAAATAGTCAACATGGATTCACCAAGGTGTGACAGGGTCAGGCCAGGGAGCTGCTGCAGAGAGGGGAAAAGGCAGCCCAAAAGGGAAAAACCCCTGTGAGAAGCAGAGAACTGCAGCCCAATCAGATGCAGCTGGGAGGGAGCTGGCTCAGGCTAATTGGGGCCAGCTGACTTCTCTGCTGTCTGGCTGAGGGCCTTTAACAGCCTCAGCAGTTGGAGGCTGGAGAGGATTAAAGGAAGGTGGTAGAGAGGCAGAGAGGAAGAAACTGGAGAGAACAATTTTGACCAGCATTAGGTAAAGGCAGCTAAGGAGGGAGGGTGGGCACCTGGCCCGGGCTCCCTACCATTGAGACCTGCTGCAAAACCCCTAACTAAGGGGAGGAGGCCTTCCCAGTGGTGGCTTGGGGAAGAGAGGCCCTTGCCACAAAGGGCAAGTCATGCCTGACCAATCTGATACCTCCTCATAGAAGGCAAACTGGCTCTGTGGATGTGATATACCTTGACTTTAGCAAAGCTTTTGATATGGTCTCCCACAATATTCTTGCCAGCAAGTTAAAGAAGTATGGCTTTGATGAATGGACTCTAAAGTGAATAGAAAGCTGGCTAGATCATCAGGCTTAATGAGTTGATGTCTAGTTGGCAGCCAATAGAAAGCAAAGTTGTCCTGGAGCCGGTTTTATTCAACCTCTTCATTAATGATCTGGATGAGGGGATGGATTGCACCCTCAGCAAGGTCACAGATGACCCTAAACTGTGTAGGGTAGGAATAGGGCCCTGCACTTGGGACGGAAGAATCCCAAGCATTGTTACAGGCTGGGGACTGACCGGCTAAGTAGCAGTTTCCCAGAGAAGGACCTGGGGGTTACAGTGGATAAGAAGATGGATATGAGGCAACAGTGTGCCCTTGCTGCTAAAAAGGATAATGGCATATTATGCTCTGTTAGTAGGAGCATTGCCAGCAGATCTAGGGAAGTGATTGTTCCCCTGTGCTCAGCACTGTTGAGGCCACATTTGGAGCATTGTCCAGTTTGGGCCCCTCACTATGGAAAGAATGTGGACCAGTGATGGGCAACCTGGGCTAGTGAGTGGGCCACACGAGTGGCCCTCTCATCTCAGTGGGCTACAAATTTGTTGTATCCAAGACAGTCTCTAGGGCAGTGGTCTCCAACCTTTTTACACCCAAGATCACTTTTTAAATGTCAGAGCAATCCAAGATCTACCCTACCCCTTCCTTGAGGCCCCACCCTCTCCTTTCCCCTCCTCTCCATCAGTTGCTGTCCCCAGCCCTCACTCACTCTCCCTGGGTTGAGACAGGAGGTGCGGACTCTGGGGTGGGAAGGAGGGATTTGGGTGTGGGAAGGGGTGAGAGGTGCAAGCTCTGGGAGGGAATTTGGGTGCAGGAGGAGGTGGAGAAGGGGATGCTGGCTCAGGGAGGGAGCTCCAGGCTGGAGAGTGTTGGGGTCAGGTGGAAGGTTGGGGTGCTGAGCAAGCTGCAGGCTTGTGGATGTGAGGGTGCAGGAGTTTGGGTTGGGGTGTATGAGGGGCTCAGGGCAGGGGGGTTGGGTGTATGATGGGCTCAGGACGCAGGTTTGTGGTGCGTGGATGGTACAGGAGTGTTATGGCACAAGACTGGGGATGTGGGGGTGCAGGGCAGGGGGTTCAGGTGTATGATAGGCTCAGGGTTGGGGTCTGCGGGGGGTGCAGGAGTGTTATGCTGCAGCCAGATGGGGGCTTGGCCCCAATTGGAGGCTTGTTGGCCAGGCTTCATTTCAAATAAAATGTCTAACACACAACATTTCAGCATTATCTTTATTTATGGGAGGGGTGGGGAACCTGTTTTGGGTCAGGGGCCACTGGCCCACAGAAAAATCAGTTGGGGACCACACAAGTGAGATGCAAAAGAACAACCCCTCCAAAAAAAACCAACCCTCACTGATGTGGCCCCAACTGAGACACCTCACTCCCCTGGCACTCCAGCCCCATGTGGGAGGAGGGTAGGTAGGACTAAGGTTCAAGGCCTCAGGTCAGATTAACTCTTCTGGGGTTCCAGGGTTAGTGGATTTTGTGGGCCCCTCTATGCTCTGAGGTGGGGCCAAAAATGAGGGATCCAGTGTGTGGGACAGGACTGCCAGTGAGTGGGATAGGGATGGGGGTGCAGAATCTGGGTGGGAAGTAGGGTACAGGAGCAAGCTGGGGTAGGTGTCTGGTCAGGAGCGAGGGGGCAGGAGCAGGTTGCTGGTGGGGTCTGGGCAGGGGATGGGGGCTGGTAGGGGTTTGTCCAGGGGCAGGGTGCTGGTGGGGTCTGGCCAGGGGCTGAATGGTGTCTGGGCAGGAGCAGGGTGCTGGTGGGGGTCTGATCAGGGGCAGCTCGGCCAGTACCTGGGGGTCTCCAGGGATGAGGCTCTCTGGGGCAGGATCTGCAGGCAGCGCTGGAAGAAGCGCACATGAAGCTCCTTTAAGAAATCCAGCCGCTCCGGATCCTGTGCTGCCATCTTAACTACCTCCCCTCCCCCCACCTCCCTGGAGCAGGGGGAAAGAAGGGAAGACAAGAAAGCACGTGCACTGTTGTTTGTCAGGAGAGGAGCGCGTGCTTTCTTGTCTTCCTTTCTTTCCCTGTGCTGCCTTCATTCCTTCCTGTGGTGTGGGGGGGAGGAAGTCCTGAGGCTCCGCGCCAGATCTGGCTCTGGCACGGAGCTGCGGGACACGCCCCACCCCACCCCACCCCCACACACACACGGAGCAGGAAGCCAGAGCTAGTTCTATTTTTGTGGGAGGCTGTCGCGCCAGCGCAGGTTTCTCATGGGGAGGGGGAAAGCAAGGGGGAAAGAATACCTTGCGATTGACTGGCAGTGCCCCCGCAATCGACCAGTCAATCATGATCAACTGGTTGGTGACCACGGCTCTAGGGAATAGGGTAATTTTGCCAACTGCCCTTGTGTACCTAGAATTTGCGGGGTGTGCCAATTGAACAGTAGCAGTACTGTCATTAGCTGCAGAGGGAGCACACAGCTCTCACAGTCAATGTTGTGTTCAATCAGCACACACCTCGCTTCACATTCCCTTGCTTTTATGTGCATGTCACTTAAGTAATACCAGTAGGAAAAAGAACTACTCAGATGGAAACCAGTGGAATCTGGCAATGTTAAACCTCATTCCAGGAGGAACAACAGGTAGTTCGAACTAGGGCTTTAATTCAAACTACCGGCTCCCTGCCGCGTGTAGACGGGGGCAGTTAGTCCAGACTTGTAAATTTCAGAAAGGGCAACCGGCCGGGAAGATGCAAATCAAGCGCAGGATATTTAAATCTCGGGCTTGATTTGCAACTTCGAATGCCTACATTAGCCTCCCTAGTTCGAACTAGGGGGCTAGTGTAGACATACCCTTAGAGTTCTGCAGCAGAACTCATGGCAAATGCAGCAGCAATCACATTGATGACCCTCACCCAGGTACCTTAGGCAGGAGGAGGGAGGGTCACTTTTTGGCATGTGCTTCATGCAGAGCACACAATTTTTGAACCCTGGAGACTCCTAAGAAGAGGAGGGCATGCCTCCATTAACTATATCACTACTAATACTAGAACTTGCTAAAAGTACAACTGGAGAGAAGCTGTACAAAATTAAATAACTAGGACTATGTCTACACTGCACATTTATTTTGGAATAAGCAATTTTGGAAGAAATATTCCAGAATAGCTTATTTTGAAATAGTGCACCTACACGCCAAATGCCCATAGAAATACTGCTGAGCTATTTCGAAATAGAGCGTCCACACTGACTGGACACTAACTTGCATTTAAGGCTACCTGGAACCACTTCAGGCAGAGCATCAGGTCAGCAGTTACTTCCTGAGAACCTTGGAGGGGGAGCTGGAAGGGGGAGGAGGGGTGAGGAGAGGCTCAGGGCTGGGGCTGGGAGTGGTACCTGGCTCTGGGGATCCTACCGCCATGGGTGCGGGGGCCTCAGTGGCCACGGGGTTGGGAGAGAAGTGGGAGGAGCAGGAGCAGGCATCATGCTGGTGACCAGGGAGTGCACATCTGTGCACTTGGAGCAGCCCTGCTCCGGCAGCTCCCGCCAGGTGTCTCGCCAAAGCTGGATGTCTTCCTGGAGCCTGCAGTCAATGGTCTGCTCTAGGGATTGGAGAGCCACGAGGGACTCCCTCTGGAACTCGTCCATGGGTCTCCTGTGCCTGCGGGTCCCTCGGGTCCGGGAGGCTGCCCCGGGTGGTGTCACCTGCCCCCCTCTCACAGCTAGTCCGGCTGTGGAGAATGAAGAGACGGTCAGACATCCCAGGGGACACTGTGCCTGAAGCCTTGCCCTCATCTGTGAGCCAAGACTGACAGTTCTCGGCTCAGTCGAAGGTGACGTGCTTGGAGCAAGGCCACGTGTGCTCTGGCCAGTGAGCCCTTGTCTGTAGGGGCCCAGATGTCCCCGGGGGTGGGGCGGGGGGGAGAACCTCACTAAACCCCAGCCTGGGGACAAGCAGGCATGGAAAGGTGCCGGCCAGACTGCGATCCTGCAGGCGGGAGGGGGGCGCAGGGCAGCTGGGCTTCCCTCTGTGCCACGCACATGCCGGCGTACCACAGGGAGAGAGCTTGTATCTCTGCCTGCTGGGGGAAAGTGTGTATGAGCAGCAGATGCTCCTGCGCCTTGCCATGCTGTCCCCAGGAGTGGATGCTGCCCCGAGAGTGCTCGTGTGCCGTGTGCGGCGCTGCAGAGGGTGAGCGTGTCCATGTCCCCAGCCTCCTTCTAGCGGTGGCTGGTGAAGGGAGGGTGTCCCACCAGAGGGTATCCCACCCCAGTGTCAGGAGCATGGCAGGCCTCTCCAGACACTCTGTGGCCAATAGCCCAAGGGTCCTCTGGTGCAGCCTGCTGGGGCTGTGTGCCCTGCACTATCGCTTCACGCGCACCCATGTGCACAGGCTGCTGCGCAATCCCCAGGCCACAAAGGCCGAGCAAGGAACGTGCCCCAGTCCTTCGCCTCCCGCCCCCTTCACCCTGTGTGCATATAGAACATGATGGCACTCACTTGATGTGGCTTCCCCAGCCTCTGACGATGCCTGGGACACGTCCAGAGCGTGGGGTACTGGCTCCAGGGTTAGGAGGGTGGCAGTGACGGTGCTGGCCTTGTCCAGCTCCTGCTCTTCTTCCTTGTCTCTGTCCCCCAGGAGGGCGACAATGGGTGTCTCAAGCCACGAGTCCACTGCCGTGGGCAGGGTGGGACTGCCCTGCTCCCCAGGATGTGGTCCAGGTCACCAAAGTAGGGGCAGGTGTGGGGTTCTACCCCAGAGTGGGGGCTGTGTTCTTGGGCCCTGGTATAGGCCTGGCGGAGCTCTTTGACTTTCATCTGCACCTGCTCCTGTGTGCGGATGTGTCTTTTGGTGGCCAGGCTCTCAGCCATCGACATCCGTGTTCCTGCGTCTGGTGTGGAGATCCTGGAGGTTTGCTTCCTCGCCCCAGACCTCAATGAGGTCCAGGATCTCTGCACCAGACCAGGGTGGTGCACGCCTCTTTCAGGCCCGGCCAGGTTCCTGGGAGCCATCTGACTGCTCCCTGGGAGCAGTGGAGGGCTGGCTGGGAGCAGCAGACTGGCTCATTTTGCTTAAATTCGTGGAATTGGCAGCTTCTGCGTGGCTCAGGGCTGTCAGGGCCTCCCACCTGCCACAAGTCCTATCCCCTGAGGCTGCAGCTTTAAGGGCTCCAGGGGGAAGCGGGGGGAATAGAGTTTGGCTGAGTGTGGACAGAGCGGCCAGCAGGGCACCTTGGGAAGGGCTGGAGGCCCCTTATTTCGAAATAACTGCAGCTGCCCTGTCTACACAGGCACTATTTTGAAATAGCTATATCCAAAAAAGGCCTTATTCCTCATAGAATGAGGTTTACCAATACCAAAATAAGCTGCCCGTTATTTTGAAATAATGCAATTGCTGTGTAGATGCTCGCATAGTTATTTCAGAATAACGGCCATTATTCCAAATTAACTTTGCTGTGTAGACATACCTCTAGGAAAGTTGGCATGCTTGCAAAAGCAAGAGCCATGGGATGTTCCAGCCTACCATCACTGTAAGAAGGACTGGAGAAGGGGGCGGGTCAGTGGGGCTCTATATTGTGTCCCATGAATGCCTGAGTCGAGTGGGCGCCCAGCCCGACCCTACAGGCACTGCTATGGGAAAATCTTTCTGCCACCATGCACGTGTATGTGCACACACCTAATAGATACGAACAAGCACTCAAAGAAGTTATTTTTAAAAATTGTCTGCTATCATCACCACAATATTTCACACAGAGAACACAGGCAGCATACTAAGGAGACTTCTCAGGTGTCTTTCAAGGCCTGGTATGTGCAAAAGGAAAACAACATATTAAGACAAATCAGAAACTGCTACAATCCATCCAATAAGAAAAACACCATTTGCCTTAACAGATACTGTAAAAATTAAACTTGATAATATGGAAAAACTGAGTTTAAGTGAAAAGCAGAACAGCTGCCAGATTGGGTTTTGTGATGGGTAGGAGGAGTGCTGGCCTTTTCTGAGCATTCCAGCATTCAGGAATCAAAGGGTTAAACCCATGTGCAACATGACCCAACACACTGCCATGGTGCCTCCTGCTGGACACTTGGGGAATCAGCTCTTCAGCTCTGGAACATCCCCTTTCAGCTGGTGTCACACCTGCTGTTACCTGTTAATGGCTCCACCACCTTGTGTTAGGACCCACGTCCCTCCCAGACTGTGGCATCTTCCCCTCTGGGTACTGCTCTGCTGGAGTGCCCCACACTCTGGGGTTTTCCCCCTCAGGGAACACCCCCAACCCCCTATGCCCACCTTGCCTCAGTGACCCACTACCTGTCTTCATCTAGCCCCTGCCTCAGGGGAAACTGCAGTCTGAAATGGCCACTCATCATTGGCAAGGGGGAGTGGACCTGCTGCCCCTGCCTACCTCCCTGCAGCCCTAGTAGCCTCTGGCCTCGCTTCAGGCCCTGCAGCCTGGGAGCTTCCCTGGACAGAGCTTCCCCAGCTCTGGGAAGGGAAGGGGATGGAAGGCCCGGATTCACACAGAGCAGTTCAAACCAAACAACCAAAATAAAGAAAAATACCCTGAATGCAACTAGATACACCTTTCCCTCTATTCATGATCCATGCTGATCTTTATTTCCAGGTCCAGTTAATTCCCCATGTCCAATATTTCTTATAGGCATTATAATCCTGGTCCCTGCATCTGCTCCCTCTAGCCCTTAACTTATAATACACACAAAGGAAGAGCAGAGCAGGTATCTATATCCAATTCAAATTTCAGCACTGTAGCCCATTGGTTCTTCTGGCCCTCTGCCAACACCCTTGCTAGCTACCTGAGTTTAACTCCTTAGTCACCGGGTGCTGGCCAGAACTCCTCCTATCTATCACATGCCCCCCAAATCACAGACTGAGCTGGACAGGCTGGCCCACACTGGCTGTGATTTCCTCCTGGAGGTCTAGAATAAAACACAGTTAATAATATATATGCACATGCTACATTTACTGCTGAATACACAAAGAATTAAACATGAAGTGGAGTCTCCATCCCTAGAGGTGTTTAAGTCTCGGCTTGACAAAGCCCTGGCTGGGTTGATTTAGTTGGGATTGGTCCTGCCTTGGGCCGGGGGCTGGACTTGATGGCCTTCTGAGGTCTCTTCCAGCTCTATGGTTCTATGATGATTCCCCACATGCATGGAATACAGTTACTTGGATATAGGGAGAGTTTTAACTGGCTTAATCTAGGAAACTTTCATGGGAGAATGCATCAGCCATTTTGACATACAACACATCTCAGGAGCTTCTAACAAAGTCAAAGTCTTGGCGAGCTAAACTCCACCAAAGGAGTTTCTTCTTAGTCTCTGAGGGGTATGTCTACACTAGCCCCCTAGTTTGAACTAGGGAGGCTAATGTAGGCATTCGAAGTTGCAAATGAAGCCCGGGATTTAAATATCCCAGGCTTTATTTGCATCTTCCCGTCTGGGCGCCATTTTTAAATCCCCTTAGTCCGAACTAACTGCCCGCGGCTACACGCAGCAGTCAAACGTTAACTCGAACTAAGTCCTAACTGTTACGCCTCTATTATGGTGTCTTTAAAAAGCTTCCATGCAGCTTGCAGGGATTTGGCTCTAGTCACTGTGCCTTTTAATTTCTGTTTAACTAACCTCCTCATTTTTGTGTAATTCCCCTTTTTTGAAATTAAACAATCTCGCATGATGCTGGGAGGATGGATTTAGATGACTTCCAGGTCAGTTCCATCTCTTGTTATAATGACCCAATTCAGCTTTGGCAGCCTATTGTCAAAGGCCGCAACAATCTTGGAGGGCCAACCTACCCTGGCAAAAATATCTGTTAGTGCCTGGCACAAGCTCTTGGCTGTGCTGTTCCCTAGAGCTACTGCTTCAGGCCATCGGGTGGCAAAATCCATGAAAGTCAGGATGTATTGTTTTCCTCTGGGTGTCCTTTTAGGGAAAGGACCCAGAATATCCACAGCCACACGCTGGAATGGAACCTCTGTTATGGGGAGTGGCTGGAGAGGTGCCTTGACCCGGCCTTGGGGCTTTCCCACACGCTGGCACACCTCACAAGACCGGACATACCTAGACACATCCTTGCCCATCTCCTCCCAGTGGAATGACTTTCCCAGTCGGTCTTTGGTCCTGTTTACCCCAGCATGGTCACTAGGGTGATCATGGGCTAAGCTAAAGAGCTTTTACCGGTACTTAGTTGCAGCTACCAACTGTCTGAGCATGCCAGTCCTCCTTGTGCCCACCAGAAAGTGTCTTGGTATAAAAGTCCTCTTTCTACCACAAACCTGGACCTGTTAGCAGAGCTGAGAGGTGGTGGCTCTCTCCGGGCCTCCAGCCAAGCTCCCTTGAGGTTCTCATCTGCTTCCTGCTCTGCCTGGAACTGCTCCCTTGATGCTGGAGACATCAGCTCTGTTGCCGGCAAGAGTAAGTCTCAGGCCTGACACTGGGTTCTCCAAGTACAAAAACACGCTGCACAAGTATCTGTCAAACACAAGCAGTTTATTTCCTGACAGTTTTCAGCTGTGCCCCTTAACTAAAAGAACAACATGATCGGAAAAGCAACGTCTTACGGCCCTTCTGCAAGCTGGGAACCCTGTTTCAGCTGCGGACGAGCGGGAGGTCATCTAGGCTTCCGAGGCACCGGTACCAGAGTCCATCGGTGAGGTTCAAATTGCTATGCTGTGGTGCAGCTTTAAATACAGTGTCTCTACCCTGTTTTGCAGTTTGGAAGTTTCCGGGGGTTACTCATCGCTTGTTACAGTATGGCTCAGCCGTACTGCTTGTCCTTTGACCTTGTTTGCGTGACTAGTACATCTGGTTAAGCAAAACTGTTATGTGTTCTTGTTCTTTTCCCCTACTCTTATCTATAACTTGTTCTTGCTACAATGGCACCACCGCTTATCTTAAATGGCATGTGTTCCTAGAGGCTTGCTTCTGGCTCATCAGATACAGGGGAAGGAGGGGGAATGCAGGCCTCACCACCCCTATACTTCACACATACAGAGTTCTTCTGCAATTAACCCCTACAAGCTCTAAGCTGGGTTGTAAACTTGTGTGGCTCGTTCTGAAAGCGATGCAGGTGATGTGGGTGTCTCTGCTGGCTGTGAACCGCTCTCTGCTGGTGCACGGGGTTGCCTCTTGTGCAGGTGCAGTCGCTGCTGTAGGCTCCATGGTGCCCTCTGCTGCTGGTTCCGGTCCTGGCACTGGCTGCTCCACCAGTTCTGACTCTTGGGCTGGTTCCACCTGGAGTTCAGGAACTGGATCCACTGCTGCTGTTGTAGTCGCTGGTCTGGGGTCTTTTTCCACCATCTCCATCTGGGTCTCCAGCCCTGGGGTATCTAGGGACACAGACTGGGCCCCTGTAGAAGGCTCAAGAACAGGGTTAGGTGTGGAGGCCTGCTTAGCCGTGCTGCGGGTGACCACTCCCACCCTCTTAGCCTGTCTCACATGGTTGGCTAAGTCCTCTCCACCAGCATAGGAATGGGATAATCATCATAGACTGCAAAGTCCAAATTCCTGACCAGCCCTTATGCGTAACAGGCAACTTGGTTGTAGGCAGGTCGAAAGTCTACCGTAAGGGTTGAATGGTGACTTGGGCCTCTTGGTCAAGGAGTTTGAGGTCCACTAGGGATTGGTGGATCACTGACACCTGTGCTCCAGTGTCTCTCCACACGACAACCTCCCTTACGCCCACACTCAGTTTCCCTTTGCTCTGGGGGTATCTGGGAGGCATCTGGGCCTGAGGACTCTTGGTGTGACCCCAGTGCAATGAACTGCACTCTGCTGGTGCTCTTGGGGCAGTTGGCCTTCACATGCCCCAGCTCATTACATTTAAAACATTGCCCAGCTGGCCTGTCACTGGAGCGAGGTGGATTGCTAGAGAATGGGGTTGCAGGGTGAGAGAGGTGTCTGTGGCCTCCTTGGGGTGCAGAGGCTCTTCCTGTGAGGTAGGCCCTTGGATTGCCCTGGTGGTGAGATGCCATCTCTGGGTGCCCCTTCTTGTACCCCCTCGAAGGGCTTTCAGTTTTGTTCCCCTTCATCACCTCCAGCCACCCGGCTCCGATTTTCCCCGCCTCTGTTATGGTTTTGGGCTTCCCATCTTGGATGTATCTTTGGAGCTCTTGAGGAATGTCCTCTAGGAACTGTTCCATTCCCATCAGGAGAGATAGTCTTAGCATTTGCTCCTGATATCCATGCGTCCCAGTTTTTTTAACTTGGTAGGCATGTTGAGGCAATGTCACATCTGGTTTTCACCATAGGGCTCTGAAATGGCGACAGGCATGTTCGGCAGTGAGCCCCATCCTAATCCTGGCCTCTTGTTTAAAAAGTTCAGAATCATTCATGTGCTCCCCAGGCATTTCAACTGCCACTTCTGCTAAGGGTCCACTGAGTTGTGGTCTCAGCTCCACCATGTACTGGTCTTTGGGGATGTTGTACCCAAAACAGGCTCTTTCAGAATTCACTAAGAAGGCCTCTGCATCATCTCCTACCTTGTACACTGGGTATTTCTTTGGCTGGAGGAGCATTAATTGGATCAGGGTGGTTAGTCGGTGTAGCTGGAGTACCCAGCTTCTTAGCTTTCTCCAGCTCAAAGCACCTCTGCTTTTCTCTCTCCTCTAAGCTCTTTGTCTCCACTTCCACTCCCAAATGCTTCATGTGCAGGTAGAACTCCATCTCATCCTTAGTTAGAGGTCTGTCTGCCTTAAGGATGCTCTCCCACCCTGAAGACAGGGGTAGGGGAGGGCTATGGCCGCCACCCTCTGCTCCCACCCCCACAAGGTTACTCCCTCCTGGCCTCACAGGGACATTCTCCTGTCCCTCCACCTCATTGTATGAGTCTTCCTCACAGGTTGGTATCTCACCCTGATCTGAGGCTGTTTTCACCTCGGGGTGTCATTTAGGAAGGGTTGGTTGCTCGCGGGCTACTCTGCCAGACTGCAAAAGCATGTACTGGGCTCCTTCCCTGCCCTATTCTAGACTAGCTATCCAGTTGCCCCTGAAAGCTAGAAAAAGAAAACAAAACACTGTTTGGTTTGGACTCTCTGGCTGTGCAGATTTAACCTTCTGTGTGCCTTTCCCCCCTCAAGCAGCAAAAGAGGGGGAAACAAGTCCCAAAACTTCCAGACAGCAAAACAGAGAAGAAAAAAGTATCCTTTTAAAATCCTGAGGTCTGTGTTCCTGGTTCAAAATGATCCCACTGCTCTGCCACCATGTCAGGACTGTTCCCCACTCTGGCACTCTGAGTGCAGAAGGTGGGGGCCCGCAAGAGACCTTAAATATCTTGCCTCTATAGGCTTCTGTTTAAAAGCTCCTCATGGACACAGATCCCCTGGCCTTGGGAGATAGGCTGCCACCACCCAGTGAAAAATGCTTTCTTCTTGAACCCAGGAAGAAGCACTTGGAACTTCTTCCAGAGGGGTACCCTACGCTCACTCTTCTAACACAAGAGAGCTTGAATAAAAAGAGAAACCAAACTGCAATCCCTGATAGCTGACCTCTCAGACTTAGACATGCATACACAGACCTCCTGTTACCTTCCAGGACACAAGAATCAAATCATCACCTTAAAAAAGGGATTTTATTAACAAAAACAAAAAAATATACTTGGTAAAGCATACTTGGTTGCTAGGTGTTTTAAAGCAACTGAGAAAAGAACAATTTAAAAGCACAGAGAAAATTCCATCCCTGGGATATATCAAAGTACAGTGTAGAGGTGGGGGGCACATGCACTTAGTACAGAGAAGTTTAACCAAACAACAAAACAAAGAAAATAACCTGATTGCATCCAAATAGACATTCCCTATCTACTCATAGATCCATGCTTCAAGGTCCAGTCCATTTCTATGCCCAGTATTCTTTGTAGGCATGGTAGCTCTCCCTG
Organism: Rafetus swinhoei; assembly: GCA_019425775.1. Classification (NCBI taxonomy): domain Eukaryota; kingdom Metazoa; phylum Chordata; order Testudines; family Trionychidae; genus Rafetus; species Rafetus swinhoei. The sequence continues at coordinate 2,235,359 of JAFJHL010000564.1, read as the reverse complement.
GTTCAATTCATCATCTTCCCTCCCAACTCCTGGCTTAAAACTCACACAAAGAAAACAGTAGGCAGGTATATCTTCCAATTCAAATCTCAACACCTTCCCCCACTGGCTCTCCTGGCTCCCTGCCAACGCCTCCTAGATACCTGAGTTTAACCCTTTGGTTACTGAATGCTGGGATGTTCAGAAAAGGCCATCACTCCTCCTACCCATCACAGAGATGAAAGAAGACACCTAATCCAGAGCTATCAAAGCAAATATTGGTCTAACAGAAGTTTTCTGTAATGGGTATAAGTTGAGAAAAGCTGATTCAGTTAAAATAAAAGCAATTGCTGAAATGCCCACACAATGCAAAGTGGAAAGAGAAAGCGATTATTGTGGATTACAAATGATTTGGCATGATACATCCCAAATCTATCTGGGGTGAATAAACTCTGTAGGGAATTGGTGGCAGATGAAGCCAGGCATAGGAAGGCATCCAAGCAGTTAAAAACACTTATCACCAATCCACCTGCTTTAAAATATTATTATGGTTTAACAAAGGCAGAAAACACATTGTCTTGGGGATTAGTTGCATGTCAAAGGCCCATACAATGGGCAGAGTTAGTCCTTCAGCTGAGATGATATTGATCATTTGGGCCCCAATTTGGCAAAGCATTTTAAGCCCATGCTTAAATCACAATGAATTCAGTGTTTAAGGCAAAACCTTTTGCTGAAAAGGAATGGGATTACTCCTGTGCTTATAGTTAAGCACCTGCTGAAGTGCTTTGCTTTAAGGGAGCAATCAGCAAAGAGGGCAACCCTTTGCTAAAAGGGAGGAAAATGATTACTTCAATGAAACTAAGAAATCAAAATGCTAACTAAAGGCTCAACCTACAAGCACTGATACTCTGCCTCCAATGCAACAGAGCACATCAGCATGGGTCTAACTGAATCATCCTATTCACTTCCATATTTAGCATTTTTAATACATTGAAATCAATAATAGCAGAGGAGGGTTGGCTCATTGGAATAACCTCAGGATTCTTCCACTGGAGGAAAAAGAGTGTGCCATCTCTGCTGCTTGCAACATGGACAGCATGCACCACTTACAAAATACCTCACCTCCACATGCAGAAATGTACCTGTGCATTGTGGACATCTTGCTAGCATTGCTAAGCATGTGCCATCTTAGACCCAGTCTCACGCCTGCCCTAATGCACTCCACGCTGCTTCAGTGCAGAGGTGGCCAGGAGCTGTAGGCACTGCAGCTGCAGTGTTGCAGCTAGTTCCAGCAGCTCAGCATTAGTGACGGGACACAAAGGGAAAAACTGTGTTTAAGTTTCTGTTAGTTGCAACACATTGGCAGAGTCTTTTCATACGGTGCTTTCCCCCCATGAAGTTCAAGGCCACACAGGGTGAAAACAACATGTCTCAGCAATAGAATACCTGACACAATCCATGGCATGGAATCTAACATTTTGCTAATGAAGAGATGGAGTGAGGGAAGAGAAGATATTCTCAGAAATGCATGCTTCCTTCAGCTCTTCCTTAGGGATGCATGCCCCATTGTGGGGCCCTGAAAAACCGGTTATCTTCCCAAATGCTGCAATTGTCAGATCAGTAACATGAACAGACCTTTCCCTACCCTCGCCCCATCCCAACAATGCATCCTACTAGCAATACAGGTCTTTGCCAGCCTTTTCTTTATCCACCCCTCCCCCCTGCCCCCCACCTTATCTTCTGTTGTCTTCTTGTGGAAGAATAGATAAATAATTCTTATGGATGCTTCTCCTGTGAAGGCTTGCTTCCCCTTCCCCCACACCCTCAGCATCTCCCTGGTTCATCCAGATAAAGGGTGAGGACCAAGCACATGTCATTTTCTTTGTGCAAAATGAATATTCAGCAAAGTTTATCTGTCCAACATAGCAGGAAGCACTAATTTCATCCGCATCAATTACTTTGATAAATGCTCATAATGCTCAGGGTGCGAGAACAAGATAAAAGAATTACTGAAATAAAAATCACCCTCCCACATGGGCACACACAACTTACTCTCCTCAGCCCCCACATTCACCTGGGGTTACATGAGCCCAGCTTTGAGGAGGTGCATTGATTGATAGCTGCCAAATCTTCTCCCGGCTATTGAACATGTAAAGTTTTTTGAAGGTGGATGGTAGAGAATGGAGAGTGTGAATATGTGATTTCATGCGAGTCTGTGAGCTGATGCATCTCTAAATTCATGCATGTTTTTGTGTGAATAGGAATGTTTTGACATATGCCTTCCCATTCACTGTTTTCCTGATTCTCCATTGCTTTGCACCTAATGAGCCTCTGAGGCTAACACTAACTGCCTAGAAGTGTAGGACCTGCCCCTTCCCCCGCCCCCAGGCAAGGCTGAAGCTTTGCCACAGTATATGGTTTCTGATGGGCCTATGTGGCTCTGTGTGCATGTGCAGCATTTTCATATACATCTTTTGTATTATCAAATGCTTCTAGTTAGAAATCATGCCATGTACTATGTTTTGTAAATTTGAGCTCAGGAGACACTCAGATATTACAGTGATGGATGCAGTATAAATCCCATTGATAGATAGATAGATGTGGCCAAACCCCTGGATTTTAAGTCTGATGGGCATGGAAGCAGAGTGGCCTAAGAGACAGAGCCCTTGACTGGAATCTGGAGTTGGGCGACCATGGGCAAGTCACTTTATCACCCATGCCTCAGTTTCTCTTTTTGTAAAATGCATAGTATTTATAGATTTAGTGATGAAAAAGCAAAGCACCAGATAAGAATTAGGTATTATTATAAACAACCAGAAGGAAGAACAGTAATCAAGGCTATATCTTAGAACTTGCAGTACATAGATAAACGCCACTGGGGTAGCTCTGCAGGCCCATATACAGGAATTTTGGGGGGCTGTGTGTTTTTTTTTGTAAATGTGGACTGCAATTTCTTTTTAAATATAAAGGAGTTCAAAATAGTCATGCAATGAGTGTGCGTAAGAGAGGTTAATGAAATAATGAAGTGGAAACAGTGATTGGTAAAATGATTTTGTTATAACATACTAAAAATGTATACAGTAATACAGGTTTTATAGAAAATACCTTCTGGGATCATGGCAGTCATCATGGCTGCCATGCCCCCCCGCCCCCGGCTCCCTCGGCCGCCTCTGCCTGCTGCTGTTCTACCTGCTCAGCGAGGCCAGCACCGGGTGAGTGCGGGTGGGGCTTCTGGCCAGCGGAGCTGGGCCCGGGACCGCTCCTCATGGGTGGGGGGGCGCTGTTCCCCCTGGCCCTGCCACGCTGCCACCAGCCCATCCCCCCACAACACAGCGCTCTCCCATCCCCCTAACACAGTGGTTCTCAAACTTTTTGGCCCGTGGCCTGCCTGGCTCAATGCAAACCTTTCCACAGACCACCAGCTGCTAATGGAAACTCACCGTTAATTATGTAATTACACCAGTGCTACAGCTAGGGAGAGGGGTTTAATTTAACCAGTAAGAAAGGAAATATTAATTGAAATTATTAAACAGACTAAGCACTTTAACTTTCTTGTATTAAATTAATATTTTACTTAACTTAACAAACTTCATTTTAAATAATGTCCAACACAAAAGGTTTTCTTGATTTCTGGCAGGGGTGGGGAACCTTTTTTGGGTCTGGGCCACTGACCCACTGAAAAAAATCAGTCAGGGACAACACAAGTGAAACGCAAAAAAAAAAAAACCCCTCTCCAAAACCCCCAAACCCCCACTGAGGTGGCCCCCAACTGAGACACCTCACTCCTCTGGTGCTCCAGCCCCACCAGGGGAGGGACAGGGAGGACTGAGGTTCAGGGTCTCCCATAGGCCAGATTTAATCTTCTGGGGTTCCAGGGTTAGTGGATTTTGTGGAACCTCCTAGGCTTTGGGGTTGGGACAAAAATGGGGGTTCAGTTTGCTGCCAGTGAGAGGAATGGGGGTGCAATATCTGGGCAGGAGGTGGGGTGCAGGAGGAGGTGAGGGTGCAAGGTCTGGATGGGAAGAAGAGTGCAGGAGCAGAGTGACGGTAGGGTGTCTGACCAACCCCAAATGGGCAAAACTCAGGAGTCAGGCTCACCAAGAACCATGAGATTGACTTTAAAATCATAAGATTTTATACAAATACTAGCTTTGCTGGTCTTTTGATTTGCCTTCTGCTTTTCGTGCCCTTAGGGTGCACTGTGGTCCCTTTGGGAAGCTTTCTCCACTGCCCAAGGGACAGAAACTTACTTTTTCTTTAAGAATGAAGGGTAACATTATCACATCTCCACATGACTCCAGGAGCTGGGGCTTTAAGGAAAACAATAATTCACCTGAGATTCATGATAAAATCATGAGAGTTGACACCACTTGTATACTGCATCTCTAGCTCTGATCAAGCAAATGAGATAAAAAGAGAGTTTAGCCATGGTGGCAGGAGGGGGCAATTGCCATGACTATCATCCCATCCAAGAGGCTAGGAACAAATTCAGGGCTGTTTAATTAAACCTGTCATGGGTGCTGCTCTGTTATTTGTGTGCTAGCTCAATTGGAACTGAATGACTATGGCTCCTTAACCTGGAACATTACACCTCCTGCTCAAGTATAGACTCACCCATAATGCCTCCCAGTGCTCCAGCTGGGAAGAGGGAATTTATATACCATCCCTCCCTCAGGGCTGTGTCCAAAGAAGACTAACCCATGCCTCAGTTTCCTCATCAATACCACAGGGGCTGCAGCTGCTCACTCACCTTGGGAAATGGCTGTGCACTTTGTGGGCACTACTATCAGCTGGGCATGGTTCAGACTGCCAATGGACGCTCTCCCCTGCAGCAACAGCCCTGAACAAGAAAGTTGATGGGGAAAGAAAAGAAAATGAAGCAATAAAAAGTTTAAGGGGCTTTAATGCTAGAACTTAATAAAAGCTGGATTCAGCGGGTGGAAGTTTTAACTCCTATAGAACTGAAATTAAAAACAAAAATTGCTTTCAATCACCAGCACACAGGGGTCGACCCACCTCTCCTGGCGCTCTCTGCTCAACACCCACTCTGTTCCATTAACATTCAGTCAAGCAATTAAATGTAGTATTATCTTATTTATTTTGGCTTGCCTCCTTGCCAGTTCCCTGCTGTAAAATAAATGATTGCTGGGTTAGATTAACAAAAAGCATATGTGGAAATTACCTTTAATTTCTTAATTACATTGCACTCACCTGCAGCTCAACTTGCCTATATGAGGCGAGTGTGCTGTTAATTTCCATTGACACGTTATCTGCATTCTTATAAATTAGGATCCCGTGAAAGAGGAAGCATGTAAAGAATCCCTTGTTCCTACTCGCACCTATATCGTGGGACACAGAGGGGAGCTATTCTTATATTTGGCTACTTCTACACTGCACATTTATTTCGCGGAATAAGCTATTCTGGAAGATATCTTCCAAAATAGCTTATTTCGAAATAGCGCATCTACACACCAAAATCTCATTGAAATAGCGCTTAGCTATTTCGAAATAGAGCATCCACACTGACTGGACGCTAACTCACATTTAAGGCCACTCGGAAGCACTTCGGGCAGGGCATCAGGTCAGCAGTTACTTCCCGTGGCTGCTGCCTGAGGCTCTCTGGGGCTCTTGCTTAAAGGGATGCCCCCGTACAGTGGTGTCTCCGGCTTTTTTTCCTTTGCCTACCTCCTCAAGGGACAGCAAACCCTTTTCTCTGCCTGCTGCGGTTGCCCTTGTGGACACCTCAGCTTGACAGCCATGGAGCCGGAGCTGCCTCTGGGCAGTCGACAGCTATTGCAGTTGTGCTGCACCTCATGCAGCAGTTTCTGCAGGCTGCCTCCCAGGCCCTGCAGGGACCCAACCCCAGCTCCTCTGGGAGACCCTCCTTGGATCTCTGCAGGTGCGGCTCATGCAGCTGGATCCCGCCCGCCTCCCTGCACACCGTGCACCCCGCTCTGGCGCGTCCGGACACCAGTGCCGACTGGTGGGACCGGATTGTCATGGAGCGGTGGGGCGACCAGCAGTGGCTCCAGAATTTTCAGATGAGGAAAGACACCTTCCTGGAGCTGTGTGAGTGGCTCGCCCCTGCCCTCAGGTGATGGGACACTCATATGAGACCCGCCATCCCCCTCCAGAAGCGGGTCGCCATCGGCCTCTGGAAGCTCACCACACCGGACAGCTACCGCTGCGGCGGGAACCAGTTCAGCGTGGGGAGATCAACTGTTGGGGCCCTGGTCATGCAGGTATGGTACTCTCGGGCTATTGTCCCAGGAGAGGGGTGGACTGCTGGAATGGGGTTCCCTAGGGAAAGGGGGTGTTGTTGCTGTTGGAGGTGGACGCCCCTTCCATAGGAGGTTTTTTCAGTCCCACCCTCACAAAGCCCTGCCGGGGGTGAGTGTGGGGGAAGGGGGATTGTGGGGGTGGATTGGGGGAATTCCCAGGGGCCCTGTCACCCCTATGAATCTCTGTTTGTTTGTCTCCTTGTGCAGGTGGTCAGGGCCATCAACACCATCCTGCTGCACAGGGTCATCCGTCTTGGCAATGTGGATGAAATCATGGCTGGGTTTGCCAACATGGGCTTCCCCAACTGCGGGGGGCTATTGATGGCACCCACATCCCCATCCAGGCCCCCAACCACCGGACATCTCTCTATTAACCGGAAGGGGTACTTTCCAATGGTCCTGCAGGCCGTGTCGGACCACTGGGGCCACTTCACTGACATCTATGTCAGGTGGTCGGGGAAGGCACACGACACACGTGTCTTTAGGAACTCTAGCGTGTTTTTTCCCCGAGTGCACCATCAGGGTTGGGGATGTGGACATGCCTGTCTGCTGGTGGGGGATGCCCCCTGCAGCTGTGGCTCATGAAGCCCTGCACCAGCCACCTCGGCCCCTCTCAAGGACAGTACAGTGCCAGGCTCAGCAGGGCCTGCATGGTCGTGGAGGGCACCTTCGGCCATTTGAAGGCACGTTTCAGATTCCTCCTCACCCTGCTGAAGCTCGAGGAGCACAGCATTCCACATGCAGTGGCCCCATGTTGTGTGCGCCACAATGTGTGTGAGCGGAAGGGGAGGCATTCCTGCCAAGGTGGGGGGCAGAGGCTGACTGCATCAACAGGGCCTTCGAACAGCTGCACAGAGCTCCCATCTGGTAGGCCCTTTAGGGGGCCACGTGCATCCTGGAGGCCCTGAGGGAGAGTTTCTCCCCAGGGGCTCAATGACAGTCTCCCCTGGGCCGCCCCACTAGGGGCTTCCGCTTCGCCCCTCACTGCCTTTCCTCCAACAACCCATCCCTTGCCCCCTTCCCTACTGACAAAATAAACCAAAAATTTGTTTTTGAAAAACTACAAACTCTGAATCTTTTTATTTGGGGTCAAAGAAACTGGGGAAATAACCTGGGAGATGGGGGGAGGAGGGAGCTGGAAGGGGGAGGAGGGGTGAGGAGAGGCTCAGGGCTGGGGCTGGGAGTGGCGCCTGGTTCTGGTGATCCCACCACCACGGATGCGGGGCCTTGGTGGCCACAGGGAGGGGGGTTGGGGGAGAAGCAGGAGGAGTGGGAATGGAAGCGGGAGCAGGAGCAATCGCAGGGGCAGGGGCAGGAGCAGGCATCATGCTGGCACCCAGGGAGTGCACATCCGTGCACTTGGAGCAGCCCTGCTCCAGCAGCTCCCGCCAGGTGTCTCGCCACAGCTGGATGTCTTCCTGGAGCCTGCAGTCGATGGTCTGCTCCAGGGATCGGAGAGCCGCGAGGGGCTCCCTCTGGAACTCGTCCATGGGTCTCCTGCGCCTGCGGGTCTCTCAGGTCCGGGAGGCTGCCCCGGGTGGTGTCACCTGCTCCCCTCTCACAGCTGGTCCGGCTGTGGAGAATAAAGAGAGACGGTCAGACATCCCAGGGGACACTGTGCCTGAAGCCTTGCCCTCATCTGTGAGCCAAGAGCAACAGTTCTCGGCTCAGTCAAAGGTGACGTGCTTGGAGCAAGGCCACGTGCGCTCTGGACAGTGGGCCCATTCCTACAGGGGCCCAGATGTCCCCGGGAATGGGTGCTGCCCCGAGAGTGTGGGCATGCCCGTGTGCCGTGTGTGGGACTGCTGAGTGTGTCGATGTCCCCAGCCTCCTTCTGGAGGTGACTTGTGGAGGGAAGGTGTCCCATCGCCACCCCAGGGTCACGAGCATGGCAGGCCTCTCCAGACACCCTGTGGCCAATAGCACAAGGGTCCTGTGTCAGCCTCCTGGGGCTGTGTGGCCTGGAGCGGTGCGGCACATGCTCCCACGTGCAGAGGCTGCTGCGTGATCCCCAGGCCGCAAGGGTCAAGCAAGGAGCGCACAGCTACCCCTCGCCACCCACCCCCTCCACCCCCTGTGTGAAGGGAATGTGATGGCACTCACATGCTGTGCCTTCCCTGGCCTCGGACGACACCTGGGGCACGTCCACAGGGAGGGGTACCGGCTCCAGGGTCAGGAGGGTGATCGTGCTGACCTCGTCCGGCTCCTCCTCTCTCCCCCCTGTGAGGCCAACGACGGGCATAGAATCATAGAATGATAGAGCTGGAAGAGACCTCAGGAGGTCATCAAGTCCAGCCTCCTGCCCAAGGCAGGACCAATCCCAACTAAATCATTCCAGCCAGGGCTTGGTCAAGCCGAGACTCAAAAACCTCTAGGGATGGAGATTCCACCACCTCCCTAGGTAACGCATTCCAGTGCTTCACCCCCCTCCTAGGGAAATAGTTTTTCCGAATATCCAACTGTAGTGGGTTCTATTTGAAAACATGGGAGGGTGGGCAGGCGTAGCCCACTTCTAAAAGCCCCTCCCCCAGCCTTGTGGGAGGGATGGCTGGACCCATGTCCAACTAGTCACGCTGGAGGAGTGGGCCCATGCCAGATGGAATCGGGATAGGTAGATGCGGTCCAACTGGGAGTGGCTCGACCGATCGTCCCCCACCCGGACATAGGTGAAGGCGGTGCCGTTTTCCGGGTGGTGGTCTCGCCAGACGTCCACCAGGGAGTGATGGTCCACGATCTCTCTGAGGACTCCTGCTGCGGCCTGGCTGTTCTCGACTCCTGCACGGTCACGGTCCTCGAGGGTGGTATTGACATCCCCGCCCAGGACCAAGCATTCGCGAGGATCCAGGGTGCCGAGAAAGGTGGCCACCTGCTGATAAAAGGTGACCCGGTCCGGGCCCACGTTCGGGGCATAGACGTTGACAAAGTTCAACGTCAGCCCCTCCATGCGGGCCCGGATGTGCAGCAGGCGGCCCGGGACGACCTCGGCAATCCCCAACACCTCGGGCTGTAGGGCAGGGGAGAACGGGGTGACCACCCCAGCCACATGAGCGCTGAGGTGGCTAAAATACACCCCGTCCCCCCACTCCAGCCGCCAGCCAGCCTCGATGGCTGGAGTCGTGTGGGTCTCCTGCAGGAAAACCACCGAGTACCCCCCTCCCGAAGGAAGGAGAGCACCCGGCTCCTGCGGAGACCCGCCCTACAGCCCCAGGCATTTAAGGTCGCGATGGTAGTGTACTTCATGATGAGGGCTGGGGTGGATCCTCGCGGGCAGGGTGATCGTCAGCCTCCCGCAGGCCCCGCAACAGGCCGCTCCCCGACCCGAAGGCGAGGAGAGCACCACGGAATTTGCAGGGCCGGCGGTAGGCCACGATGTCCTGCTTCTTGGTCCCTCTCCCCTCCTGCAAAAGGGCCCTCGTGGCCCACAAGAGGGAATGGAAATCCCCCCTGCGCTGAAGGGCCAGCTCCACCTTTCCCTTAGCCCCACAGGTGTGCGTGAGGAATTGGCGGAGCTCGGCCCCCAGCGCTGAGGGGGTACCAAGCTGTTCCTGCGTCTGGGCCTTGTGGGCCACGGGGATGGGCAAACAGGGATCTGATCCCCAGCGTGGCGCCAAGAACGATGGCGCCGCGCTGCCCATCCCCAACCCTGGCGGGAAGAAGGGTGCAGGAGCAGAGTGACAGTAGGGTGTCTGACCAGGGGGAGGGTGCAGGAGCAAGGGAGGGTGCAGGAGCAGGGTGGGGGTAGGTGTCTGACCAGTGAGGAGGGTACAGGAGCGGACTGGGGGTGTGGGGTCTGGGCATTACGGGGTGAAGGGGCCATTTACTTGCATTCATGCCCTGTTCCAGTCCCAGGCTCTGCCTCCCACTGCTCCCATTGGCCAGATTCTGGCCTATGGGAGCAGCAGGGAGAGCCTCCAGCCAGCATGCCCATACGCTGATGTTCCCCCTGCTGGGGAAGGGGTAGCAGAAGTGCAAGCGCTTCCCCTGAGCCTGATTGTGGAGCCCCTCACACTGACTTGGGGGACCATTGGGGGGGTGTGCATTCACACCCTTCACACACACACACACACCCCCGAGTACAGGCCTGCTCTGTAAATTATTCTGCTAGATCAAAACACTGCCTTTGCACTAAGTATTGTGAACAAACCATGCACAATGCTTTAATAGCATCACCTCACACCTGCATTTATCTCATGGTGCAACTAAAGAAACAACTCTGTAAGTCCATGGTTATTAACAAACAAAAAGGAATTGATTTTCAGAGGATCTGAGTGCTTGTAACTCCACTCGCACTCAATGGCACACTAAGCGCTCAGCATCTCTGCAAAACAGCATCTGTGGTCCTATTCTGGCCCGGTTCTGATTACTTATGTTCTAGTTTGGGCAATATTTTCAGAGTAGCCACTCGGTTTTTGAGAAGCCATCTTGAGGCACCTTGTAATCATCCCGTGATCCCTCTCCTGTCATCCATTTCCAGAGAAACAGAGGCCAGGGACACCATTCCAAGCCATCCTGGAAATAGCCATTGATGGACTCCATGAATTTATCTAGCTCTTTTTTGAGCCCTGTTACAGTCCTGGCCTTCACAACATCCTCTGGCAAGGAGTTCCACAGGTTGACTGTGCGCTGTGTGAAGAAAAACTTCCTTTTGTTTGTTTTAAACCTACCTATTTCATTTGGTGGCCCCTAGTTTTTATATTATGGGAACTAGTAAATAACTTTTCCTTATTCACTTTTTCCACACCAGCTAACAAGACACCACACCCTCAGACTGGCCTGCTCCACTTTTCACTGACCTTCCTTAGACTGGAGTTTTTCATCCTGTTTGCTTTGCTCAAGGATTCTGGTGTTGTACTCTGTAGTCTTAACAAAGAATTCTTAACTCACTGGTCAGCGTTTGATACAGGTCACTTGCTGTTCAGTCCACAGCCCCCTGCTATGCAGCCTGGGTAGTTCTTTAGCTCAAGCTGGACAGACGGGCACTGTGAGCTCTGGAGGTCCTTAATTCAATGGCAGATGGCCACCATGTCTCTCACTCACACCCTCGCTAATTCAATGGGAACTTTCCCTCAACTGTGTAAAAGCTGAGGAGGTATTTCAGGGTGTAGTCCATGGAATCCAAAGGGAGGGAGGGAAAAGTGATTTGCACCTCCAGAGGATTTAGCTGGTATGAGAATGCTGGAAAACAGTCCTCAAATGCATGAAAGTGCCAGACCGGGTGGACTTGTTTTCCTCAGACTGTACCATGAGTCTTTGGCAAAGCTCTGGGAGATGGTGGCTGCCTGGGGTCTGCCCTCCATTCTCCTCGCTCACCCTGCCTAGCAGACACTTCAAGTCAATGCGCAGTCCTGGAGTGATCGCTCCCACCTCTACTCACATCTGCAGCAGCCCTGGCAGCTCTGTCAGCAGGAACAGTTACAAATGACTCCTTCAAATATCAAATGTCTCTCCTCTCAGGCAATTTTTCAGGCTGTGTGGAGCTGCCCTGGAAGAGTAGTGCTGCTCTGTGCTCTTCTCTCAATCCCTCTGTTTGTTGATGGGGAGCTTTCTAACTTTTCCTTGTCTGCTCCATTCAGAGACAGACGAAGCTGCAGGATTTGGGACTTTCCCAATTTGTCTGAGTTCAACCAGCACTGGCTAATGGGGACCACTTCCAAATCAAAGAGCTGCAGAATAGCAGGAGAGGCCAAGTCAAGCTCTTGTTAAACTCCCACCCCTTCTGCGTCCCTCAGACCCTGCCCTCTCTAGTGTCTCAAGTCCTGCCCCTTCTATAGTTCCAAGATACCACCCCCTCATGAACTCTGGTGGAGGAGTCTCTCCCACCCCAGAACCTGACAAGACTGAAACAAGGGGGAGAGGTAGACACGTTGGCAGGCAGGGATAAGGTCCAGAGTGACCTAGACAAATTGGAGGATTGGGCCAGAAGAAATCGGGGTATGTCTACACTACAGAGTTTTTTCGGAAAAAGGCCATTTTTCTGAAAAAACTTCAATGACGTCCACACTGCAATCGCGTTCTTCCACAAGAAAATCGAAAGAACAGAGGGGTTTTCCTGACATTGGTAATCCTTATTCTACGAGGACGAAGCCTTTTCCGAAAGAGCTCTTTCGGAAAAAGGCATGTGTGGACAGGGAAGAGGGAGTTCTTTCGCAAGAAGAGGAAAGAGGAAAAAGCACAGGTGCCCTGGTGGCCACTCCGTCCATAGTAATCACAGCTGAAATGCTAGACAGTGTCCATTCAGTGTGGACGCTATCTTCCGAAAAAGCAGATTGCTTTTGCGATGCACTTTTGCTGTGTAGACGCGCTCTTTCGAAAGAAGTTTTTCTGGAAGATCTCTTCCGGAAAAGCTTCTTCTGAAAGAAGCCTGCAGTCTAGACATAGCCTCTGATGTGGTACAACAAGGACGAGTGCAGTGTCCTGCACTTGGGACGGAAGAATCCCAAGCCTCGCCTGCCCAGCCCCTCCATCCACGCAGCGAGCCGGGCAGCGCATGAAGTTCCAGGAGTGCCAAGGACTGCAGAGCAGCTTTGGGATGTTTTCTCCCCTTTTGGGGCCCAATCTCCTGCAGCTGCTGCACCTTGTTCCTACCACTGCTGGGACTCTCCCCTGTGGGGTGGGACAGGCGCATGTCAATCTTTGGTAGGGAGGCCATTGTGCCTGCTGCCAAGGGCGGGGGCAGAGTGAGGACAGCGGCATCAGTAGTGCTACTGAGCATGCCCCAGGGCAAGGTGTGGGGTGGCTCCGCTCCCTCGGAAAGGGTGGGGCCTTGGGTGGAAGGGGCACGGCCAAGGACTGCATCCCCCCCCGCAGCCCTTGGAGCCACTTGGAGCCCCAGAACAGCACTCCAGCAGCAATTCAAAGGGCCCTGGGGGCGGCTGGGGGCGGCTGGGAGCGCCGGGCCCCTTGGAATCTCTGAGGCCTGGTGTAATTGCCCCTAGGGCCCCCATCAGCGGGCCTGTGCTCAGTACAAGCCAAGCAGCAAATGAGGGGGGGATTGACCCTGTCCACCCAGCACATCACCTCTTTCCAGGGCTACAGAGGGGTTTTTGGCAGGTAACTGAGCCTACTCTTAGAAAAGCACGGGGCAAGTCCCAGTAGGTTCTGACATGCATCAGCCCTGGAAGGGACCAGCAGCAGGTCCAGCTCCTAGGCAGGGGAGCCACGGGGGTCTGAGTGCTGCCCTGCCCCAATCACCAGCACCACACTTTCATTGGACAGGAACTGGTCAATGGGAGCTGGGGCATCTACACACAAAAAGCGCAACTGTCATAACCTTGAGGGTTGGCCAGCACCTGCGGACTAAGGGGTTAACTATGTCCCCTGTACCTAGCCAGGTATCTGGTCAGCCAATGGTAAGGCAGGTAGGGATTTCAAACGGGGACAAAGGAATTTTTAACTTTTCCCTCCTTTGTCTGAGTCAGAGCGGTTTTCTTCCAGGTAACAGGGAGATGGGAGGCCGTCTCTCTCTCCAAGAAAAAGACTCTTCATAATGTGTAAGTAGGGTAAAGTCTAGATAAATCCATCAGGCTTTATTGTTTTCTGGTTTGAGAATTTGGATCTGAGGTCTGTGCTGTTAGAAATGGTTTTTTCTCTCTTTTGTAACTAAGTTTTGGCCCATAGGGGGATCCCCCATGAGTATATTAATTGGTGGCTCTTACCATCTAGACATTCCAACTATGCTTGTAACTGGGGTTTTGTTTTGATAATAAAAGTTTGTTTCTTTTTTTTTATTAACCTGGTATTGGTTTATTTCTGTGTCCTGGAAAATCTGTCTGTGGGTATCTGCCTGCCTCTGACTAGGGGGCAGCTACCACAGACTGCAGCTAGTATTTTCTTTTTTCTTTTTCAAGCTCATTGGGGAAAAGAGCTTGAGGTACCCCTGAGGTTTTAGGGAGGAGGTATCCCAAGTGATCTCTTCCCTGGTTTCTTTGGAATACTTGGGTGGTGGCAGCGGTTTTTATTCTCCAAAGTCCGGGTGTTAGGATTTTGGGGAAGTTTTTGTACCAAAGGCTGTAGAGATCAGGTTTTGGGGTGCTCTTGCGGGCCCCCACTTCTGCATTTATCGTGCCAGAGTGGGGAACGGCCTTGACAGCAACGAAATAGCGATGTGCTATTTCGAAAGATAGCGTCCACGCTGATTGGACACTATCTCACATTTAAGGCCACCCAGAACCAGTTCAGGCAGGGCATTAGGTCGGCAGTTGCTTCCGGGTGCTGCTGCCTAAGGCTAGCTGAGATGCATGCTTAAAGGGACCCCCCTGGACAGCCGTTTCGCAGGTTCTGCTGCCTGCTTGCTGTGATGGACCGGGCCGGGTCTGGGCACCGCTGAGGGCGTCAGCTCAGGGCGAACTGCTCAAAACCAGGATTACTTACAGCCCTTGACTGGAGACCTTTCCCAAATAGGCCACAAACCAGTCACACAGAGCACTTCAGCTGACAATCTGGCCAACAGGAAGCCTCACGAGCAAAACCCCTCAGACACCCCAGCTCTCCCTGTGCCACAATCAGACCTAGGCCTCACACACAGGTGAGGTGTTATAAAACTCAATCTCACCTACCCCGAACGGGTTCTCCCGGTCCCAAAGGACCAGCCACAGATCCCCGGTCAATTTACACTTTAGATCTTACCCACAAGAGCACGGTGAGTAAAATTGTTAAGAAGAATACATCACATACATCAGTCACCAAATTCTTGATGCAGGCTCTTAGCAGAGATGTTACAAACTGCTAGCTTAGAAGTCTCTGGTGTACATCCTGTATCAGGATGGGTCAGCAATCCCTCCCGGCTCGCTGTCCCTAGCAAGGATGCATCTGGAATCAGGAGCAAGATTGAAGACCAGATGGAGATGCCCTCATATTCCTGATGTCTCCCAAATTGGAGCTGGTCACATGATCAAGTGACCTATCTGTGTTTCCCAGGCAAGCAGCCATGAGGCAATGGCCGGTCTGCAGACTTCCAGACGCATCCCTCAGGTGTGTATTGGCCACTCAGAGAGCCAATGTCCATGAAGCAGTGCTAGTTAGCACAGCCAGTCACTGAACAATCCTTCCTCACAGTAGGCAGTCCAGGCCCATTGCTCCCTCCCAGACAGAGAACATTTACAATACAAGAGCAGAGCCCATATTCATAACTTCACATACAGAAACCACACAAGTACATGAGTAGCATACATAGAATCAGCAGAGCATAAGCTTTCATTAAACACCTCACATGGCCCACTTTGTACACAATTTGGGGCAAACACCCCCCGTGGGTGCAACAGTGATCTGTCTGCTCACTTTAAAATCCAGTAACGTGACACTTTTGCCTACCTCTCCGAGGGACAGCAAAGCTTTAGCAGTGCGTGCTCTGGTTGCCCTGACTCAGGAC
This sequence comes from Rafetus swinhoei, assembly GCA_019425775.1. Taxonomy (NCBI): domain Eukaryota; kingdom Metazoa; phylum Chordata; order Testudines; family Trionychidae; genus Rafetus; species Rafetus swinhoei. Next base: position 2,219,735 of record JAFJHL010000564.1, on the reverse strand, counting down.
ACCACAGCACTCCTTGCCATGGAGCCAGAGCTGCCTCTGGGCATGCGATGGCCCCACATGGCTATGCTGCAGTTTCTGCAGCAGTTTGTGCAGGCTGCCTTCATGGTCCTGCCCCAGCTTGACACCGAGCTCATCATTGAGACCCTCTCCCTGTGTGCAGGAGCAAGGCCCTTGCAACCGCACCCCACAGTGGAGAGACGGTTTTGGAGGCTGGACACCAGTTCTGACTGGTGACACCAGCTGGTGATGGAGTGGTGGGACGACCAGCAGTGGCTCCACAACTTTCTTATGAGGAAGGAGACATTCTTGGAGCTGTGTGCCTAGCTTGCCCCTGCCCTCCGTCGACGGAACACCCAGATGCGACCTGCCATCCCCCTGGAGAAGCGGGTCGTCATCGCTGTCTGGAAGCTCGCCACCCCAGACAGTTACTGGTCTGTGGGCAACCAGTTTGGCGTGGGGAAGTCCACCGTCGAGGCCCTGCTCATGCAGGTAAGGCATTCTCGGGCTGCAGTCCCTGGAGGGAGGGAGGAGTACTGGAAATGGGGACCCAAGGGAAAGGGGTTCGGGGTGCAGGGGTGGGCTGGGGGTGTGGGGGAAGTCTTGTTCCCAGGGGGTTCTGCAGTCCCACCCTCACACAGCCCTGTGGGGGGGGGGCTTAATAGGGGGTGGCTCCTTGGGTGTTTGTAAGGGGGAGGGCTCAGGGACCTCCCAAGGGCTCAGGCACCCCCTTTGATTCTCTGTTTTGTTTCTTTGTTTATGGCCCTCACCACTTGCAGGAGATGACAAATACCATCCTGCTGCGCAGGGTCATCTGCCTGGGAGACCTGGACTCCATCGTGGCCGGATTTCCTGCCCTGGGCTTCCCCAACTGCAGGGGTCTATAGATGGAACCCACATCCCCATCCGTGGCCTCGAGCACCGGGCCGCACAATATATAAATCGGAAGGGCTACTTTCCGATGGTCCTGCAGGCCCTGGTTGACCACCGCAGACAGTTCATGGACATTTTCGTAGGCTAGTCGGGGAAGGCACACAACACCCATGTCTTCCGCAACTCCAGCCTCTACCACAAGCTGGAGGCTGGCACGTTCTTCCCTGAGCGCAACATCAGGGTCAGGGACGTTGAGATGCCACTGTGCATCATGGGGGATGCGGCCTACCCCCTCATGCCGTGGCCTACACCGGCCACCTAGACCCAAGCAAGAACCGCTTCAATGGTCGTCTGGGCAGGGCCTGCATCCAGGCCGAATGTGGCATCGGACGCTTGAAGGCGTGGTTCAGGTGCCTCCTGACGCGCCTCGATGTGGGGGAGCACAACGTTCCCCCAGGTGATCTCCGCATGTTGTGTTCTCCACAACATCATGGAGAGGAAGGAGAAGGCCTTCCTTCTGGGGTGTGGGGCAGAGGCCGCCCGGGAAGGACGGGCCTTTGAGCATCTGTGCACAGAGCAAAAGAGCTTGGGGTACCCTTGGGGGGTGGGTTCAAGTGTTCACCCCTGGTTTTTAGGGATACAAATCACTTGATGGTGGCAGCAATCCACCAAAATCTGTGTATTGTGATTCTGGGGGCAAGTTTTTTGTAACCAGTGTCTGTAGAGGCAAGGTTTTTTTTCCTTTGGCACTCCGAGTGCAGAAAATGTGGGCCCGTAAAGAGCTCAAGAGTGGGGAACAGCCCTGACAGGGTACGTCTACAGAGCAGTGTTATTTTGGAATAACTGATGCTATTCCAAAATAACATAGTGCGTGTCTACACTACAAGCCTTTATTTCAAAATACTGTCAAGCTGGAGGGCTTCTTACTCTGACTCCTGTAACCCTCATTGTACGAGGAGTAAGGGAAGTTGGAGGAAGAGTGTTCTTCCTTCGACTTCCTGCTGTGTAGACAGCACCAAAAGCCAAATTAAGCTATTTCAACTTCAGCTATGCAACTTCAGCTGCCCGTCCCCAACCACAGTGGGGGAGGGGGTGGCGGAGGAAACAAGGCAGCCCCTAACGGACTAGGGACTGGGGACACAAATAATGGGTATGAGACGGTCCCCGCGGGGGCACCAATGGCAGTGGGATGTGGGATGCTGGGGTGGGGAGGGGAGCAGGCATCACAGTAGGGGCAGGAGATGGGGAGGATGGGGATGGTGGCGGGTAGCGGGCATCATGGCAAGGGCGGGACCAAGGGTGGGCACAGGAAGGTCGGAGGCAGAGAGGGGGGTCATGGTAATGGTAGAAGAGGGATCGGGGCTGGAAATTGGTTCATAGAGGGTGGGATCGGGACCAAGGGCGTGAACGGGGGTGATGGGAGGATCGGGACAGGGAAGGAGACCAAAACTTTGGGCAGGGTCTGGGGGAAGACCCCTCAGGTCCGCACCACCGCTCTGCGGCACCTCCTGAATGGGAACTCGGGGGGGGGGAGGGATTGGAAAGGGGCCCGCGCAGACGCCGGGCTCAGGTGGAGAAGCAGAATGCACATCTGCTGCCTCGGCATCGGCTACAGAGATGTTCGTCCTCGGGCCCCCAACAGGGAGGGAAGGTGACCGCCCCGCCTCAAGGATGGAGGCAGGGGCACCCTCAAGCCCAGGAACCAGCCGCTCGGCGCCAGCCATCACCCCTGAAGGCTCGACGTCCTCAGTTGCAGCGCCCGAGTCAGCTGGCATGATGGGCAACACCAGGGGCGCCCCAAGTGTGAGAACGGGGTTGGCCACCTGGGGCATAGGGTTGGGGAGAGGAGGGGGCAGTGCAGCAGAATTGCCGCCCAGACCGAGGCCTGCTGGCAGAGGGTCGTCCTTCCACTGGGTGAGCGGGGTCAGAACCAGGGCCTCGATCTCCTCAAAAATGGATCTGAGCTCCATCCCCACGGCCCCAGAGCCCTCTTCGCCAGCCACCAAGGCAACAATTACCTCAGCGGTGGTGGCCAGGGGCACAGCTGGTACCGGGGCCGGGGGCGCTCCACCCGAGGCCTCCTCCGGAATGGGTTCCACAGGGGGGACGGCGTCGTCTCCCTTTGCTGCCATGGTTTCCTCAGCTGGCGCCTCCTGCTGACGTTTGCTGGGGGAATTTTCGGCAGCGCTCACCCCCCTCGGGATTTTTCGGAGGGGGGCCTTCCCACCCTCCTCATCAGAGGGGGGAGATTGAGCCCGCAAAGCGGGGGCTCGGCGCTTCCCCCCGATGAGCATCCAGCGCTCCGAGGTGGAGGTGGAGGGCTGGTCAGCAGGGGCGAGGCCAGGGGGGCACTGTTGTTGTTCGGGAGGGACGTTGTGGCAAGGGACGGCAAGAGGGGGGTAGGGAAACCTCCTCCGGGGGGAGCCCTCTCCCTTGCCCGGCAGCGACCACTCCACCCTCTCCTCCTCGGGCCCCACAGAAACTGTTTGAATGGAGGCGGGGCCCGCCTGCTCACCCGAGCAGAGCCATCGGTTGGAGGAGGGGCAGCCGCGTAGGCCGGACTACCAAGGGGGCCGGCGGTGTTAGGGCCGGCGCCCTCCCGGGCCCCGGCGGGCCCGGACGCCTCCTCCGACCAGGCCAAAGGGCAGTCCCTCCAGACATGCCCCATCACCTGGCAGAGGAAGCACCGGGTCTCCCCCGTTGATAATGGACCTGGTAGAGGGCCCCCTGGTAGCGCACCATGAAGGACCCCTCTGGCGCCACCCCGCCATGCGCCGCCGGCGGCATGTGAACCTGCACCTGCTGGCAGAAAGACAGCACGTGGCGAAGGGGAGGGTCCTTACAGCCCAACGGGAGAGGGCTGATGGTGGAGATAGGCCTCCCCAGGGTGGGAGAGAGCAGGCAGCAGGGTGGCATTTGGAAGGAAGGATGGGACGGAGGTAAGGACCACCTGTACGCCCAGGTCCTCTAATGGCTCGAGGGGCACATGCACGCCCCCCACCGCCAGGCCCCTCTCCACCACCTCCTGGGCAGTGGGCTCCAAGGCAAGGAAGAGCACCACCTTGCCACCATGGCCGAGGACCCCACCACCCCCGCCAAGGCCCGCACGTATGTCTTAACGTGGGGCAAGGAGGCAACCAGGAGGCAGCAGACATCGTGCTTCCTGGTCAGGGTGGGGAAGGGGCCCCAACCACCCAGGATGGAACTGGAGGTGGCAGTGGGGCAGATGATGCGGCGGCATGCGGCGGGACGGCAGCGGCCACCTGAGTGTACGCTCTGGGGGCTGTGGGTGGATCGCCCACAGAGCCAGTGGGGGGAGCGACAGGGGAAGGAGGGGCTGCGGCAGATGGCGGGGCCGCAGTGGGTGGGGGGCCTCGGCCACAGAGGGTTTGGCCTTCCAGGCCGGGCCTTTGCCCTTTTTCTTCCCCTGGTCCTTTTTTCCGGCCGAGGTGGAGGCTGCTCCCGAATCTGAGGGAGCGTCGGCCGTGGCAGCGGCAGAGCTCGGGCCTGGAGTCGGGAGGTCAGCCACAGCAATTTTGGGGGTTGGTGGCAATGAGGGGACCATGGGGTCAACAGGGGGAAGGGCCTCCTCCATCATGGGGAGAGGGTGGAAGGAGGCACAGATGGCGGGGGGGGGCAAGGGTTAACCGCTCCTCCCCACCAAACAGCAAGCAGGGGAGGAGGGTGTCAACGAGGGGGAGAGAGGTGGAGAAAGGGAGGGTACTGGATTCAGGGAAGGGCAACCGAGGAAGCGGGGGATTAGCAGCCACTCCTCCCTGTTGATGTTGTGGCAGAGGAGGAGGGCACGGGGGAAAGGGGTATGTGATTGGGGAGGAAGGGGGATGGGAAAAAGCAACCACTCCCTCCTGCTGGCTGATTGCAGAGAGGGAGGGCGCTAACAGGGATCGGCCGGAAGCGGGGAACGGAGGGGGTCTGGAGTCAGCAACCACTCCTCCCTGCGAGGCTGGAAGGAGAGGAGGAGGGCGCTAGCAGGGTGGGCAGGGGGCGAAGTAACAGGTGCAGGGCAGGGGCTGGCTCCTCCAGCTGCACTGGGGTACAACAAGGGACTATGGGGCTATCAAGGGGGGGCAGTGTGCCGGGGCTAACTAAAAGGGGGAGAAGAAAGGGGTACAAGCGCTGGGGCCAGGTGCTCTGGGTGGAGGCCAAGGGCTACTGGGAGGCTGGGGAAAGGGATAGTGCTGTGTGAGCAAAGGCGGGGCTAGGCAAAGCAGGGGCTGGGAGGGCGGGGCACACACTACAGCAGGCTAGGCAGGGGTGGGGCAGGGCAGGAAAAGGGCTGTGCAAAGCTTGGGCGGGGCAGGTAAACAGACTCTGGGGCTGGGCAGGGCAGGTAAGCAAACTCAGGGAGGGAGGGAGAAACAAAACTGGTTAACAGGGCGGGATGAGCAAGCTACCGTAGTGGGGGACAAGGTGGAGAAAACAGGGGTGAAGGGGCCCTCCTGCCAAACACTGCTGGGGGAGAGGGGCCCTCCTGCCAAACACTGCTGGGGGAGAGGGGCCAAGTCCAAGGGGGGAGGTGGGGGGGAGCATGCCCATGAGCACTTGTGGGGGACTCAGTCCTTGCCCGCCTCTCCTAGTTCAAACTAGGGTGGCTAGTGTAGACATACCCATAGAGGGTTGGATCACGGCAAAGGACATGAACAGGGGTGAGGGGAAAATCGGGACAGGAGAGGGGACCAGAATTTGGGGCAGGGTCTGGGGGAAGATCCCCCAGGTGTGTGCCACTGGGCTGCGGCGCCTCCCAAATGGGAACCGGGGGGGGGCAGGGGCAGGGAGGGGGCCCACGGCGATGCCGGGCTCAGGTGGAGAGGCTAGAGTTGCTACCACGGCGTCGGCCAGAGCGGCGTTCTCTGCTGGGCCCCCAGTGGGAGGGGGAAATGACTGCCCCGCCTCACTTGCGGGAGAGGGGGCGCCCTTAGGCTCGCGACCCGGTCGCTCAGTGCCGGCCGTCGCCCCTGAGGGCGTGGCAGCTCCGGCTCCAGCGCTCGAGTCGACCAGGCCAGTAGGTAGCACCAGGGGCGCCACGAGCGTGAGGACAGGGTCGGCCACCTGGGACATAGGGTTAGGGAGAGGAGGTGGCGGCATCACAGAGTCACCGCCCAGACCGAGGCCCGCTGGCGGAGGGTCGTCCTCCCCCTGGGTGAGCGGGGTCAGACCCAGGGCCTTGATCGCCTCAAAGATGGAGCTGAGTTCCATCCCCTCGGCCCCGGAGACTTCCCCGCCGGTTGCCGGGGCAACAATTACCTCGGCGGTGACGGCGGGGAGTGCAGTTGATACTGGGGCCGGGGGGGGCTCCACCCGAGGCCTCCTCGTGAAAGGGCTCCTCAGGGGGGACGACATCATCCCCCCTCTCTGCCATGGCTTCCTCGGCTGGCGCCTCCTGCTGGTGCTCACCGGGGGCATTCTCAGCAGCGCTGGCCCCCCTCGGGATGTTACGGAGGGGGGCCTTCCCACCCTCCTTGTCGGAGGGGGGAGATTGAGCCCACGAACGGCGGGCTCTGCGCTTCCCCCGGACGAGCGTCCAGACCTCCGAGGTGGAGGTGGAGAGCTGGTCAGCAGGAGCAAGGCCAGGGGGTGCAGTCGATCTTCGGGGGGGACATTGAGGCAGGGGAGGGAGAGCGGTGGGGGAGGGAAACTTCCACCTGGGGGGGCCCTCTCCCTCGCCCAGCAGTGACCGCACCACCCTCTCCTCCTCGGGCCCTGCAGAGACGGATAGAGTGGAGGCGGGGCCCACCTGCTCGCTCTGGCCCGCCAGAGGGGGTGCCTCCGGCCCCCGAGCAGAGTCGTTGGTTGGAGGAGGGGCAGCCGCGGAGGCCGGACTACAAGGGGGGCCGGCAGTGCTGGGGCTAGCGCCCTCCCGGGCCCCAGGGGGCCCGGACGCCTCCTCCAACCGGGCCAAGGGACAGTCCCTCCGGACGTGCCCCATCGCCCGACAGAGGAAGCACTGGGTCTCCCCCGTAGAATAATGGACCCAGGGGAGCAGCCCAGCAGCATTGAGGCCTCGGCAGGCAGGCGGGGAGGGCTCCGGCTGGTGCAGGGAACAGGAACAGGGGGGAGAGGAGGAAGAGAGTGGCAGTGGCACCTGCACCCTGCACCCTGCTCCCTCTTCTCCTTCTCTGGAGTGGGACACCTATTTGAAACCGAGGAAGTGGGCGGGCTTTGCCCCTCCCCCAGCCTTAAAGGAGGGACAACTGGACCTGGGGTTCAACTAAATACTTGGGACAAATAATGAAAAACACGGTCAGGGGGTGCGGGTCACAGGGTCAAAACAAGAGAACCGGATGGGGACACCAAGCAGAGAACCCCGGACAGCGCCCACTGCTCCTCAAAGCTGTCGATGGAGCCAGTGGATGCCGCCCAGAGGAACTCTGCCCGGATACGTGACACTAGGAATGAACGGAAATAGGCCCCACAGTCGCAGGGAACCCCCTCGTCTAGCATCCTCTCCCTGGTGTTGTAGATGGTGGTTTTAGCCAAAGCCAGGAGGAGGTTGACGAGGAGGTCCCGCGACTTTGTGGGGCCGCGATGGGGTGCGCATAAATGAAAAGGTGTGGGGAAAAGTGCAGCCAGAACCTCAGTAAGAGGTTCTGGAGGAGCCGGAATAGGGGCTGCAACCTGGCGCATTCAAGGTAGACGTGCGCCAGGTTTTCCCTCAAGCCGCAGAAAGGGCAGGTGTCCGGGATGGGGGTGAACCACGCCAGGTACACGCCCGTGCTCACGGCTCCGTGAAGGAGCCAACTATGTCCCCGATGGGCCGGGAATTAGATGGAATACACGCTGGCCCATCGGGTTCCCCACCCTCATGGGTCTTAGATAGTCCCGCCACTTGGTATCGGGGCGGGACATGGAGAGTGCAGAGTGTGGAGCACGGCGTGTACAGATGTTCCCTAGGCGCGGTTGAAAGCAGACCGGCTGCAATTTTTGCAGCCGGCTGGGATCAAGGATGGGGAGGCTCGGGGGCCAGCGGAACAGGGAGCCCGATAATAAGGGGCGGAGGTTTGCAGGAAGGGAGGGGCGGGGCGTACCCTCTCGCAGGAGCTCTCTGCAGGAAGTCGAGGCGGGCAGCGGCAAAACCGCCTTCACCTCCTGGAGTAGGCGCAGAGGGGTTCGGGGTGGAGAGCCCCATGCGCTGAGCGGCGTGAGGATCCACCCAGTCCCCGGTCGTAGTCAGGAGGTCTCGACCTTGGTGGTTTCTGCCAGGATCAGCCTCCGGCGCGAGAGACTCCGCCACCTGCACGCACAAGGCTGGATTGTGGAGCAGGGGCTCCCGCGAGAGGTCTGCTCCTCGGCGGCCACAGCGGACCTGGTCGCTGAGAACAGCTTCCAGGTCTGGAGGAGGTCCTGGTAGAATTCCGGCAGCTCTGAGAGGTCTCGCGGAAGACCCCTCGGATGGATAAAAAGAGCTGCCGGTCGTGTCGGAGCCCTCGGAGGCGGCGGAGGAAGCGCACCCCAAAGTGCTCCATGCCGGACTACCTGCACTAAAGAGAGTCTCTGCAGGGCCTGGAGGCGGAAGGTCCGGACCTGGCTGCGCAGACCAGGCCCTGGCCCCCTCCTCCAGGGGAGAGACAAGGCCCCTGCAGAGACCCAGTGCAGTCCTGGCCAAAAAGAACTCCAAAGCTGTCCTCTGGAGCTTGGCCAGGACCTCCGGGGCGCGCAGGGTGTTGAGCCGGTGCCAGAGCATGGACAGGACCAGCTGATTTAGCACCAGTGCCCTCCCGCGAAGGGAGAGACACCGGAGCAGTCCTGTCCATCTCCTCGCAGCTCACCCACCCTGGCCTCCAAACCTTGCCAGTTTTCCGGCGGAGAAGGATGCGTGGCGGATAAATAGACGCCCAGATAGAGCAGCGGACCCGCGCTCCACCTGATGGCCTGAAGCGCGGGTGGGAGGGAGCCGGCCTGCCACCCGTCCCCGACCACCAGGCCAGAGCTCTTGACCCAGTTGACCCGGGCGGAGGAGGCTGCGAGTAGGCGGCTTGGCAGGCCTCCACCCGCGCCAGGTCGCCCGGGTCCTGGACCACGAGGAGCACGTCATCGGCGTACGCCGACAGGACCAGCCGCAGCTCCGGCTCCCGCAGCACCAACCCCGTCAACCTCCTACGGAGGAGACAGAGGAAGGGCTCGATCGCCAGAGCGTACAGCTGGCCCGACAGCGGACACCCCTGACGTACCCCCCGCCCGAAGCTGACCGGCTCGGTCAGGGTCCAGTTGAGCCTGACCAGACACTCCGCGAGAGCGTACAGCACCCGGAGAAAACCCACAAAACGGGGCCCGAAGCCGAAGGCCTGCAGGGTGCCCAGGAGATACCCGTGGTCCATCCTGTCGAACGCCTTCTCCTGGTCCAGGGACAGGAGGGCGAACGACAAGCCGTCCCTAAGCTCTAAGAGATCCCGGACCAAATACAAGTTGTCAAAAATACTACGGCCGGGGCGGTGTAGGTCTGGTCGGGATGGATCCACGTCCGCCAGCACGGACCACGTCGCAGCGAGATGGCTTTTGCTACGACTTTGTAGTCCGTGCTGAGGAGGCGAGACGGGGCGCCAGTTCCGTGGGTCGCGGAGAGTCCCCTCTTCGGCAATAAGGCGAGCACCGCTCGCCTGCACGACAGAGGAGGACCCGCTCTCAAGACTTCGGCCCAGGCGGTAACGAGGTCTGGGCGAGGGCGTCCCAGAACACGCGGTAGAACTCCACGGTCAGCCCGTCCATGCCCGGGGTTTTATTGTTGGGCATGAGACGGAGGGCTTCCGAGAACTCGGCCAGAGTGAGAGGCGTCTCCAGCCGGTCTCAGTCGCCCACGCTAACCGTCGGGAGCTCGGTCCAGAGCACCTTGCAGGCGTCTGCTTCGGTCGGATCCGGGGAGAACAAACTGGCGTAGAAGGCCCTGGCCCTTCCACGCATCTCCACCGGATCCGTGAGCGGGGTGCCGTCCTCCGCCAAAAGGCAGGTGATGTGCTTTTTTGCTCCCCTCCTTTTCTCCAGGGCATAGAAGAAGCGGGAGCCATGATCCATCTCCCGAAGGAGCTGGATGCGAGATCGAGCAGCGCCCGGGCCTGTGATCTTCCAGGGCCCGGGGCTCCTCCGCTTCTCCCGGCACGCCTCGCGGAGTGGATCCTCGGGGGCAGATGCCAGATGCCTCTCAAGCTTCAAGACCTCCCATTCCAGCTGCTCTATCGCGCATCCCTCCGCGGCTGGCGCCGGAGTAGTCACCGGCAGAAGAAGCGAGCGCGCACCTTCCCCACGTCCCACCATCGCGCGCCGAGGAAAGGCGGGCCGCTGCCCCGCCAGGCCAGCCAGAACTCCCGGAAGGATGCGCCACGAAGCCCGTCCTCCAGCAAGCTATTATTAAAGTGCCAATAGGCTGGCCCCAGCCTCTCCAAACTCAGAGAGGCTTTCAGGGCCACCAGATGGTGGTCCGTGAACGGGGCCGGCCAGATGCTGGAGGAGTGGGCTCGTGCCAGATGGAACCGGGAGAGGTAGATGCGATCCAACCGGGAGTGGCTCGACCGATCGTCATCCACCCGGATGTAGGTGAAGGTGATGTTGTTGTCCGGGTGGTGGTCTCGCCAGACGTCCACCAGGGAGTGATGGTCCACAATCTCCCTGAGGACGTCCGCTGCGGCCTGGCAGTTCGCGAGTCCTACGGTCCCGGTCATCGAGGTGGTGTTGAAATCCCGCCCAGGACCAGACACTCGCGAGGATCCAGAGTGCCGAGGAAGGTGGCCGCCTGCCGATAAAGGTGACCTGGTCTGGGCCCGCGTTGGGCGTGAGCGTTGACCAAGTTCAACATCAGCCCCTCTACGGCCCGGACGTGCAGCAGGCGGCCGGGACAACCTCGGCGGTCCCCAGCACCTCGGGCCGTAGGGTAGGGAGAACAGGGTGGCCACCCCGGCCGGCGAGTGCCGAGGTGGCTAAAATGCACCCCCGTCCCCACTCCAGCTGCCAGCCAGCCTCGATGGCTGGAGTCGTGTGGGTCTCCTGCAGGAAAATCACCGAGTACCCCCCCTCCCGAAGGAAGGAGAGCACCCGGCTCCTCCAGAGACCCGCCCTACAGCCCCGGGCATTTAATGTTGCAAATGTGGTGTACTTCATGATGAGGGCTGGGGTGGATCCTCGCGGGCAGGTGAATCTGCGGCCTCCCACAGGCCCCGCAGTAGACCGCTCTCCGACCCGAAAGTCAGGAGAGCGTCTCGGAATCTGCGGGTCCGGCGGTAGGCGCGCCGTCCTGCCTTGGTCCCTCTCCTCCTGCAAAGGGCTCTGGTGGCCTGAGAGAATCAGAATGAAAGTCCCCCAGCGCTGAAGGCGAGCTGCACCTTGCCCTTGGCCCCGCAGTTATCTACGAGGAACTGGCGCAGCTCGACCCTCAGCGCTGAGAGGGCACTAGGGTTCTCCTCGTCCGGGCCCCCAGGTGGAGCTCACGGGCCACAGAGCGGGCAAGCGGGATCCGATCCTGCGTGGCGCCGACAGCGACGGCGCCGCGCTGCCCGTCCCCAACCCCGGCAAGGAAAGGGGCGGCGGAGGAAACACGGCAGCCCCTAAGGGATTGGGGACCAGCGATACGATTACCACCCCCTGAGGGGCACCCACAGCTAACGGAAATGAGACGGCCCCCGTGGGGGTGGCAACAATAGTGGTGTGGGAGGACGATGGGAGTGGGATGGGTTTCGCATCGGTAGGACGGGGTGGGGAGGATGGGGATGGTGGTGGGGAGCGGACATCACGACAGGGTTGGGAGGGAGGGTGGGCTCTAGGCCGGACAGTAGGGCGAGGTTAGAGAGAGGAGGAGCGATAGGGATAGGAGGGGAATTGGGGACAGGGGAGGACTCGGGGCTGGAGATCGGTTCATAGAGGGTGGGGTCAGGGCCAGGGACGCGAACAGAGGTGAGGGGAGGATTGGTGCAGGGGAAGGAACCAGAATTTGGGGCAGGATCAGGGGGAAGATCCCCCGAATTTGGGTCACCTAGCTGCAGCGCCTCCCGAACAGGGACAGGGAGGACGGGAGCGGGAAGGGGGGATGGCCGCCCCGCCTCATTTGCAGGGGAAGGGGCGCCCCCAAGCTCGGGACCCGGCCGCTCGGCACCGGTTGTCGCCCCTAAGGGCTCGGCGGTTTCAGCTCCGGCGCCGGAGTCGGCCGGGCCAATTGGTAATACTAGGGGCGCCCAAGTGAGGAGGAGTCGCCACATGGGGAGGGTTATCAATAGGGGTAGGGTGAGGGTCAGGGTCAGGGAGAGGAGGGGGCGGCGCCACGGAGTCGCCGCCCAGACCAAGGCCCGCTGGCAAAGTGTCGTGCTCCCCCTGAGCGAGTGGGGTCAGACCCAGGGCCTCGATCTCCTCAAAGATGGAGCTGAGTTCCATCCTCTCGGCCCCGGAGCCTTCCCCGCCGGTCGCCGAGCCAACAATTACCTTGGCGGTAACGGCGGGGGGCTCAGCTGGTATTGGGGCCGAGAGAGCTCCACCCGAGGCCTCCTCATGGATGGGCTCCGCAGGGGGGATGGCTTCGTCCCCCTTCGCCGCCACGTCTTCCTCGGCCGGTGCCTCCTGCTGGTGCTCGCCAGGGGCATTCTCGGCAGCGCTGGCCCCCCTCGGGATCTTACGGAGGGGGGCCTTCCCACCCTCCTCATTGGAGGGGGGAGATTGAGCCCGCGAATGGCGGGCTCTGCGCTTCCCCCGGACGAGTGTCCAGCCCCCCAAGGTGGAGGTGGAGGGCTGGTCAGCAGGGGCAAGGCCAGGGGCGCAGTTAGTTTTTGGGGGGGACGTTGAGGCAGGGGAGGGAGAGAGGAGGGTAGGGAACCCTCCACCTGGGGGGAGCCCTCTCCCTCGCCCCTCAGCGACCGCACCACCCTTTCCTCCTCGGGCCCTGCTGTGCTGGATGGAGTGGAAGCAGGGCCCGCCTGCTCGCTCGGGCACACCAGAGGGGGCACTTCCAGCTCCCAAGCTGAGCTGTCGGTTGGAGGAGGGGCAGCCGTGGAGGCCGGACTACCAGGGGGGCCGGCGGTGGTAGGGCCGGCACCCTCCCGGGCCTTGGGGGGCCCGGATGCCTCCCCCAAGCGGGCCAAGGGGCAGTCCCTCCGAACGTGCTCCATTGCCCGGCAGAGGAAGCACCGGGCCTCACCCGTGAATAGTGGACCCGGTGAGGCCCCTGGTAGGAGCACCATAAAGGACCCCTCGGCGCCACCGCCATGCACGCGCGGCGGCATCTGAAGTTGCACCTGCCAGCGGAATGATAAAACGTGGCGGAGGGCGGGGTCCTTACAGCCCAACGGGAGAGGGCTGATGATGGATATAGGCTTCCCCAGGGTGGAGAGGGAAGACAACAGGGCGGCATTGGGGAGGAAGGGCGGGACAGAGGTGAGAACCACCTGTACGCTCAGATCCTCCAATGGCTTGAGGGGCACGTCCACGCCCCCCACCGCCAAGCCCCTCTCCACCGCCTCCTGGGCGCGGCCTCGAGCAAGGAAGAACAGCACCTTGCCATACATCTTGAAGGCCGCCACCACGGCTGAGGCCCCCACCACCCTCGCCAACGCCCGCACGTAAGTTTCGACATGTGGCGAGGCGGCGACCAGGAGGCAGCGGACGCCGTATCTCCTGGTCATGGTGGGAAAGGGGCCCAGGCCACCCGGGATGGAGATGGAGGCGGCAGTCGGGGCGGATGACCCGGCACGTGGGGGGACGGCAGCGGCCACCTGGGCGTACGCTCTGGGGGCCGTGGTCGGTTCACCCCCAGAGCCGGTGGGGGGAACAGCAGGGAAAGAAGGGGCTGCGGCGGATGATGGGGCCACAGTGGGCGGGGCAGCCTCGGCCGTGGGAGGGTTGGCCTTCGGGGCCGGGCCTTTTCCCTTCTTCCCCCCCCGGCCCTTTTTTCCGACCAAGGTGGAGGTTGCTCCCAGTCCTGAGGGAGCGTCGGCCGTGTGCAGCGGCGGAGCTTGGACCGGGGGGTCGGGAGGTCAGCCGCAGCGTTCTTTGGGCCCGGTGGCAATGAGGACACCGTGGAACCGACAGGGGCAGGGTTTCCTCCATCATGAAAGGAGGGAGGAAGGAGTCACAGATGGCGGGGTGGGTGGAGGGGCAGGAATTAACCGCTCCTCCCCACCGGACAACAGGCAGGGAGGAGGCGTCAGTGAGAGGAAAGGGGGCGGGAGAGGAAGGGTACAGGTTTCAGGGAGGAACAACTGAGGAAGGGGAGGTTTAGCAGCCTCTCCTCCTGCTGTAAAGCTGTGGCAGAGGAGGAGGCGCTATTGAGGGGAGGGACACGCGAGGGAAGAAGGGGGCACGATTGGGGAGAAAAAAAAGGGGGAAACCACTCCCTCCCACCAACTGATTGCAGGGAAGGAGGGCACCAGGGGAATATAAACGGGAACCGAGGGGCCAGCAACCACTCCTCCCTGTAAGGCTGGGAGCAGAGGAGGAGGGCGCTGGCAGGGCAGGTGGGACAGGGAACAGGTGCAACAGGTGCAGGGCGGGGCCGGCTCCTCGGCTGCACTGGGATAAAGGGAAACTATGGGACCATTGAGGAGTGCAGTGAACAGGGGACTAACTAAAAGGGGAGGGATGGGGCACAAGCGCTCAGGGGCAAGGGGACAAGGCAGATTGGGCAGTGCTCAAGGGCTGGTGCAGACAGCTGGGCGGGGAAGGACAAAAGTGGAAGCAAACAGCAGCTGGGGGGACGGGGCACACACACAATTGGGCTAGCTGGGGTAGGGGCGTGGCAGGTAACAAACTTTGGAAATGGGTGTGGTAGGTAAGTGACTTTGGGAAGGGAGGGAAAAACAACCTAGGCTAGCAGGGGAGGGCAGGCAGTGGGGAAGGAAAAAAGCTGCTGGGGTAGGGTGGGTGACCAGGGTGAGGTGGCCCCCAGCCAAATGTAGCTGAGGAGGGGCCAAGTCCAAGGGGGTGGGGAGGGAGCACGCCCACAAGCGCTGTGAGGGCTCGACCTCGCCCACCGCTGCAGCAGAGTCCCAGGTGGAGGGCAGGGCAGCAAACCCCGCCAAGGGGAGAAGAGACAGTCCAGGTGGTGAGGGGCGGTGGAGGCGTTGGGGTGGTGGCAGCAGGAGGGGGCAGCTGGACTTGGGGGGAGGCTCTGGGCCCTCAGTTCTCCACCACCCCTGGAGCAGGTGAAAAAAAGCTCAGTCTGGTGAACAAACCCCCTCCACAGTTCTGGATGGTGGTTCTCCTCTTCTCTTCCTCGGCGGGAAGCAGCAGCAGCAGCGGCAGTGGGCGGGCAGCAGTCAGTGGGGAAGGCCTCTGGGTGGTGGGTGCTGGTGAGGTCCTCTTCCTCTGGAGGGGGGCAGCCAGCAGGCCCCCCTTCTCCCTCTCCTCCTCCCAGCAGCAGCCGGTGGTGGGGAGAAGCGGCGGTGTCCGGGGGGAAGCAGGTCCAGCAGCACAGAGGCCTCAGGTGGTGGCTGGGTGGAGCAGGAGAGCCCCGGCTGGTGTAGGAGCAGGAGCAGGGGAGAAGGAAGAGCAGCAGCACTGCACCCTGCTGCCTCTCCTCCTTCTCTGTAGTGGGGCGCAGAGTGGCTGCCCTTTGAGCTGGAGGTGAAGGAACCCCTCCCAGAGCCATTTTGGGTGCGGCCCAGCCCTTCCACGTCACCTGACCGGAAGCCGGGGGGGGGGCGTGGCTAGGGCTTTAAAAAGACTGAGGAGGAGCCAGAGGCCTGCAGAGAGCTCCCTGCCTGGGATGCCGAGACCTGGCTGGACCCGTCAACCAGCCTATCCTCTGACCCAAAGGAACCAGAGGCCTGTCCAGTGCTCCCTGCTGGGGCCACTGGGGCGTGGTCAGGGCCACTGGGGCGTGGTCAGGGCCTCTGAGGCCGACTGACCAGGAGGGCCTGCCTGAACCGTGACGCCAGCCTGTACCCAGAGACCTGGAGGACCAGCCAGACCCTGAGGACCTGCCCGAGCACTGACACTCACCTGGACCCTGAGGACCCGGCTGGAGGCCCTGGACCTACAAGCAGCCAAGGCCTGGATTGGGCCCCTGGGACCCCTGCGGGACGACACCACCCTTGACTCTCCGTGTGACCTGCCGGAGACTCGGGTACCTGCTGAGGGGGAGATGGGAAGTGGCCCAGGGGATAGCACGGGCTAGTAAAGGCCCTAGGCCAGCGCGTTGCGGGCTGGAGCCCCTGCTGAGCCAGCAGCAGCTGCTCTGCTGCTTCTAGGGCCCTGGGCTGGGGTGCAGTGGAGTGGGTGGGCCTGCGCCCCCCTGCCACCCACCTACCGGGTGGCAGTCTCCCCCTCACCACCACTGCAGGTGGGCCGCCTGCAACCCTCCTGAACAAGGAGCTCCCAAATCTGTGTGTTTACTGCCATGCCCTGGACCAGGGCCTGGCTTTCCCTTAGCTGCGCTGACTGTGCTTGTTTGTTGCCCCGCCCTGCCATAGGGCCAGGGCTCCCCTGAACTGCTTTGTTGCCCTGCCTGAACTAATGCTGGGCTCTATAAACTATTGTTTAAACTATAATTGCTAAACTGTACCTTGGTGGCCCACCCTGAACCAGGGTCAGGGCCCTCTGAAGTAAGGGCTTCTGAACTGTTACCCTGTTTATTTGTTGCCCCGCCTGAAACGAGGCCCATGCTCTGAAACCTGTAACAGGGGGTTGTTTGCTTGCTGCCCCGCCCTGACCTAGGGCCAGGGCTCCTGAGCCGGTAAACTGTTTATTTGCAGCCCCGCCTAGAACCAGGCCTGGGCTCTGGACCTGATATTTGAGTGTTTGTTGCCCCACCCTGACCAAGGGCCCAGGCTTCCTGAACAGACTCAGGTTGTTGCCTGCCCTGCCACAGGGCCAGGGCGTTGTGACTGAGAAACTATAGTGAACTCCTTACTGTTGGCCCAGACCTGAAGCAAGGCTGGGCTCAGGACTCTTTGCTTCTCGTCCTGACCTGGAGCAGGCCGGGTGTTTGAAGCTGTTGACTTAAGGGTTTATTTTGGGGGTTTGTGTAGTGGGGCGGATTGGCCGCCCACTGACCCTGAGGCGGAGGAACCTCTCCGGGCAGCCTAACCGGCTTACAGGGATTTCCCTTATGGCAAAGAGGAGGGCTGGTAGGAGCGTGTCCCAATACTGTGGGTCGTCTTCCACAAACTTGCATAACATGAATTTGAGTGTACCGTTAAATTGTTCCACAAGTACGTCTGTCTGAGGGTGATACACCGATGTCCAGAGAGTTCGAATGTGCATGAGTTGGCACAATTCTCCAATCAGTTTAGATGAGACATTGGTACCTTGGTTGGTCAAGATTTCCTTGCTTTGCTGTTGCTACTCGAAGTGGGACAGCTTCTGGATACCGGGTTGCATAGTCTACAATCACCAGAATGAACTTGTTCCCTGTCTTACTCTTCTCTAACGGCCCAACCAGGTCTAAACCAATCTGTTCAAAAGGTAGAGAGAACCAGTGAGTGGTAATTTCACTTCTGCATCATTCTGCTGCAGCTTCTGGATCTCTGGGTTCAATTCTAGGGAGGGTCTATTTCCTCTCCCTGAGCCCCACTGAACCCAGAATTAAGACCCCCATGTTGGCCTCATCATTGTTCTGGTCACTGCCTCACCTGTTGGCTCCCAGAGCCTCTCACTTGAGAGTCATGAGCAGACACTTCTCAAGTAGTTCAGGCCTGCTACAATACCCAGGGACATTTCTGGGTGCTCGGGGTGCTGGAACTAGGTGCGCAGGGAGGGGGCTGCCACCCCCCCGGCTTGAAGTGGTTTCCATCCTATACAGGCTCACTATACACATTGTTCCAACACCACCTGTGGTCGTCACTTCCATAGCTAGGCTCAAAACACTGAGGGATGGCTTTTCTTTAACAGCATTATTGGCGCTGCCTCCACCCCTCTCTGCTGTCAGGCAGAATATGTAGAGCAATCACAGCACTGTGCTGCTGTGATGGATAGGAGTGCTGGCCAGCATTCGGTAACTAAAGGGTTAAACTTGGGTGGCATGGGGATGTTGGCAGGGAGCCAGGAGAACCAATGGGAGAGGGTGTTGAAATTAGAATTGAAAGATATACCTGCCTGCTGTTCTCTCTCTGTGAGTTTAAGCCAGGAGCTTGGGGGAACAAGATGAATTGAACCAGGCAGAACTACCATGCCTACAAGGAATACTGGGCATGGAAATGGACTGGACCTTTGAAGCACAGATTGTAAGTAGATAGGAAAAATATCTATTTAGACGCAATCAGGTTATTTTCTTTGTTTTGTTGTTTGGTTAAACTTCTCTGTGCTAAGTCCATGTGCGCCCCCCCCCCCATACGCTGTAAGGATGAAATTATCTGTGTTTTAATTGGTTCTTTTCTCACTTGCTATAAAACACCTAGCAACCAAGTATATCTTTTTGTTTTGTTAATAAAATCACCTTTTTTAAGGCAATGATCTGATTCTTGTGTCCCAGCAGGTAACAGGAGGCCTGTGTATGCTTGCCTAAGACTGAGAGGTCAGCTATCACAGGGAGGATGTCCCTGTGAGGCCAGGAGGAAGTAACCTTGTGGGGGCAGGAGCAGAGGCTGACAGCCATGCCCCTCCCCTACCCCTGTCTTCAGGGTGGGAGACTGTCCTTAAGGCAGGCAGTTGAAATGCCTAGGGAACACATGAATGAATAACCTTTTTAAACAAAAGGCCAGAATTAGCAATGGGCATGTTCAGTGGTGAGCCCCATCCTGTTTCATATCTGTAAGGTGGAAACTGGGTATAGCAGTGCCCCACTATGCCTATGAGATGAAAAAAAAGTAGTGAGGCTTGGAGATCAGGTGCTAAGAGTAGGGAAGAAGTAGTTTTCCTGATGCAAATGGAACAGTTTCTAGGGGACTTTCCTACACAGCTCCAGAGATACATCCGAGATGGGAAGCCCAAAACCATAACAGAGGCGGGGAAAATCGGAGCCGGGTGGCTGGAGGTGATGAAGGGGAACAAAACTGAAAGCCCTTCGAGGGGGTACAAGAAGGGGCACCCAGAGATGGCATCTCACCACCAAGGGCAATCCAAGGGCCTACCTCACAGGGAAGAGCTCTCTGCACCCCAAGGGAGGCCACAGACACCCTCTCACCCTGCAACCCCATTCTCTAGCAATCCACCTCGCTCCAGTGACAGGCCAGCTGGGCAATGTTTTAAATGTAATGAGCTGGGGCATGTGAAGGCCAACTGCCCCAAGAGCACCAGCAGAGTGCAGTTCATTGCACTGGGGTCACACCAAGAGTCCTCAGGCCCAGATGCCTCCCAGATACCCCCAGAGCAAAGGGAAACTGAGTGTGGGCGTAAGGGAGGTTGTCGTGTGGAGAGACACTGGAGCACAGGTGTCAGTGATCCACCAATCCCTAGTGGACCTCAAACTCATTGACCAAGAGGCCCGAGTCACCATTCAACCCTTTACGGTAGACTTTCGACCTGCCTACAACCAAGTTGCCTGTTACGTACAAGGGCTGGTCAGGAATTTGGACTTTTGCAGTCTATGATGTTTGTCCCATTCCTATGCTGGTGGGAGAGGACTTAGCCAACCATGTGAGACAGGCTAAGAGGGTGGGAGTGGTCACCCGCAGCACGGCTAAGCAGGCCTCCACACCTAACCCTGTTCTTGAGCCTTCTACAGGGGCCCAGTCTGTGTCCCTAGATACCCCAGGGCTGGAGACCCAGATGGAGATGGTGGAAAAAGACCCCAGACCAGCGACTACAACAGCAGCAGTGGATCCAGTTCCTGAACTCCAGGTGGAACCAGCCCAAGAGTCAGAACTGGTGGAGCAGCCAGTGCCAGGACCGGAACCAGCAGCAGAGGGCACCATGGAGCCTACAGCAGCGACTGCACCTGCACAAGAGGCAACCCCGTGCACCAGCAGAGAGCGGTTCACAGCCAGCAGAGACACCCACATCACCTGCATCGCTTTCAGAACGAGCCACACAAGTTTACAACCCAGCTTAGAGCTTGTAGGGGTTAATTGCAGAAGAACTCTGTATGTGTGAAGTATAGGGGTGGTGAGGCCTGCATTCCCCCTCCTTCCCCTGTATCTGATGAGCCAGAAGCAAGCCTCTAGGAACACATGCCATTTAAGATAAGCGGTGGTGCCATTGTAGCAAGAACAAGTTATAGATAAGAGTAGGGGAAAAGAACAAGAACACATAACAGTTTTGTAACCAGATGTACTAGTCACGCAAACAAGGTCAAAGGACAAGCAGTACGGCTGAGCCATACTGTAACAAGCGATGAGTAACCCCCGGAAACTTCCAAACTGCAAAACAGGGTAGAGACACTGTATTTAAAGCTGCACCACAGCATAGCAATTTGAACCTCACCGATGGACTCTGGTACCGGTGCCTCGGAAGCCTAGATGACCTCCGCTCGTCCGCAGCTGAAACAGGGTTCCCAGCTTGCAGAAGGGCCGTGGCGTTGCTTTTCCGATCATGTTGTTCTTTTAGTTAAGGGCACAGCTGAAAACTGTCAGGAAATAAACTGCTTGTGTTTGACAGATACTTGTGCAGCGTGTTTTTGTACTTGGAGAACCCAGTGTCAGGCCTGAGACTTACTCTTGCCGGCAACAGAGCTGATGTCTCCAGCATCAAGGGAGCAGTTCCAGGCAGAGCAGGAAGCAGATGAGAACCTCAAGGGAGCTTGGCTGGAGGCCCGGAGAGAGCCACCACCTCTCAGCTCTGCTAACAGGTCCAGGTTTGTGGTAGAAAGAGGACTTTTATACCAAGACACTTTCTGGTGGGCACAAGGAGGACTGGCATGCTCAGACAGTTGGTAGCTGCAACTAAGTACCGGTAAAAGCTCTTTAGCTTAGCCCATGATCACCCTAGTGACCATGCTGGGGTAAACAGGACCAAAGACCGACTGGGAAAGTCATTCCACTGGGAGGAGATGGGCAAGGATGTGTCTAGGTATGTCCGGTCTTGTGAGGTGTGCCAGCGTGTGGGAAAGCCCCAAGGCCGGGTCAAGGCACCTCTCCAGCCACTCCCATAACAGAGGTTCCATTCCAGCGTGTGGCTGTGGATATTCTGGGTCCTTTCCCTAAAAGGACACCCAGAGGAAAACAATACATCCTGACTTTCATGGATTTTGCCACCCGATGGCCTGAAGCAGTAGCTCTAGGGAACAGCACAGCCAAGAGCTTGTGCCAGGCACTAACAGATATTTTTGCCAGGGTAGGTTGGCCCTCCAAGATTGTTGCGGCCTTTGACAATAGGCTGCCAAAGCTGAATTGGGTCATTATAACAAGAGATGGAACTGACCTGGAAGTCATCTAAATCCATCCTCCCAGCATCATGCGAGATTGTTTAATTTCAAAAGGAATTACACAAAAATGAGGAGGTTAGTTAAACAGAAATTAAAAGGCACAGTGACTAGAGGCCAAATCCTGCAAGCTGCATGGAAACTTTTAAAGACACCATAATAGAGCCCAACTTAAATGTATACCCCAAATTAAAAAACATAGCAAGAGACCTAAAAAGAGTCACCGTGGCTTAACCACCATGTAAAAGAAGCAGTGAGGACAAAGGCATCTTTTAAGAAGTGGAAGTCAATCCTAGTGAGATAAATAGAAAGGAACATAAACACTGTCAAATCAAGTGTAAAAATGTAATAAGAAAAGCAAAAAAGATTTTTGAGGAACAGCTAGCCAAAAACTCAAAAGAAATAACAAAATGTTTTTAAGTACATTAGAAGCAGGAAGCCTGCTAAAAAACCTGTAGGTCCCTAGATGATCGAACTATAAAAGCGCAATCAGGGCGATAAAGCCATTGCGGAGAAACTAAATGATTTCTTTGCTTCAGTCTTCACGGCTGAGGACGTTGGGAGATTCCCAAATCTGCACCGTCCTTTGTGGTGATGAATCTGAGAACTGTCCCGGATTGAAGTGTCATTAGAGGAGGTTTTGGAACAAATAGAAAAACTTAATGTTAACAAATCTCCGGGACGGATGGCATTCATCCAAGGGTTCTAAAAGAACTCAAATGGGAAATTGCTGAACTATTATCTGTGGTTTGTAACTCATCCCTTAAATCGGCTTCCGTACCTAATGACTGGAAGGTAGCCAACGTGACACCAATATTTAAAAAGGGCTCTAGAGGCGATCCGCAATTACAGACCGGTAAGTCTAACTTCAGTACCTGGCAAATTAGTCGAAACAATAGTAAAGAATAAAATTGTGAAGCATGTAGAAGAACATAATTTGTTGGACAAAAGTCAACATGGTTTCTGTAAAGGGAAATCCTGTCTTACTAATCTATTAGAGTTCTTTGAAGGGGTTAACAAACATGCGGACAAGGGGGATCCAGTAGATATAGTATACTTAGATTTCCAGAAAGCTTTTGACAAGGTCCTCACCAAAGGCTCTTGTGTAAATTATATGGCCATGGGATAAGAGGGAAGGTCCTTTCTGGATTGAGAACTGGTTAAAAGACAGGAAACAAAGGGTAGGAATAAATGGTAAATTTTCAGAATGGAGAGGGGTAACTAGTGGTGTCCCCAAGGGTCAGTCCTAGGACCAATCCTGTTCAACTTATTCATAAATGATCTGGAGAAAGGGGTAAGCAGTGAGGTGGTAAAGTTTGCAGATGATACCAAACTGTTTAGGATAGTCAAGACAGAAGCAGACTGTGAGGGACTCCAAGAAGATCTCACCAAACTGAGTGATTGGGCAACAAAATGGCAAATGAAATTTAATGTGGATAAGTGTAAAGTAATGCACATCGGGAAAAATAACCCCAACTATACGTACAGTATGATGGGGGCTAATTTTCAAGATGGTACGCCCACATGTTGAATACTGTGTACAGATGTGGTCTCCTCACCTCAAAAAAGATATTTTGGCCTTGGAAAGGGTTCAGAAAAGGGCAACTAAAATGATTAGGGGTTTGGAACAGTCCCATATGAGGAGAGGTTAAAGTGACTGGGACTTTTCAGTTTAGAAAAGAGGAGACTGAGGGGGGATATGATAGAGGTATATAAAATCATGAGTGGTGTGGAGAGGGCCGATAAAGAAAAGTTATTTATTAGTTCCTAAATAGAAGAACTAGAGGACACCAAATGAAATTAATGGGTAGCAGGTTTAAAACTAATAAAAGAAAGTTCTTCTTCACACAGCGTGTAGTCAGCCTGTGGAACTCCTTGCCAGAGGAGGCTGTGAAGGCTAGGACTATAATAGAGTTTAAAGAGAAGCTAGATAATTTCATGGAGGTTAGGTCCATAAAAGGCTATTAGCCAGGATAAAATGGTGTCCTTGGCCTCTGTTTGTCAGAGGCTGGAGAGGGATGGCAGGAGACAAATCGCTTGATCACTGTCTTCGGTCCACCCTCTCTGGGGTACCTGGTGCTGGCCACTGTCGGCAGACAGGATACTGGGCTAGATGGACCTTTGGTCTGCCCCAGTACGGCCGTTCTTATGTTCTTATTGTTCCCTACAGTACATGACAATGAATTGATGCTTCCCAAGGACCCCCTGCAGAGCATCACCACTGGAAATTTCAGTGTAGCCACAGGGACAGAATTTCCACCTCTAAGAAGCACCTGCCACCCAAACACTAAGGCTAAAGGCAAATCGTTATCTATTACAGGTTGAACCTCTCTAGTCCAGCAACCTCAGGACCTGACCAGTTCCAAACCAGAACATTTTCCAGACCACGGGAGGTCAATATTGTCTACCAGCATTACCAACACTTCCACTGCTTCATGGGCTCTTAGAGGACATTTTGGGATAAATCAGAGCTAAATAACAGCACAGAACACTGAGAGCCAGGACTAGTGGCTGTAAACAAAATTTATGGGACCATAGGAAACTTGGCCACACCCATGATAAGTGGACATCTAGCTAACTGAAATCATGCCAGACCATGGATGTTGCCGGACTAGAGAGGTTCAACCTGTAGCAGCAGAGGACCTACGAAGCCCACAGTAGAAAAACATTACCACCACCTTATACTGGAAACCTACTGACCATTATTCTTACCTACATGCCTCTAGCTTCCATCCAGGACACATCACATGATCAACTGTTTACAGCCAGGCCCTAAGATACAACCGGATTTGCTCCAGTCCCAGAGACAAACACCTAGAGGATCTTTATCAGGCATTCAAGTACCAGGCATCAGCTTCTTCAAGACAGGCCCAACAAGAAAAATAACAGAACACGATTAGTCATCACCTACAGCCCCCAGCTTAAACCCTTCCAGCGCATCATTAACAATCTACAACCTATCCTGGAAAATGATCCTTCACTCACAGGCCTTGGGGGACAGGCCAATCCTCACCTACAGACAGCTTCCTAATCTGAAGCAAATTCTTTCCAGAAACCACACATCATACTTCAGACATACTCACCCAGGAACCTACCCTTGCTATAAACCCCATTGCTAACTCTGTCCACACATCTATACAAGTGACATCATCACAGGACCTAACCACATAAGCCACCGCATCAGAGGTTCATACAACTGCACATTCACTAATGTGATCTATGCCATCACGTGCCAGCAATGCCCCTTTGCTATGTATATTGGCCAAACTGGACAGTCTCTACAACAAAGGATTAATGGACACAAGTCGGATATCAGAAACGGTAATACACAAAAGCCCATAGGAGAACATTTAAACCTGCCTGGGCACTCATTGATGGATTTAAAAGTAGCCATTCTTCTACAAACGAATTTTAAAAACCAATTACAGAGAGAAACTGTGTAACTGGCCTTCATATGCAAATTTGACACTATCTCTCATGGCTTGAACAAACACATGAACTGGATGGGTCATTATATTCAAGACCCAATTGACATCAAAAGCTAAGTATGGGACACTTCCAGCCCACTCAATTAGCCTCATTAGCACTGGCACCACAATTGACAGGTATTCCTCATCCCTTCTTTTTCTGTTATATATTGTGCGGTTTCCCCTTTTTTCCTCTACCCACCAGGGAGTATGTCTGAGTTGTCCAGTTCAATTTTCACTCAGAAAGGAACAGGGTGGAAGACCCTTCTGTCTATCAGCTCCTGCCCAGAGCCAGGGCTGCCTGAAATGGATACTTTCCTCACACACTCATATTATACCCCCTGCACATTGGTTCTGCAAGGCTCCCAAGTCACTGAACATTTGTAAAAAGAAGACCAGACCAAACTGAAGCAGAGCTTCCTAGAACCAGGCAAGGTAAAAAGCAGATGACTTCATGAAGGCTATTCTCTAAGAACTTCATGCTGCTGCTGTAGCTGCCTGGTGAAGCGCTCTGGCACTGTGGTGGCAGGTTTCTGAATAGTCTCCATGATAAACTGATTTTTATATTACCTTGGTAACTAGAAGCCTCAGCCAGTATTGGGGCCCATTTATGCTAGGAGTAAATACAGAGACCCTTCCTGGAAGAACTTACAATCTAGCTAGACAAGACAAAGGAGGTATTACCCATCCCCATTTTGCAGAGGGGGGAGTGTGATGCATAGGAGGAGTGTTGTCCAGCATTCGATGACTAAAGGGTTAAACTCGGGTAGCTAAAGGGTATTGGCAGGGAGCCAGGAAAGTCAAAGGGAAAGATTGTTGAAATTTAAATTGAATAGATATACCTGCCTGCTGTTCTCTTTTAAGGTAGGAGCTGGGGGAAATTAGATAAATTGAACCAGGTAGGACAAAAATGCCTACAAGGAATACTGGTCTTGGAAATGGACTAGACCTTGAAGTGTATCGTGAGTAAATAGGGGAAAATGTCTATTTGGTTGTGATCAGGTTATTGTCTTTGTTTTTTTGTTTGGTTAAACTTATCTGTGCTAAGTCCGTGTGCCCCCCACCCCTATTCACTGTATCTAACCTGCACCTAGAGATACCATTTTTCTCTGTCTTTTAATCTGTTCTTTTCTCAGGTGCTCTGTAACACCTAGCAACCAAGTATGCTTTACTAAGTATATCTTTTGGTTTTTGTTAATAAAAATCACATTTTTAAGGTAATGATTTGATTCTTGTTTCCTGGAAGGTAACAGGCGATCTGTGTATGCATGTCTAAATCTGAGAGGTCAGCTATCAGAGATTGCAGTTTGGTTTCTGTTTTCTTTTTCAAGCTCTTTTGTGGTAAAAGAGCTTGAACTTCTTCCAGAGGGGTACCCCAAGTGCTTCTTCCTGGGTTTCAGAAGAAGGGTTTTTTTACACTTGATGGTGGCAGCTACCTCCCAAAGCCAGGGAATCTGTGACCTTGGGGAGTTTTTTAAGCAGAAGCCTATAGAGTCAAGGTATTTAAGGTCTCTTGTGGGCCCCCACCTTCTGCACTCGGAGTGCCAGAGTGGGGAACAGCCCTGACAGGGAGCTAAGGACAGAGATTAAGGGCCAGCTTTTAAAGGTATTTAGGAACGCAGAGTCAGGTGCTTAAAGGGATTTTCAAAAGGGAGGAACTAGTAGGGGAAGTAGAGGTGGGTGCCAACCTGGGAAGCAGTGATCATGAGATGGTAGATATCAGGATCTTGACTAAAGGAAGAAAGGAGAATAGCAAAATACACACCTTGGACTTCAGAAAAGCAGCCTTTAACTCCCCCAGAGAACTGATGGGCAGGATTCCCTGGGATGCTAACATGAAGGGGAAAGGAGTCCAGGACAGCTGGCAGTATTTTAAAGAAGCCTTATTGAAGACACAGGAAGAAACCATCCCGATGCACAGCAAGAAAATCAAATATGGTAGGCGACCAGATTGGCTTACCGGGGAAATCCTTGGGGAGCTTAAACACAAAAAGGAAGCTTACAAGAAGTGGAAATTTGGACAGATGACTAGGGAGGGGTATAAATATATTGCTCGGGAATACAGGGGAGTAATCAGGAAGGCAAAAGCGCAATTGGAATTGCAGCTTGCAAGGGATGTGAAGGGTAACAAGAAAGGCTTCTACAGGCATGTTAGCAATGAGAGGGTGATCAGAGAGGGTGTGGGGCCCTTACTGGATGAGGAGGTAACCTAGTGACAGCTGATGTGGGAAAAGCTGAAGTACTCAATGCTTTCTTTGCCTCTGTCTTCACGGACAAGGTCAGCTCCCAGACAAATGCACTAGGCAACACAGTATGGAAAGAAGGTGGGCAGCCCTTGGTGGAGAAAGAAAAGCTTAGGAACTATTTAGAAAAGCTAAACATACACAAATCCATGGGCCCGTATTTAATGCATCCGAGGGTACTGAGGGAGTTGGCAAATGTCATTGCAGAGCCTTTGGCCATTATCTGAAAACTCGTGGAGATCGGGAGAGATCCCGGATGATTGGAAAGAGGCAAATGTAGTGCCCATCTTTAAAAAAGGGAAGAAGGATGATCCAGGGAACTATAGGCCGGTCAGCCTTACCTCAGTCCCTGGAAAAGTTATGGAGGGGATCCTCAAGGAATCCATTCTGAAGGACTTGGAAGAGGAAAGTGATCAGGAATAGTCAACATGGATTCACCAAGGGCAAGTCGTGCCTGACCAATCTGATTAGCTTCTATGATGAGGTAACTGGCTCTGTGGATATGGGAAAGTCAGTGGATGTGATATACCTTGACTTTAGCAAAGCTTCTGATACGGTCTCCCACAGTATTCTTGCCAGCAAGTTAAGGGAGTGTGGATTGAATAAATGGACAGTAAGATGGATAGAAAGCTGGCTAGCCTGTCCGGCCCAACGAGTAGTGATTAATGGCTCGATGTCAGGTTGGCGGTCGGTGTCTAGCGGAGTGCCCCAAGGATTGGTTCTAGGGCCGGTTTTGTTCAACATCTTTATTAACGACCTGGATGAGGGGATGGATTGCACCCTCAGCAAGTTTGCGGATATGACTAAGCTAGGGGGAGAGGTAGATATGTTGGAGGGCAGGGATAGGGTCCAGAGTGACCTGGACAGATTAGAGGATTGGGCCAAAAGAAATCTGATGAGGTTCAACAAGGACAAGTGCAGTGTCCTGCACTTGGGACGGAAGAATCCCAAGCATTGTTACAGGCTGGGGACCGACTGGCTAAGTAGCAGTTCAGCAGAAAAGGACCTGGGGGTTACAGTGGATGAGAAGCTGGATATGAGTCAACAGTGTGCCCTTGTAGCCAAGAAGGCAATTGGAATATTAAGTTGCATTAGGAGGAGCATTGCCAGCAGATCTAGAGAAGTGATTATTCCCCTTTATTCGGCTTTGATGAGG
Source organism: Rafetus swinhoei (assembly GCA_019425775.1). Classification (NCBI taxonomy): domain Eukaryota; kingdom Metazoa; phylum Chordata; order Testudines; family Trionychidae; genus Rafetus; species Rafetus swinhoei. The sequence continues at coordinate 2,191,775 of JAFJHL010000564.1, read as the reverse complement.
CCACATCTGGAGTATTGCGTCCAGTTCTGGGCCCCCCACTACAACAAGGATGTGGACGCATTGGAGAGGGTCCAGCGGAGGGCGACCAGAATGATTAGGGGGCTGGCGCACATGACCTATGTGGAGAGACTGAGGGATTTGGGCTTATTTAGTCTGCAGAAGAGAAGAGTGAGGGGGGATTTGATAGCAGCCTTCAACTTCCTGAAGGGAGGTTCCAAAGAGGATGGAGAGAGGCTGTTCACAGTAGTAACAGATGGCAGAACAAGGAGCAATGGTCTCAAGTTACAGTGGGAGAGGTCTAGGTTGGATATTAGGAAAAACTATTTCCCTAGGAGGGTGGTGAAGCACTGGAATGGGTTACCTAGGGAGGGGGGTGGAATCTCCATCCCTAGGCATTTTTAACTCTGGGCTTGACAAGCCCTGGCTAGGATGATTTAGTTGGATTGGTCCTGTCTTGGGTGGGGGGCTGGACTCAATGACCTCCTGAGGTCTCTTCCAGCCCTAGGATTCTATGATTCTATGAAAACGCATCTAGCACATAATTATTGTCATCTTAGCAGATGTGCAATGCAGCTCAGGTGGCCTGTCACCAGGGTTCATCACCAAATTTGGTCCACTGTTTGGATCATTAGCTTCCCTGGCCCAGATACTGATGGGGAGTGTGATGTGAAAGTTGATCCATGCCCCCCACTAACAGTAGGGAGTTGAGCAATTAGGTGTCAGAAGTTGCAGGTAGGTGTCTGGTGGTGTTTTCCAAAGCACATAAACACCTTTGTGCAAATCTCTTGGGCTATGTCTACACTGTAGCATTTTGTCGGCAGAGGAAATGCAAATGAAGTGCTCATTAGCATTTCTCGCGATCTCATCTGCATAGTCTCTTCCGATCCGTTTTGCGGAAGAGGTTTTTGCGGGAAAAAACACACTGTAGATGAGGCCATTTTGCGCAAAAAAACCCTTTTGTGCAAGCTCCTGTATACCTCCTTTTTTGAGGGATAAGTGATCTTGCACAAAAGGGGTTTTTTTTGCACAAAATGGCCCCGTCTACGGTGCGTTTTTTTTCCACAAAAAGCTCTTCTGCAAAACGGATTGGAAGAGACTATGCAAATGAGAGTGTGAGAAATGCTAACAAGCACTTCATTTGCATTTCCTCTGCCAACAAAATGCTACAGTGTGGATGTAGCCTCTGAGGGACAGATTTTTGAAGTTACAGGCAAAGGAGTGACCAAGGCAGGGGGTGAATGCTGGTCTCTTGAGTTCCAAGCCAATCCCTTTCTCCCAAGACTGGTCACAGGCACTAGAAAGAGCTTGGAAGAGTGAAGAAGCTTGGAAGAAGTGAGCTGGAAAAAGGATATTCATCAGGCCCACTGAATTGGAAGCAAAACAGAAGGTGTGCCAGAAGGGAGACAAGTTGTGCAGTGGGGTGCGGGCAAGGGGGGCAGACCTCAAAGGAGTGCACTGCAGTCCTTGCAGTGGAAGCTTGTCAATAATTGGCAACATCTGTTCTCCTGCTCTTTTCTGGTCTTTGTTGTTTAATTGCACTGGCTAGCAGTTCATGAGAAAAGCTGCTCAGGGGCCTTATCTTTCACCATTTTTCTTCCTGGGAAATGAAGTTAAAAATCCCTTCACAGCAGCTCCAGCATGCAAAAAAAAAAAAAAAAAAAAAAAAAAAATTAGTCCCCTATCACTATTTAACATGCACTGCTAAAAACTAGATAAACACCCGCCATCACTTGGAGATTAGCTTCTCACATGACTAAATGATTTATTTAGAAGATTCTTTCTCTTTTCCCCATCTCACCCCCCCCCCCTTTTTCCTTGGCTAAGAACATATTAATCAGAAATTAAAGGCAGAGAGAGGGTGAGGGGTAGAAGACTGATTGACAAAGAAGAAATGGGAGAGAGAAGGAACCCATGGGCAAAAGAATAAGGGGTGGAAAGGGGGAAGAATGAAGCAAGCTAGGTGGAAAGAAAAAACAAATACGGAGAAAAATAGAGGTTGGAAAGTGGAGAAAAGGAATGAAAGAGAAGGAAGGAGGGGAAAATAGGAAGACAAAAAGAAAGAGCTGCATTTGCATACAGGGGAACCAGATAAGGGAAGAAAAAAGCAAATCAGGATGTTGAAAGAAACCAAAATGGAGGAGGGACGGGAATAAATAAAAGGTGAAGGGGAGAAATGGGGGGGGGGGGCGAAGGGTGAAAATGTAAGACTGAGAAAGAGAGAGCCTTAATTGTGTGAAACAGGAATTCATAGGCTTAGCCTGCTCCTTGGGGGAGTGCTGTCCCTTTAATGATTAGAGTGTTTATCTGGCTGGCATTACATGCGTTCCAAAGGGGTATGGAAGCTGACTGACTTCCCCCTCTAAGCCTTCCAACTGGGACAGGGATCTGGAATTTCCAATGCCCCCCACATCTCCTTTCACACTCCAGGTGTTGATGATAACAGCAAAACCGGCCTGGTTGCATCTTTTCTGACCCCCTGGTCAGGCGTGAATGAACTGGGAGGGGAGAGGGGTAATTCTCACCAGGGATTTTCAATACTGGGATAAAGGGAGAAACAACTCAGCTAGGATTAAAGGGGAGGGGTCTCCACTGGGATAGGTGCTGTGCAGTGTCCCTTTTTTTTTATCTGCCTAGATAACCAGGCCTGGAGGCTGAGGCCTACAACGATAAGGAGATTAGGGGGATTGGCTCATTTGTTGTGGGATCCTCCAGCAGGGATATTCTACTCTCTATAGACCAACCAGAAGGTTAGCTAAATAGGCTAGACTTGAACTAACCTAGAGCAACTGCCTTGCAGGGCATTACTTGGACAAAGAGGAGAGAGGCAGGAGTGGGAAAGATGGGTAGCCACGATTATTTCATTATCTCAGGCTTTTACAAAACCAGCTGAGTTGACCCTGTCCACTGGGCAAAATTAGATGCTCCAAGCGAGCAAAATTTTTAACTGTCCATTCACCTTTATGTGCGTAAACAATAACCTAAATTATCCCCATTTCAGCTGAGCCTTCATGCTAAAATTGGTATAGAAATGAATTCTGTTTATTTGAAATACTGATTGTTCCACTGTTTTGGATTTCCCAGGCCATAGGGGATGATTTTCCAAAGCCAGTTGAAGTTAGGTGATTAATGCCTATTTTTGCCTGTGTAAATTTCTCCCTTAAGAAATTGGAGCCAGCTATTTATGTATCAACACACATACAACATGATCAGTGATAGCTATAAAGCCTAACAGCTCTGCTCTGTGGTCCAATATACCTTTAAAGGCTCAATATCTAAGCCTAGGAACAAATACTAGGAGCCCTGGATGAACCAGAAATTCCAGCCTTTCTGTGATATATGCAGCATCCTTTTCTAGCCTGGGCAGGTCAGCACAGTGTGAGTATTTCAGAGACTGACACCCTCAGCTGTCTTTATTTCATTAGATTTAAACACTATTGAACATTATCAGTGTTTTTCCAATGAACCCGACCTTGGGACGAGCGGGGGGAGCTTGTACCGCGTCTTACCCAACCCCCTCCAGTTTGGGGCTGGGTCCTGCACAGACTAACCCTCTGGCAGAGGTGGAGAGGGTCGGCCTGGGGGCAGAGGGGTGGGGAGGAGGTAGCTCCAGCCGGTGGCGGTGGGCAGTCCACTGCTCCACCTGGGACTGAGCTGCTGCAGCAGCGGGCGAGGCTGAGCCCCCATAAGCACTCGTGGGGGTGCTCCTTCCCCACCCCCTTGGACTTGGCCCTGGCCCCCTTCCCCCAGCTACATTTGGCTGGGGGAGGACCCTCACCCCTGCTCACCCTGCCCTGCCCCCCACCACAGCAGTTTGCCTCCCTCCCTGCTGCCTGTTTGTTTCTCCCTCCCTCCCTGAGTTTGCTTGCCTGCCCCACCCAGCTCCAGAGAGTTTGTTCCTTGTCTGCCCCACCCCGCCCCAGGTTAGCCTGCTGTGGTTTCCCCACCCTCCCAGCAACAGTTTGCTAAACCCCGCCCTGCCCTCTGCTCCCCCAGTATTATCCCTTCCCCCAGCCTCTTGCTAGCCTCTGCCGCTGCCCTGTGCACCCTGGTCCCCTCCTCAAGCGCTTGTGTCCTTCCCTCCCTTTTTAGTTAGCCCCCAGTACACTGCACCCCCCTTAATGGTCCCATAGTTCCCCCTGTACCCCAGTACAGCCGGAGGAGCTGGCCCCGTCCTGCACCCGCTACCGTGTCCCCTGCTCCATCCTCCCAGCGCCCTCCTCCTCTGCCTCCAGCCTTGCAGGGAGGAGCGGTTGCTGGCTCCCGATCCCCTCGGTTCCCCTTGCCTTGAAGGCCGCTGCCCAGGAGGTGGTGGACAGGGGCTTGGCAGTGGGGGGCGTGCAGGTGCCCCTTGAGCCGCTAGAAGACCCGGGCGTACGGGTGGTTCTCACCTCCGTCCCGCCCTTCCTCCCCAATGCTGCCCTGCTGCCTCCCCTCTTGACCCTGTGGAGGCCAATTTCCACCATTAGCCTTCTCCCGCTGGGCTGCAAGGACCCCGCCCTCAACCACGTCCTGTCCTTCCGCCGGCAGGAGCAACTGCAAATGCCGCCGGCGGCGCGTGGTGGGGTGGCGCTCAAGGGGTCCTTCATGGTGCCCTATCAGTATCAGGGGGCCCTTTATAGGGTTCACTATTCCTCGGGGGAGACCCGGTGCTTCCTCTGCCGGGCGACGTGGCACGTCAGGAGGGACTGCGCTCTGGCCTGGTTGCAGGAGGCGTCCGGACCCCCCGGGGCCTGGGAGGGCACTGGCACCAACACCGCCGGCCCCCCCCTGGTAGTCCAGCCTCCACGGCTGCCCCTCCTCCAACCAATGGCTCTGCTTGGGAGCCGGAGGCACCCCCTCCGGCGTGTCCGGGCAAGCAGGCAGGCCCCGCCGCTGTCCAACCTAACTTGGTGGGGCCCGAGGAGGAGAGGGTGGCGCGGTCGCTGCTGGGCGAGGAGAGGTTCCCCCCCCAGGGAAGGTTTCCCTACCTCCCTCTCTCCCTCCCTTGCCTCCCCAACCCCGCCAGAAAGCTTCCACGCCCCCTGGCCTCACCCCTGCTGACCAGCTCTCCATCTCTACCTCGGAGGGCTGGACGCTCGTCCGGGGGAAGCAGCGAGCCCGCCGTTCACGGGCTCAATCTCCCCCCTCTAACGACAAGGGTGGGAAGGCGCCCCTCCACAAAATACTGAGTGGGGCCAGCACTGACAAGAACACCCCCGACTAGCGCCAGCAGGAGGCACCGGCCAAGGAAGCCATGGTAGTGAGGGGGGATGGTGTCGTCCCCCCTGCGGAACCCATTCCCGAGGAGGCCTCGGGTGGCGCTCCCCCGGCCCCGGTACCATCTGTGCTTCACGTCGCCATCGCCGAGGTAATTTCGAGGAGATCGAGGCCCTGGGTCTGTCCCTGCTCATCTAGGGGGAGGACGACCCTCTGCCAACGGGCCTCGGTCTGGGCGGCGACACTGTCACGCTGCCCCCTCCTCACCCCAACCCTCCGCCCCAGGTGGCCGATCCTGTCCTCACTCTCGGGGCGCCCCTGCTGCTGCCCATTGGCCCGGCCGACTCAGGTGCTGTAACTGAAGCTGCCAAGCCCTCAGGGGCGACGGCTGGCACCGAGCGGCTGGGTCCCAGGCTTGAGGGTGCCCCTCTTCCGCAGCTGAGGCAGGGTGGTTGCCTTCCCTCCCTTTTGGGGGCCCAATAGAGAACATCGCTCCAGCCGACGCCATGGTTGCAGACTTGTGCTCTCATCAACCATCTGAGCCTGGCATCGGCGAGGGCCCCCTTCCTACTCCTGCCCCCTGGTCTCCATTCGGGAGGCACCACAGCCCGGTGGCACAGACCCAGGGGACCTTCCCCATGACCCCACCCAAAGCTCTGGTCCTCTTCCCTGTCCCGACCGTCCCCTCATCCCCGTTCATGGCCTTGGTCCCGATCCCACCCTTTATGAACCCATCTCCATCCCTGAGTCCACTCCCTTTCCTGACCCCTCTCCTACCAGGACCCTCATCCCGCCCTCCGCTCCCGACCTACCATCCGGCCCTGAGCACCTCCTGCCCCCACTGCTATACCCGCTCCCCCGGCACCGCCCTCACATCCCACAGTTATTGCCACCCCCATGGGGGCCGTCTCATTCCCGCTAGCTGCGGGCAGCCCTCAGGGGGTGGTATTTGTGTCCCCCATTCCCAGTTCCCTAGGGGCTGCCTTGTTCCCTCCGCCGCCCCCTCCCTCGCTGAGGTTGGGGACGGGCAGCACAGCGCCGTTGCTCCTGGCGCCGTGCCGGGGATCGGCTCCCTGTTTGCCCGTCTCCGTGGCCCGCGAGGTCCATCCAGGGGCCCAGAAGGAGGAAAAGCCTGGTGCCCCCTCGACGCTGGGGGCCGAGCGCCGCCAGTTCCTCGCGGACACCCGCGGCGCTAAGGGAAAGGTGGAGCTGGCCCTTCGGCGCTGGGGGGACTTCCACTCCATTCTCGGGGCCACGAGGGCCCTCTTGCAGGAGGGGAGAGGGACCAAAAGGCAGGACATCGCGGCCTACCGCCGGACCCGCAAATTCCGTGACGCTCTCCTTGCCTTCGGGTCGGGGAGCGGCTTGTTGCGGGGCCTGCGGGGGTCTGACAATCACCCTGCCCGCGAGGATCCACCCCAGCCCTCATCATGAAATATACAACCATCGCCACCTTAAATGCCTGGGGCTGTAGGGTGGGTCTCCGCAGGAGCCGGGTGCTCTCCTTCCTCAGGGAGTGGGGGTACTCGGTGGTTTTCCTGCAGGAGACCAACTGACTCCAGCCGTCGAGGCTGGCTGGCGGCTGGAGTGGGGGGACGGGGTTTATTTTAGCCACCTCAGCGCTCGTGCGGCTGGGGTGGTCACCCTGTTCTCCCCTGCCCTACGGCCCGAGGTGCTGGGGATTGCCGAGGTCATCCCGGGCCGCCTGCTGCACGTCTGGGCCCACGTGGAGGGGCTGATGTTAAACCTGGTCAACGTTTACGCCCAGAACGTGGGCCCGGACCAGGTCACCTTTTACCAGCGGGCGGCCACCTTCCTCGGCACCCTGGATCCTTGTGAATGCCTGGTCCTGGGCAGGGATTTCAACACCACCCTCGAGGACCGGGACCGTGCAGGACTGATGAACTGCCAGGCCGCAGCAGGTGTCCTCAGGGAGATCGTGGACCATCACTCCCTGGTGGACGTCTGGCGAGACCACCACCCGGACGACACCACCACCTTTACCTATGTCCGGGTGGGGGACGATTGGTCGAGCCTCTCCCGGTTGGATCGCATTTATTTATCACGTTTCCATCTGGCGTGAGCCCACTCCTCCAGCATTCGGCCGGTGTAATGTTGAAAGCTCCTACTTTATAGGAATGTGCTATAGGTATCACTTATACACCGGAGCTGCCTCTGGGCATGCAATGGTCCCACACGGCCATGCTGCAGTTTCTGCAGCACTTTGTGCAGGCTGCCTTCATGATCCTGTCCCAGCTCGACTTTGAGCTCATATTTGAGACCCTCTGCCTGTGTGCGGGAGCAAGGCCCTTGCAACCGCACCCCACGGTGGAATGACGCTTCTCGAGGCTGGACACCAGTTCCGACTGGTGGGACTGGCTGGTGATGGAGCGGTGGGACGACCAGCAGTGGCTCCATATCTTCCGCATGCGGAAGGACACCTTTTTGGAGCTGTGTGCCTGGCTCACCCCCACCCTCCGTCGATGGGACACCCAGATACAACCCGCCATACCCCTGGAGAAGCAGGTTGCCATCACCGTATAGGAGCTGGCCACCCCAGACAGCTACCGGTCAATGGCCAACCAGTTTGGTGTGGGGAAGTCCACCGTCAGGGCCCTCCTCATGGAGGTAAGGGATTCTTGGGCTGCAGTCCCTGCGGGGGGAAGCCCCATCCCCAGGGGGTTCTTCAATCCCACCCTCACACAGCCCTGCTGCCGGGGGGGGGGCCTTATAGTGGGTGGCTCCTGGGGTTTTTGGGGGGAGGGGGGGCAGGCACCTCCCAAGGGCTCAGGCACTCCCTCTCATTCACTGTTTTATGTTTTTCTTTGTCCCCTTCTGCAGGTTGTGAGGGCCATCAACTCCATCCTGCTGCACAGGGTCACCCTCCTGGGAGACCTGGACCCCATCGTTACAGGATTTGCTGCCCTGGGGTTCCCCAACTGCGGGGGAGCCATCGATGGAACCCACATCCCAATCCGTGCACCAAATCATCGAGCGCCCCAATACATAAACTGCAAGGGCTATTTCTCGATGATCCTGCAGGCCCTGCTCGACCACCGTGGACAGTTCACTGTCATTTTCACCGGGTGGTCAGGCAGGGCACACGATGCCCGCATATTCAGAAACTCAAGCCTCTACCAGAAGCTGGAGGCTGGGACATTATTCCCGCAGCGAGACTTTCGCATGGGGGACCTGCAGGTGCCACTGTGCATCGTCGAGGGCATAGACTACCCACTAATGCCTTGGCTCATGAAGCCCTACACTGGTCCCCTGGACCCCAGCAGGGAACAGTTCAATGCGCACCTCAGCTGGGCCCAAATGCAGGTGGAGTGTGCCTTCGGCCGCCTCCAGGTGCGGTTCAGGTGCCTCTTGACCCACCTGGACGTGGTCATGGCGTGTTGTGTCCTCCAAAACATTGTGGAGAGGAAGGGGGAGGCCTTCCTCCCAGTGTGGGGAGCAGAGGCTGGCCGAGAAGTGAGCCTTTGAGCAGCCGCAAACAGCTGCCATCTGCCAGGCACATCAGGCGGGGGTGCACATTGGGGAGGGCCTAAGGGAGAGTTTCTCTCAAGGACCCCAGTAACTGTCCCCAGGGCCTCCCCACTAGGGGCCTATGCCTTGCCCTCCTATGCCTTTCCCACAACAACCCCTTCCTTCCCCCCCTTCCCTGCACAGTCAATAAAGACACCAGTTTGTATTTTTTTTTAACTTTTTGTTGTTCCAATATGAAGTAACTGGGGAGGAGGGGGGCTGAGAACCTGGAGGGGGGAGAGAGGAGTGGGGCTCAGAGCTGGGTGTGGCATGGGGGTGGCTGGAAGTGCCACCTCGGGTCTGGGGACCTTGACGAACTTGGGGGTGGGTGAGGCCTGGGACAACAAGGGGGTGGGCAGGATGGGGGGGCTGGAGCAGGGTCAGGGATGGCAGGGGCGCAGGAGAAGGGGGCATAGGCATGGCAGAGGGAGCTGGAGTGGGGACAGGAGCCAGGTGTGCCATCACTTCCTGGATAGTGGCACACATGTTTTTGCCCTGCCCCACAAGCTGGTCCCACATGCAGGATGGCCACATGTTCCTGTGCTTGCAGCTCCCCTGGGGTCAGGCCTCTGATGGTGTAGCTCCTCAGCGATGGCTGGTCCAGTTGTGGAGAACAAAGAGGGAGAGGCGGTCAGTCATCCATGCACATGCTGTCCGTGAGGCTGTGCCCCCCTCTGTGAGCACCGCCCAACAGTCCTCAGGCCAGAGGATGGTGATGTCCCGGGCGCAAGCACAGCAGGCCCTGTCTCACAGGTGCCCCGAGGTGCCCAGGGGACCAAGGTCTCTTGCGAGCCCTCACCTTCTGCACTCAGAGTGCCAGAGTGGGAAACAGCCCTGACAACAGTATTGAAAAAAATAAATAAGTATGTGCGGGGGGGGGGGGAGTCATACACTCCCTAGCTCCTGTAGGCTCAGCTCAGTACACACACCAGGAGTCCTTGCATCCTCTAGCTCCTTCTTTGAAGGGCTCCCTGCATCTCTCCTCACCTCACCCCACCCCATGGTAGGGGCTCTGTAAGCACCCCCTGCTTTCCCTCTTGTCAGGGGTCTTTGTGCTCCCTCTTCCCCCCTTCTGTCTGATTTCTTTCTGCCTGTGAGGTGAGGCCTTCAGGGTGTCAATATTTTATCTGTGTGGGCAGAGCTAAGAGGGGTGGTGCTATGCTGGGGGTGTCAGTGTCTCACTTCGTCCAACTCCTCAGGCTATAGACAATTACAGAGGGTGCAGAAGCTGTGAGGCTGCTAACCAGATGCTAGGAGCTCTGGGTACCCCCATTTGCCCTTTGCAGTGTTCTGATTTTTCACTATATACAATTTCTGCCCATCGCTGCCTAGAACATGCCCTGAAATAGGGAGTTGATGAGATGCAGTGCTCAATGTCTGTCATCCTACAGACAAGACAAGCAGAGAACTGCTTTCAAATCGAGTGGAGGAGTCAAGAAGGATGAGGAAGAAAGTGCAAAACCTGGGGGTAGCGGGCAGGTAAATGGGTGATAAGGCTGGTATCAGTGAACGTGTGGAGGAAGCAGGGTCTGTGCACTGAGAGCAGCTAATTAGAGAGGTGTGTTGCAGGGAAGGGCTTTGACAATGAAGGTCAGAAGCTTGAATTTGGGTGTAGGTGGGCACTATTTGAAGTCATGGGAGGGATGGGCAGGCACAGCCTGCCCACTTCTCAAAGCCCCTCTCCCAGCCTTGTGGGAGGGACGACTAGATCCAGGCCCAACTAATTTCAGGGGACAAATGATGACAAAAGGGTCAGGGTGTGCGGGTCAAAGGTTCAAAATAAGGAAACCAGACGGGGACACTGAGCAGAGAACCCCGGACAGCGCCCACTGCTCCTCAAAGCCGTCCTCTGGAGTTTGGCCAGGACCTCCAGGGCAGGGCTCAGGGTGTTGAGCTGGTGCCAGAGCATGGACAGGACCAGCTGATTGAGCACCAGCGCCCTCCCCCTAAAGAAGAGACACTGGAGCAGTCCTGTCCATCTCCGCAACCGCTCACCCACCCTCTGGAACCACCAACCCCGTCAACCTCTGACGGACGAGACAGAGGAAGGGCTCCATCACCAGAGCGTACAGCTGACCTGACAGCGGACACCCCTGACGTACTCCCCGCCAGAAGCTGACCAGTTCGGTCAGGGTCCAGTTGAGCCTGACCAAACACTCCGCGAGGGCGTACAGCACCCGGAGAAAACCCACAAAACGGGGCCCGAAGCCGAAGGCCTGCAGGGTGCCCAGGAGATACCCGTGGTCCATCCTGTCGAACGCCTTCTCCTGGTCCAGGGACAGGAGGGCGAATGACAGACCATCCCTACACCCGAGCTCTAAGAGATCCCGGGCCAAGTACAGATTATCGAAGACGCTATGGCCCGGGACAGTGTAGGTCTCGTCGGGGTGGATCACGTCCGCCAGCACGGACCACAGTCGCAGCGAGATGGCTTTTGCTACGACCTTGTAGTCCGTGTTGAGGATCGAGACGGGACGCCAATTCTGAAGGTCACGGAGGTCCCCCTTCTTTGGCAATAAGGCGAGCACGGCTCGCCTGCACGACAGAGGGAGGACCCCGCTCTCCAAGGACTCGGCCCAGATGGTGATGAGGTCTCGGCCGAGGACGTCCCAGAACACGCAGTAGAACTCCATGGTCAGCCCGTCCATACCTGGCTTTTTGTTGGTGGGCATGAGTCGGAGGGCTTCCGAGAATTCGGCCAGAGTGAGAGGCAGCTCTAGCTGGTCCCAGTCGCCCACGCTGACCGTCAGGAGCTCGGACTAGAGCACCCTCCGGGCATCGGCTTTGGTCAGATCCGGGGAGAACAAACTGGCATAGAAGGCCCTGGCCCTTCCATGCATCTCCTCCGGATCCGTGAGGGGGGTGCCGTCCTCTGCCAAAAGGCAGGTGATGTGCTTTTTTGCTCCCCTCTTTTTCTCCAGGGCATAGAAGAAGCGTGAGCCACGATCCATCTCCCGAAGGAGACGGATGCAGGATCGAACAAAGGTGCCCCGGGCCCAATGGACCTCGAAGGCCCGGAGTTCCTCCTGCTTTTCTCGGTATGCCTCGTGGATGGGCGGATCCTCGGGGGCGGACGCCAGCCGCCTCTCAAGCTTCAAGACCTATCATTCCAAATGCTCTATCGCCGCATCCCTCCGCCGGCTGGCGCCCCAGGAGTAGTCGCGGCAGAAGAGCCAGGCGCGCACCTTCCCCGTGTCCCACCATCGCCGCGCCGAGGGAAAGGCGGGCCGCTGCCCCCGCCAGGCCAGCCAGAACTCCCAGAAGGACGCCACGAAGCCCACGTCCTCCAGCAAGCTATTGTTAAAATGCCAGTAGGCCGGCCCCAGCCTCTCCGAACTCAGAGAGGCTTTCACGGCCACCAAATGGTGGTCCATGAACGGGGCTGGTGTAATGTCAAAAGCTCCTACTTGAGAGATTGTGCTACTTCCTGCTATTTTCTGAGCACTGAGCATGCCCACACACACTGAGCATGCTCAGTAGTTCTCTTGCAGCAATTGCCCTTCTCTTTGCCCACACTAGCTGTAAGGTTTGGCTTAGTCCATGTTAAAAGCATTTAAAAAGTAAGAAAAGTGGCTCAACAGAGGGGGTGGCTTAAAATTGACTTGGCAAGGGGGTGCAGCAGATGCAGGCAGGGTTAGGATCAGTTCTGTGGCAAACTCAGCTCTGGTGGGGGGAGGGGCGCTTGGTAAACTTTGTCAACACAGAGTGCAAAGCCCCACCACAGGCAGGGCAGAGGGATAAAAACAGCCTCCCCAGTGGGAATGAGGCACAAGTCAAAGAGTGGCTGTGGCAAGGGGCCTTTTTTATTTGCTTAAACATATTTTTAATCATTTATTCACCTCGGAGGCACTGAGCATGCTCAGTAGTGCTGCAGATGCCCCTGCACTTTGTCCTGCCCGCTCTATCTATGGCTATGTCTACACGCGCAGCTTCTTGCGCCAGAAATATGCAAATGAGGCTAAGCGTGGAATATCGCCGAGCCTCATTTGCATACCTAATGAGCTGCCATTTTTGCAGAGGAGGCTCTTGCGCCAGAAGGAGCTGTCTACACTGCCCCTTCTTGCGCAAGAAAAACCCTCTTGCACAATGCCGTTATTCTTGAAAATAATTGGCGCAACGGCATTGCGCAAGAGGGGTTACGGCAGGGCTACTGCTAATGAAGATTCTCTGGATTGCGGCATCGGGACAAGCCCAACACCTCGAGTGGAGCACCCACGGGGACACTACTCGACGAAGAAGTCACAGTATCACAAAAATAATTTAGTTGAGTCAAGTTCAAATTTCCAGCAATGGGCCTTGAGAATTCTAAGGAAGTATCTATCTGTACCTAGCAATTCCTTCTGTGATTATCATATAGCACTTGCTATCCTTTATTTGTAGTGTTCTAGTACTGCATTCTGGAGGCCATAATATCCAGCCTGGAAGCCTAGTGAAAAAGCATCCCACTGCCCTCCCACTAGTCTCTGTTTGAACCATGTGGATCAGCAGATGGTTGTGGTGGGGTGCCAGACACACCTAAACCACCTTGACAGCTCCCCTATCCTCATGCTCATCACTCCATTCATATACTGAATGAAGAACAGAACGTACTACAGCAGAACTGCAATGAAATCATTGACACAAAAAGCATGGAAGCACTTCCTGATGGCAAATCCCTGCTCCTGATGCTAGTGACCCCTCGTCTACCTACACCCAGGTCTTTAAGTATCAGGCCAATTCTAGGAAAAAGTCCTATAACTATGGTTTTCAAAAATACTGAACATGGCTAATTGCATTATGAGGTCCCTCTAAGGCAGGGATTGAGAAACAATTGCCTGTAGACTGCCATGCTTTGGACTCCCTCCTTTCCCCTGTAACAAGGCAACTTGGCACTGGTGCTCTAGGCACGTGGTGGAGTGGCTTCAAGGTTTCTTGCCCCATCTTCTACACATCACTGGAGCAGGTGGGAGAGGTCTAGGTTGGACATTAGGAAAAACTATTTCACGGGGGGGGGGGGGTGGAAGCACTGTGATGGGTTCCCTAGGGATGTGGTGGAATCTCCATCCCTAGAGGTTTTTAAGTCTCAGCTTGACAAAGGCCTGGCTGGGTTGATTTAGTTGGGATTGGTCCTGCCTTGGGCAGGGGGCTGGACTTGATGCCCTCCTGAGGTCTCTTCCAGCTCTATGATTCTATGACCAGCCCATTTTGTCCTGCTGCTCCTGGACTCTGCCTTGGAGCTGCCCCCCTTGCAGCCTCCTGCTTGCTGTACAAGTTGTGGGAGGTACAAGAGGGGGGTGCTGATGTCAGGGTGTCCCTCCTCACCACACTCCTGTACCCTATCACCACACAGAGAGAAGGGGCTGGGGGGAGCTTAGGAATGACACTCTCTGGCACTCTATGGTAACTGCTGCTCCTGGAAGTGGCTGGCATGTCCCTGCGGCCCCAGAGAAAGTCACTTCTGGGGGTCTCCATACACTGTCCTTGCTGCAGACACCGCTCCTGCAGCTCCCATTGATCAGTAATGGGGAACCATGGCCAGTAGAAGCTGTGGGCTCAGTGCTTGTAGAGGAGGGGTACCAAATGGCATCATGCCAGTGGCTTTCAGGAGTGGTGCAGGGCCCGAGCCAAAGTAAGCCTGCCTTAACCTCACTGGTGAAACACCAGAAACCATCACAGTTAAACAGAGCCCAGCCAGAGCCTGCTTCCTGAACCCCTGTCCCAGCCCTGAACCTCCTCCTACACCCAACCTCTTGCCACAGATATGAGTCCCCCTGCACCCAAACTCAGTGCCAGAGTTGCAACCTGAAGGCCCTCCTAGACCCCATTGTCCTACCCTGGGCTAAGACCAGAGCCCCTCCTACACTCCAAACCCATAGGCACAAGCACAGGGCCTTCTCCCCAAGCCCCTACCCCAGCCTGGTGCAAGTGATTGAGGTTGGGGGAAGAAGAGGGCTGCAGGGAGCATGGTGAGGCCTCAGAGAAGGGGCAGAGGTGGGGCAGGGCCTCAAAGAGGGGCTGAAATGAAGTGGGGCCCGGGTATTTCGGTTTGAGGAACATCTTACATTGGAAAAGTGATCTTGCAGTTAATAAGGTTGGAGAACAATGTTATAAGGAGTGTGAGGCGGGAGAACACCAAAATTTAAAAAAGGGATTTAGAGAGGGCAGAAGAAACTGCTCCTGTAAGAAAATACTGGAAGTATCACTTTCCTACAGGGACCAGTGAGAAAGTCCTAGTGGAGGTAGGACATTCCTATGGGGAACAGTTACTTAGTCTGCAGTGTAAGAAACTGCTACCCTCTCAAACCCTAAAGCTACATCTATACTGTGCATTGTTGTGCAAGAAGATATGCAAATGAGGTGCACACCTCATTTGCATACCTAATGAGCCGCAATTTTGTGGAAGGGGGTTTTGCGCAAGAAGGAGCTGTTTACACTACTCCTTCTTACACAAAAACCCCCTCTTGCACAGGAGCCGTTCTGCCTGAAAATAAGCAGCAGAATGGCGCCTGCACAAGAGGGGTTTTTTTGCGCAAGGAGTAGTGTAGACAGCTCCTTCTTGCGCAAAAGCCCCTTCTGCAAAAATGACGGCTCATTAGGCATGCAAATGAACTGCAGCGATATTCATTGCCACACCTCATTTGCATATCTTCTTGCGCAACAATGCGCAGTGTAGATGGAGCCTAAGGCTGATTCAGGTCTAGCAAATTCCTGGAGTTTAGACCAACAATGACATTTGCTTTTTTGGAGGACTTTTACAGAGCCTTTTACACTTTCATTAAAAGCATTTATAAGTGCACTTGTGTTATTTGTTTAGAGCTGTGTTTCTCAACCAGTGGTATGTCTGGGCGGTACTTCAGCACAACTGAAATTTGGAGAAAACTGAATTTATGTTTTAAATTTTACAGCATTTTATTATTTTTGCACTTTTTTACACACAAAAAATGTCATCTCCTACCCGGCTACAATTAAGTTGTTTAACAAATGTGTTGCAATGGTAGAAAAAAATTGTGTGTCTGAAAACTGTAGGTACTGGCGGTACTTCTAATTTTTTCTTTTAAAAAAAGGGGGTACTTATACTTTTTTTTGGAAAAGGGGTACTTTATAAAAAAGGTTTAGAAACACTGGTCTAGAGTAATCCTTTGTAAACAACTGTTGGCGGACTCCTACATTGTTTTTAGATCAGTATTTCCCAAAATGGTGTTCCATGGAAGACTGGGGTTCAAAGATGAAAGTGATACTTCCAGTAGGAGTTTCTTACAGTAGCAATTTCTTATTTCTAGAAATCAGAAACTGCCCTCAGGAGCACGATCCTACAGGGAGCTGTTTTCAACACAGCAATGTTGGGAACTGCTGCATGTAGGATTGTGCCGCCCTAGCAGCTGTTTCCTACAGTAGCACTTCCTTACGATCGTACCAATAAGAAAGTGCTACCTGTAGCACATTCCTATAAAGTAGGAGCTATCGACATTACACCAGCTCCATGGCAAGGAGTGCTGTGGTGTCCAAAAGCTGGACAACCAGAGCACGCACTACTAAAGCTTTGCTGTCCCTCGGAGAGGTAGCAAGCAGGCAGCAGAAGCTGAGAAACGGCTGTCCAGGGGGGTCCCTTTAAGCACGTGTCTCAGCTAGCCTTAGACAGCAGCACCCAGAAGCAACTGCTGACCTAATGCCCTGCCTGAACTGGTTCCGGGTGGCCTTGTATGTGAGATAGTGGCCAATCAATGTGAACGCTATCTTTCGAAATAGAAAATTGCTTTTTCGATGCACTTTTGCTGTGTAGATGCACTATTTTGAAAAAAGTTTTCCCGGAAGATCTCTTCCAGAAAAGCTTCTTCCTAAAGAAGCCTGCAGTCCAGACGTAGCCCTGCAGTCTAGCTCCCTCCCAGACCCAAAGCCTATTCTACACCCTGTATTGGACAGGAGGAGTACTGACCAGCACCCGGTGACTAAGGGGTTAAACTCAGGTACCTACCAAAGGTGTTGGCCAGGGGACCGGGAGAACCAATGGAGACAGAGGGTTGAAATTTGAATTGGATATAGATTCCCTGCCTGCTTTCTTTGCAGGGGAGAGTAACACCAGGAGTTGAGACACACAGAATCATTTAAACCCAGGCAGGACTACCATGCCTCCAAGGAATTTGGAGCATGGGAGTGGACTGTACAAAGAGGAGACTGGAAGTAAGTAAAAGGAAAAGTGAATAGCTACCCCACGTCTTAACAAGCTGCCCATCATTTTGAAATATTTTTTTGAAATAACAGGCACGCTATTCCGGCATCCCTGTAATCCTCATTCCATGAGGGAAAAGCGATGTCTCAAAATAGCGCGTTATTTCAAAATTTGCTGCTGTGTAGACATGCCAAATTTCAAAATAAGCTATTTTGAAATAGATTTGAAATAAGATACGCAATTCGCATAGTGCAAATTGCATATCTTATTTCGAATTTAGGGTGCTGTGTAGATGTACCCTGAATGATTGGAGGACAGCAAGAGTCCATCTACACAGCAGGGCTTAACTCAAAATAAGCTATGCAAATGGAGCTATGTCAATTGCGTAGCTTATTTCAAAATAGCGTAGCCCAAGGTCCAGTGTGTTTCAGCAGCAGCCCTGGGAACTACAAGTTGTGGACTACAAACTGCGGCATGTTGGGAGAACTTCCTGGTTCCTGCCAGGATGTGCCTTCTGCCCCCAGCAGGGTCTCAGCAGGGACTGTGCTAGAAGCAGCACACAGGCTGCATGCTGAGAGAAGGGGCTGCTGAACTGGTTTCCTCTATGTTTTTACAGAATAAAGCCTGTTCCTGGTGATTTGTCGGAGTGGGTCTGGTCTGAGGTGCACTCACACACACACACAACGCAGAGCACACCAAGCAGCCTCAGGCCTAGCCCCCCTCAGTAGTGTAAGAAGTCACAAGGCTTCCCCTATGCTGAATAACCTCACACTGGGCTAGCCAACATGAGGGGTTACAATAGGAAGCATCTACACAGAGCTTATTTTGAAATAGAGCACTCTTCCTCCAACTTCCCTTACTCCTTGTACAATGAGGGTCACAGGAGTTGGAGTAAGAAGTCCTCCAGCTTGACAGTATTTCAACACTATTTCAAAATAACTACCTGCTGTGTAGACGTGGACTAAGTCATTTTGAAATAATGTTGCTGTGTAGATGTACCCCAAGTGATGGAGGGAGGGGGGGGACTGGAGTGAGTGGGGGATGAGGCCTCAGAGGGGAGAGGAGGCAGGGGGGAGAGACAAGGGTGTTCAGCTTTGTGCAATTAGGAAGTTGGCAACCTTATCCTTACCTCAAGAGCTTGCAGTTTAAAATCCAGGGTTAAAGCCATGCTCTCGCTTTGAGCAGTGCCTTATACCCCATGCTGTCTTTTAACAACCTTGGATCTTCTTGAAAATTGTTATACCCCATCCCAGGCTTCTCTTCTTCACACTAAACAAGGCCAATTTTTCCATCTTCTAAGTTCTCTAGACCTTTAATCATTTTTTTGCTGTTCTCTGGACATTCTCCAATTTCTCCACATCTTTCTTGAAATGTGGTGCCCAGAAGTGGACACAATACTCCAACTGAGGCCTAATCAGCGCAGAGGAGAGCGGAAGAATGACTTCTTGTGTCTTACTCACAACACTCCTGTTAATGAATCTCAGAATCATGTTTGCTCTTTCTGCAACAGCGTCACACTGCTGGCTCATATTTAGCTTGTGGTCCACTATGACCCCTAGATCCGTTTCTGCCATATTCCTTCCTAGACAGTCGCTTCCCATTCTGTATGTGTGAAACTGATTGTTCCTCTCTAAGTGGAGCACTTTGCATTTGTCCTTATTAAACTTCATCCTGTTTACCTCAGACCATTTCATAGAATCATAGAATACTAGGACTGGAAGGGACCTCGAGAGGTCATCGAATCCAGTCCACTGCCCTCATGGCAGGACCAAATACTGTCTAGACCATCCCCGATAGACATTTATCTAACCTACTCTTAAATATCTCCAGAGATGGAGATTCCACAACCTCCCTGGGCAATTTATTCCAGTGTTTGACTACCCTGACAATTAGGAACTTTTTCCTAATGTCCAACCTAAACCTCCCTTGCTGCAGTTTAAGCCCATTGCTTCTTGTTCTATCCTCAGAGGCCAAGATGAACAAGTTCTCCCTCCTCCTCATGACACCCTTTTAGATATCTGAAAACTGCTATAATGTCCCTCCTCAATCTTCTCTTTTCTAAACTAAACAAACCCAATTCCTTCAGCCTTCCCTCATAGCTCATGTTCTCTAGACCTTTAATCATTCTTGTTGCTCTTCTCTGGACCCTCTCCAATTTCTCCACATCTTTCTTGAAATGCGGTGCCCAAAACTGAACACAATACTCCAATTGAGGCCTAACTAGCTCAGAGTAGAGCGGAAGAATGACTTCTCGTGTCTTGCTCACAACACACCTGTTAATGCATCCCAGAATCATGTTTGCTTTCTTTGCAACAGCATCACACTGCTGACTCATATTCAACTTGTGGTCCACTATAACCCCTAGATCCCTTTCTGCCGTACTCCTTCCCAGACTGTCGCTTCCCATTCTGTATGTGTGTGTGACGGGGCACCGGGCGCCCGCGTGGAGTAGCGCCCGACCCCCTGCACTCTCCAGCGATGCCTGGGCGGGGGAGGCTCCGGGGAGGAGGAAACCGGCCCGAACGCAGCAGCCACGGGGACCGGGCAGGGGAAACCTTGCCGGGCGCAGGCGGCCTCGAGGCGCGCATGCCCAGCTTGCACCGGGGCAGCCGGGGGCCGGGACGTCACGGAGGAAGGCGTCCCCGTGGCTGACGTCATCGCCCCGCGCCCCAGGAAGGGGGCGGGGCAAGGAGAGGAGGGAAGTTTAAAAACAGACGCCGAGCAGGCAGGAAGGGGAAAAGGACAAATGGAGGAAAAGGAGAGAACCGGGGGACCAGGAGGAAGAGACCCAGGATGGGGAAGGAAACCCCGAGGGTTGGTGAGTTTCGGGGGAGCGCCCCACCAACCAGGCGGTGCCAGGGTGCCACCGCCGGCTAAGGGTCCTGGGTCGGGACTCGGAGCGAGGGAGGGCCCGAGTCCCCCTCCGTCCCCCACAAGTCAAGGCACCCCACGAGCAGGGGTGAAGACTAAGCGCAGGCCGTAGGGCCGCGGACAGGGACCTGAAACGAGACTGGGTGACGGGTAGCACGGGAAAGAGGGGCGGTGTACGACGGCATACCCCGATGATGAATAGGCTGTATGCCTGAGGGGTAGCCCATCCCTTAACAGTGTGAAACTGATTGTTCCTCTCTAAGTGGAGTACTTTGCATTTGTCCTTATTAAACTTCATCCTATTTACCTCAGACCATTTCTCCAATTTGTCCAGGTCATTTTGAATTATGACCCTATCCTCCAGATTAGTTGCAACCCCTCCCAGCTTGGTATCATCTGCAAACTTAATAAGCGTACTTTCTATACCAGTTCTATTTCTCCAGTTTGTCCAGATCATTTTGAATTTTAAGCCTATCCTCCCAAGCAGTTGCTTGGTATCATCCACAAATGTTACAAGCGTATTCTCTATGACAATATCTAAATCACTGATGAAGACGCTGAACAGAACCAGACCCAGAACTGATCTTTGTGGGACCCCACTCGTTATGCCCTTCCAGCATGACTGAACCATGGATATCTACTCTCTGGGAACAGTTTTCAAACCAGTTATGCACCCACCTCAGAGTAGCTCCATCTAGTTTGTATTTCCCTAGTTTGTGAGACAGTATCAAAAGCCTTACTAAAGTCTAGGTATACTACATCTACTGCTTCTCCCCTATCCACTAGGCTTGTTACCCTGGCAAGGAAAGCTACTAGGTTCATTTAATGCAATTTATTCTTGGCAAATTCATGCTGAATGAATGAATCTTTGCTTCAGCTCGGGTTAATGTTCCACTTTACCTGAGCTACCAGGATGCTTCATGGTAGTAGTTCTGGGTTCCCCATGTGCCCATTCTCTCTTGTAGTCAGGACGGGGAATAGGCTCCACATTTCCCATGATGCACTGCAGTGTTTCACTGTGGCTGAGTCAGCATGGGTGCTGTTCCAGAATAAAAGCTAAAACACTCTGTAGGATTGAACTACCCCCCTCAAAACTTTCAAAGCCATGCATCCCCCCCAATATCATGAGATTAGCTTGTCAGAATTTTTTTAAAAAGTTAATTGAGGATTTTTTTCCCCCTTTGCCTTTGGTTTCTGAGCTTTTAGAGCACATTCAGGTCACATGTTCAAGCTTTTCTCTGCAGCCATGGGGGCTAGAAACTTCATTTTCATATTGGAAATAGAGAGAGTCCTCTCACATTCACACTACTCCAGAATCTGCGGTGTTCTTGACAACACCAGTTATCTCAAGAATCCTGATAAAAATCAGAAAGAGCTTGCACCACTATCACTTCAGTAATGGTCTTATTGACTCTACAGCAGGGGTGGGCAACAGTGTTCCCCCTAAGCTGCGGGGCAGCACAGCTTCACAGGTGATTAATCAGCTCCACCCAGTCAGTCCTGCCCCTTGTGCATGCACCTTGTTGGGGTGGGGCAGCTTGCGTGTTCTTATGATCCCAGGAGCTATGCCAGTGGGAGCTTAGTGCTCCTGGTAGGTTCAACCAAGCTGGAAAGGTCAAGGGGGGAGGAGCCAGACTAAGCATGCACACTGGTCCTCCGGGATTGGGGGTTTGGCTGAGGGATAACAACCCTGACCTAGAAAAGGCTTGTGTTACGGAAACAGCAACAAAGAATTCCTTCTCAACTGTGTGAGACGGCCTTCCAGAGTCACTTACAGTGACTTGTATGACTGCCAGTGGTGAAAGCAGAAATGAAGCTATTGACATGAAGATGGAAGCCCTGAGCGCCAAGATTAAGACCAGAATTGGGTTCTGGAATGTACGTACCATGTATGAAATGGGTAAGCTTGCACAGATTACAAATGAAATGAGACGCTACAAACTACATATTCTTGGTATCAGTGAGAGCAGATGGATTGGATCCAGAAGAATGAAAACTAGTACTGGTGAAACAGTCCTTTTTTCCAGAAGGGATGATGACCAACACCATGAGGGAGTAGCTATCATCCTGAAGAAAGGAATAGAGAAATGTTTGCTGGAATGGAAACCAATCAACAGCAGACTGATGAGAGCCAGAATGAAAAGGTAGACATGTAAACATTACATTAATCCAGTGTTATGCCCCAACAAATGAAAGTGAAGAAGAAAAGAAAGATAGATTCTATGAACAGCTTCAAGCTGAAATAAAAACAGCATTATGTCATGATCTTATAATAGTCATGGGGGACTTGAATGCTAAAGTTGGGAGGGATAATACGCACGATAGAACCATGGGGAAACATGGGTGTGGTACCATGAATGAGAATGGAGAGAGGTTAGTGGAACTCTGTACTTTACGCAATATTGTCATCGGAGGTACGCTCTTTCCTCACCGTGAAATTCGCAAGTTAACATGGCGCTCACCAAATGGTAGGGACAGTAACCAGATTGACCATCTGATGATCAATGGAACATGGAGATGCTTGTTACTAGATGTCAAGGTGAAAAGAGGGGCTGATGTCGGCAGTGATCACCATCTTGTGACAGCACTCATAAAGCTTAAGCTAAGAAGCACTGGTCGCAAGATACCCATGCAGAAACACTTTGATGTAGAGAAGCTACAAGACCCCAAAGTTAAGAATGCTTTTGTCCTTAAGGTAAAAAATAGGTTTCAAGCGCTACAAGATCTTGAAGAAACAACTCACGGCATAGAAGTAATTAATAAGAAATGGGAACAAATTACAACAATATACGTAAAGAGCAGTGAGGACTGTCTAGGTTTCAAACAGAAACAGAAGAAAAAAGTATGGATCATGCCAGACACATGGAAGGCAATTGATAATAGATGTACCTTAAAGAAGAAACTCACAGATGCTAAATCAGGAAGACTGAAAGAAAGATACCAGCAGCAATACAAAGAATCAGACCAGCAAGTTATGAAATTGGTGAGAGCTGATAAGATAGCTCATATCGAGGAACTAGCAGCACAAGCTGAAGAAGCAGCTACTCGAAGAGAGCAAGGAAATGTTTTTAAAATCACCAAGCTTGTTTGTGGTAAATATCATGCCAGTACAAGTGTCCCTATCATGGACAAACAAGGAAATCTACTTACAACGGAGCGGGAACAAGAGGCTCGTTGGGCAGAATATTTTCAGGAAGTTCTAAACAGGCCACCACCAGAAGAAGAAGCCGATATTCTAGAAGCAGAAACAGACCTTGACATAAATACTGCTCCACCAAAAATAGAAGAAATTAGCATGGCAATAAGATCCTTAAAGAATGGTAAAGCTCCAGGACATGATAATCTCAATGCTGAATTGTTCAAAACAGACCCAGAACTTGCAGCCACTATTCTCCAACCGTTCTTTACAGCAATATGGGAAAGGAAGCAGGTACCAGAGGAATGGACAAATGGAATTATTGTTAAGATACCCAAGAAGGGAGCACTCAATGACTGTAACAACTGGCGCGGCATCACTCTCCTCTCAGTGCCAAGCAAGATCCTTGCTAAGATCATTATTCAGCAGATTGTAGACTCTGTTGATAAATCACTGAGGAAAGAACAAGCTGGCTTTCGTAAAGGGAGGGGGTGTGTAGATCAAATTTTTGTACTGCGTAACATCATTGAGCAATGCATTGAATGGCAGAGGAAATCACCACAGTACAGCATCCATACCAAACTGAAGTTTTATCAAAGCTGTGTTTTATCAACACTATTATATGGATCAGAATGCTGGCGGATGACAGAATATGACCTCGATAAATTGTCGACTTTTCACACCAGAAGTCTTCGGAGGATCCTCCATATTTTTTGGCCAAGAATAATTTCAAATCAGGACCTGCTTGCGCGGGGTAAACAAGATGACATGGCTACCATCATTATGAAAAGACGCTGGAGATGGATTGGGCACATGCTCAGGAAAGATGGAAGCTCCATCACAAAGATTGCTGTGCCACTGGACCCCTGAAGGGAAGCGGAAACAAGGATGACCCAAGACAACATGGCGCCGGACCGTTGAAGTAGAAATGAAGAGCATGAATTACACTTGGGGCACTATTGAGAGGCTGGTCAGAGACAGACAGAAGTGGAGGACCTTTGTTACTGCCCTATACACCAGTGGGCATGAAGGACGATGATGATGATGATGTCCCAGTCAGTCAGCTCCGTGCACAGAGCCCTGAGCCTCTGACTGGGTGGGGCTGATTAATCACCTGTGAAGCTGGGCTGCCCCGCAGCTTAGAGGGAGCACTGGTGGGCAATAAAACGGCTGCAGTTCACCAGGGTTAGCCCCTGATGGGCTGCTACCACTATATTTATCTGTGCCTCTGCAGGTACAGGCAATCCCAGCTCCCATTGGCCATGAATGGAGATCTGTGGCCAACAGGAGCTGCAATCCCCCTGTAATGGGGACGCTCCGGCACCCCGCTACGGAGCCGCACCATCCCCGGCACTATGGGGAGAGGCGGCTCTCCTGCCACGTCCCCGGCTCTGCCGCGCCCGCGTCCAGGCCGTGCCGGGCAGAACGCCAGAGGCTCCGCCCCCTTACACATGGGACGCGGCGTTGGCAGGCTGCGCCGGGCGGGGGGGAGGAGTGGAGCCGACGTGGGGAAGCCGGGGGACGGGCCAGCTGCGTCTGCCTGTCTTGGACGCGCCCACCCAGTAGCAGCTGGGGATTGGGCGCGCGGCCACCCCGCCCCTCCTCCGTCAGACGCTGAGCTGGCAGGACAGCTCAAAAGGACATCGCCAGCTGGAGGAGAGGAGGCGGAGGAAGAGGCTCCCAAGGACGCTGGACCGTGTTACGGCTGAGGAGCAGACGGCTGACCGAGGGAGGTAGGAAGTGACCCAGGGCACGGCAGAGGATGCTTGTGGGTTGGTGCGTTACGGGTAATTACCCACCACCAACCGAACCGTAGGAGAGAGATTCCTTCGGTTCTTAGGGCCCTGGGTCGGGGCTCGGAGTGGGGGTGGGCCCAAGCCCCCCTACCCCCCTCGGCCAAGGCACCGGCAAGGCGACCAGTGAAGGACTCGAATTGCACAGGACCATACTTAAAAAACTAACTACATGCCTAGCGTGACATTTCGCCAAAGGGTGGTGGGCACTGTCTCGCCCGGGGGGGGCGAACCCCCTGCCCTGCCAGGAGGGGGGGTAGCGACCCAGGCGGTGGGGGACTGCCACCGCCGGGTCACACCCCCATATCTGTGGAGGCTCAGGTAAATACGGCGGTGTGGGGACCCACCAGGGGCTAACCCTGGCAAACCAGATCTGGCCAACCAGATGATATTTGCCCACTCCTGCATACTATTTGTGTGCATGTGCATACCTTGCTATAACCAGCGTGAAATACATAGGAAGGAAAAGTGAAATTTAGGGTGGAAAAAAGGAAGACAAGCTAACTCAAACATTCCCTTCCCTGCTCCATAAATAATGAACGAGGAAGGGGAAAATGACAAAGAAAGGCCTCAGAAAGAAGGTCTTCTTTTTCCTACAAGCTAGAGGAAAAGAATGAGGCCCTGTCTCTTTAAAAATAAATAAATAGATAAAGACTAAAATAAATGCAATAAGCGTATGCAAATGTGTGGAGCTGAACATCACTGTCTGTAAAACAGATGAGGGAGAAAGTGCTTGAAGCTAGAGAGAGGAATGAGGCAGCCAGCGCTGACCCTGAGGTTAATAATTTTTACTTCTCCATCTCATTCCCTCCATAAAAATGGGGGGGCGGGGAGGGGAAGGGAGAGAGGAGACAGGAATGTGTGTTAGGTTTGGAAGTGGCCACGGCAGCTCTGCTGAAGGTTATTTAACAGCACTGAAAAGGAGTGGCTGCCAAGCACCTAGGCTGTGTCTACATTGGCATGATTTTGCGCAAAAAGCGCCTGCTTTTGCACCAAAACTTGCTGCCTGTCTACACTGGCGGGGAGTTCTTGCGAAAGAACACTGACATTCTAATGTGTGAAATCAGTGCTTCTTGCGCAAGAACTATGATGCTTCCGCTCAGGAATAAGCCCTTTTGCACAACTGTTCTTGCGCAAGAGGCCAGTGTAGACAGGCAACATGAATTTCTTGCGCAAGAAAGCCCGATGGCTAAAATGGCCATCAGAGCTTTCTTGCACAAGAGAGCGTCTACACTGGCATGGATGCTTTTGCGCAAAAGCACATGCCAGTGTAGATGCTCTCTTGCGCAAATACTTTAACGCAAAAACTCTTGCGTTAAAAGTATTTGCACAAAATCTTGCCAATGTAGACGTAGCCCTATTGTTTGTTCCACATCTGTCTCTGTGCCCCTGCCTGTGGTGTCAGCTGCAAAGAGATAGAGGACAGGCATGACCTGCTCACCCTCAGGACCAGGCTGTGCACATAGTCCCAAAGGGCAGAAGTAAGGAGGGTGCAAACAGAACAGGAGGGGGGGGGATGGAGAAAGGCAAGAAGCCAAGAGCATACCAAGCACCTCACCATGCCATCGGCTTTCTCTACAGTAGAGAAATGGCCCAGGCCTGCAAAGTGCTGCATTTCCTCTGTCCTTGCTGGTTTCATTTAAAACCCATAAAGTATTCCCTACTGGGCGGGGAGCTATGTCTAGACTGCCTCCTCTTGCTCAAAAAAAATACGAAAATGAGGCAAAGCATGGAATATTGCCGCGCCTCATTTGCATAATTAATGAGGCTCCATTTTTGCGCAAGAGACTTTTGCGTAAAAAGGAACCACCTACACGGCTCCTTTTTGCACAAACCCCCCTCTTGCACAAGAGCCGTTCTTCCTAAAAAAAAAAAAAAAAGAGGAAGAACGGCTCTTGCGCAAAAGCCTCTTGCGCAAAAACGGAGCCTCATTAATTATGCAAATGAGGCACGGAGATATGCCACGCTTCACCTCATTTGCATATTTTTTTGCGCAAGAGGGGGGCAATCTAGATATAGCCCATATATCTAACTTTACACACAAGAATGATACATGCACCAGAATAAGATAAACAGACCCAGCGGATTAAGACATTAAGATTGACAGGTTACATGAGGTGATTTGTCCAAAGCATCTTTGAGTTATGTACATTTATGTATGTTCATAAGTCAATTCCATAAAGCATGGTGAGGAGGCCCATCACAGGTTCCATTTATAAAGAGTTTATAATGGAATTAATATGGGACATTATAAGCATGAGTAATATCACTAGAGATGGTTATAAGCACATCTGTCTGCATACACATGACCCTTTACTGTAGTGTCATGGGCTCTTAGCCCACCTGCCTCACCATCTTGCATGTATTTATTCTCATATCACCCTGTAATTCAAATTCAGGGAAACACCATTATGTCCATTGCACAAACAGAGAATGGAATCACAAAGGGTATGTCTACACTGCAATGGTATTTCAGGTACCTATCCCGAAATAGCTACCCTGCATCTTTTGAACGTGTCTGCTATTGCGAAATATAGCGGACGCGCTTTTTCGGCATCCCAGTAAACCTTGTTCCATGAGGGATGTCTCGAAATAGTGTTTTATTTCGAAATTTGGCACTGTGTAGACTCGCCAAATTTTGAAATAGCCTATTTCAAAAAAGAATCAAGATAAGAGATGCAATTTGCGTAGCACAAATTGCGTATCTTATTTTGAGCTAAGGGTGCAGTGTAGATGCACCCAAAGAAACTTATATAAGATTACTGTTAGAAGCCTGAGCAGAGACTGGAACCCACATCTCTCAAGCCCATGCCCTAACCATTGGGCAAGCCTTCCTCTCCCAAATGTAGAAGGTGCTTGAGATGCTTATGAGCTATGGCGGTAAGCAATCCATTAAAATAACCTTCCCATGATGTATTAACTATTTGTAACTGGAACCTAAGTATAAATGCAATCAAAAGCCCAACAGCCTCCACCAGCTTCCTCTCCCTTGAAGAAACGTGACACAGTGGCAAGTGTCCTGAAGATGAACTAGTAGGGGAGCCCAGCACTTGCTGTCTGTGGGCTACCTGGATGAAGGGATGCATCTGCAGGGTTTTCCTGTTTGATGCCTTTCCTGTGTGCTCCCATGGCTGGCCAGTGGATTTGGCATAAGGGAGGATGATAGAGGAAATCCAAATAGCTAGATTTAAATATACCACAGCAGTGTTTTTAATAGGCAGATTTAAAAAAATTGGGGGTTAAATTGTGAGGCAACATTGTTGTAGGCAGCTAGACAGCTTTTGTGCTCCCCCCTCAGAAATAGATGCACCTCATTGGCAGAGTAAGTGACGGGTCTCCCTCTGTATTGCCTAGGTAATGAGCAGACTGGAAATGTCGCAGGAGTTCTTGGATAAGAGAAACTTCCTCATAGTTAACCTGACCAACATCGCCTATCTATTGCTTTGGAGTGTGATTCTGAGACCAGACATATAAGAGTGTGTGACCTAAACTGTTGTGTCATGTTGCTGTTCAGTGGCTGCTGTGTTCCACCCCAGAGTGGGCTGCATTTCAGTGGGGAAGGGGGCAGCATCTGTAAATCCGTTCCCTACCTCACAGGGATCTTTTAGGTTTAAAACTAACTAGTGTCACACAGCAATTTGTGATCTTTATTTGTAGGTTTCTACAAGGGTATTTCTACACAGCAGCATTATTTCGGAATAACTAACGTTATTCCAAAATAACATAGTGCATGTCTACACTACAAGCCTTTATTTTGAAATACTGTCAAACTGAAGGACTTCTTCCTCTGACTCCTGTAACCCTCATTGTACGAGGAGTAAGGGAAGTAGGAGGAAGAGTGTTCTTCCTTCGACTTCCTACTGGCTGTGTCTACATTGGCACCCTTTTTCGAAAAAGGGATGCTAATGAGACACAGCGCAATTGCAAATCCGCGGGGGATTTAAATATCCCCAGCGGTATTTTACATTATAACTGCCGCTTTTTCCGGCTCGGGGCTTTGCGGAAAAAGCGCCAGTCTAGATGGGGATCTTGCGGAAAATAAACCCTTTTCGCCAGATCTCTTATTCCTACTTGCAAGTAGGAATAAGAGATCTTGCGGAAAAGGGTTTATTTCGCAAGATCCCGTCTAGACTGGCGCTTTCGGCAAAGCCCCGAGCGTGATGCTAATACAAATCATGGGGATATTTAAATCCCCGATTTAATTGCGACTGGTCTCATTAGCATCCCTTTTTCGAAAAAGGGTGCCAATGTAGACACAGCCGCTGTGTAGACAGTGCCAAAAGCTGAGTTAAGCTAGTTCAACTTCAACTACGCAATTGACATAGCTAAGTTGCGTAGCTTATTCCGACTTTAGCCCTGCTGTGTAGACGTACCCTAAAAGTGCTATCTCCACTAGCCATACTACTATACAAGTGCTTAATCCCTCTGAGTTGACTCAGTGTTAGTGCACCCCCTCCTGGCAGGCCATAGCATAGCAGCTCTTGAGCAGCCCCTGCTGATAGTCACATCCGTCCCACAGTGGTCTGCTCTTGCAAGGTCACCTCTAAGTTCTACTCCTTCAATGGAAACAGAGTCCAACAGATAATCTGCTGTCCTGTAACCCACACCCCTACTGGCTGTGCTGTACTGTCCTTGTTCAGGTGCCACTATGCACTAAACTCTAGGGCTTTGTCTAGACTGGCAAGTTTTTCCGCAAAATCAGCCGCTTTTGCGGAAAAACTTGCCAGCTGCTACACTGGCCGCTTGAATTTCTGCAAAGCACTGACTTCCTACTGTAAGAAATCAGTGCTTTTGCGGAAATACTATGCTGCTCCCGTTGGGCAAAAGTCCCTTTTGCGCAAAGCTTTGTGCAAAAGGGCCAGTGTAGACAGCTGAGATTTGTTTTCCACAAAAAGCCCGATCGCGAAAATGGCGATCGGGCTTATGAAAGGCATGTCTAGATTAGCGCGGGCGCTTTTCCGCAAAAAGTGCTTTTGCGGAAAAGCATCCGTGCCAATCTAGACGCTCTTTCAAAAAATGCTTTTAACGGAAAACTTTTCCGTTAAAAGCATTTCCGGAAAATCATGCCAGTCTAGACGTAGCCTAGTAGTTCCAGGTTTGATTCTGCCTGTCAGTGTTACACTTCCACAAACCTTTCATCCTTTACTCAGAGTTTAAATTATCCTTGCTCGTGAGGTCAGTGGCTTTGTGACATCTGCCTACTGGCTAGTAGGGGAACCCAGGCCCTCTCTCCACACTGGGTTCCAGGATGAGCAGCCCAGAGCTGTTCCAGCAAATACCTTACTGCTGCTTGCCTGGATTTCATCCTATCATTAATCTTCGAGCCTTATCCCCAGCCCTCTCCTGGGGCTTTTGTAATGCACAGCACCCCCAAGGGCTCCTCCCCGGAGTTGTGGATCCTAGCTTGTGTTAAGGTTCACCACAGGGCTTGCCTCTATCTTCTGCCTCCTCCCCAGGCTTCCTCCTCACCCCATAAGAATCCTTCAGCTCCCCACTGGTCTCTTCACTCTGACACCGAGGAAGCCATTGCAGAGTTGTTCTTCCCTCTTTCACCACAAACACCAGTTCAGTCCAAATGCCCCTTCAGCTTTATCACCATTGCCTCTGACTGCCTCCTAGGCCAGGACAACTCACCTCTGGCCCCAGGCTTCACTGTCTGTACACTTCTTTCTGTCTTAAGGTTCTCTGCTTCTGGCTTTAGCCAAAGACAGAAAGCTCACAGGTTACCCCCACCCCAGCTCTCCTCCCTGCCTTCTTCCCACTACCCTATGCTCCTTCCTTTAGAAAGAACCAGCTCTCCCCAGCCAAGTGTGAACATCAATTATGCCTTCCCTTCTTTGCTCTGAGGAATTGCTGAGCCTGTCCTCTATCTCTGAACTCATGGAGAAAGGATCCCCCCACTTTTTTGGGGTGGGGCTGGGGCATGGGGCAGAGTTGAGAGCCATCCATACTGAGTAAGTCAGTCAAAATGTGGAATTCCCCTTCTGCAGGAAATTCTGAGATTGCAAAATTCGATTTCATCCAGCGTCAGGACAAAAATGTTAGCAGCTCAGAATTTTTGTGAAACAAAATATACCAAAAAGGTTTCATGTTGACCTTGAAATGTTTCATATTGACTGGATCATTTCAACTTTTATATACTATGTTATACACCTAAAAGTAAAATGATGAAGTTAAAACAAAATATTTCAATAATTTTCTGCAAAAATTGTCATGAAATTGATACCTTCCTGCAAAACTTTTCAGTTTTGTGGAATCAACATTTCTCAGTGGAAATCTGTTCCTTTGGAAAATGCATGACCTGCTTTATACTGAATTTGTGATTATGCCATAATTGTTTATGCTGTCTGACTGGGTATTTTAGTTGTCTGCCCAATACTTCTGCAATAATATTTTCAAGTTTTGTATCTACTTGTATATTGCATTTAGACTACTGACAACAGGTGTGACACAGAACCCCCCCATGCTTTATGAAATTGACTTATGGCTATAATAATGCATAACTCAAAGATGCTTTGGACAAATTGCCTCATGTAACCTATCGATTTTAATGTCTCAATCCACTAGGTCTGTTTCTCTTATTTTGGTGTGTGTATCATTCTTGTGTGTAAAGTTAGATTTATGGAGTATGAAATGCTTTATGGTTTTGGAGCCCCTCCTGTTCACTAGCCCAGTATGAGGTTATTCAACATAGGGGAAGCCTTGTTACTTTTTACACAACTCTGGGAGACTAGGCCTGAGGCTCCGTAGGCTATGTCTGTACTACGCGCTTATTTCAAAATAATAACCCCCGAAATAACTATTTTGAAATAGCGCATCCACACTACAAGTCCCCATTGAAATAGTGCAGAGCTATATCAAAATAGCACATCCACGCTGGTTGGAGGCTGAATTGCATTTAAAGCCCCCGGAAGCACTCCGGGTAGGGCATGAGGACAGCAGTCACTTCCTGGAGCTGCTGCCTGAGGCTAGCTGAGTCTTGTGCTTAAAGGGGCTCCCCTCTACAGCCATGTCTCACACTCCTCTTCTCTATTGCCTACCTCCTTGAGGGACAGCAAACTCAGGCCGCATGCTCTGGTTGCCCTTGTGGACACCACAGCACTCTCAACATGGAGCTGGAGCAGCTGCAAAGCGGTGTGAGGCTCTTAGACTTCCTGCTGTGACTCCTGGTGCAGTTCATGCAGACTGCCCACGTGGTGCTGCAGGAAGATGACAACCACCCCAGACTGGGGGACCTCCTCCTCACCTGGGCTTGGGCATGACTTATGCACCACATTCCCTTTCACCCTCCCCTGCACACTGTGCACCCCTGCTTCTGGCCCTGGGACACCAGTTCCGACTGGTGGGACCAGCTCGTCATGGAGCAGTGGGACGACCAGCAATGGCTCCAAAACTTCCGCATGTGGAAGGCCACCTTCCTGGAGCTCTGTGGGTGGCTCACCCCTGCCCTCCAGAGATGGGACACCGGCATGAGACCTGCCATCCCCCTCAGGAAGTGCATCACCATCACACTATGGAAGCTCGCCACACCAGACAGCTAACCACTCCATTGGGAATCAGTTCAGTGTGGGGAGATTGACGGTTGGGGCCGTGCTCATGCAGGTATGACACTCTTACTATTTTACTAGGAGGGTGGTGAAGCACTGGAATGAATACATCTTTGTTGGGGTGCAGGCCCTGCTGGCCAGTCCAAGACGCGAGCGGCCCGCCCCTCCCTGTATTGCCGCCCCCGCAAGGAGGGTATTCACAAGGTCCCAGTCCCAAACTGACAGCCTCCCCGGGTGCTCAGCACTGTACGTCCTGTGCTTGGCCGCAAAAAAGGGGGGTAGGGGTGTCCGGGCCCGCCCTCTCTCACGGGCCCCAGCCCAGGGCCCTAAGAACAGGTTCAACTGAACCTGTTCAGCCGATGAGGGGGGGGGGGGGGGTGTCTCGTCCGCAACCCTCCGGCTCTCAACTCCAGCCCCTGCCCTGGGCTTCTTCCTACCCCCAACTCCTTGTTCGTCTCCTCTCCTTCCCTTTGTCTCCAGCCCTCCTCCCCTTTCTCTCCCCTTCCTCCTCCTGCCTGGGGGTTCCCTCTCTCCTTTTAACTCTCCCACCCTCCGACGTCAGCGCGCCGACCCGCCCTCCGACGTCAGCGCGTCTCCCTCCTGCACCGACGCCAGGCCCCCGCCTTTAACCCCGCCCCTGCTGCTCAGCTGGCCCACGGCAGCTGTGCAGGGAGCGCAGAACCTCCGTGTTCCCCGGGCCGCCCCGAGGAGCGCGAGTGCGACCGCCGGCTCAGTGCGGGGCGGATTCGCCTCGGAGGGGCAGAGGCGCTCCGCCCCGTCACAATCTTCTTCTCCTACTGCCCCTAGGCTGGAATGCCACTTTCATAATATGTTACACTGACATTGTTGTTTGATGCATATTCAGTAGGTGATGTTTCTAATGTTGAAGTGTTCTTTTCCTATAGGTCAATGTATCATTGCTCTCAACTTATTATCATACTAGCTGGAGTTACCCGGCGTTGCTCGGGAAACCGGAGGAACAAAATGTAGAAAAACAGTAGTCCATTATCTTTTTTTGAATGGTAGAAAAGTTGCACTGATTTCTATAGGGATTAAAATATAGGTCTGTGGCATCCCCGCGGGGGGGGGGGTGCGACCCCAGGTGGAGGGGAGGTTACACGCGGGAGGGTGCCCCAGCTCACGCCCAGGGCTGCAGGTACCGCGGGGGACAGAGTGGGTGCCCAAGCCGTTGTGCGCATGGGGGTCGGGGCACTGTGTGCCGGCGCCGGGGGGGGGGAAGAGAAAGAGGGTCCCTTATGTAACCTCGCGGGCGGGAGGGGGCGAGTCCCGGACAGCGCTGGGGGCTGCAGGCAGCAGGCACAGGACCTAGGGTGGGCGGGGCAGCCCCTGCAGCGCAGCAAGGTGGGTTACTTTATTATTTTTACAGCTTGAGCTTGGGCCCGATTGGGTCCAAAAGTACCTGAAAACCTTCTCCTGGAGGAAAGGTTATCCCATGCAAAGTTTGGTTGTGGTAGCTCTTATAGTGTCCAAGTTATTAGTGCACAAACATACAAACATTCTCCTTTATATATTAGATATGTCAATTCATTGCCATGGGCCTTTTGTGGTATCTATCACATGCTGTGTCCAACCCAATTACTCAGCTTGGCCTGAACTGGTTATTTCGGGACTTTCCATGTAATGATGCATCTGCAGAGTCTGAGGGTATTTTTCCTTCCACCACCCATTTTTGCTATCTGGGCAAAAGGTCCCAGACATAAGTTCCCCTTTTCAACCCAGGGAAGCTATGAATAAGCCATGACCTGTGTCTGGGTGTCCAAGCCTGGTCTCAACCATGGAAATTTGCTAACCTTAGCTTCAGCTGATCTTGCAAATGGCCTGTTACGACATTTTATAGATGTCTTGTGTTACAGCTCTTAACTATTACCTTTATACTAAATCTACCCATTAATATATTAATGAATTAATCTGAATCAACACAACCATACTAGCAGCATGATAGGCAAGCAACTTAACTCTATAAACTACAGGGGGTGGAATCTCCATCCCTAGAGGTTTTTCAGTCCTGGCTTCACAAAACCCTGCTGGAGATGGTTTAGTTGGGGTTGGTCCTGCTTTGGGAAGGGAGTTAGGCTTGGGGACCTCCAGAGGGATCTTGCAACCCTTTGATTCTATAGGTGGTGAAGGCCATAAATGCCATCCTGCTGTGGAGAGTCATCACCCTGGGCGACATCAACCCTATCGTCACTGGCTTTGCTGCCATGGGCTTCCCCAAGGGTATGTCTAGACTACATGGCTCCATCGACGGAGCCACGTAAACTAGTTTACCCGGCATAGGCAAAGAAGCGGGGATTTAAATAATCCCCGCTTCATTAAAATAAAAATGGCCGCCCGTGCTGTGCGGCGATCAGCTGATCCAGCACAGCGCGGCAGTCTGAAGCAGCGGATCAGTTGGCTGGGAAGCCTTTGCCGATCGATCCTGTAAACCTCGTTTTATGAGGCATAAGGGATCGGTCGGCAAAGGCTTCCCCAGCCGACCAATCCATGTCTAGACTACCACGCTATGCCGGATCAGCTGATCGTCGGCATAGCATTGCGGCCATGTTTATTTTAATGAAGCGAGGGATTATTTAAATCGCTTTCTTCTATGCCGGTAAACTAGTTTACGTGGCTCCGTCGATGGAGCAATGTAGTCTAGACATACCCCAACTGTGGGGGGGCATTGATGGCACCCACATCCAGTGTTCCCTCTAAGCTGCAGGGCAGCACAGCTTCACAGGTGATTAATCAGCCCCATCCAGTCAGTCAGCTCTGTGCACTGAGCACTGAGCCTCTGACTGGGTGGGGCTGATTAATCACCTGTGAAGCTGGGCTGCCGCGCAGCTTAGAGGGAACACTACCCACATCCCCATCCTGGCCCCCAACCACCATGCCTCAGACTATATCAATAGGAAGGGGTATGTTGCAGGGTAGTATACTTCCCCCCCCCCCTGCCCCCAAGGGGGAGTAGTCGAGTCCATAGGGCTCTTGAAATCCAGCCCCAACCCTGCACATTCAACTCTTCCTCTCCTGTCCTAAACACATGGCCCTCTCATTGGGGCCATGTGGCCTAGCTGCCAAAGTCAGTAATCAACCCCCCCTCTCGCAGGGGCAGTGCAGCCTAATAGCCAGAGTCAACAATAAACACCCCTCTCACTGGGACAGTGCAGCCTAGCAGCCAGAGTCAATAAGCAGGTACCAGCCCCACAGGTTGGGGATTGCAGAGGTGGTAGGAGGACCCGGGCCCTCCCTACTCCACAGGGTCCCAGCCCAGAGCCCTATTAACAGTGTCATGGGACACTGTTCGCTCAGCAGGGACTCCCACCACAACACACTGAGCTGCTCGGGATACAATCTCGCACCCTGGGCTACTTCTTGCCATACTCACTGGACTCTCTCCAGGATCCTTCCTCCAGCTCCTTTGTAGTGCAGGTGTCTCGCTGGCTGGTTTCCAGCTCTGGTTCCTCTGGCAGTTTGCCTGCAGGAGCTCTGGCAATGCCTCCTTCCTCCTTGGAGGCCAGCCCAGACTGAGCCTCTCTCCAGGCTTTTATACCTGGGCTGCAGTCTGAGCATGCCCAGCAGGGCTGTGGGGGCAGCGCTTCTTCAGCCAGGTGAGCCTGGTTAGGCATAGCTTCCCCAGTGTGGGGCTAGCACACCCCGTCACAGGGTGCTTTTCCATCATCCTTCAGGCCCTTGTGGACCACCGGGGCTGGTTCACAGACATGTACATTGTACATCGGGTGGTCGGGGAAGGTGGATGACCCCCGTGTCTTCAGGAACTCCAGCCTCTTCCACAGGATGCACACTGGCACATTTTTCCCTGACAGCTCCATCAGGGTCAAAGAAGTGGACATGCCCATATGCATCATGGGTGACACAGCCTACCCCTTGCTCCCCTGGCTTATGAAGCCCTACACGGGAAACCTGGACCCCATGAAGGAAACCTTTAATAACAGGGTCAGCAGTGCTTCATAGTTGTGGAGGGTGTCTTTGGCCACCTCAAGGGAAGGTTCCAGAGCCTCCTCACCCACCTGGACCTCTGGGACTGGAACATCCCCCAGGTGGTGGCAGCCTGCTGTGTGCTCCACAACCTCTGTGAAAATAAGGGGGAGACGTTCCTGCCAGAGTGGGGGGCAGAGGCTGAGTGGCTCACCAGGGCTTTTGAGCAGCCGGGCACAGTTGCCATTCAGTGAACCCATCAAGGGGATGTGCTCATCAGGGAGGCCCTGAGGGAGAGTTTCAGCCAAGGTCAGCTGTGAGACTCTCCCCACAAGGGGCCTCTGCTTAACCTCTGTGTGCCTTTCCTCCCCCGACCCTCCCACCTTCCCCACCCCGCCCCGCCCTGCAGACCAAATAAAACAGAATTTTTGGTTTGAAAACAACTGTTATTTTTATTCAGGGAATATATAACAGGGGAGGGAATGGGGAAGAACCTGGGAGTGGGAGGAGGGGCTCAGGGATGGGGTCGGGACTGGCACCTGCCTCAGGCACCTTAGGACTCTTCAGCTGCCCAGGAGGTCCCACTGCCATGTGTTTGCAGGCGGCAGCCCCTGCGGGGGGGGCTAGGAGAAGAAGCCAGGGTGTGCGGGCTGGGGCTGGGGGTTGGGGGGAGCGGGTGTGGGTGCTGGTGCTTGGAGGGAATGCGAGTGCAGGGGGCGATGGCTAGTGCATCGATCGATAGCCGCGACAAGGCGCTCCACAACAGTGTTGATCAAGGAGCACATGGTGTCATGCTGGCGGGACAGCTGCTCTCAGATCATCCTCCTTAGCTCCTGGTCAGCCCAGCTCTCCTCTTCGAAGCTCCTGTTCAAGGAACAGAGGCACTCGAGGTGTTCCTGCACCAGGTCATCACAGGGTCACCTCTGCCTGTGGGTCTCATGGGGTCAAGAAGAAGGCGCGGGAGGTGGTGGATGCACCACGCTTGCAGCTGGCCCAGCTGTGAAGAAAAGCGAGAAGGGCAGTCACCCCAGGAGACAGTGTGCATGAATCATAGATAACAGAACACTAGAACTGGAAGGGACCTTGAGAGGCCATTGAGTCCAGTCCCCTGCCCTCATAGCAAGATCAAGCACCATCTAGATCATCCCTGATAGATGTCTATCCAACCTACTCTTAAATATCTCCAGTGATGGAGATTCCACAACCTCTCTAGGCAATTGATTCCAGTGTTTAACCACCCTGACAGTTAGGAAGTTTTTCCTAATGTCCAACCTAAACCTCCCTTGCTGCAATTTAAGCCCATTGCTTCTTGTCCTATCCTCAGAGGCCTTTTAGATACTTGAAAACTGCTATCATGTCTTCTCATTCTTCTCCATTCCAAACTAAACAAGCCCAATTCTTTCAGTCTTCCTTAATAGGTCATGTTCTCTAGACCTTTAATCATTCTTGTTGCTCTTCTCTGGGCCTTCTCCAATTTCTCCACATCTTTCTTGAAATGCGGTGCCCAGAACTGGACACAGTACTCCAACTGAGGCCTAATCAGCTCAGAGTAGAGCAGAAGAATGACTTCTCGTGTCTTGCTCACAACACACCTGTTAATGCATCCCAGAATCATGTTTGCTTTTTGTGCAACAGTGTCACACTGTTGACTCATATTTAGCTTGTGGTCCACTATGACCCCTAGATCCCTTTCTGCAGGATTCCTTCCTAGACAGTCGCTTCCCATTCTGTATGTGTGAAACTGATTGTTCCTCCCTAAGTGGAGTACTTTGCATTTGTCCTTATTAAACTTCATCCTATTTACCTCAGATCATTTCTCCAGTTTGTCCAGATCATTTTGAATTATGACCCTATCTTCTAGAGCAGTCACAACCCCTCCCAGCTTGGTATCATCTGCAAACTTAATAAGCATACTCTCTATGGTGATATCTAAATCGTTGATGAAGATATTGAACAGAACCGGTCCCAAAACAGACCCCTGCGGAATCCCGCTTGTTATGCCCTTCCAGCAGGATTGTGAACCATTAATAACTACTCTCTGAGAACGGTTATCCAGCCAGTTATGCACCCACCTTACAGTAGCCCCATCTAAGTTTATTGATAAGAAGATCACGCGAGACCCTATCAAATGCCTTACTAAAGTCTAGGTATACCACGTCCACCGCTTCTCTCTTATCCACAAGACTCATTATCCAATCTGATAGCTTTCTTTGATAGGTTTGACATGATTTGTTCTTTACAAATCCATGCTAGCTGTTCCCTATCACCTTATTTTCTTCCAGATGTTTGCAGATGATTTCCTTAATTACTTGCTGCATTATCTGTCCTGGCACAGAAGTTAAACTGACTGGTCTGTAGTTTCCTGGGTTGTTCTTATTTCCCTTTTTATAGATTGACACTAGATTTGCCCCTTTGCAGTCTTCTGGAATCTCTGCCAACTTCCATGATTTTTCAAAGGTGATAGCTAAAGGCTCAGATACCTTCTAATCCTAGCCCTAATCTCTGAGCCAACACCAAAGTCTCGGTTCTGACGATGGCGATGTGCTTGGAGCAAGGCTATCTGTTGCCTAGACAGTGGGCACTTTCCTGCAGGGGCGTGGACGTCCCAATGGAGCCTCACTACCCCCACAGCCTGGGGACAAGCAGGGATGGGAAGGTGCAGGCCAGGCCAGGCCAGGAGCCTGCAGGCAGGAGGGGGGATGGGGTGGCTTGGCTTCCTACTGTGTCCAGCACACACCGGGTCCAGCAGTGGTGGTGTCCTGTAGAGAGAGAACTTCTATCCCTGCCCACGGGAGGAGAGGGGAAGGGTGATGGGAGGTGTGTGTGAGTGGCAGATGCCACTTGCCGGTGAGTACTACTGGAGTCCCCTCCTCTTCCTCCCCCTGGCGGGTTCCCTTGCAGAGGATTGGTCTCCTCCACGTCACCATGCTTGACTGGGAGTGGATGCTGCCCGAGAGTGTGGGCATGATGTTTCCAAGACGCCAGCCTCCTTAGTGGTGGCTTGTCGTGGGAAGGTGTCCCACCACGGAGTCTGGAGTAAAGCAAGCTTCTCCAGGAACCTTGTGAGAAGGAGCAAGGGGTTCTTGTGTGAGAGCGTCATGGACTGAGTGCTCCAAACTGGTGCTCCATGTGCACAGGCTGTTGTGTGACTCCCAGGCCGAGAAGGCCCCCGGGTGTGTCTAGGGAAAGTGATGGAATGCACCTTTATTTTGAACCAGTAATAACTACTCTCTGGGAATGGTTATCCAGCCAGTTATGCACCCACCTTATAGTAGCCCCATCTAAGTTGTATTTTCCTAGTTTATTGATAAGAATATCATGCGAGACTGTATCAAACGCCTTACTAAAGTCTAGGTATACCACGTCCACTGCTTCTCCCTTATCCACAAGACTCGTTATCCTATCAAAGAAAGCTATCAGATTGGTTTGACATGATTTGTTCTTTACAAATCCATGCCGGCTGTTCCCTAACACCTTGCCACCTTCCAAGTGTTTGCAGATGATTTCCTTAATTACTTCTTAAATCCATTAGGTTTTATTGTTTTATGGTTTGGGAATGGGACTCTGATGTCTGTGCATTTAGAAATGGGTTTTTCCTCTCTTTTGTAACTAAGTTTTGTTCCCATGGGAAAATTCCCCATGAGTTTATTAATTGGTGGCTCTTACCATCTAGCCAATCCAAATATGCTTATAACAGGAGTATTGTTGTGATAATAACAGTTTTTTTTTTATTAACCTGGTATTGGTTCAGTTGTGTGTCCTGGAAAATCTGTCTGTGGGATCTGCATGCCTCTGACTAGGGGATAGCAGCCACAGACTGCAGTTTGTATTTTCTCTTTTCTTTTTCAAACTCTTTGGCAAAAAGAGCTTGGGGTGCCCTGGGGTTGGTTTGAAGTGTCCACCCCTGTTTGTGGGTTCAAAAGCACTTGATGGTGGCAGCGGATTTTTATCCCCAAAAATCTAGGTTTTTGGATTTTGGGGGAAGTTTTATACCAAAGCCTGGAAATATAAGGTTTTGGGGTTCTTTTGCGGGCCCCCACTTTTGCATTCATCATGCCAGAGTGGTGTCGGAGAGAGGGCTTTGGTTTCTTCGACCATGGGACTCTGTTCCAGGCACAAGGATTGTTAGGAAGAGATGGGATCCACCTAACCAAGAGAGAAAAGAGCATCTTCGCGGGCAGGCTTGCAAACCTAGTGAGGAGGGCTTTAAACTAGGTTTGTTGGGGGGCAATGACCAAAGCCCTGAGGTAAGTGAGGAAGCCGGCTACTGGGAAGAAACACAAGGAGGAATGAGCAACAAGGGAGGACCCTCGATTCGGATGGAGAAGGCAGGGTGATCAACTGGTTATCTAAGGTGTTTGTACACCAATGCGAGAAGCCTGGGAAACAAACAGGAAGAATTAGAAGCCCTGGCCCAGTCAAAGAACTATGATTCGATTGGAATAACGGAGACTTGGTGGGATGACTCGCATGACTGGAGCACTGTCATGGAAGGGTATAAACTGTTCAGGAAGAATAGGCGTGGGAGAAAAGGAGGAGGAGTTGCATTGTATGTAAGAGAGCAGTATGATTGCTCAGAGCTCCAGTATTTAGAGGGAGAAAAGACTGTTGAGAGTCTATGGGTTAAGTTTAGAGGTGGAAGCAACAGGGATGATGTTGTGGTTGGTGTCTGCTATAGACCGCCGGATCAGGTGGATGAGGTAGAGGAGGCTTTCTTCAGACAACTGAGAGAAGCTTCCAGATCGCAGGCCCTGGTTCTCATGGGGGACTTGAATCACCCTGACATCTGTTGGGAGACCAATACAGCAGTACACAGACAATTCAGGAAGTTGTTGGAGAATGTTGGGGATAACTTCTTGGTACAAGTGCTGAAGGAACCGAACAGGGGACATGCGCAGCTTGACCTGCTGCTCACAAACAGGGAGGAACTAGTACAACAAGTAGAGGTGGGTGACAACCTGGGAAGCAGTGATCATGAGATGGTCGATTTCAGGATCCTGACCAAAGGAAGAAAGAAGAGTAGCAAAATACACACCCTGGACTTCAAAAAAGCGGACTTTGACTCTCTCAGAGAACTGATGGACAGGATTTCCTGGAATGCTTACATGAAGGGGAAAGGAGTCCAGGAGAGCTGGCAGTACTTTAAAGAAGCCTTATTAAAGGCACAGGAAGAAACCATCCCAATGCGCAGCAAGAAAAGCAAATACGGTGACAGATGATGTGGAAAAAGCTAAAGTACTCAATGCTTTCTTTGCATCTGTCTTTACAGACAAGGTCAGCTTCCAGACAAATGCACTAGGCAACGCAGTATGGGAAAGTGGTGGACAGCCCGTTGTGGGGAAAGAACAGGATAGGAACTATTTAGAAAAGCTAAACATACACAAATCCATGGGCCCAGATTTAATCCATCCGAGGGTTCTGAGGGAGTTGGCAAATGTCATTGCGGAGCCTTTGGCCATTATCTTTGAAAACTTGTGGAGATCGGGAGAGATCCCGAATGATTGGAAAAAGGCAAATGTAGTGCCCATCTTTAAAAAAGGGAAAAAGGACGATCCAGGGAACTACAGACCGGTCAGCCTTACCTCAGTCCCCGGAAAAATCATGGAGGATCCTCAAGAATCAATTTTGAAGCACTTGGAAGAGGGGAAAGTGATCAGGAATAGTCAACATGGATTCACAAAGGGCAAGTCATGCCTGACCAATCTGATTAGCTTCTATGAGGAGGTAACTGGCTCTGTGGATATGGGAAAGTCAGTGGATGTGATATACCTTGACTTTAGCAAAGCTTTTGATACGGTCTCCCACAATATTCTTGCCAGCAAGTTAAGGGAGTATGGATTGGATAAATGGACTGTAAGATGGATAGAAAGCTGGCTAGACAGTCGGGTCCAACGGGTAGTTATCAACGGCTCTACGTCAGGTTGGCGGTCGGTGTCTAGCGGAGTGCCCCAAGGATCTGTTCTAGGACCGGTTTTGTTCAACATCTTTATTAATGACCTGGATGAGGGGACGGATTGCACCCTAAGCAAGTTCGCAGATGACACTAAACTAGGGGGAGAGGTAGATACGCTTGAGGGCAGAGATAGGGTCCAGAGTGACCTAGACAGATTAGAGGATTGGGCCACAAGAAATCTGGTGAGGTTCAACAAGGACAAGTGTAGAGTCCTGCACTTGGGATGGAAGAATCCCAAGCATTGTTACAGGCTGGGGACCAACTGGCTAAGTAGCAGTTCTGCAGAAAAGGACCTGGGGATTCCAGTGGATGAGAAGCTGGATATATTAGGAAAAACTATTTCACTAGGAGGGTGGTGAAGCACTGGAATGGGTTACCTAGGGAAGTAGTGGAGTCTCCATCCCTAGAGATTTTTAAGTCTCGGCTTGACAAAGTCCTGGCTGGGTTGATTGAGTTGGGGTTGGTCCTGCCTTGGGCAGGGGGCTGGACTTGATGACCTCCTGAGGTCTCTTCCAGCCCTAGGATTCTATGATTCTATCAATCAGCCTTGACACAAGCAAACAAAGCATCTTCAAATAGTCTTCCAATAGGAAGGGGATATTGACTTGTTTTACTCACTCTTGCATAGCCC
This sequence comes from Rafetus swinhoei, assembly GCA_019425775.1. Taxonomy (NCBI): domain Eukaryota; kingdom Metazoa; phylum Chordata; order Testudines; family Trionychidae; genus Rafetus; species Rafetus swinhoei. The sequence continues at coordinate 2,149,035 of JAFJHL010000564.1, read as the reverse complement.
AAAAATGTCTGAAGAAATTTTAACAAAACTTTTACCATCTCTGTGACGGGGTGCAGTCACAGATGACCTCTTGGGGGTGCCCCCTCAAGTGCTGACGCGGCGACTGCCACTTGCCTTCCCGCTCTCTGGGGCTTTCTCACTGCTGGGCTAGCTGCCTGGTCTCCCCCAGCCAAGGCCCTGAGCTGAGATCCCTGCCCCCACCCCACCCCGAGAAGCAGCACAGACACTGAATCTCTTCAGGTCCAAGGAGAGTGCACTTTAGGGCCCAGCTTCCTGGGATACCACTCCCCAGATGGGATCAAACCCTGAGGATTAAGTAAGGGTAAGCCCCCTTTAACAACGAAAGGGGGAGTGTGCACACTGGTTGCCCCCCCAGGTAACAATTACTTACACTGGGATTGATAGTAAGTAAAAGTGATTTTATGAAGTACAAGCAGTAGGATTTAAGTGGTGATAAGTGAGAACAGGCAGAGCAAAGTAGGTTACAAATGAAAAGAAACAAAACCTCTTGGCTAATTCTACACTGAAACCTCAGGACAAACTTACGCAAACTCACCCTAAAACCTCTTTTCCAGCTGCCCCTCCAAACCGGGGCTGTCTCCCCACCCTGGGGTCTTCGGCTCCTTCCTCCAGGTGCAGCCCAGCCAAAAGACCAAAACTCCTCCCTTCCTATTCTTTTTAAAGAATTCCCTTATTGTCTGGGGAGTCACCTGGCCACTCCCTACCAACCACTGCTAAGCCTTAAGGACAGAAGGCTATTTGCATATGACTGCCCAGGCACTGAGCCTCCCTTGATGGCTTTCCATTCACACATTTAACAATCATAAACTATTCCCCACTCCATACGTCTAATTTTACACGCAAGAATGATACACACACCAAAGTAAGATACGCAGAACCAGCGGATCATGGCATGAAGGTTGATGGGTTACATGAAATAATTTGCTCAAAGCACCTCTGAGTTATGTGTATTCATGTCCATGGGGGGGGGGTGCGGTTTGTTACAATCCCCTTTCCCAAAAATCCTCATCTGAGGCAAAGCTCAACAGTGGAAATTTCAGCAGCAGAGGAGAATTTTCAGAACATTATAAGTAAAGGGAACAGCAAAGGATGATTTTGTTGTTAAGGCTTTGGCATGGGAATCAGAAGATCGGGGTCCAGTGCCTGTTATATAAGAAGCCATATGCGTGGCCTGCAGCCCAGAGGGCCGGAATGGAAGTTTCCATCCTTGGAGTACACAGCCTATTACCTCCTTGATCCCTGCAAACGCAAACACCAGATGGCCCTTAGCGGCCACAGCGCATGCACCTGAGCTGGGAATGTAGCGAGGAATAAATCACGTCAACCTCAATTTCAGCTTCACGAGAATGCTAAGAGTGGCGTGGGGCCAGTACATGCACACCCGGTAAACAACTGTAATATAAATAGTGTGGGGATTCCTGTGCCTGGTGAGTTTCACCAGGGACCTAGACCTTGAAGAGTGCCCTGGATTCTGCCCCCCCAGCTGGAGCCATGTTGACCGCGGCCCTTAAAGCGAGGATCAGGGACAGGACTCCCCACAGTAAAAGGGACATAAGTATTCCAAGTGCCTTTTACTGTTATATGCATTGCTCTGTAGAGCTTGCTGATGTGCGCTCTGTAATAGCTGTATAACCACAATTCAGCAACATTAACTCTGTAGTAGCAGTGACGTAGTAAAGCTAATAAAGCAAACTATCCCTAATCAACTCTGTGTTAAAGCAAATCCATAATCCTGTTCGTCCATGGCCCTGTAAGTTAACAGTGCCCAGCTCTGCCACAGAATGACTGCATAGCTCTGGGCAAGTCACTTAACATCTCTGTGCCTTGGTTTCCCACCTGTTCAAACCTCTATCTGTCATTTGCTTAGACTGGAAACTCTTTTGGGACTGTGATTCAAAGGTGCTTAACACCCATTGGAATCACTGGGGATTAGGCTCTGAAACATCTTTGAGGATCTGGGCCTGACATTTCTTCAGTGCCTGGTACTATAGGCATTATTGTGGTGTATAACAGAGTTCGGCTTGATGTCCAATTTCCCTCAATTTTAATGGAGACTGGACACCCAAAATCTTAGCCACAGGAGCAACTGTACTAATACAAGGGGTGTCTGTTTATAAGGAAAGTCCTAATGCTACTTCTTGACTATACCAGGCACTACCACTGCCCTGCAGGGACAAAGGATTGGGAATGCCAGTGGCAACCAGTGGTGCTATTTTCCTACTTGCCATGTGTATGCTAGAAAGAATGTGCAGCAGCATCTACCTGGCATCCAGAAGATAACAATCAGCAAGGTTGATCCAAGTGGATATGTATGTATGGAGAGGGTATACCTCCTCTCCTCTCCTCTCCTCTGAGAGCTCAACAACTCCAACAGGGGTCCCAGGAGTCCAGGCCAGTCCTCCACCTCCAAGCTTGGGAGCAGAGAACAGGCATCTGGTTTCTGGTTTCTCTGGTGGCTGGGGCATAACTGAGCACCTGGGCTGGGTTCTTATAGTCCTGGCCACACATCCTGACTTCTGGTCAGGTGAGTGGGTGGGGCCAGACTCTGCCCAAGAGGGCTCATGGAGGGGTTCCTCCTCCTCCGGTGCAGTGGCCATCCCCTCCAGTGCCCCACTCCAGAGAAGAAGGAAAAGGAGGAGGGGGAGCAGGGTGCAGCTTCTGCTCTCTTCCTCCTCTTCCCGCCCCGTTCCTGTTCCTGCTGCCTGCACCAGCCGGAGCCCTCCCCGCCCCGCTCAGCCACTCCCCGTCTGCCTGCGGAGGCCTCAAGCTGCTGGGCTGCTCCCCCTGGACAACGCTGCTGCTGCCGCCTACAGCCACCACCAGCTGCTCCTGTTGCCTGAGGGGGAAGGGGGGGCCTGCTGGCTGTCCCCCCTCTCCCCTTCTCCGCCCCAGAGGAGGAGGACCCCACCAGCACCCACCATCCGGAGGCCTTCCCCACCTGGCTGCTACCCGCCTGCTGCTGCTGCCTTACCACCTGCACCCCGCCGAGGGAGACGAGGACCGCTAGTTGGACTGTGGAGGGGGTTTGTTTGTTGGGACTGAGCCTTTCATCTGCTCTTGGGGTGGTGGTGGACTGAGACACCAAGAGGGGGGCTGGGGGAGAGGCGCAGAGCCCTCCCCCCGGTCCAGCTGCTCCCCCCCCATACCACCACCCCCACAACCCCCTCCACCAACCTCATACCACCTGGACTCGTCCCTCGGTGGGGCAAGCTACCAACCCCCCCCCTTTTGCCAGCTGGGACTGCTCTGCTGCAGTTGCAGGCGAGGACTGAGCCTCCCACAAGCGCTCGTGGGTGTGCTCCCACCCCCCTCCCTTAGACTGGCCCCCTCCCTCAGCAGTGTTTGGTTGGGGGGGCCCTTTCACCCCTTTTCTCCCCGTCCTGCCCCCACTGCAGAAGCCTTGCCTCCTCCACCCCGTTAGCCAGTTCTGTCTCCCCCTCCCTCCTTCCCTCAGTTTGTTGACCAGCCCCGCCCAGCCTCAGTTTGTTTTCACCTGCCCCGCCCGCCTTTAGCTTACTGCAGTTTGTGTCCTGCTTCCCAGCCCTTGCTTTGCCCTGCCCCGCCTTGCTTACCCAGTGCCTGACCCCAGCCTCCCAGTACTCCTCTGGCCCCACCCAGAACTCTGGTCCCCGCCCAGCGCTTGTACCTTCCTTCCCTTCTCCTTTTAGTTAGCCCCTACCACATTGCACCCCATGACGGCCGCATAGCCCCTTTTGTATCCCAGTGCAGCCGGAGGAGCCGGCCCCCGTCCTGCACCTGTTACCTGACCCCCTGCCTGTCCTGCCAGCGCCCTCCTCCTCTGCTTCCAGCCTTGCGGGGAGGAGTGGTTGCTGGCCTCAAATCCTCTTGATTCCTGCTTGTGCCCCTATCCCTGTTAGTGCCCTCCTCCTGCAAATAGTCAAGTGGGAGGAGCGGCTGCCCGCCCCAACCTTCGCGTCCTTACCCTTCCTTCTAGCTCCCCCTCCCATGCAGTATCTTTACAGGGAGGAGTGGCTGCTAGTCCCTTTCTTCAGTTTCCCCACAAGTGCCCACCCTCCGTCAGCGCCCCCCTTCCCCGCCAATAACTTGGCGGGAGGGGTGGTTGCCCTCACCCTTACCTTCCCCTCCCCATGCCCCTTGCTTTGCGCCCTCCTCCTTCGCCTACAGCCGGCGAGGAGTAGCGGCTTCCACCCCCTTCCTGGTCCCCCTACTCCCCACAAGTGTAAAAGCCCTCCTCCTCAGCTTCCATCTTAGCGGGGAGGAGTGGCTGGCATCTCTCTTCGACCCCTCCCTTCCAATTGAGCACCTCCTCCCCCCGCCTTTATCCCACCCAAGGGGAGCGGATGTCTCGCCTTCCCCAGTTTCTCTTACTGGTTCCCACCCCTCCCCTGCCGACTGAAAGGCGGGGAGGAGTTCCCCTACCCCTTCCCCACAATTCCCACCTCCCCCAGCGCTTGCCCCCCTCCAGCATGATGGAGGAGGTCCCGGCCCCATCCCTTGACCTCACGGGCCCCAAAGGTCCCCCGTTGCCACTGACCCCGCCAATCGCTGCCGCTGACCTCCCGACCCCTAACCCATGTCCCGCACCTGCCACGGCCGATGTCCCCCCTGATATGGGTGGACCCTCTACCTCGGCCGGAGAAAAAGGCCGAGGGGGGAAGAAGGGCAAAAGCCCGGCCCGGAAAGCTGTAACTCCCGCGGCCGAGGCCGCCCCGCCCACTGTGGCCCAGCCATCTGCCACAGCCCCTCCCTCCCCTGCTGTTCCCCCCACCGGCTCTGGGGGTGATCCACCTCCGGCCCCCAGAGCGTACGCCCAGGTGGCTGCTGCCGCCCAACAGCGTGCTGCCGCGTCATCACCCCCGACCGCCGCCTCCAGCTCCATCCCTGGTGGCCGAGGCCCCTTTCCCACCCTGACCAGGAGGCATGGCGTCCGTTGCCTCCTGGTCGCCACCTCGCCCCACATCGAAACGTACGTGCGGGCATTGGCGAGGGTGGTGGGGGCCTCGGCCCAGGAGATGGTGGAGAGGGGCCTGGTGGTGGGGGGTGTGCACGTGCCCCTAGAACCGTTGGAGGACCTGGGCGTATGGGTGGTCCTCACCTCCGTCCCGCCCTTCCTCCCCAATGCCGCCCTGCTGCCTTCCCTCTCCACCTTGGGGAGGCCTATTTCAACTATCAGCCCTCTCCCGTTGGGCTGTAAGGACCCCGCCCTCTGCCACGTGGCGGGGTGGCGCTAGAGGGGTCCTTTATGGTGCCCTACCAGGGGGCCCTCTACCGGGTCCACTACTCAACGGGTGAGGCCCGGTGCTTCCTCTGCCGGGCGATGGGGCACGTTCGGAGGGACTGCCCCTTGGCCCGGTCGGGAGGCGTCCGGGCCCCCCGGGGCCCGGGAGGGTGCCGACCCCAACATCGCCTGCCCCCCTGGTAGTCCGGCCTCCGCGGCTGCCCCTCCTCCGACCAACGGCTCCGCTCGGGAGCCGGAGGCACCCCCTCTGGCATGCCCGAGCAAGCAGGCGGGCCCCGCCTCTACTCCATCCGTCTCTGTGGGGCCCGAGGAGGAGAAGGTGGCACGATTGCTGCCAGGCGAGGGAGAGGGCTCCCCCAGGTGGAGGTTTCCCTCCCCTTTCCTCCCTGCCTCAACGACCCCCCCGAAGAACAACTGCGCCCCCTGGCCTTGCCCCTTGCTCCATCTCGGAGGGCTGGACGCTCATCCCGGGGGAAGCGCAGAGCCCGCCGTTTGCGGGCTCAATCTCCCCCCTCCAATGAGGAGGGTGGGAAGGTTCCCCCTCCGAAAGATCCCGAGGGGGGCCAGCACTGCCGAGAATGCCCCAGGCGAGCACCAGCAGGAGGCGCCGGCCAAGGATGCCGTGGCAGCGAGGGGGGATGGCGTCGTCCCCTCTGCGGAGCCCATTTGTGAGGAGGCCTCGGATGGAGCCCCCCCAGCCCTGGTACTAGCCGAGCCCCCCGCCGTCACCGCCGAGGTAAGTGTCGCCTCGGCGACCGGCAGGGAAGGCTCCGGGGCCGAGGGGATGGAACTCGGCTCCATCTTCGAGGAGATCGAGGCCCTGGGTCTGACCCCGCTCACCCAGGGGGAGGACGACCCTCCACCAGTGGGCCTCAGTCTGGGCGGCGCCTCTGTGGCGCCGCCCCCTCCTCTCCCTGACCCTAACCCTATGCCCCAAGTGGTTGACCCCGTCCTCACACTCGGGGCGCCCCTGGTGTTACCCACCAGCCCGGCCGACTCGAGCGCCGGGGCCAAAACCGCTGAGGCCTTAGGGGCGACGACCGGTGCCGAGCGGCTGGGTCTTAAGCTTGGGGACACCCCTTCCTCTGCGGATGGGGCGGGACGGCCATCCACCCCTCCTGCTCCTGCCCCCCTGGTTCCCACTCGGGAGGCGCCGCAACTCGGTGGCCCAAACTCAGGGGACCTTCCCTCTGACCCTGTCCAAAGTGCCCATTCCGTTTCCTGTCTCGATCCCTCCCTCCCTCCCGCTCACGCCCTTGATCCCGACCCTGTCCTCTACGAACCCATTTCCAGCCCCGAGTCCCTTCCCGTTCCCGATCCCTCCCCAGCCATTACCGGTGTCCCCTCCCCCGCTCCTGACTCACCGCCTGACCCTGAGCCCGCCCTTCCTCCCGCCCCTTGCCGCGGAATCCGCTCCCCCGCTATCTCCCTCCCAACCTCCCCCGACTCCTACCTCCGTTGTGAAGCCTTCCCTTTCTCAATCGCCCTCACGTCCCGTTATTACTGCCACCCCCGCGGGAGCTGTCTCGTTCCCGCTACCTGCGGGCGGCTCTCAGGGGTGGTATTTGTGTCCCCAATCCCCAGTCCCATAGGGGCTGCTTTGTTCCCTTCCGCCGCCCCTTCCCTTGCCAGGGTCAGGGGCGGGCAGTGCGGCGCCGTCGCTCTTGGCGCCGCGCCGGGCCCGGACCCTGGTTTGCCCGTCTCTGTCGCCCGCGAGGTCCTTCAGGGGGCCCAGACGGAGGAAACATCCGGTGCCCCCTCAGCGCTGGGGGCCGAGCTCTGCCAATTCCTCACGGAAATGCGCGGGGCTAAGGGAAAGGTGGAGCTCGCCCTTCAGCACTGGGGGGACTTTCATTCCATCCTGGGGGCCACGAGGGCCCTTTTGCAGGAGGGGAGAGGGACCAAAAGGCAGAACATCACGGCCTACCGGTGGGCCCGCAAATTCCGAGAAGCTCTCCTCACCTTCGGGTCGGGGAGCGGCCTGTTGCGGGGCCTGCAGGAGGCCGATGATCACCCTGCCCGTGAGGATCCATCCCACCCCTCACTATGAAGTACACTGTTATCACAACATTAAATGCCCGGGGCTGTAGGGCGGGTCTCCGCAGGAGCCAGGTGCTCTCCTTCCTTTGTGGGGGGAGGTACTCGGTGGCTTTCCTGCAGGAGACCCACACGACTCCAGCCGTTGAGGCTGGCTGGCGACTGGAGTGTGGGGACGGGGTGTATTTTAGCCACCTCGGCGCTCGCTCGGCCGGGGTGGTCACCCTGTTCTCCTCTGCCCTACGGCCCGAGGTGCTGGGGACCGCCGAGGTTGTCCCGGGCTGCCTGCCGCACGTCCAGGCCCACATGGAAGGGCTGACGTTGAACTTGGTCCGTTGAACGTCCGGACCTTTTTTCGGCAGGCAGCCACCTTCCTCGGCACCCTGGATCCTCGCGAGTGTCTGGTCCTGGGCGGGACTTTCAACACCACCCTCGATGACCGGGACCGTAGGACTCGCGAACTGCCAGGCCGCAGCGGACGCCCTCAGGAGATCGTGGACCATCACTCCTGGTGGACGTCTGGCAAGACCACCACCCGGACGACAGTACCACCTTCACCTACGTCCGGTGGAGGACGATCGGTCGAGCCACTCCGGTTGGATCGCATTTACCTCTCGCTTCCATCTGGCACGGAGCCCACTCTCCAGCATCCGCCGCCCCGCTTCACGGACCACCATTTGCGGCCGTGAAAGCCTCTCTGAGTTCGGAGAGGCTGGGGCCGCCTATTGGCATTTTAATAATAGCTTGCTGGAGGACGTGGCTTCGTGGCGTCCTTCCGGGAGTTCTGGCAGGCCTGGCGGGGCAGCGCCCGCCTTTCTCGGCGCGCGATGGTGGGACGTGGGAAGGTGCGCGCTCGCTCTTCTGCCGCGACTACTCCCGGGGCGCCAGCCGGCGGAGGGATGCGGCGATAGAGCAGCTGGAACGGGAGGTCTTGAAGCTTGAGGGGCGCCTGGCATCCACCCCCGAGGATCCACTCCTCCGCGAGGCGTACCGGGAGAAGAGGGAGGAACTCCGGGCCCTGGAAGATCACAGGGCCCGGGGTGCCTTTGTTCGATCTCGCATCCAGCTCCTTCGAAATGGATCATGCTCCCGCTTCTTCTATGCCCTGGAGAAAAGGAGGGGGGTGAAAAAGCACGTCACCTGCCTTTTGGCGGAGGACGGCATGCCCCTCACGGATCCGGCGGAGATGCGTGGAAGGGCCAGGGTCTTCTACGCCAGTTTGTTCTCCCCGGATCTCACTGAAGCCGACGCCTGCAAGGTGCTCTGGACCGAGCTCCCGACAGTCAGCGCGGGCGACCGAGACTGGCTGGAGACGCCTCTCACTCTGGCCGAGTTCTCGGAAGCCCTCCGTCTCATGCCCAACAATAAAACCCCGGGCACAGACGGGCTGACCATGGAGTTTTACCGCGTGTTCTGGGACGCCCGGCCCAGACCTTGTCACCGTCCTGGGCCGAGTCTTGAGAGCGGGTCCTCCTCTGTCGGCAGGTGAGCAGTGCTCGCTTGCTACCGAAGAAGGGGACCTCCGCGACCTTCGGAATTGGCGTCCCGTCTCACTCCTCAGCACGGACTACAAGGTCGTAGCAAAAGCCATCTCGCTGCGACTGCGGTCCGTGCTGGCGGACGTGATCCATCCCGACCAGACCTACACCGTCCCGGGCCGTAGCATTTTTGATAACCTGTATTTGGTCCGGGATCTCTTGGAGCTTGGGTGTAGGGACGGCTTGTCGTTTGCCCTCCTGTCCCTGGACCAGGAGAAGGCGTTCGACAGGATGGATCACGGGTATCTCCTGGGCACCCTGCAGGCCTTCGGCTTCGGGCCCCATTTTGTGGGTTTTGTCCGGGTGCTGTATGCCCTTGCGGAGTGTTTGGTGAGGCTCAACTGGACCCTGACTGAGCCAGTCAGCTTTGGGCGGGGAGCACATCAGGGGTGTCCGCTGTCGGGCCAGCTGTACGCTCTGGTGATGGAGCCCTTCCTCTGTCTCCTCCATAGGAGGTTGACAGGGTTGGTGCTGCGGGAGCCGGAGCTGCGGCTGGTCCTGTCGGCGTACGCCGATGACATGCTCCTCGTGGTCCAGGACCCGGGCGACCTGGTGCGGGTGGAGGCCTGCCAAGCCGTCTACTCGGCGGCCTCCTCCGCCCGGGTCAACTGGGTCAAGAGCTCTGGCCTGGTGGTCGGGGACAGGTGGCGGGCCGGCTCCCTCCCACCCGCGCTTCAGGCCATCAGGTGGAGCGCGGGTCCGCTGCTCTATCTGGGCGTCTATTTATCCGCCACGCATCCTTCTCCGCCAGAGAACTGGCAGGGTTTGGAGGCCAGGGTGGGTGAGCAGCTGCGGAGATGGACAGGACTGCTCCAGTGCCTCTCCCTTCGAGGGAGGGCGCTGGTGCTAAATCAGCTGGTCCTGTCCATGCTCTGGCACCGGCTCAACACCCTGCGCCCGGCCCCGGAGGTCCTGGCCAAGCTCCAGAGGACAGCCCTGGAGTTCTTTTGGCCAGGACTGCACTGGGTCTCTGCAGGGGTCCTGTCTCTCCCCCTGGAGGAGGGGGGCCAGGGCCTGGTCTGCGTGCGCAGCCAGGTCCGGACCTTCCGCCTCCAGGCCCTGCAGAGACTCCTCTTTAGTGCAGGTAGTCCGGCATGGAGCATTTTGGGGTGCGCCTTCCTCCGCCGCTCGAGGGCTCTGATATGACCGGCAGCTCTTTTTTATCCACCCGAGGGGCCTTCCGCGAGACCTCTCAGAGCTGCCGGAATTCTACCAGGAACTCCTCCGGACCTGGAAGCTGTTTTCGGCGAACAGGTCCGTTTTGGCCACCGAGGGAGCAGACCTCCTCGTGGAGCCCCTGCTCCACAATCCAGCCTTTTGTGTGCAGGTGGCGGAGTCTCCCGCGGTGTGCTGGAGGTTGATCCTGGCAGAAACCACCAAAGTCGGAGACCTCCTGGACTACGACAGGGGGGACTGGGTGGATCCCCGAGCGCTTGCTCGGCGCATGGGACTCTCCACCCTCTGGACCCCCCTGCGCCTACTCAAGGAGGTGGAGGCGGCTTTGTTGCGGCCCGCTCTCAACCTCCTGCAGAGAGCCCTGCGAGAGGGTATGCCTCGCCCCTCTCTTCCTGCACAGCCTCCGTCCCTTTTTATTGGGCCCCTGTTCCGCGGGCCCTCCCGGCCTCCCCATCCCTGGACTCCCAGCCGGCTGCAAAATCTGCAGCCGGTCTGTTTTCGAACCGCACCTAGGGAACATCTGTACACTCTCGTGCTCCATACTCTGCATTTCCCCACCCTCGTGTCCCGCCCCGATAATAAGTGGCAGGACTATCTAAGATCCGTTGAGGATGGGGAACCCCGATGGGCCAGTGCGTATTCCACCCTAGTTCCACGGCCCATCGGGGACATTAGCTGGCGGCTCCTTCACGGAGCCGTGAGCACGGGCGTGTACCTGGCGCGGTTCACCCCATCCCGGAAGCCTGCCCTTTTGCGGCGTGAGGGAAAACCTGGCGACGATACCTCGAGTGCGCCAGGTTGCAGCCCCTATTCCGCTCCTCCAGAACCTCTTATTGAGGTTCTGGCTGCACTTTTCCTCACACCTTTCATTTATGCACACACCTATCCGTGGCCCCACAAAGTCGCGAGACCTCCTCGTCAACCTCCTCCTGGCCTTAGTGAAGGCTGCCATCTATAATACCAGGAGGAGGATGCTGGACGAGGGGGTTCTCTGCGACTGTGGGGCCTACTTCTGTTTCTCCCTTGTGTCATGTATCCGGGCAGAGTTCCTCTGGGCGGCGTCCACTGGCTCCATCGACGGCTTTGAGGAGCAGTGGGTGCTGTCCCCATTTGGTTCCCTTATTTTGAACCTGTGACCCGCACTCCTTGATCCTTTTGTCATTATTTGTCCCCCGTGATTAGTTGGACATGGGTCCAGTTGTCCCTCCCGTAAGGCTGGGGAGGGGCTTTTAGAATGTGGGTGGGTTTTGCCTGCCCACCTTACCATGTTTTCAAATAAGACCCCACAGACATGAACCCATCTCCAGCCCCGAGTCCACTCCCTCTCCTGACCCCTCTCCCACTGCTACCCTCATCCCCACCTCTGTTCCCGACCTATCATCCGGCCCCAATCCTACCCCTCCCATCCCCACCACGATGCCCGTTCCCCCTCCATCGCCCCCCCATCCCACTGTCATTGCCACCCCTGTGGGGGCCGTCTCATTCCCACTATCTATGAGCGGCCCTCAGGGGGTGGTTTTTGTGTTTCCCATTCCCAGTTCCCTAGGGGCTGCCCTGTTCCCTCCTCCACCCCATCCCTCGCCGGGGAACGGGACGGGCAGCGCGGCGCCGCAGCTTTTTCCACTGTGCAGGGGCTCTGAACCCTGGTTGCTCGTCTCCATGGCCCGCGAGGTCCATGTCGGGGCCCAGCCAGAGGAGAACCCCTCCCCCTCGACCCCCTCGGAATTGGGGGCCGAGCTGCGCCAGTTCCTCACAGACACCCGTGGGGACAAAGGCAAGGTGTAGCTCACCCTTAAGTGCTGGGGGGACTTTCACTCAGTCCTCTGGGCCACGAGAGCCCTCTTACAGGAGGGGAGAGGAACCAAAAGGCAGGACATCGTGGCCTACTGCTGGACCCGCAAATTTTGTGACACTCTCCTGACCTTCGGGTCGGGGAGCGGTCTGTTGTGGGGCCTGCAGGAGGCCGATGATTACCCTGCCTGCAAGGATCCACCCCAGCCCTCACTATGAAGTACACCACCATAGCAACCTTAAACACCCGGGGCTGTAGGGTGGGTCTCAGCAGGAGCCGGGTGCTCTCCTTCCTCCGGGAGCAGGGGTACTCAGTGGTTTTCCTGCAGGAGACCCACACGACTCCAGCCGTTGAGGCTCGCTGGTGGCGGGAGTGGGGGGATGGGGTGCACTTCAGCCACTTCAGCACTCGTGTGGCTGGGGTGGTCACCCTGTTCTCCCCTGCCCTATGGCCTGAGGTGCTGGGGGTCACTGAGGTCATCGCTGGCTGCCTGCTGCACGTCCGGGCCCGCATGGAGGGGCTGACGTTGAACTTGGTCAACGTCTATGGCCCGAACGTGGGCCCGGACCGGATTACCTTTTATCAGGAGGTGGCCACCTTCCTCGGCGCCCTGGATCCTCGCGAATGCCTGGTCCTGGGCGGGCACATCAACACCACCCTCGAGGACCGGGACTGTGCAGGAGTCAAGAACTGCCAGGCCGCAGCAGGCGTCCTCAGGGAGATCGTGAACCACCAGTACCTGGTGGACATCTGGCATGACCACCACCAGGACAATGCCACCACCTTCACATTCGTCCGGGTGGGGGACAGTCGGTGGAACCACTCCCAGTTGGACCGCATCTATTTATCCCGATTCCATCTGGCACGAGCCCACTCCTCCATCGTGCAGCCGGCCCCATTCACGGTCCACCATTTGGTGGCCATGAAAGCCTCTCTTAGTGTGGAGAGGCTGGGGCTGGCCTATTGGCACTTCAACAATAGCCTGCTGGAGGATGTGGGATTTGTGGGGTCCTTCCGGGCATTCTGGCTGTCCTGGTGGAGGCAGCAGCCCGCCTTTCCCTCAGCGTGGAGATGGTGGGACGTGGGGAAGGTGCGCGCCCGGCTCTTCTGCCGCAACTACTCCCGGGTCGCCAGCCGGCGGAGGGATGCGGCCATAGAACAGTTGGAGCAGGAAGTTTTGAAGCTTGAGAGGCGCCTGGTATCTGACCCCGAGGCTCTGCCCCTCCGCAAGGCATCCTGGGAGAAGTGGGAGGAATTCCGGGCCCTCGAGGACCACCGGGCTCGGGGCGCCTTTGTTCAATCCCGCATCCGTCTCCTTCGGGAGATGGATCGCAGCTCCCGCTTCTTCTACGCCCTGGAGAAAAAAAGGGGGGCAAAAAATGGTTACACAGCTACTGCAAAGTAACAAAAAAATAAAAATAGGCAAAGCAATGCATATAAGTGAGCAACAGGCACTTGGAAATGCTTACGCCCCTTCAGTCTGTGCGGAGTCCCGTTCCAGTCACCTCGCACCAGGCCGCAGTGGACGTGGCTCCAGCTGGGGGATCCAGGGCACCCTCCAAGGTCTAGGTCTCTAGTGAGACTCCCAGAGGGGCGGGAATCCCAGTGATCGTATACTTTAGCTGTTTACCCACTGTGCGCGAGTTGGCCCAATGCCACTCTCAACGTTCCCACGGGTCTGAGAGCCGAGGTCATGTTATTTATCCCATACTCGGCTCTCAGCTAGCAAGCAAGGGGAGTTTTGACTGGTGAAGGCCGTCTGATAAAGAACACCTGGTGTTTTCGCTAGCAGTCCTCAAGGCTGGCCTAGAGGAGCACAAATTTAACCCCTGCAGGCCCACCTATGGCTTACACTGCACGCGTATAGTGCCACTCCCCCACCAGCACGACCTTTTCTGTCCTTCCGATATATTTTGTACCCTGGTATGACTGTGTCCCATTGACCGTCCTCATTCCACCAAGTTTCCGTGATGCCTGTTATATCAATATCCTCCTTTAATATGAGGCACTCTAGTTCACCCATCTTATTATTTAGACTTCGAGCGTTACTGTATAAGCACTTTAAAAATGTGTTACTATTTATCTGTCTGCCATTCCCTGATGTGTTAGACTCTTTTTCATTTGACTGTGTCTCATCTGATCCGACCCATACTTCCGTCCTCTCCTCCTGACTAGAGCATAGAGCATCTCTATTAATAGACCCTCCCCTAAGAGATGTCTCTGTCCGATCCATGTGCTCCTCTGCACTCATCAGTTTTCCCCCAGCCCTTAACATTAAAAAGGTCATAGAGCAGTGTGACGGGGCGCCGATGCCCCACACTGGAGTCCCCGCCGTGCACGCCTTGTTCGGGGGGCTAGGGACAGGGTACCGGCCTTGTGCCGGCTGTTCGCGGGCCGCTGAGCGTCTGGCGGCTCCAGGCGTGGCGGCCGAGACGCCGCCCGGACGCTACGGGCGGGCGGGGCCACCCAAGGGCGGGCGGATGACGTCCCGGCCGGCGCCGGAAGCAGTGGGAGATTTAAAACGCCGCGCCGCGCCAGGAAAGGGGAGGAGGTGGGTGCGGCATGGCGGGGGCCTTCTCCTCCCCCTCCCTTCAGTGGAGCAACTGTAGGGAAGGTAAGCCCGGGTGGCGCCTGTGGGGGTAGGCCTCAATAGCTTGACCAAAGTCTGATATTGTACGCAGTGCGTCCTACGTCAGAAGCGAGCTTTTAAGCAAGTTGAGCAAGAAACCACAATGACATTAAGTAAAAAAAATGCACTGCTTGCAATAGGTTAAAAGGTCAAGCAGATGTTACCATTTAAGGGTAAGGTGCCTTACTTCCTCTTTTTCCCTGTAAATTTCCACTGTGCCCTTGTCAAAAAGTATAAAAGTGTCAGACTGTTGAATGTAAAGGGTGGGGGCCTCGTATCGGTAAGGGCTGACTCCCTGCCGTCTGCGACAACCCCACCCCAGCTGGGTTATTAAAGTGGTTTTGTCTGACTTGAACCCTAAAGCTAGCGTGTGTTTATTCCATGACAATTCTGGTGTCGTGACTCGGATCCACACATCCCACTTTTTGCTTGGAAAAGCCACAGGCCGCTCCCTACCGAACTCCAGGCGCCACAAACAAGGTGAGGGGCCTTTTAAATCCCTACTTGGAGAATCAGTAGAGGGCTTCCTGTTGGCTTCGGGCGCTTGGTGGAATTGCTGGATCTGAACCTTTAAACTCAGGTCAGTTCAAAACCAGTGTGCCGGCTAAGAAACAGTTCTGTCAGGAATTTGGAAATAAGAACGTTCTGGTGGGAGAGTCTGGTATATAAGTCCAGTTGTTAAATTATGCATTTGTTGAGTGTGTGAATGTATCTGACTGAGTGCATGATTCCTGAGAACTGAGAGTTGAGTCTTGTCGCCTCCCTGGGACAGACTCCTGGCGCATCCGTCAGCCACCCTGGCTGCCCGCTGCGAAGGAGCAACCAGCTCTAGCAGTTAAAGTCTCGGATGGTATGAGTTGTCAGTGGTGACTGACCCCATTTACCCCTCCCTGTCTCTGGCTACATCCTGTTACCGGGGGGGTCAGGATCACCTCAGTGATAGAAATCGTGGGATGATGCCTGGGTAGTGACAGGTCAGGATCACCTCGGCAACAGAAATCGCGGGATGATGCCTGGACGGTGCAGACTTCCCCACTAGTGTACCTGTGTTTCCCTGTGTGAATGAGGTAATACGTACTGGACAGTTAAAGGAGATCCCCGTCCCCCCTAAGGGGACTCCCGCATACTATATGTATGTGCATTGCTCTCCTAAAACTTGCAAGTTTCTGGATAAATGGTATGTGTATAAAATAATTTGTCTAGACAGTTTCTGGTGAAAGGTACTTTTAATATAGGTAAAACAGTACACTTGAAGGGTGCCTTGGAATCCAGAGGAGCTAAGATACCCCAGGTTCAATGGGATGCCTTTTTCAATTGGTATGAGGAGGTGTCCAAAAGGAAAACTGAATCTCAAACTAGGAGTCTAAAAGACTCACAAAAAAAAAAATCAAATGTAAACATTTGGCTACAGACACTTCGTTACATCTACTAAAAAAAAGTAGATAAGGAATTAACACTTAACTGGTTAACTGCATAAAAGAAAGGAATTTATACATTGTAAATTTATAAAAGCTGCACCCTTAAAGGTTAAATTTGCTCTCCAAGAAAACAAATCATACACTTTTGGCTTGCTTTCAGATCCAAGGTTGTATGAATAACAAACTGCCTGTTTATTTCAGAAAAATGTGGGGCCCACTGTCCCCCATAAGTAAGCTTGTTACATTGTATATGATTCTTTTCCAGAAAAAAAAAATCTTTTTGATTGCTGGAATAGTAACTAGCAAAGGCCTTGTCCAAAAAAAAAAAAAGAGTTTGTGGCAGTAAATTCTCTCATCACTAGCCGTGAATAATTTGAAGCTTCACTCATTAAAAATCCTAATCAGCAGTACAAGAGGGAAACTATAACATGCCACCTTTAACTTAATAATTGAAGAATAAAGTAATCTACTCAAACCCTCTAAAACTGGTGTGCAAAAAAGAAGCATACCATTGAGTAACAGCAAGCTAATCAAAATTAGCAAAGACATCTGTAAAGTATTCTAAAATATAATGTGTCACCCCCACGAGGGTAGAAATATTTTCTTTGTCTTTCAGAGCATCAAAAAGCGCTGGTACCAGGTAAAACCAACCATGGTTCTCTATCTGTCATGACATAATGTTGTTTTTGTGTTGTTTTGTGTTGTTTTAATTAATATGTTTTGCAAATGTTGTGTATAGAATATTGTTTTTAAATAAAAATATTTTAAGTAAAGCAAAAGTGTAACTTTAAACAAAACAAAATTAATAATTGGGCCCAATCAATTGGCAACTCAAAATTTTGTGAAAAATAATAGTGTAAAAAATTGTTTAAGCTAAAATAATTTTAATAATGTCTCCACTGCTCCTGCTGCTCTTATGGAGCTGAAGGAAAAAGGCAAAATTTGCACTGTGAAAAGGAGGATTGAAAGTGGGGTACATAAGAACATAAGAACGGCTGTACTGGGTCAGACCAAAGGTTCATCTAGCCCAGTAGCCTGTCTGCCGACAGTGACCAGCACCAGGTGCCCCAGAGAGGGTGGACCGAAGACAATGATCAAGCGATTTGTCTTCTGCCATCCTTCTCCAGCCTCGGACAAACAGAGGCCAGGGACACCATTTCTATCCCCTGGCTAAATGGCATGTGTACACATAAAATAATTTGTATTTAGGCCTTTTAGGCCTTTTATGGACCTAACCTCCATGAAATTATCTAGCTTCTCTTTAAACTCTGTTATAGTCCTAGCCTTCACAGCCTCCTCTGGCAAGGAGTTCCACAGGTTGACTACACGCTGTGTGAAGAAGAACTTTCTTTTATTAGTTTTAAACCTGCTCCCCATTAATTTCATTTGGTGTCCTCTAGTTCTTCTATTTAGGGAACTAATAAATAACTTCTCTTTATCCGCCCTCTCCACACCACTCATGATTTTATATACCTCTATCATATCCCCCCTCAGTCTCCTCTTTTCTAAACTGAAAAGTCCCAGTCGGTTTAACCTCTCTTCCTATGGGACCCGTTCCAAACCCCTAATCATTTTAGTTGCCCTTTTCTGAACCCTTTCCAAGGCCAAAATATCTTTTTTGAGGTTAGGAGACCACATCTGTACACAGTATTCAAGATGTGGGCGTACCATCGTTATATACAGGGGCAGTAAGATATTCTGTGTCTTATTTTCTATCCCTTTCTTAATAATTCCTAGCATCCTATTTGCCTTTTTGACCGCTGCTGCACACTGCGTGGAAGTTTTCAGAGAACTATCCAGGACAACGCCAAGATCTCTTTCCTGATTTGTCATAGCCAAATTTGCCCCCATCATACTGTATGTATAGTTGGGGTTATTTTTCCCAATGTGCATTACTTTACACTTATCCACATTAAATTTCATTTGCCATTTTGTTGCCCAGTCACTCAGTTTGGTGAGATCTTTTTGGAGTCCCTCACAGTCTGCTTCTGTCTTGACTATCCTAAACAGTTTGGTATCATCCGCAAACTTTACCACGTCACTGCTTACCCCTTTCTCCAGATCATTTATGAATAAGTTGAAAAGGATTGGTCCCAGGACTGATCCTTGGGCCAATCCCCTTCCACTGGGTTTGCTTAAATTGCCATACTAAAGAAATCTTTCGCTTTTGCAACTTGCACACTAATTATGAAAGTGGTTTAGCCAAAGATGACAAAGAATCTGTAAGTAAAACACGGGCAAGTGAGACATCAAAATATTTAAATACGATGAGGAAACTAGTAACCCCACCATTGCAATAATGGCCACTTGCCCTGCTATTCATTGGTCCCTGACACCTTAAAAGGCCTGAAAAAATCATGAAATTAAATGATCTTTTGCTCCTTTCCTAACCTTAAAGCTTGTAAATAAGATTCCCTTGTTCTCTTGACTGCACTAACTCGCACCTGTATTTTAGTTAAAGGACTGTTTGCCAATATTTATACTGACTCGATATGCCTTTGGCGTTGTCCATAATTGTAGACAGTTGTGAAGCAATGTGGCTTCCTTACCTTTGCTGGTTTCCCCATCTGCAATAGCTGTTATGTAAATGCACTTCTTTGTGCTTTCCTTTACCCTCCTCCTTCTCTATTGTCAAGTGTCAGGCACACTTGGCCCCTTCTGTGAAGTTACCTGTAAAAAATGCCTTTGCTGATCAATCAGCAAAGAATGTGGCCCTTTCTGGCCCTCAGGCTCATGTTCTTGTTCTGCCCTTCTGTAGCCCAGCCAACATTGGCGTCCCTCACAGAACTGGCTGGGCTACAAGGCGAGGCACCTGAGACTGAAAAGCAGACTGGCTGCGGTGAGGCTGCTTGTTGCACCCGACTCGCTCTGAGTGCTCCCGGACGGCCACCTGGTTGCGCCTGAGGCCCTCCTGCCCTACCTTGCTCGTGTGACCCACTCGGTGGCCCACACGAGCAAAGGGGGATGATTGCAGCAGTGCAGCAGGATTGGTTCGCCCCACATTTTCCTGCTGTGGCGCACAGTACTGCAGTACTTCCTCTATCTGTTTAGCCCATAACATTGGACAAAGGGTAAAACTAAAATTGCAGCACACCCCACCGTGGGGACCCTTTGTAGATTTGCAAATGGATTTTGTACAAATGTCTAAATCTTGTGGGTATGAGTACATTCTTGTGATCATTGATATGTTTTCGGGATGGGTAGAAGCTTATCCTTGTAAACATGCTGATGCTACTACAGCTGCCAAGAAACTCCTCAAACAATTAATCCCCTGGTTTGGAGTGCCTCTTTTCTCTGGACAGTGACCGGGGAACTCATTTCACATGACAAGTAGTTCAAAAGGTATGTGCTGCTCTAGGAATCCAACAGCATTTACACTGTGCATACCATCCACAGTCCAGTGGAGCGGTAGAAAGAAAAAACTCTGACTTAAAGACCAAATTAGCTAAAATCTGTGAGGACTCTGACCTTAATTGGCCAGATGCATTACCTTTGGCCTTAATGTATATTAGGGGTACAGGGAATAGGAACCATGGGCTATCTCCCCACGAAATTTTAACCGGTAGACCCATGAGATTATTACACAATCCGCCTAGAGCACCGCATCAATTTGATCTACATATAATAGATGATGTTATGTTAAGTTATTGTAAAGCCTTAATGAAATGTGTAGGGTCTATTCACACCCAGGTCAAGGAAACCCTTCCCGAACCTGCGTCGGAGCCGTGTCATCCTTTAGAGCCTGGAGACTGGGTGTACATCAAGGCACACCAGTGGGAAAAATGCCCTCCAACCTTGCTGGAAAGGGCCTTACCAAGTCCTGCTAACCACTCACACCGCTGTAAAATGTGAAGGACTCCAGAGCTGGGTACACGCATCGCACTGCAAAAAGGTACCTCCCCTGGCTGATCTACATCCGTTCTCAGCTACTGCACCTCCAGTTGCAGCAGAACCAGTTACACATTCTACAGAGACAGAGTCTCCACGATATAACTTACGATCACGAGGAAAAAAAGGACTTAATGATCCCCACGACTGAATTGTTTGGTACAGGATTTGTCGTTTTCACGATTCTGGGAATCATAGGAGTTTGTTATTGGATATATATATAGGGGAAAAGGGGTGGTAAACCTCTTTTTTTAAATGAATTCTACCATCTGGGACCCTTGGACAGAGATTGACAACTACTGGGATCTAGAAAAGCCCCAGGGTTGTTGTTTTTCTTAGGTATAGTTAGTTTTTGTTACTAATTTTACGTTGGAAGCATAAGTTTTAAGTATGTTACATTTTATTTTAATTGTTCTCCTTTCTTCCTGAACCTTCGCTGAATGGCGTAATTCTCTGCTAGGCTCTGATGTTGCTTGGACTAAAAATTCTTATATTCATGCAACTGTAACTATAGCCAAAGCTTTGAATTCATCTAAGTGTTGGTTGTGTGGACGAAACTCTCCATCAGCATCCCAATCTCCATACCCCACCACTGCTATAGAAGCAAACTATTCTGACTTACAAAACTGGGGGAGTGAGGCGGCTGATAAAGATCCTTCCTGGCGCCTTATCCTCAGACTATCACGTGAACTTAGATAATGCTTTAACTCAAGCGCAATTTTGTTGGGAAAAGTAAAAAATAATTATAATAACCAGTCAATATTTGTTGGGCTACAGCTAAATTGTAACCTTACCATTAATGCAACCCATTTAATTTTTAAAAATGGAACTACTTATAATGCTTCCCAAATCACCAGTGAAACTTATTCTGAGTTTCTACCTTGGGACCCTACCACAAAAACCTCTCTAGTGTCCCTACCATTGGTGTTTGCTTGGTCCATTGCTTAGAGGAATACAGGGATGGGGTTGGAACATAACTGGTACAAAAGGCCGAGGCCAGCTCTGTGGGAAATATGCCAGTCACTGGGATCATAGAGGATTTACAACTGTTAGACACACTAGGCCAGGGCATTTCCTATTGTGCGGGCCCCATGGCCATACCAGCTTTCCAAAATATTGGCATGGTCGGTGTGCAGTTGGAAGTGCTCTATTAATGCCCAACGCAATATTTAGAACAAAATAACTACCCCAACAGTGGGTCCACGAACAAAAGCAGGGGCTCCAAATTCCATCTTGGATGAGAAACTTAGGGAACGTTTTTATTAATCTGTCTCCCGCGGCACCATTTAAACTCGAGGCCCAAATAAACCAGTTAGCGCTTGCATTAGAAACAGTGGTAAATGACACGGCCCAAGGATTTGAACTCATTAAGCAAGAGGCTAAACGAAATCGGGAAATGACACTGGAAAACCGACTAGCATTAAATTATTTGCTAGCTGAACAAGGAGGCGTATGTGCCTTAATTAAAGGAGGACCTTGCTGTACATATATTCCCAACAATTCTGGTAACTTGACCAGCATTATTAAGAGCATTAGAAAAACCGCCCAAGAGGTAAATAACCTCCGTAGTTGGTCATTATGGGAATGGGCCACGGCCAACATAAGCTCATGGGGACAGAAACTGTTACAATGGATATTATGGGGGTAGGAATTTTTGTGTAGTTATTGTTGTTATTCATCTGTTTAAAGCTTTAATAACCAAATTATGTACAACCACTGCAAAGGCACTTAGCCCTAGATGTCACGACAAATTCAACTTATGTATCTGGAAATGCAGCAAAAAGAAGAAGACATTGACAAAGAAATACAAAGCCTAATGCTGCTAAATGGACAATCCTAAGAGGCAAAAGCAGATGACGAGATAGCACGGTCTATTCAGTGATTGATCTTCGGATGAAGAGTCATGAGAAGGACATCTGTGGCTTGTCTACTGCACTCTTGGACTGATGAAAGTGTGAGACTATAAAGTCTCAAAGGGGGGAATGTGGGGGTAGGCCTCAATAGCTTGACCAAAGTCTGATATTGTACGCAGTGCGTCCTACGTCAGAAGCGAGCTTTTAAGCAAGTTGAGCAAGAAACCACAATGCCATTAAGTAAAAAAACCGCACTGCTTGCAATGGGTTAAAAGGTCAAGCAGATGTTACCATTTAAGGGTAAAGTGCCTTACTTCCTCTTTTTCCCTCTAAATTTCCACTGTGCCCTTGTCAAAAGGTATAAATATATCAGACTGTTTAATTTAAAGGGTGGGGGTCTCGTATCGGTAAGGGCTGACTCCCTGCCGTCTGCAACAACCCCCAGCTGGGTTATTAAAGTGGTTTTGTCTGACTCGAACCTAAAGCTAGCGTGTTTATTCCACAACACACCCTCAGCAGGGGCCCCGTGAGGCAACGCGGGCCTGGATCCCAGGACGGAGGTCAGCGGCCGGGCCACCGAGGCCGGGTAGGCCCCTAGGGCGGACGGCCAGATGGGACAAAGGGGAGAGAGAGAGAGAGAGAGAGAGAGGAAGTAGCCCAGGGCAGAACCTGACAAGGTTGGTGGGCTGACGAGTTTCGGGAAGCCCGTCAGCCAGGCCGGACTCTGGAGAGTCCGAGTCCTTAGGGCCTTGGGCTGGGGCCCGTGAGACTGGGTGGGCCCGGGCCCCCCTCTCCCCTCTCCTCCCTGGAGTGTGAGGATATTGCATTGTGACGAGCTAAGGACAGCACTGCGAGTGAGGTGGTGGGGACGGTTGGAACGGTTCGCCAGTGGGGCAGGGGGCAGGTAACTCTCAGAACCTCCCCGCAGTCACAAGCAGTTTTTAAACTAAGTGCCAGCAGTCTGATTCCATTTTGGTTTAGGTGGAGCCCATTCTTCCTGTATAGGTTCCCCCTCTCCCAAAAGTTTCCCCAGTTCCTAATAAATCTAAACCCCTCCTCTCTACACCATCGTCTCATCCACGCATTGAGACTCTGAAGCTCTGCCTGCCTACCTGGCCCTGCACGTGGAACTGGAAGCATTTCAGAGAACACTACCATAGAGGTCCTGGATTTCAGTCTCTTTCCTAGCAGCCTAAATTTGACCTCCAGACCTCTCTACCCTTCCCCTGTATAATTGGTACCTACATGTACCACGACAACCGGCTCCTCCCCAGCACTACACATGTCTCGAGAGATCCGCAACCTTCGCACCAGGCAGGCAAGTCACCATACGGTTCTCCCGGTCATTGCAAACCCAGCTATCTACATTTCTAATGATCAAATCTCCCATTACTAACACCTGCCTTTTCCTAATGACTGGAGTTCCCTTCCCCAGAGAGATAACCTCAGTGCGAGAGGATACTCCAACATCTGGAAGGAGGGTCCCAACTATGGGAAGGTTTCCCTCTGCTCCCGTTGACTTCTCTCCTTCCCTGAGCCTTTCATCCTCCTTAACAGCGCAGGGGCTGTCTGACTGGAAGTGGGACAATTCTACAGTGTCCTGGAAAGCCTCATCAACATACCTCTCTGCCTCCCTTAGCTCCTCCAGTTCAGCCACCCTGGCCTCTAAAGCCCGGACGTGGTCTCTGAGGGCCAGGAGCTCCTTGCACCAAATGCACACATATGCCACCTGTCCATAGGGCAGGTAATCATACATGCTCAAGGAGGTCCAAGATGATTGGGAGGCCGTGTCTCGAAACACAGGACCCAGCAGCTCATCTGCCCAAAGCTGTTGGCTGTCTGGGTCACAGCTCATCCACCATCTCTACAAGGGATCTGCCATTGGCTACTTGATACAAGGATGGGGAAGGATGTTCCCCTCACCCGCCAAAGAATCTTCGGCTGGCTACCCACACGATATTCAGCTGATCAGCCAAGATCAGGAAGTAAGATGCACCCACCACCATGTCCAAGCAGCTACAAGGAGGCAACCATACGAGTTGAGCATGAGTGCACGCGGACCAGTGCAGCTTGACCGTCTGAGAAAGACAGGTGTGGCAGTGTTGCTGCAAAGGTACTACCGCTCCACCAACACCCCAGCACCCTCCTTGCCATTGGTTCCAGGCTGTGCCTTGGTCAAGCATTGTAGTCGCTGATGTGCAACAGTGTCTCCATGTAAAACCTTGCACTCTCTTCCTTGGATAAACGCCTCTACTTCCTCCTCTTTTCATGACTCATGACTCAAGTCCTTCGCGATCAGTGAGTGACAATGAGGGCAGGCTTGTGTGGCCGGAAGCCTCTAGTCACAACCTGGCATGGAGGCGGCAGCTGCAAGATGGTCGTTGCACACTTGGATGAGGCAGAAGTTTGCCCCGGCAGCTGTAGTTGTGACTGAGCAGCCCTATTTAGGATTCGCTCTGCTCACCCGAATGGGAAGGGGCTAGAAAAGATGCCCTAAAAATAGTCTGTCTCATCCCAACCTGCCTGGTAACTGCAGCCAGGGAGAACACCTTTCCAGTTGCAGGGGCAACAAGAAGAAGAAAAAAACATTTACACTTAGACTTGTCGCTGTCCATCAGTGCCCTGACATTCCAGGTTCCAAATCTGACTGTCTTGAGCGCTGAACAGCTCTCATTGCCTGAGAGCTGAGGAGGTTCAATGTTGACGTTGCTGCTTTGAGTGAGACCCAACCAGCCAATGAGGGTCAGATTAAAGAAAGCGGTGGTGGCTATACCTTTGTTTGGAGAGGTAAACACGAAGACAAGCACCTCATGCATGGTGTTGGCTTTGCTATTAAGAATAGCCTAATATGTAGCCTCAGTGAACACCCTACTGGTGTCAGCGCACGTCTAATGACTCTACGTCTTAGGCTGGCTAACAACCAGTTCGCAACAGTAGTCAGTGCTTACGCACCCACCTTATAAGCCGAGGAAGATACTAAGGAATGCTTCTACACATACCTCGATAGCATCCTCAGAGGTGTCCTTAGAGAGGACAAGCTTGTACTTCTCAGGGATTTCAATGCCAGAATAGGTACTGACTACCACCTGTGGAATAGTGTCATTGGGAGGGAAGGTGCAGGAAAAATGAACTCTAATGGTCACCTTCTTATACTCTGTGCTGACCATAGTCTTGTTATAACGAACACCCTGTTCCAGCAGAAGAACCGTTTCAAGTCCTTCTGGCAAGCAGCCACAATTGAGACACTGGCACCTGCTTGATTCTGTCCTCATCTGGTCTTGGGACTATGCTGAGGTCCACATTACTTGAGCTATGATCAACGCTGATGACTGCTGGACTGGACTAATATGTTCCATTATGTCGCTCAAACTAGCACCAAGGCATGTTTTACACCCCCCCCCCCCCCCCAAAAAAAAACCACCACAAGAAGATCAACACGGAGGGTTTAAAAGATCCTGAGATTAGGATTGTCTTCCAACAAAGCCTTAGCAACAAGCTATGTAACCAGGATCCACCAGAGGATTGTCTCCAGGCATGGTCCTTTCTGAAAACCGCTGTCCTGGAAACCTGTAGTGAAACCCTTGGATACATCAAGCAAAGGAACCAGGATTGGTTTGATACTAATGATAAGGAGATCCAGAACCTATTTGATGTTAAACGTAGAGCATTCCAAGTTGGGAATAGCAACTCCTCATCTCAGCAGAAGAAACATGATTATAAGCTTGCCAAGGCCAAAGTCTAATGAAGAATTAGCGTCCTTAAAAACAACTGGTGGAGAGACAAAGCAAAGGAAATACAGGCTGTGGACACAGGCCATACAAGGCTTGAAAGTTTGGTCAAAGGACTGGGCCTATATGTGCTGCGTGCTGCGTCAGAAGCGAGCTTTCTGAGCGAGCTAAGTTACAGACAAAGAAACTGCAAGGTTTGCAAAAAAGAAAAATGTACTCATCGAGAACTAACAGATGTAACCACTTAAGTACATATGGTTCTAGTTTTCTGCTAAATTCCATTATGTGCTCACGGGAATTACAAAGGTATATAAACTTTGAGATTTCCTTTGTTAGGCCGAGTACGTAAAAGCAGAGCTTCTGACACTCTGGTGCGTGCTCTCCTGTGGCCACAGTAAATAAAC
This sequence comes from Rafetus swinhoei, assembly GCA_019425775.1. Classification (NCBI taxonomy): domain Eukaryota; kingdom Metazoa; phylum Chordata; order Testudines; family Trionychidae; genus Rafetus; species Rafetus swinhoei. The sequence continues at coordinate 2,123,330 of JAFJHL010000564.1, read as the reverse complement.
GCTTCTGCCTGACCTGAATCTGTAAATCAGACTGCGTGTTTATTCCGCGACAAGGCCTATGCCGATTCCAATAATAGTTGGAGTTCTTCAATGCTGTTAGGGCCGTAAAAACAGGGCGTCACTCCTTTGCTATCAGCAGATGGGACATCGCTTATTAAGACCAAAGATGGCATCAACAGCCAGTGGCAAGAGCACTTCAGCCACCTGTTCAACCATGATGCAACTGTTGACGACAGCATTTTCAATGTGATCACCAGTCTACCTGTCCTTGTTGATATGGATCATGAACCCTCCAACTGCGAGATCCAAGCAGCCACAAACAAAGTGAAAGACAACAAGGCAACAGGCACTGACGGAATCCCTGCTGAGATATTCAAGGAGGGAGGACCATCCCTGCTGTTGTGCCTATATTCCTTTGTTCTGATGATATGGAGAGAGGAAACCATATCCAGCGAGCTCAGAGACACCATCATAGTGACCATCTTTAAGAAGGGTGACAGGACGGACTGCAGAAAGTACCGAGGGATCTCCTTGCTCTCAACCACAGGTAAAATTCTCACCTGAGTCCTTCTGAACCATCTCTTTCCACTGGCTGAAGAAGTCCTTCTGGAGTCACAGTGTGGCTTCCGACCAGGCGAAGAATACGATCTATATGATCTTTTCTGCCCGCCTAATACAAGAGAAGTGTTGGGAGCAACGTCAGCCTCTGTATATGGCATTCTTTGATTTGAGGGTCAACTGTGAGACCCTCTGGAAGATCCTGTGACACTTGGCTGTCCATCAAAATTTGTCAGTATTGTACATCTCTTACTTGACAACACATGCAAGCCATGATACTCAACAATGGCAACGCAACTGCACAAATTGACCTAAGGACTGGAGTCAAACAAGGTGTGTGATAGATATTAAATATGTATTTTGGCAGCCATGCTCCAGATTACTGGAGATGACCTCCCAGGCGGAGTTGAAATAACCTACAGGATGGATGGTAGCCTCTTCAATCTGGGCGCTTCAGAGCCAAGACCAAGACCACAATAACATCAGTGGTAGAACTCCAATACGCTGACAATGCCCAGGTCAGTGCCACCTCAGAAGATGAGCTCCAAGCAATCGTTGATGTTTTCACCATGGCCTACCACAGGTTGGGACTGACTCTCAATTCATGAAAGACCAAAGTTCTCTTTCAGCCAACACCCTCCATACCGTTATCCGAACCAGCCAAGTGCTAGAGAATGTCAACAGCTTCCCTTATCGAAGCTATCTGTCCAGCAATGCTGACATCTATGATGAAATCTGCCATCAAATCTCCAGTCCCAGCGCAGCTTATGGATGTTTACGGAGGAGTCTTCAATGACCGTGACATCAAGATGCAGACCAAGACTGATGTCTACAATGCCATAGTCATCCCAACGTTGCTGTATGGAGCTGAAACCTGGACTCCCTATAGATGACATATTAAAGATCTGGAGAAATTCCACCAAAGGTACCTGAGGAATATTGGGCATCACGTGGCAGGACTAACGGACCAATGTTATTGTCCTCGCAGAGGCTGACTCTCTCAGCATTGAGGCAATAGTTGCACACAGGCAGCTGCAATGGTCTGGTCACGTGGTCAGGATGCCTGACACACACTTGCCTAAACAGATTTTCTACGCTCAGCTGAGGACCGGGACAAGGTCTCGTGGTGGGCAGAGGAAGCGCTACAGGGATGTTCTTAAGAACACCTCGGTAAAGTGTGGCATTGACGTTGACACCTGGG